>JAPTHN010000005.1:5239574-6439574 GCA_026936325.1 Platynereis dumerilii
AAAATGGCCTGTCATAAATTCCAAGTTATTCAAATGGGCGCAGTTGGGCATGCGGGTGGAGTTGACATGTCCATCCCTTCTTCCCACATTTTCCACCACAGGGGACATATTAATATGAGCCCCCCCTTACTTTTTTTAAATCAAAACAAAATTGGTTGGTTAAGCAGAAATGTACAAACTTGGGCATTAACATGTTTGAAATTGATGAATATAAAAAGCCTGTTATAATTCATCAATGTACATATCTGACTGCCAATTGCAGCCACATTACCACGTACGCCCCTTCCACATGTTCCAGAAAAACTGCGCCTCTGCAATTCTTCATTAATGAGGACACAAAATAAATTTCATCCATACGGTAAGGATATACTTGTCAATTTTCATTCGGGCCAAAAATGGTACACTAAATTTTTTGTGTGTCACAAGTCACAAAGCTGACATTTCCAACACCATTTCAACCCATCTTATCGTGTAGCTCAGCTATTGAGTAAAGAAGAGCTCATTACGAAAGAGATGTCTCTACCCCCAGTCTTGAGCAGGGGGGGGGGAACCTGGGGGTGCACGCGATTCTCTTGGGGGCACTCACAATATTTTAAAATTGCATATTTTAGCCAAGGTTGAAAAGTGCATATGGGGGGCAACTGGGGGGCGCAGGTCCAATATGAGGGGCACATGCCCCCTCGTGCCCCCCCCCCCCATAGGGACGCCACTGACGGCCAGTCTTAACGTCCTTGAATTTCATAATCTGAAATAGGAAGATTGCAAAACAATGTATGTCTCACAAGTAGTATTCATATCTTCTCTAATCTCTTGATTTCGTCGCATATCCCTTTTTTTAATGTCAGTGTGACATTAAGTACCACCAAGCGACACTGCTAATGTACAGATAGCGATCTGAGCAACGTCAGTAAGGAGGACGAAGTCTTCCAATCAGCAAAAAAAATGAAAATACAAATCTCCGATTGAAAATCATGGGACGATGACTACATGATATTTCTGCCCTGATTAGATTGCAGCAGACTATTTTAATTTACTGTTATCAGCAATCTATTATCGAAGTCAGCAATTTTTCAACTTAAAACAATGCGACTCTCTGGACTCATCACATAACAAAGAAAGGATGCTAAATTCTAGGTTCTGCATGGTTTATATAACAATTTGGGCTTCGATCAGTCCAACTTTAAATGCTGAACCACGCCGTAAGTAACAAAATATTCATTTATTTATTTATACATATATTGTAATAGGCTGTGACTGTGGAACTCTCCTTTTCTGTCCTGTGTCGCCGAGCAGAAGAAAACTATTTCCTGCAACATTGTCAATGGGGCTTTATTTAATGAAGTCCTTAATACAGTCTAACCAGCCTGACAGTACTGGAATATGGTGGCAATCCATGCAAATCCGTAGTGTTTTGAATGGATTAAAAGTGTTCTGGAGCCTGGAATGCCAGCTCCACTGATTTGGCAATGGTACAAAATGGCATCTTGTTTGAATTGTTTCCGTAAAAAGTTTTTCTGTGCAAGGCCAAACCAGAGAGTTGAAAAAATGAGAGTTCCACTATCACAGCCTATTTTGCAAAACACGTGTATGAATATATATATATATATATATATATATATATATGGATTTGTAAATTATGCAAAACAGTGGAAGAGCATGTTAAGTTAGAGGTAGGGGATTTAACTGTTTAAACAACTGCTAGAATCAGATGCAATGTGAATAATTTTCTTTTAAATACTATTTCTGCGGCAGACTTCTTCATACAATTTCATACATTCTGGTTAATTCAGTTACCTGATTGAATTATAACTAAAAAAAGTCACAGCGACTAAGATAAATCTATAAAGCTTTAAGTCCCCAGTTGTCACTATTTGAGTTTTACTTGCATTGATTGTCAACTAATATTGTTTACATTATGATGACCAAAAATAAGCATTGGGACAATTCTGCGTAGTCTGATATACAATTATACATATTTGACATTTCAGCAGCTTGTGTAGCCCTACAATTATACCTTAGCTATTTCATTTGTATCTAGGCATGAGGCTAAGTAATAGGGGTATCAGACAAGCCATCAATCAAGCTCCAAGTGGAACTGAACTATGTCCAAATGTCATCGTGCCGGATATACATCGTGTGAGTACGTCCGACACAATGTCATTTTGCCTTGTAGCTCAGCTCCTGATTTACTTGGAGCTTTGGTTGATGGCTTGTCTGATACCCCTATTACCTAGCCTTATCCCTGTTTTAACAACGAAATAGCTGAGGTGTAATAGTAGGGCTACACAAGCTACTAAAGTGTCAAATCTGTAAATGGGACTTTATGGAATTGCCCATTTATAATTGCTTACTAAAGAATTTCTTTCTTTGCAGATTGTCAGTCCTTCTGGTGCTCGAACGATAAATGTGTCGGCACTCGCTTTGTCTGTAACAACGTCAACCAGTGTGGCGACAATTCCGACAATAGGTCTTGTGAAGGTGAGTGTCAGTTTTCCCAGATTTGGAGACTGCAATTCATAATTATATCGACAGATTATCATGATGTGGAGGATGGACAATTTGCCCTTTATCGTCTGACCACCTCTGCTACCCGCATTTCCTTCCAGCACCCATGGTTACTAAAATTGATCACTTTATGTTGTTCAATGATAGTGTAAGAAAATTCCAGCATCTAAAGAATCACCCTCCCCCTTGTTGTATTTCCAGGTTGTCGTGCTGGTTCCTTTTCGTGTGGAAGGAACGGTGATTGTATTGCTCCTGCCCTAGTCTGTGACTGGAAATGTGACTGCGAAGACAATTGTATAGATGAAGAAGAATGCTTTTACGACAATCCAGAATGGACCACAGTAGGCACGCTGCCACCTTCAACCACAACTCCCCCACCAGGACCAGGTAAGAATGCCAAGTTGTCATCATTAAAATATGAACTTCAGTGATATCATTTACGTCTTGTAAATAGACTAAGATGTTCATGACTAACCCTTACAGGAAATTTCCTTTGAGGAATGTTGCAGAATGAATAAACCTCCAGTCCACATTTAAGTCAAACGTTAAAGGATCAAGTAATCTGTCACTGCTGGGTTGATGAGTGCTTTAGGTGCCTGCCTGCTCCGCTGAAGGTCTCTGCCCACATGGGTTCGAACCCTGGGTGGGGAACCCAAAATTTTCAGTCAACCTTCATTAGCAAAATGCCAGCCTGATGTTGTTCAGATGAGACGTTAAATTGGCTGCCCCTTGTATCAGTGTTTGTGCTGGGCACGTAAAAGATCACTCATATGGGGTAAATAAACTCCGGCTCTCTCTCACATCCCGCCAATCAAGCCTCATAAGCGCCCAGAACTGGGTTTAGAGGGCTATATTTGCGATATCTATCTCTCTATCTATCTATCTATCTATCAGCACTTGATAATGGGATTGATACGTATCTTAAAAAAAAAAAAGAGAGAGACAAAATAATTAAAACAGTTGAGAGAGAAGCAAAAACTGAGAAAGAGAGATAGAGAGAGCAGAACCAGGCAGCAACCACTGGAGGTGTCACAAAACTAGTAAATTTTCTTGCTTGTTTTACCAAGCAGTCTACAGTCCATTTGAGGACTACACTATATAACAAAATCCACTTACCTTGCCAGGGATTAATACTCCAACTTTGAATAAAGTTGGAATATCCCTCTCGACCCATAGGATAGGTGCATTCAGCAGAGTTGCAAGTAGGCTCAATTCAACTTCGGTCTTAAATCATTCTCAATCACTCCTTTGATGTTCTTCAGTACTTTGGACACCGTGAGCCCGAACCATCTTTGGGCTTTAAAAAATTGCCCAGCATAACCATAGGTGGTATTACGTAGCTTGAGGTCAGACGAACAAGCAGATGTAAAGGACAAAAAATCTGTTGGGAATTATTTTTAGATATTTCAATTTTTCAATTTCTTGTTCGTCACATTCCTTTGTTTTGGTTATATTCCATCAAACCCGGGGTCAAATTTCAATTTCACATTCATGATTGAACTTCAAACAATAATATATTACTGCCTTTTGAATAATTCAATTCAATTCAATTAAATTATTTCATTCACATTTTCGGCATCAGTCATCTAATATAATAGTCCAAGAAAACAAAAATTGGGCGTTCACTGTAGTTTTAATGGTGAAAAATTATATTTTTAACTTAAAATGTGAAAAAAACTTTTAAAAAGGCCGAGGGATGAGTTTCAATGGTAGAAATGCAAATGAGGTTTGAATTTTTGATTTTTTAAAAATACCTGTTCCATGGGGTTTTAGTTGAAAATGAGCCATATTTGGCATCTTTAATAGGCAAACAAAAAGTAAACAGATTTAAATTCAAGAAAGCGCCTCCAGCATCATGTAATGCTACTCCTCTGCTTTCATTTGACACCTTATTCGCATTTCTACTGCTATAATTCATCCCTCGGCCTCTATTTTAGTGTTTTATACACTTCGGCCTCGTGAAATAGTTTTCACTTATTACACAACCTCGAGGGAAATCGATTTGACTAATGCCCTCGAAATCAGTCAATATTTGTATAATATGTAAATAGCACCGCCATGTAATTCGTGCAGCACTTAAAAAGTTTTTTAGGAGTCATGGTTTTACCATAACTTTCATTAAATTTATTTAATATTCAATGTAGGATAGCAAATAAATAGGATTAAGGATAAATAGAATGGATAGATAATCAGCTAAATAGTAATAAAAAGGAAGACAACACTGAAAGCTGCCTAATTTAAGTCTATGCTAGATTGTTGATATTACATAATAGTGATAACAAAAACAATAACGTGATCTGCATGTAGATTAATTGCTAACTGTTACATAATCATCAGTTGACAAAGATCATGTAACTTTAATTTTGTTATGTTTTCTTGGTGTCTCTTTTGAAATGAAATGAATTACATGTTAATAATTTAATTTAGCTTGTCAAGGCTAATAATTAACTATTTCATAAAAATTATAGATACAGGGAATATTACTGGAGAATATTTAATTTTTAAGACACTTTTGAATATGAATATGTCATGTTTTGTTAAATTCGAAACTAAATCATTGATAAGAAGCTGGTCCCACTTGACCTAATTTCCTGCTGTCGACCATTGATATTGAGACCATCACTGCACAGAAATTTTGAAACCTTTCTTGTGCTAAATTTCGCTTCGCGAAACGGCCTGTGGCCGTTTCGCTGCGCGAATATTAAAGCCTAACATCATATAGTATTTCTTCAAGGCTTTGGCATGTTAATGACTTTGTATTACAAGAACACCACATTCCTCTATGTGACAGTTTTTTCATTTCAGATTATAAAGTAATTATTTCATCAGTTCTTTCTACGTTGATTCCTATTCTCTGCTTATGCGGTTTTTGTGGTTGGAAATTGAAACAAAGACTTGCCAGGAAGCCGTGGACAGCGCCCTCTGATGATAATGCATGGACAGCGCCACCTGGTGATAATGAAGCGCCATCTGGTAATAACGAATGGACACCACCATCTGCTGATAATGAATGGAGGCCACCACCTGTCAACCTTGAGGGTGATTCAGCTGTGTGGCAGAGTGGTTTGGAAGGATACGAGGCACCCCAATACTATCCACACTCCGATTCCAGCTTACCTCCAGCTTATGATAGTGTAAAACCAACAGAAAGTGACATTGAATATGGCGACAAAGTTCCTCCTCCAAATTATGAGACAATTGAAGCACCAAGCACACCTCTCGAGAAGTACTAGACAAGACAAATTCATCAAATTTGAATAAATTATGCATGACTGTCTGATCACTTGCTGTGACATTTCTAACTGTTGATGGAAACATATTCAAAGTCATGTTTGGACATTCAAGGAATTTTTCAAAAGTAAAACAACTTAAATTTATCAACAATATCAGCTTGTTATTTACCATTGAGTTGCAATGCCGAAAGTTTCTTGAATGGATAATTTAATGATAGTACTTGCTGTTGCAGAAAAATAACTGCGGGTATTGTCAAAAAGGTCTGTCTCCATTTGCAGTTCTGAATTTATGTACAGGTGGTGTCCAAGCAATAGGAGCTCTGATGGAATCCCCTTTGCCTTTCAACAAGGTGATTGGTGTTGTTGACCAAGCCAAGGAGTCTGACTTAATGAGTGTGTTTGTTGAATGTTCGATTGTTTGGGTCAGCTACACTGTATTGATTATGTTCCCAAAACAGCAGTTCAACATAAAATTGTGTTGTTATCATACAAATTGGGGGATTGTAATGTGTCAACAACCAGATTATTATTAACTGTTGATCACAGGATTTCACTTAATTTGCAAACAAACCAAATAATATGTCATTTGGTGGGCTTCTCCAAACACAAAAATACCCTTATCGTAGTGCCAACTACCGATAATACCTGTTGTAATCCCCATATGGAGACAGACCTATTGCATAGCAACGCCTTAATATAGCTTTGCCACTTGTGAGTTCCTCTGCCAGTCAGTCACTCATAGGTTTCAGTTGACTGATCCATCACCCTGAGTCGGTTTTATTATGGTATCCTTAAAATATATACCCAAGAAGTAATGTTACAGTTTTTTTTTTACAATGACAATGACTTTTTTAAAAATTAAAATCAATTAAATATTTGTAGTTGGTCTAAAATTCTAGCTGAATATTTCCTCTCCTCCATAAATTGTGCAACAAGATGACCTTGTGACTTGTCAGCAGAAAACTGGTGCAACCATTAAATAAAGCATGGCTGTAACACTGTAACAGGAATGTTCCCTGAGCACTATCTTTGGATATGATGTACCAGGGGAGTTCTTCATATGGACAGGCATCAATGATTAATTGCTTGCTTGCTTGCTTCTGTTGGGCTGGTGTACCCCGGATCAGCCGGGGCAGCTCAACCTGCATCTTTTGTGGAAGGAGCTGCACTTTTTATTTTGGTGACCGACGTATGATGATGAGATGAGAAGACAGGGTACATGTAACTCTAAAAGGAACTGAAATAAAGAGTGTTCTTATTCAGTGTCACCGGTGTTACCTTCAAAAATGGTCAATAATACTAAAATTTTTCAAAACTGGTATACATAGGAATTGTGTATGTCCTGTTTACAGAAATCAACAACAACTGTTCAAATCATTACATCACTGTGCGAACAATTGGTATTTCAATAAGAAAATGTCACTGTTGTTACTCAATAATGGTAAAACTGGTGACCAATGGTAAATACCAGTGACAAATGGTGGCAGGAAATTTTTTAGAATTATTGTATTAATGGAAAATGTTTCAAACAAATAATTATGCCGTGTGAATTTTAGTCACTGGTGATACCTTGAGTCTCTGGTGTTTCTTTTTTTTAAAACTGGTGCTGTAACACCAGAAACAGTTTTGTCTCAGTTACTGTGGAATGACCCAGCTCTTTCTGTTTAGTGTTAACTCTGTTAAACATTCCAATAGGCCTAATTGTTAATCTAAATTTATATATTTGTGTATATTGTAACTCCGAGAGTGATGGTCATTTTGTTTAAATGTGAATAAGATTCTCCCTTCTACAAGTTTTTCACAATACGTACACTTATTTATCTTGATCATTTATTATAGTAAGAATTGTCTTAACATTTTTGTTTTGATATTAAACAGTTATGTCCAAAATCATACATAATCTTGTGTCACTGTCACAATCAGTATTCTGCACACAAATTTCAAGAAAAGTATATTTGATGGGGCAAAAGCAAAGAATGAAGTTGATAATTTAATAATTGCCAGAAAAAAGCTTTCGCTTTCATGGGACAGGATAATTTACCGGCCACTCTCTTAACACAAATGTTTTATATGGAACCTTTAAGGGTTCTATATGGTGGTATAGATAAGGAACCCAAAAGTTCATTACTCAACATTAAAAAAGTTAATTCCAATTGCAAAAAAAAACGACATTTACATGTAGGTAATCCAGCTGCATGCACTGAACTCTCACAATGGAACCCCTTTCTCTCAAGTTGGGAGCATCGAGTTCCATCATAGGGCCTTGCCACCAGTTTTGAACCTTTCCAATTGATCCCTTAGAAAATTTAGAACCTTTTTTGACCGTAGGTTCTTCATATACACCATAGAAAACCTTTTGCGTTAAGAGTGCAGAGCACGTACAATAGAGGTAAAAGAAGATGGGTATGAAAATTGGGTCACAAAAAATGGTTTGTATTATTTATGTGTCAGAGAGACGGATTTGATATTTAGCTTTCTCCCCAAAAAAAAAAGAATATTGTTATCATTGGTACTGAATTTAGTGCTTTATATCAACCTATTAATAACTTCTCTCGTGCTATTCGGTGTATAAACTACATAGGATTTTTATTTTTATCTAGCTTCTTTTGTCAGTTTGATATTAAAAATCAATACGACTATGTTACATATGTTTATCTAAATGATTTTAATAAAATGGGACAAAATTTCTTTAGTAAGAAGAAACATATCTGCATAGAAAAAAAATCTGTGACTGTCTATCGCTAAATACGTGACGATGACACAGTCAGTGGCAGATATAGAATCGAAACTACACAATAACTGTCTGCAAGTGGACATCTGTTTAATTGCCAACGCTTTTTCCAACCTTGGCAGAACATGTGCTGTCATGTGTTGCTACCTAGTGGCAAGAGTGAAATTACACGAGCTACAGAGAGTGGTCCACATAAACTGAGTGTGGGGAACTCACAAAATTTTGTCTGGAAGAAACCAGGGCCGCTTCTGATTATAAATGCTGATGGCCTTGTCTACTTCCTTAGAGTAGAGAATGTGATTGCCGAGTCCGACTCTGGTTTACCTGAATGTTGAAAAGGAACTTTGTGAATGTGCCATGAAATTGGAACTGTTTCTTTGGAGCTGCAGTGGTGAAGCATGCAAAACTAACTTAGAGCCAGGTGGCAGCAGCATGCAGTTCTCATTTTCACCAGACTGACACAGTAATATATCACTATTCATTACTGGTAAGTTACAGTGGGGTGCGAAAGTTTGGGCACCCTTTGAGTGGGGTCACATTTTTTCAAATTTCAGACAAACCATTAGCAGAATCTTTCCAACGTGAATTGTGAGAGTGAAGGATACCCATGCACTCAATTTTAGCTCAAAAGAACAATGGAAATATAAAATTATAAAAAAACATGGGTCTTTTTGTCGTATTTTACATGTGCAAAAGTTTGGGCACCCCTACAGATTCTGATCTTGATTTTTCTATAACTCAACATTAAAGCAATATAAAAGCTCTAAAACACATTGGATAATAATGTAAGTATCCCAGGACTTCATTTCTTTGCATTTTTCATTTTGCTCCCCAACAGAGAGACTCCAAACGTTCCATCTTTGTGGTACCTATGGCATCAATTGCCCATGTCCAGTTATAGGCCTACCGAGAGTTTTGAAAATTTCTTGGCCAGGAGACCTGGTTAGCCTCTCCTTTACCTAAAACTAACATTTTATCTAAAATAACCAAAAATATTTAAGATTTCCATTATTTATTTAGGTTAATATCCAGCAAAATTAAAAATATTAGTGTGCAGTTCAACTCTGTGTTGCCAGCCAGGGAATATTTTTGCTGAAACAATTTCAATTTGGGGTTAATTATGTTTCTATTTAGTCAATTTTGCTATTTTGTAACAATTAAATCTTATATGTCAACCTCATAGACCTCCACAGGTGTGACACTGAACGTGTTCGACAGGTGCATCGTTCCAACGTCAGCATGCAGATGTGCAAAGCCAAGCTATACAAGGTATAAAAATTACATAGCTTAATCTGACTGTCTGAGTCATGCCTAAGGACCCATCTAGCTATTTGGAAGCATTCTGGATAAGTCATTGTGGTGTTTCAGACAAGGGAGTAAAAAAATGCATTGAAATGGAATTGCTCCGATACACCAGAATGTGATAAACGAGTTTGACTCTCCAGGGGCAAGAATAGGCAGGCCGAAAATTATGGATGACAGCTGTATTAATTCTGAAATTGTCATTTCTACACAACACAACTAAAAAACAGCAGGTTTCAGAAATATTTTAACAAGAAAAGTCAAGTTACTCTGACATAGATGCCCAGAAAGTTTAACTTTTGTGGCATTTTAGGTATTTTAGTTGGATATAGGTCTGAGCTGCTCCGAAATGTCATCAAAGAATAATCTGTCATGTTTAGGTAATGAAAAATACACTCACCAGCAAAAGAAATGCAACACTTGATTTTGGCTTATGATTTTGCAAAAAAAAATTTTTGGACAAAACAGATTATATGGCATTGATCCTAAGATCAACTAGTGTCTTTGTGCAAAAAATCATTCAGCTGTGACCATTTCCTGTCTGCCTCTTGACTGGTTTATCCCATTTCAGTTTTTGTAATAAAATATGAAATTACCAACAAGTTACACCAAAATAAAGGCGCCATTTTGAATAATGCCTGAAGAGATGATAAAAGCCGAAAAATTGGCACAGCAAGTCTATTTTTGAATTTTACAGGACAATTTGAAATTCTGAGTTTTGCACATCTCAAAATGTAGCTGACAAAATTTCCATGGTTCGGGCCTTTAGAATTGAGCTTTGTAATTAAAATTTTCAGACAATTTTGTTATGTTGTCTACGAATTGCCACATCTTTTTTGAAAGTAAAATTCAGAGTTTAAAACATTTTTTTGCGACGACAAGCGCAATATTCTTAAAACACATTAACATGACTCGTATGCAGTTTTTAAATAAAAAAACAATATGGATCAAAGCGCAGGATGTTCCAGATTATTGAGTTCAGACATGGACTCAACAGATTTGCCAGTAAAAAAGTCCCAAGTCCATGCTTCCAAGTAAAGTTTCTCATTTCAGAACTAAAGTGTCATCCTGAAAAGTTCCTACAGGGGGCGCTTTAGTCTAGACCTCCAATAATTCCAGCAATTTTGCCAATCTTATTTCTGTCTGTGTAAAAATGTTATTAGCCCACCAAAATAGGCAGAACATGTTGTAAGCCAACCAAAATAGGCAGAAAAATGTTTTCCCTGGCTAATAACATTCATGCAGAGAAAGAAATGATAATGCAAAAATTGCTGGAATTATTGGAGTCCTAGACTAAAGCCCCCCATCTGTAGGAACTTTTCAGAATGACACTTCAGTTCTGAAACGAGAAACTTTATTTGGAACTGTGGACCTGGAACTCTTTTACGGGCGTATCTGTTTAGTCCGTGTCTGGACTCGATAATCTGGAACATCTCGCGTTTTGATCCACATCGTTTTTTAATTTTAAAATTGCACACGAGTTTTGTTAATGTGATTTTAAGAACATTGCCTTTGTCACCGCAAAAAAAAGTTTTTAACTGTGAATTTTACTTTTTTTTTAAATGTGGCAATTCTTAGACAACACAGCAAAATTGTCTGAAAATTTTATTTACAAAGTTCTATTCTAAGGGCCCGAACCATGGAGAATTTGTCCGCTACATTTTGAGATGTGCAAAACTCCGAATTTCAAATTGTCCTGTAAAATTCAAAAATGGAGTTTCTGCGCTAATTTTTCGGCTTTTATCGTCTCTTCAGGCATTATTCAAAATGGCGCCTTTATTTTTGGTGTAACTTGTTGGGAACGTCACATTTTTATACAAAAACTGAAATGTGATAAACAAGTCAAAAGGCAGACAGGAAATGGTCACAGCTGAATGATTTTTGGCACAAAGACGCTAGTTGATCTAAGGATCAACAACATATAATTAGTTTTGTCCAAAAAAATTTCTTTGCAAAATTATAAGCCAAAATCAAGTGTTGCGTTTCTTTTGCTGGTGAGTGTAAACATGATAAATCAACTTTTTCAGCTCCTGAACTCAAAATAATAGAAATTTTATTAAATAATCTGAAGTACCTTGGGTACCTCCAATCTGCCAAGTTTGGAGTCATTCTGTTGGGGATTAAAACAAAAGATTCACACAAAATGAAGTCCTGGGATGTTTACATTATTACCCAAAGCATTTTAGAGCTTTTATGTTGCTTTAATGTAGAGTTATACAAAAAGCAAGATCAGAATCTGCAGGGGTGCCCAAACTTTTGCACATGTAAAATCTAACGAAAATATCTGTATTGTTTTACATTTTTATATTTCCATTGTTCTTTCTTGGCAAAATTGAGTGCATGGGTATCCTTCACTCTCACAATTCACGTTGGAAAGATTCTGCAAATGGTTGGTCTCAAATTTGAAAAAATGTGACCCCACTCCAAGGGTGCCCAACTTTCGCACCCCACTGTAAGTGTGGCATGCATGGAGACATCTCAAAGATAAAAGTCTTATAACTGAACCAATTTTAATATGGAAGTAAAAGGAAACACCGCAGAGCACCTCATATTCACTGCAGTTTATCCCCCCCCCGACCATTTCTAGATACGCCTCTGCCTAAATGGTATTCCTACCTTTTTAGATCTTGGTTGCTGATATGCATTCAGTGTTATCTATTTGCAAGGTAAATTAAACTTTAATAAGACAATGCAACTCTCTGCACTAATGGCACATGATAGAAAGGATGTTCCAACTCAAGCTCTACCTTGTTTACATTGTGATTTTGGTTACAGTCTGTCCAAGTTATAACACAGAGAACCGTAAGTAATGCATTGGAATTTATACAATTATATATTTATATTATTTTTTATTTTTTTCTCTTACCATTTAATTTATGTTATTATCATATTACTTTATGTTTTACCTATTTTTTTATCCCCATGAGTGGCAATTATGCCTTCGGGTATCAAACTGTATTTACTTATTTACTTTGTATATAAGTGCTAATAAAAAAAATCTGAATCTGAATCTGAATCTACTACACCGTTGCTCATAAATATGGAATACTTAAACATTCTCCATAGAAATTGACAACTTTAGCAACTTCTGTTGGAGCATATGATGATCTGATTCAATGGTAATTACTTCCAATGACCACTGAAGGGAAGAACATGCTGTCGTTTAAAATTCATGCTGCATGCAGTGTTAACCCCATTAAAAGTTACAGCAGCACGAAATATGGAAATTCAGAGGGCTTTTTAGGATGAGGTGCATTCAACCACAAATTAAAAATTCTTGCAAAAAATTAAGTTGAGGCTCCCAAAGAGTGATCAGAGAAGATGACTTGACCTTTACAATGGACCTTGCTAACATTCACTATGATAAAGAAAAATGAGGACCAGTTCACTGTGAAATATGCACTTTGTGACTCATGATAGCCAATGAAGTGTCTTCTCTACTTTCAACATGGGGAACATAGAGGCTGTTTGATTAGTCATGATCAATAGAAGGCCATTTGACTTGTCAAAACTTATTTCAGAGTGAAAATCAGATGCATAATCCTTTCCTTTGGCTGTCACCAACAAGCGGGATAAGTCTCCTTACATCAAATTAACATTGAAAGTATTTGGTATATACAGTGTATGATCATGACAAATCATCAATATGATAAAACACAAAGTGCCATTTTCACAGTGCAACAGTACACTCTTTTTCGGTATCAAAGTGACTGGCTGTAAAGTGAAAGGCTGCAAGAACTCCATTTAAACAGCTGCTAATGAAATTGAAATTAGCAAAGGGGGCTTTAAGGAGCAAAATATCAAAGAAATCAAACACAATGGTGGTGATGAAGTTTGAATTGGTGTTGCCTGTATGTGAATTAAATGTAATTTTAAAAGGTAGTCTGAAGTTGGAAAATGTAGGAATTAAGGGATTTGGAGGGAGCCAAAAGGTGTGAAAGGAGGGATATAAAAGTAGCGGCTGATTCTTCCTTCATGGTGGGGAAATTGTACTTTATTTTGGATTGTACTGTATGAGTTTTGAGATACATATTTAAATATATCAGCCTATCAGGTCTCATCTTCTAAGCTGGGTTAATCAAATTCGATTTGTGATTAATCCATGCAGTAGGAATCTAGAAATGGCCTAGGGGAAGGGGCATAACATGGGGTGAATATGGGGCAATTTGCGGCTTCTCCTATACTTCCCATGTTAATTTTGTGCTTCAGGGGGGGCACCCCCCCTCCTCAATACGAAACGGAATATGAACTTAATTGAAGCTGTACAGGGTCCGGACCTGCCCCTCCCCCAAGACTACTAATGATATAAGATGTAATATAGTATTTTTAAGTAAACCCCCGGGTTTCCCTAGACTACACGTAGTGTGTATCACAGTATCAGTCACTGTTGCAAAGACTTTCTGTTACAGAAAAAGAACAATGAATATACGAGTACGCAGGGGGAACCGGGGCACATTGAGACGTGGGGCACAGTGGGACGGTGGGGTTTCTTGGTTCCTAGCAAGGTACATAAATGATGTGGCAGTCCCATCATATCCTGCAATTTCACATCCTGATGTTTCTATCGTTTTATTGACAAATTACAGCCACATGCAGAAGTATGGCGAGGAAAAGATTTTTTCCTATTGCTAAAGTAGGCCTAGACTTGGTGGGGTTAATTTCAAACCATTCTGTGGACAAACCATGAACAATGAGGATTTCTCAATGCTTGTATGAATTTGATACATTGTAACAAACAGTTATGAATTGCTATCCTGATAAACACACTCACTGGTGCCTGAGAAATTAGCATTTTGGCGTAAAAGTCATACCGGGGCTCATTGGGACAGTGAGTTCGGGGCACATTGGGATGCACTTTATATGTCAGAATGTACAGTACAAATTTCTAAAAGTGGCTCGTCATTTAAAATCTAGCCTTAGCTATCTATCCATAGTCATTTCAAGCTAAACCTAGCTATGCTTATCCATAGCTATCCATAGCTATCCGCAATTACAGTTGTTTAAACAAGGGGTAAAGAGATTCCTGTGTATACAAAAGACTATCAATGGATAGTTATGGATAGATATGGCTAAGGCTAGTAATGAATAGCTATAGATAGCTAAGTTCAGCCACATTTAGAAATTTGTACTGTAAGTGTCCAAGGCAACTGAATGACCTGGGACAGCACACAATAGGTATTCAGGCCACAGTGAATAGAGGCATAGTGGATAACGATGCTTTGTGAGCAAATTTATCGCAGTGGTCGAAATAAGGGGGCTTTGACCCCCCAAATGCTCCTGTGACCCCCTCAAATACATTTTTCAGAAGGACCCAGAGGAGGTCCTGGAAAAACCCCCCCAAATACTGAATGCATATGGAGGCATAAGCATGAGGCAGCAACTAAAGCCAAATCAGCATACAACAACCTCTTGTGATTTATATGTATACATCAGCAAGATTGTTTTCAGAACTACTTTTCTGAGCAAAACATGCTTTAAATGCCCAGAATTCTTTTAAAGAGCCTCGAAAACTCTTTGGCTACAGCGCGCGTCTGGCCGTCCGCTATTTAGCCTGGCTAAAAGGGCTTCAACCCTTTGGGTGTTGCAACTGAGAGACCCCCTCAAATAACAGGGCCTATTTCGACCACTGATTTATCGCAAACATAGTGTGTTACTTACATAGATGTCCGCGCCCAAGACATTTTATGTTGAATGTTTAAAACAGTTTAAAGTTATTAACTATTGGCACTACAATATGTTAATGCACTGTAAATAGTCTTATGTACTACTTATATGTAATATCTATTGCACATGGAGTGTTAAAATGATTTTTTAATTGATGTCCCAATGTGTGCTGTCGGGGCACATTGTGACGGTCATAATTGCGACTCACATTTTTTTAAAAGCATCCCAATGTGCCCCGGTTCCCCCTACACATGTTTAAGATTGTCGGAAAGGCTTTGGCTTTGTTTTTTTTGGAAGCTGAAAGGCTGAAAGGAAGCGAAACTTTCTCTTTTCTTGTCCAACATGTATTTTCAGGCTGCAACAGAGGAACTTTCTCATGCGGAGACGGGACTTGCGTTCACTCTCTTTTAGTCTGTAACGAAAAATGTGACTGTGGGAGCTGTGTCGACGAAACGGGATGCTATGGTCGTCCCCCCATGACACCTGTCTCTACGCCCTCATCCACATCTAAGTCAACAGTCACAACAACAACAACAACTACAAATTCTCTTCCTTCATCCGGACCAAGTAAGAATGTCGCAAGTTTTTGAGTCCTTGGAATTCATTCCAAGACCATTGTCGTCAGATTCATTTCCTGTGAACAGGCAAAGTTGGTGTATGCACAAAAACATTTCATAGACAAAATGACAATCCTAACCGATGTGCTCTTGTGATTAGAATGGTAATCCGGCATCCCTGGCTACAATATTGTGCTTCTCAGTGCTTTAATTGACTTTCATTCAACTATTTCTTCTGACAGCTTTCTACTCTTCACCAGACCAAAATTTTTATATTTTTACATGTTAATTTTGACAGCACGCAAGCCCGTTGTGTAGCGAATTATGCGTTCCGCTACGCAATGGTCCGATAGACCCCCCCCCCCGGATTTTCTGGATCCCCCCCTGACCTCACAAAACAATTTATTGTTGATGTTTTATTTCAGATCTTGCCGTAATTCTACCTTCGATCATCTCGTCGTTGGTTCCTTTTTTCTGCATCATCTGTTATATATGTGTTAAACTCAGACCGCGGACAAAGCCATCTACAGGCAATGTGTGGACAGCAACATCTGGTGATAATGAAGGGACACCACCGTCTGCTGACAACGAAGCGCCATCTGGTGATAACGAATGGACACCGCCATCATTTGATAATGAGTGGACACCACCTACGATCAACCTGGATGCAAATTCTTATAGTTCAGACCCACCACCAAATTATAACGCAGGCTTTTCCACTGATGACGAATCACCCCCACCCTATGAAAGTGTAAAATCAACAATAGACATTGACGATGGTGAAATAGCACCTCCTCCAGATTATGAGACAATTGCTGAGCCAAGTGCACCTTTGGAAAAATATTAGGAAGTACAAGTGTAAACTATGGAAAACTTTTGCATAAATATTCTCTTTGTCATAATACGTTTAATGTCTTGAAAATCTGCCTATAATAATTTGTTTGTGCTCTTGACCGCAGGAGCTGGCTGATAAATACAATTTGCAATATGGATGAGCTCATACAAGTTTACATATATCTTAAAGGTGGTACAGGCCTCACTTGACCTGATTATTTCGGAAACCCAGCAAGAACAAAATTAACCTGAACCATTTCTATGAACTGCCCTACAAAGGTAAAGTACAGTAACTTACATGCTGTACTTTGCCTTTGTAGCCCCTACAGCTGAGAAGGAAATCATAAAAGTCCTAACTTTATTATGAAAATGTTGTCTTTATATTATAATTGTGAACAGTAAATAAGAATTTGATTAAAAAATATTTTTCTCTCTTGAGGAAATGAAATGATTAATGAATGATCTTGTCCATTGTCCAACGTAAGTCCAGGTGGCGCAACCCGAGCAGAAATCGAACCTGGGACATTGCAACTGGCAGCTCAGTCCTGTACCAACTGCGCCAACCTCCCTCCATCCTTTATTTTAGCATTGTGCAACTATTCCGGACCTTTTGCAGAGTCAATCTGTTGCATTGTGAAAGAGTTGCACAACACATAGGTGTATAGCTTATCACTCATCTTTACTTAACACCATTCAGCAAAGATATATCAATAAAATGGTAGTTTGACCCTGGCTTGATAAAGTGATAAGTTAAGGTTATAAATAGCCATCTTGATAAGGCCAGACACAACTTATCCTTAGCTTCTCGATCTTCTCAGGGAATTTTTTATAGGGTCGATCAGTGGGACAAAAAAAAACCAGGAATCTCAATATTTTGTAATGCCGATTTATTAAAAATTTTGGGTTAGTTCAATTTTTTTCTATTAGCAGAAAATCTGTCGGGTCGGTGGTCGATCTCTCAAGCTAAAAATTAAATATGTCTGGCCTATTATAAATCAACCAAGAGAGATATTGCGAAATATAAGTCAGCAGATCAGCCAAAACAAAAACAAAATCTTTGCTAGTGTGTCTCAATCTTAACTGCGGACCAATATTTTGTTCTTCCCTATATCGAATTATCATGACCTAATTACATTTATTGATATTACTTATCTATCAGCAGAGTAAGCAACTTTTTGACTTAAAAGCAATGATACTATTTGTAAACATCACATAAAGTAGGAAGTTCCAGGAATGTCAACATTTAAATATTACTTCATTTATTTGACAATTTGCAGTTCTCTCAGTCCTGCGTTTACCACTGAATCACGTACGTATATATATATATATTTTAAATCCAATTGAAAATCTATTTGACAACCAAGAAGAAATGGCTGAGCAGTAAAAACGCTTTTAATATATATGTTTGATCTTTTTTAACAGAAAGATTATCATAACTCAAAACAACAACTCATGCTAGCTCAAACAAATTGTGCAATCATCTCACTCAGTCATTTGACCTGACACTAAAAATTCAAATTTTACAGTGTATACTCCCTTGCTTCATGCAAGGCCATTCATTGCACCAAATAACAAAGTTACATAGTGTTGGGAAATGGCCATTATTATACTCATAACACAAAAAAATGAGAAAATAACAGAACATTGAAACTGAAATTACAGAAAAATTAGAGACTGTAGTTGCCATTACAATAAAACAATTGTGTAAAATTACTGAAACATTATTACTTTATTTGCAGCATGTTTATCGAAAGATAAATTCTGGTGTTCCAACAATCGCTGCATTTATACATCTTGGGTCTGCAACGGTTTTGATGATTGCTTCGACAATTCAGAAGAACGATCTTGCACAGGTGAGTCAAATGCATTTTGTCAGTTCTTACAGCCTGTCACTTCGATACCGAAAAAGAGTGTACTGTTGCACTGCAAAAATTGCACTTCGTGTGTCATCATACTGATGATTTGTCATGATAATTTGATTTAAGGAGACTTATCCCTCTTGTTGGTGACCGCCAAACGAAAGGATTATGCATCTGATTTTCATTCCAAAATCAGTTATGACAAGTCAAATGGCCTTCTCTTGATCATGACTAATCAAACTGCCTCTATGTTTTCCATGTTGAAAGTAGAGAAGATGACACTTCATCAGCTATCATGAGTCACGAAGTGCATTTTTCACAGTGAACTGGTCCTCATTTTTCTTTATCAAAGTGAAGGCTGTAAGCCATCTGTGGTATGCTTGAAAAAATCCCTTGGTGGCTGTCTACAAGTTGACCGCTCTTTCATTGCCAGCAGTGAGTTTCATCATTGGCAGATCAGTGCTACCACCTTTTACATACATTTGCTGCCTCCTGGGGGTGCAAATTCGCGAGCGTCAGCAAGTTGCCATCACTCTTCTTCTTCTTCTGTGTGTCTTCCTTGACTCGTTCCTGTCCCGAGCCGAGACAGGGATGCTGAGATATCTGGCCAAACGTCTGTCTCAATGTTGACGTGACAAACTGTAGGTGCTCATGTACATGTAAAAGCTAACACTCGTAAATATGCTTTATTATTCGTTTGTGGACCTGCCAATTCTAACATTCGCAGAGGTGTTACTACAAGTCTCAGTTTAAGGGTCAGAATTAGGTTTAGGGTTAGTTTTAGGAAAGTTCAGGGTTACAATGTTCGCAGTTACACCTGTAAAAATTGGTGAAAAAACTATAAAATCTGGCGCCTACATGAATGCCAAATTCGTATATAATTTTCACTTTCGTTTGTACAAGTTTACAAATTAGTCCACATACAAAAATATTGAAAAATATATAACTCGACAGGCTAGCTGTTCTGTGAATATTTTCAATATTTTGGGTTCACTTTTCTCATTCTATGCTCATCCTGAAAATATATAAACCAAAGAACAGACTTAAAACCGCACTGATAAGATTACTTTATACAATTAAAAAACTTACTGACTCAAAATAATATTATGTCAGGACTATTGCCATTGCATGGTTTGTGCTTTCAGGTTGCTCGAAAGGGACTTTCTCATGCGGAGATGACACTTGCATTGATCCTCTCTTAGTCTGTGACCAAACATGTGACTGCGATAATTGTGTTGATGAAACAGCATGCCATGGCCTTCCCCCCATGACGCCTCCTCCGACAACCACGGCCCCGACCACGACAACCATTGCTCCTCCTTCAGGACCAAGTAAGTAGAAATTTTATCATCTCAATGATGCCCCACAGATTTCCAAAAATAGCTGTAGCCGTAATACTATCTGATTTTAACATCCATATGTTCCTCATATAATGAAATCCGGTCTTACTTTATGTTTCGTTATAACAGAAGTTATCAACATCACCAATTTATTGAGAAAATACAGACTTATTCCATACTTCTGAGAAACAGGCAAAGCTCCGCAACAGCATTTTGTATGATAGAGAGGTTTTGCTACACTTTCACTTGTGACATATACATGTGCTATCGTATAACATTGTTGTCATGAAAACCCACATGTACACGTCACATGGAAATATGCAGCAAAACCTCTCTATTGTAAGCACTGGAACCCAGATACCTGAGTGCTTCAAAGGAAATTTCAAAGAAAAAAATTAAATCCCATTATTATGTCCTCATCAGCACTCTCTTTCTCATAAATATGGAATAAGTACATTTCCTGAATAAATTGATGATGTTTACCTCTGTTAAGAAACATGAAGTAAGACCAAATACCATCATAGACCTATATTATTACCAGTGTCATTTTGAGGAACAAATCTATGTCAAAATCTCATTATTACGGCTACATTTAGTTTTGGAAATCAGTGGGGCACCGATTGAGTTCAATAAATAGTTTGCCCAAATTTGTAAATAATGTAAATAATTTGAAAAATTTCTATATATCTGCTGTTTTACTTCAGCTTTGAAATAACAATAATCTCAAAATGTTCTGTCTTGCAGCTGTTTTAAATAAGACAAGTTTTCGAAAAAGTTCTATAATGCTGTCGTTTATTTCAGATCTTTCCGTAATAGTCCCGTCAGTGATTTGTTCGTTGATTCCATTTTTCTGCATCTGCTGTTTTGCATTTGGAAAGTACAAACAAAGACATGCCAAGAAGCCATGGAAAGCGCCATCTGGTGATAATAAATGGACATCACCATCTGCCAATGATGAAGCACCATCTGTCGATAATGAGCAGACACCACCAACAGTCAACCTTGTGGCCAATACAACTGTGTGTCAAAATTGTTCGGAGAGATTTCAAGCACCAAGGTGTTGTTATCCACCCCACTCTCATCTGGCGGGTTATCTGCAACATGGTTCACACTTACCACCAAATTACAATGCAGGATTAATCACTGGCAATGAATCGAGTTATTTTTTTCACCATCCGCAACCCTCAGCATTTGGAATTAACTCCGACACGCCCCCACCTTATGAAAGTGTAAAACCAACACGTGTTGCAGATGGTGAAAAAATACCTCCTCTAAATCATGAGAAAATTGCTTTATAAAGTTTGACATTGGAAAAGTACCAGGAAGAAATTGATCAAAGTCATACTATTGGATGATTTTGACATGCACGCTCTCCAGGTCCTTCAAAACTTAAAAATCTACTTTTATAAATTTATGATAACTCTGTTATGCAGCAATGTGTAATTGACAGACATTGTTTTGTTGATGGGAATGTGCAATAAACAATAAAACATTCAATGAATTTCCAAGAAGTTGTATTGACACAATAGGCATCTAATATTTACCGTTGATTTTAATTTGGAAGGTTCCTCGAATGATTATCTGTATTGACAGTATTTTCTATTGGAGACAATTAAGTGTTCAGTGTTCGCCTCCAACAGAAGTAACCAGTGAGATGAAAATGCATCAGGTCGTAAAGGAGGACAATTTATACATATTCTTTACGTGCGGGTTATTTTAAGTGTGACAATGATCTGTGTGTGTTTAATATGTTTTCAGCAAAAACTAAATCTATCATTGGCAATCACCATTTAATCTATCTAAATGGTAGCTTCGTGAGCATCCACAATAGACAGCTGTTATAATCCACACAGAAATGTTTGATTAATCTGCATACTTGCGACTTTACAACTTTAAACTTCGATGGACCTTGTTATAAACAAAAGGCTTTGACAATATTTTGTAAACATATAGATTATGTGATGTGCATTTGCTCTGTCTGCCCATTGGCTGACAGGCTGTGATGTGGCACTTGCATGGGTTTTTCCAGACCCAATTTTCACTCTGAAATGATGCTGAAACTGTGATGCTCAGTTTAGGTTGATTCAAATGGGCTAGAAGCCAGGGAATCCACCCAGTTTAAAATAACAGATTGTAGTTAATTTACGTATATTGCAATGCTAGAGGATAGAGTCTTCTATGACATCACACTTCAACAGCATAGAAATTAACTTGAGATTCCACCTAAATATGATGAGGACTGTTATGTGTCTATTTTAAATAATACTGTGTTTAGTTTCGTAAGATCTATCAGATAATTAGTTACGGAACACAAAGAAGTTTCAGAATGATATCAAGAACTTTTATGACCTAGGCCTAGGATAGCTACGAAATGTGAAAAACACTCAGAGGTTATAAATGGAAACATTAAAAGATCTTGACTGTCAAGCACCAGTGTAAACAAGACACCTTTTATACCAACAATACATGGTTGTAACTTCAATGTAAGTATCCATATAACTTTATACTTGATCATATGACTTTTACACAATAACATACTTATCCTCTTTAGATTAGTACTTCCTACATCATCGCCTATTCCTCAGGAATATATCTTTGGTCATATAAATGCAACACAAAGAAGGAAAAGGATGTTCCAACACAAGTTCTATTGTGTTCATACAGCTATTTTAGTTTTGATTGTTCCGACACTTTACGCTGAGTCAAGTGAGTATCACAGAATCTCTCAAATATTAATATGTACATTATATAATACATACTACGCATAATATTGGAAAGTAAACTTCTTTTTTTTCCCCATTTTAGAAACAATTTCATTTTAGTGAGAATTTCTTTTTCTATTTTTTTTCCTGGGACAAACTTATTTCAAGGACAATATATTTTTTTCCATGTGTGAAGAAGCAACCATCATTGCCAGTGCCATGTGCTGAACAATTTTTTTTTTCCATTAAAAAAAATGTTCAGCTCCCCAACAATGGTTCAGATCCTTAAAACATATTTTCTAAATATTCACATGAAAAGTTCTATAATATTCATTCAAAGTAAGTAAGTCAGATAATCAAGACATAACCAGAGTGAGGTTTATGATGACCCTCACAAGCAGATCAATTTGAAATATGATAATTGAAATATATATACAGAGCATTTTTTAAGGAATTTTTACTGAGAGACCAGATTAATCGCACTGTGATAATAATAGTTATACTCCACCAAGACAGTTTTCTATTGTCTTTTGCCATGGTATAACCAACGGATTTGTTAGTTATACCACTGTTGGGGATTAAGTTGGCCTGTTGTACCGTTTTTTCTGCAAACAACGCACCTAAAAATGACAACAAAGCCACAAAAATTCAGTTAAAAATCTTTCAGGAGTCATATGGAGTATAAGTCGCTTATACAACTCATTTTCGGTGTATAACTAACATTTCAGGGGTTATTTACCTCGGGCTAAAGCCCTCGGTAAATAACCACCTGAAATGTTAGTTATACACCTCAAATTCGTTGTATAACCTATACTAATAATAATACAGATTTACATAGCGCTAATTTCAGTAAACTGCTCATCAGCGCAGACAGCGCTTGATGCGCAGCATAAATCAATTGATAATACATTATGTTTCTAAACTGCAATGTATTGCAAAAATAACTTTCAACTGCTGAGCTGAATGTTAATTTCTAAAAAGTTAATTTATTTTTTACCGAAAGGAAATATTTTGAATACCGAGTGCATGAATATTTAGATACATGATCATGATTTCGTAACTGAAATGCCTGAATTTGTTCTGTATTAAAATAAACTGCTCACACATAAAAACGCACACTTCCAAAAAGGCAGGGACAGACGCAGGGGGGGGGGATGGGGGGGATGCATCCCCCCCCCCACCAGACCAAAATTTATATATTTTTGACATGTTAATTTTATCAGCGCGTAGTCGCGTCATGTCGCGAATTATGCATTCCGCAACGCAATAGCCCGATAGACCCCCCCACCAGAAATTTCTGGATCCCCCCCCTGCAAAAAGGTTAAAAAAGGTACTTCTTCTTAAAGTATCAAGATGAAAGTTTGCACACTTCTAGTACCGTTAGTTGCCATCAGGTAGATTCATAAAAATTTTCAAATCTCTAAGTGCAGTACTTTTGTGTTAAATCAAATCATCGTGGTTACTGTCGAAAATGCAAGTCACAAATTGCACTTCAACACAAAATGCACCAATGGAAATAATGCTTTTGTTGCATACTGGATGGGATTAATCTTATGAAATTTTCCTATGACAGGCACAGGACATCCGAAAGATGCCCCACGGAAGTTTTTGTAAAAAAATTAATGATAAAGCAGATTTTGAATTGAAAACTCGATACATTTATGGGGCTTTTTGCTTACCCAGGATAGAAACACATACATAGACAATCATTCCATATCAATACTTTAAAAGATTTGAATAAAACATCCTATTTGAAGATTTTGACGAAAGTCTCCTGTAGGGGGCGGGTCAGCATTGACACTTAAATTTTATTAATTTCATCCTCTTTAATTGTGGTTTGGTCAAATATCCCTTTTCCCTACCTATCAAGCAAGTAAAATTGTTAACTTTCCAGGATTATTAAAAAATATTGTGGAAGGAACAGTTTAGTTGTTGAAATTAGTGATCAGAGGATATTGAAATGTTGTGACTTGTCTTTCTCGATATTAAACAGTATGATTTAATATGACACAAAAGTACTGCACTTAAAGATTTGAATTTTTTGTGAATATACCTGATGGCAATTTCTAGAAGAGTTCAAACTTTCATCTTGATACTTTAAGAGGAAGTACTATTTTAACTTTTTTGGAAGTGTGCAGTTTATATTCAATAGAGAAATAAACAGCAGAACAATGTGATTGCTTTATTTACAGCATGCCATACTGGAGACAAGTTCCTGGATAAGTTCTGGTGCACCAACAACAAATGCATTGAACCGTCGTACGTCTGTAATGGTCAGAATGAATGTGGTGACAACTCAGACGAAAGGTCTTGCCAAGGTTGGTTATTAAAGGTTAAACATTTTCCTAAATCCCACGCCCTCAGAAAGATGGGCCTCATTACTGGATACACCCCCACTCCCTTTCATTTTTTTTTTCCTGTAATATCAGATACCGCCATTATACCCCCCTTTTGCCCCCTGCTTCCTCTTTTTCCCCACACCCGCTAGCCCCCTTTTGCCCCCGCTTACCCCCCACTTCCCACTTTCCCCTACTTGCCCCCTGCTGAGCCCCATTTAACCCCCTCCTTACCCCCACTTTCCGCTACTTTCCCCCTGCTGAGCCCCACTTACCCCCCTTATCCTCACTTGCCTCCTGCTAGCCCCCTTTTGTCCCCACTTACCCACTACTTGCCCCCCCCGCTAACCCCGGCTTACCCCTCTGCTTACCCCTGCTTGTCTCCTGCTAGCCCCCATTTGCCCCCGCTTACCCCCACTTTCCCCTACTTTCCCCCTGCTGAGCCCCACTTACCCACCCCCTTACCCTCACTTGCCTCCTGCTAGCCCCCTTTTGCCCCGCTTACCCCCTACTTGCCCCCCCCGCTAACCCCTCTGCTTACCCCCACTTGTCTCCTGCTGGCCCCCATTTGTCCCGCTTACCCACTTTCCCCTACTCGCCCCTCTTGCAGCCCGCTTCCCACTATTTGCCCCCTCTTACCCCCACTTGCCCCGCTTCCCCCGCTTTCCTTGCATAACCTCCTCCTTTCCCCAAATTCCCCAACCTTCTCCCCTAATTATCCCTAATAATATTTTCTTGTTTTATTTTTCATCACCGACTTTAAATAAAATTTTACTTTACTTTACTTTACTTTACTTTACTTCACGTCATTGTTACCCCATAGGGAGGGGGTGTATCCTGTCATGAGGCCAAAAAATGTTCGCTCTTCCACATTTTTCAGTTCTTACCCTCACCCATCTCATTAGTAAGGTTACACGTACGATCCATTTTTACGGCGCACTGCTTGAACAGTAGGCTATCATTTATTTTGTGCTAACATCAGACCATTATCAAAAATTGAAATTTGTACTTAATATTTAATCTCAGGGTGCTACAGTGGGACTTTCTCATGTGGCGATGGCTCTTGCATAGATCCTCTCTTGGTCTGTGATGAAACGTGCGATTGTCGTAGCTGTGTTGATGAAACGAAATGCCCCGAGACGACAGTGACCACAACACCTGCTCCAACAAAATCCGGATCAAGTAAGAATAATTGTCTTTTGTTACAATATCCACTCTTAACAAAAAGGTTTTATATGGAACCATTAAGGGTTCTATAAGCTGGTATAGATAAGGAACCCTAAAAGGTTCATTACCAAACAGCAAACAAGACTTAGATAATCCAGCTGCACTCTCACAATGGAACCTCTTTCTCTCAAGTTGGGAGAATACTGTCCTATCATAGGACCTTCCCACCAAGTATTGAACCTTTTCAAATCAATTGAACCCTTAAAAAATTTAGAACCTTTTTTCGGCTGTGGATTCTTTATATATACCATCAAGAACCTTAAGCATTAGGAGTGTATGTACAAAAAGTTTTAAATAAATAACTGTAAGTTTGCATGCGCTGAATAAGATATACTCAGAGGAAAATATAAAGCATAAATATTTCAACATTTCCAGAAAGTCTTGAATCAAACCAATATTCATAGACTAGTTTTGCTATTTTTCAGGCAGTTCATAAACCCACATTCAAGAGTATTTTTGTATTTTTGGTTAATTTGGGGTTACAGATTTGCTTTAACCAAAGCTCTGAACCAAGCTCGCTTTGATTGTTACAAATCATCGCTGTTGTAAACTTGTAATCAAATGTTGTGTCGTTTAACTTCAAGGAATATGCCAAAACTATCACAATCTTTTGTGCATCAGGATATTGTGAACAGTGTCTCTAATAGATTATTAGAGAACACTGAGTTTGGACTATTGAAATGTAAAAATTAATTTAAACAAATAATATTTCAGATCTTGTTGTGATTCTCCCAGCAATAATTATACCTCAGATTTTTGCGGTTTTCTGCGTCTGCCTTCCGGCATGTGTGAGGTGGAGACAAATGAGGAACGCACCCTCTGGTGGTGATGAACAAACAGCGTCATCTGGTGATAATGGAGCGCCATCTGGCAACAATCAATGGGCTTATTCAATTTTCGCTCCGCCACAATATTCAGCCTATGACAATCATGGTCAGTTACCGTATTCCAATGTGGACGGCCCTCCCCCTCCTTACGAAAGCGTAAAACCAACACATATTGAGGACGGTGAAGCAGCGTCACCTCCAAATTACGAGACAATTGACGAACCAAGCGAACCTTTCGGAAAAGTACTAGGCAGAACAAATGACATAAATTCAATATGCTAGCCTATTAGCATTTTAGCAATGTGACACCTGCATGACATTTGGTGTTTTGAATATCAACTCATAATTGATAAAATAGTCTGCTGTTGAATACCGTTCCATCTAAGATAATAAGATTCAATAGTAAATAAGGTTCATTGCTCAATTTTTGTTGATTGTAGTCACCAAATGGCATAGTAGTAATTGTTTACCTTTAGGAGTTGATTCGGTGAGTGCTTCTCTCTCCAATCCTACTATAGTTTAGATATTGGCTCATTCTGCTCATTCCATTCCAGGGCTAAGGGCTTGAATTGTTGGGGGTTCAGATATTGTCCAACATTTTTAGTACATTTTCATTTGTCAAGCCGTACCCCACATAGTATTATAATTTAGGGATCACCACCTCAAACTAAGCCTTATCTAGAAATTACCTGAGGGTTGGGCCAAAACATGTGGTGAATATACGGTGCTTTATGCTGTCTCCTATCCCTTCCATATCAATTTTGTGCCAGTCATGGCTAAATATCCCCCATAACTACACAGCTGCCTCCATGCCCAACCTGTATAGTATCAAGTTAACTATGTAATGTATAACAATGTAAATCAAATTGTGGTGTTGGTAATACGTGATTGAGCTCTCATTTTGCCTTTCATCGTCATGAAGGGAAATTCTGTAAAGTCCTATTTACAGATTTGACACTTTAGCAGCTAGAGTAGCCTCACCAGTCACCATTATACCTCATCTATTTCATTGTTCACAGTGATGAGACCAGGCAAAAGGTTTATCAGACAATCCATCAACCAAAGCACTTAATGCAACAGGAGCTGAGCTACAAGGCAAAATGTCATCTCGTAGGACAGGCACTGTGTGAGTATGTTCGATACGATGACATTTTGCCTTGAATTGAATTGAATTGAATTTATTTGAGAATTTACACATGTATGTACAGATATCATGACAATTATAATGGTGACAGTTATATAGAGCTAATTTGTTACATACATGAGGAACAGAACATTAATACAAACAGAACATTCTACCTCGTGGGGACAGTCACTAGCATTTTCATGCTGTGGTCGACTTACCCACTATCATTCATTAGTCATACATATGTTTATGAAGAAAAGCCTTGAACTAGTAGCTCAGCTCCTGTTGCACTTAGAGCTTTGGTTGATGGTGTCTGAAACCCCTATTACCTGGCCTCACTTCTGTGCAACTATGAAGCTGAGGTATAATGGTAGGGCTACACAAGCTGCTTTTAAAAGTGTCAAATATGTAAATCAGATTTTTTGGAATTGCCCTGAAGTTACTTGCAAGTTTTTATACTAATATAAATTTGGTAACAATAAGACAGATTTTAATCTATTGTTTTTAATTTTTGAAAATAAAGCAACTGAAGTATTATTTTAACTTTATTTTAAACTAAAACTAGATTGGCTGACTTTCACAGAAAGGAAAGGGGCGACCATAAGGCATTCTAGCATATAGGTGCCATGTTTTTTTTTTTGTTTTTTTTTTCACACCGAAAGCAAGCAGACTGACCTCAGTGTCTTTTTACCGAGCAGTGCTAGCTGTAAGGAGACTGGCAGAATTCAGGGTCATGCACATAGAAATACATAGAACGGACATGAGGCTCTGGCAGATGAAGCAACCAAATCCACCATCTTGGAACTGCCCTGTATCCTGGCACAATGTAACTGTGATGTCACCAATAACAGTGATGTCACTTATAACAATGGCATGACGTCACATCATAATTAGTCTATTGTGACATCATGTCTCAGGGCAGTTCCAATATGGCGGATTTGGTGACCTCATCTTGAGGTGGCATCATACAGTCTCATGTCCATTCTATGTATTTCTATGGTCATGCATGAGTAAACTCAGTTGTTCCAAACTTTAAAAAATCCCAAACACTGCTGAACCACAAAACACTAATTGAGAATGATTTTTCGAATTGCACCTACAAGTTTGCAACTCTCCTGAATGCTACCAATCCGAGACATAGCTGTATGCCAATTGGCATTTTCCAACTTTATTCAAAGTTGAAATATTAATCCCGTACAAGGTAAGTGAATTTAGTTATTTTGAAGTCCTTAAATGGCCGGTGGACTGCTTGGTAAAACAAGGAAGAAATTTCTACTAATGAATCCAATGTCACCAGGGATTCGTAAAGAATGCACAAGCTCCACAGTCCATCCGATGGTGGCAGTATAGTCAAATACTCTTTATAAACAAGAGTGAGTGCTTGGGCGAGACCATTTAATCCTTTTTTTGGGGGGTGGGGGGACTGAAGTTTTTTTAAATAAACAATTTCTTGCTCAGTTTTGAGGAAATAAATAAGTTATTTTTGGGCAGTCTTGAATTAAATAATTTCTGGTGGGGGCATTTCTTGACAAGGTGTTGCTTGATTTCAGAATGAATGTTCGGTGACCTACCGTGCTTGAAATAAATAATTACTGACACCATCACGGTGAAATTAATTATTTCCCATTGAGGAAACGCCAAGCCTCCACTTGGAAATCCAATTCAGTGTTATGGTGGCATCAATCAAACTCCTGAGTGTGAACAGCAATGTTCAATCAACAGCAGTGACACTCATGAATATGTAAACAAGGCCTCAAGCAGAGAGGTTTCGAAAGTTCATGTCAATGAAAAAAATGTAATTTTCAGTATCATGGGTATACCTGAGACTAAAACCAACTTGTTCCCAATAAAACATTAGTTACACGCCAGAAAACGGGGGTCACAGCGCTCCTGAAGAAACATTGGGGTTAAAAAATGAGCCCGAAACGCGACCTATATCACCTTAAACTACGCAATCATACAAATATTTTAAGACAAAAACGAAAAAAATCTGTTGGGAATTTTTGAGATATTCAAGTTTTAAAAAATATAGCTCATCCCAACCCAAGAATACATTTGTCATGGCAAATATCACATTTAACAATACAAGGCTTTTAGCTTGAAAATGTGATGAAACCTGTTGGCTCAGCTCAGTAACACATTTCAAATAAGTTTTAATGCTGAATTTAAAATATTTACTGACTTTATTGAAATAAATTTGACAAATAGTTTATTACCATTATCATTAGCATGGATGTGTGAAGCTTTATAAAGCTTTCGAAAAGTTAAAGCATACATAAAATGGATATAAATGTTACTAGTAAGCTGACACTCACAAGAAAGATCAATCATAAGTCAGCACTGATTCCCAATCAGCCGGTTCAGTTATGGTACAATATCTACATGCAAGAATGCAAATAAAGAGCTAGGTGGCAGCACAGAATGATACATGTTAATATTTATGGAGACATATCATGTCACGACAAGCAAACCACAGGCAAACTGCTTCATAGATTTTTGCAGGCGGCAACCATTTTCCACATGCATAATATACACTAAGACTTACATATAATAATAAAACAGCTGTAGTAAGGCTCGATATATTCTGTGCGACATACTGGACAGCATATTAAGGGATACTCAAGATCAGCGATTGGATAAATTAATTTTCCCTTAAAGGTTTCACTACAAATTTAGTATTTCACAGTGTTTTAAAAACTACATATAGGCCTATGTTTCGACTGGTCATTGCAATTCAGAAAGAGCTTCAACAGCTCAATAGACAATTCATTCATGACACCAACCTTTTTTTAGAGAGAAGGGAAGGTATAATATTCTCTAAATGAGTTTAGTCAGTTGTGAATTTTGTGCAGGAGAGATCACAATGCATTTTGTGGTAAGAGAGTTGATTGTTTGCCACTCTTTTCAAGCCAACGAAAGTACATTTGAGACATTCTTTCAATTCAAAAGTCACAAGATGTTTCACATATCATTGTTAAGGATAACCTTAAGTTCTTGGCAATCAAACATATGAAAATCATCGAATTTTGGTCATTTTTACGGTGTGTGATAAACAATTTTTTGACATAAGTAGGCAAAAATGTTTAATTCATCATCGAAACTTGTTTGTAATGCATTACAGTGCTTAGCCAACAGGTTTCATCACATTTTCAAGCTTGTTGATTGTGTAATATGCCATTACACATATATTCTAGTGGTGGTGTAAGCTATATTTTTTTTAAAACTACCAGTAAATTTTAGAATTTACAAAAAAACCGAAATTTCTCAAATAATTCCCAACATATTTTTTGTTTTATGATGATTGTTTCACTTACAGATAAGCTGTTTTATGATGATTGTTTTACCTTTTGATTGAAGGATCTAATTTTAGCTTCCTTCCATCCATTTATTGTTAGGATTTGAGTTTTCGCACAGACGGATTCAAGTGACGGCAGCAAAACGTTTGAATAACTGGATGCATAAGTCTTATCTGTGAGTATTATTTAATTCAATTTTTTATCTATATAGACTAAGTGAAATATAAATAGATACTTCTTTCATTCCCACCTTCGAAGTAACTTTTTGGGCGCATTATCCACTCCAGTGTTTGAATTCAACTTCTGACTAAATAACAAAAATCAAGTATATATCAATTATATAATCAACTCAATTTACTATTGAGTATTGACTACATTCTGAATTATATGCTGTTCTCAAAGCCTCTGAAGACTCTATCAGGATTTTTTTTTTTGTCATGACTTTATCTAGTCTTAATGCACTTCGATGGTGTTTACTTTCTAATATTGCTTTTTGGCGAATTTGTTTAAGTGTGTAATAAGTCTACTATGTGTACGAATACAGGACATAAAGCCTCGATCTTCCTTCCATCGATCTTCTCTAGCATCATTTATCCATCAACAATGTATTTAACCTAGTGTTTGTCATTGCAAATTGCAGAAAGGAGTCTTAATAAGGAAAAGAAAAATATTCCGATGCAAGCTCTTTCGCATCCATTTTGTTATTTTGGTTTGGATGATAAACATTCCTTATGCAGAATCAAGTGAGTCACATACACCATTGCTCATAAATATGGAATACTTCAACATTCTCCATTGAAATTAGCAACTTTAGCAACTTCTGTTGGAGCACATGATCACCTAGATGGAAAAGCTCAGGTCAGACGCAGAAATCGTTTTGAAAAACGACAGGCAACACCTAAAACAGACAATGTCAGTATTACTCCTCTCCTTGCCCCGAAGCCTGTTCCTCCCCCTTCGGTTCACCAGCCTACAGTGCCCAATCCATCGCCTTTGGACAATCCAGTTTACTTTAGAGGAATAGAAGCACCCCTCAGCAACTTCTACGAGTTTGAACTTCATGTATGGAACATGAAGTTCAGAAGTTGCGAGCAAGCACTGCAGTACCACAAAGCAGTTACCATGGGAGACAACACTGCAGCATCAAACATTTTACAAGCGCACACCCCCCTCTTGGCAAAGAGAATAGGAGACAGGGTCACAACTACAGCAAGATGGCATGACAAGGTCCAAGGAGCTGTCTACGAACTTCTCAAAGTGAAAGCTCGTCAGTGTCAACAGTTTGCAGCTGCTTTGAAGGACTCGGGTGACCGCCCCCTCATCGAAAACACTTTCGATCCCTACTGGGGAAAAGGCCCGGACGGCGGTGGCCTGAACATGTTGGGGCGGCTGCTCATGACACTGCGAGCTGAACTCTCCAGCAACACCCGCCGCATCAATTTCACTCCGAGACCATCTATTCCTCCCACTCGCAACCAGTTGGGCCAAACTGTACCGCGATCGCAGCGTCAGCAGCTTCGATGTTTTAACTGTGGTGAGCGATCCCACACAGTAAACAGCTGCTGCCATCAGCGTTGACTGCAATGCTATAACTGCCATGGTACTGGACACAAGAAGAAGTTCTGTCCCGTCTCCAGCCATGGTGGTTCGCATTAGGTCACTGGCCATGAACGAGTGGCCGGACTACGAACTGTGTCTAATGTTACAAATATGATGAACAATGTTTTTATTTTGTCAAATGTATATTATGAAATTGACAATGTTTTTACTGTAGCTGATTGTTCTTACCCTGATGAGTGCTCTGAAAAATGTGATTTAATTATACCTGAGTGGTTATATACATGTGATAATGAAAATGGTACACTTGATCATAATATTTTGCAAAATTATAGATCTGAAAATATTGATGTAAATTCAACTGTCTCTCAAAACAATGTTATCTGTAGTCAAAACATTTGTGAAATTTCTATGATTCCCAGAACTATTGAAAATGAAAGTAATGACTGCCAAAACTGTGATTGAGTAGAAAATCCTTATGAGGACCTGTCAAAATTCTCCAAAAACAATTTTAAGAATATGATGTTCTCACACTTGAATATAAATAGCCTACCGAGAAAATTTACGGAGATACATGAAATTCTAACTAATGGTTTAACTCATATGCTCTTCCTGTCTGAAACAAGACTAGATGACTCCTATCCAAGTGCTCAGTTTCACGTCGATCAATTTATTATGCATAGACTGGATAGAAATGCTAATGGAGGTGGAATGATATGCTACATTAAAGAAACTATTCCACATAAAAGTCGCTCTGATATCGCAATAAATACTAATGGAATAGAAACGGTAGTAATCCAAGTTAAATCAACAAGCAAGAATATGTTTTTTGTCCACATTTACAAACCGCCCAACATAAACGTAAATTATCTGACAAATGCTTTAGAAACCATGTTAAGTAAATGTTTAGCTGAAAGTGACAGCGTCTATGTCATTGGTGATCTATATGTCAATTTTCTAAACCTGCCAAATCAGATGTCCCAACTATGTGACACATTCGACCTCAAACAGTTGATAAAAGATCCAACATGTTTTAAAAGTGTAGAAAATCCAACTTTATTAGATGTCATCCTAACAAATAACCCAAAATCAATAAAGAAAACCATAAACGTATCCCTAGGAATCAGTGATTTCCATAATTACATAAGTGCATCAACAAGATTAACGTGTCCATCTAATGAACCAAAGTTAGTAAATTACAGATCTTTCAAGAATTTTAGTGAAGAGTCATACCTAAATGATCTGAAGTTAGCACCTTTCTATGTTTCTGAAATTTTTGACGAGGTTGATGACCAATTGTGGTTTCATAATACTCTACTTCTAAATGTAGTTGACAAAAATGCACCTAGAAAACAAAAGGTTGTTAAATACAGACCACTTCCATACATGAATGACAACTTAAGAAAATCCATAAATCTTAAAGCAGCTTTCAGAAGGAAATTCCACAAAACAAAAAGCAGAGAAAACTTTGATAAATTCAAAAAACAAAGAAACCTGGTCAATAAACTAAAAAGAGCCTCACTCAAACAATATTTTGATAAAAAATGTAATGCAAGTTCCAACAAGGGGAAACATTTCTGGGAAATTGTAAAGCCTTTTATGACCAACAAAGTTAAACAAAATAATCAAAATATTACTTTATATGAAAATAATACTTTAATTAGCAAACCGTCAGATGTGAGTAATACTTTCAATGACTTTTTCATAAATGTAGCACAAGATCTTAGTGAATCCAATGAAGTTAAACAAATGTCAGTTGATCAGGTCATTGACCATTACAAAGATCATCCAAGTGTCAAACTAATCCGTGACTATGCAAATTATGATAATGAGTTTGATTTTAAACCTGTAAACCAATCAACAACTCTAAACAAACTTAAGCTTCTACAAACTAATAAAGCTACCGGTTTTGATCACATCTCGCCAAAATTTCTACGCGTAGGTTCAAATCGCCTTAGTATATCTCTGACACCAATAATCAATAACTGCATCACAAATAGTGTATTTCCTCATTGTAACAAAAAAGCTGAAGTTACCCCCTTATATAAAAAGTCAGATCAATTGTCTAAAGAAAACTATAGACCACTAAGTGTTCTAACATCATCTTCCAAATTATTTGAAGGAATAATGTGCGACCAACTTCTTGAATTTATGTCAACATCTCTCTCATCTGATCTTTCTGCATATCGAAAGCTATACAGCTGCAACAACGTACTTGTCAAATGCATAGAAAACTGGCGAAAAGCTCTTGATGATAATTGCGATGTAGGATGTGTACTGATTGATCTTTCAAAGGCTTTTGATAGCCTTCCTCATGGTCTACTAATTGCCAAATTAAATGCCTATGGAGTTTCATTAGAAGCTTGTTCCTTTATCATGAATTACTTAAAAGACAGAAAACAAGCTGTCAAATTAGGTAACACACGGAGCGATTGGTTGGATCTAAAAACTGGTGTCCCCCAAGGCTCTATGATGGGCCCTCTCCTATTTAACATATTTATAAATGATTTCTTGATCGAACAAAAGACATTATGTGAAGTATATAATTATGCAGATGACAATATGCTTTCCTTTTCTCATAGTGACCTAACAGTTGTCAAAGAAAAACTTGAAATAGCCTCTGCGAGGGCAATCAAATGGTTTAAAGTAAATTTCATGAAAGCAAACCCAAAAAAATTTCAGGCAATCTGTATTAGCAGGAATAATTCTGACATAGAACTTGAAGTACAAGGCATTAATATTAAATCGGAGAATACTGTAAAATTGCTGGGCATTCATATTGACAGTAAACTGAATTTTAACTATCAAGTGTCACTTGTCTGCAAAAAGGCAGCGCGACAGATCAATGCTCTTCAAAGAATATGTAAACATATAGACTATGAAGGCAGACTAAGAATCTACAAAGCATTTGTCGCCTCAAACTTTATATACTGTTCAGTTGCATACAACAATTTCTCGCCTGGCCAAGATAGAAAATTTGAAAAGTTAAATGAAAGAGCTTTAAGATTGGTTTGTAATGACTATGAAAGTACGTACAATGACGTACTACTAAAAAGGGGGAAAAAGATGTTGCATGTTAGAAAAAAAATAACTTAGCGGAACTTGTTTTCAAAATCATGAATAACCTTGCACCACCTATAAATAGTTCACTCTTTGATAAACAAGTATCTCCGTATAACATGAGAGATAGCAACAAATTAGTTTTACCTCCGTTCAACACAATTCAATATGGAAAAAAATCAATTCGGTATCAAGGTCCCTCATTATGGAATTTTCTACCCTCTCACATCAAATGTTCTCCAGATGTATCTTCTTTCAAGTTTGCATTGAAAAATCAAAATATTCTAGATACATGTGAGTGTGGAACATGTATTATATGTCTTAGAAACTCTTTGTAAGTGCTGTTCTCTTAACTGTTAAAGTTTACTTTCATAAATATAAACATGTATGCTTATGAACTTACCCAACAGACTCAAATGGCTTCATTTTTGTATATAGCATCATCTTCATTTGTATATATTTAACATCATATTATTCATCTTGTTTTGTTATTTTAAACTTGTCGGTAAAAAGCTGCATAGCTTGTGTTATTTGTTTTATTGTTTCATCACCGACGTTAAATAAAATTTTACTTTACTTTTACTTTTTACTTTACTTTACCTGATTCGATGCTATACTACTTCCAATGACCGCTAAAGGGAAGAACATGCTGTCATTTAAAACGTATGCTGCAGAGATTACCCCAGGAAAAGTTACAGCAAAACGAAATATGGAAATTCAGGGGTTTTTTTAGGGTGAGGTGCATTCAACCAAAAATTAACAGTTCTTGCAAAAAATGTAGTTGAGGCTTTCATAGAGTGATTAGAGAAGATGACCTGACCTTTACAATGGACCTTGCTTACATTCACACTCTGAAATTTACTTTCATTTGACACCTTTTCTGGGGGACATAATATGAAATGTCCCCCCCCACTTTTTGTAGTGAAAACTAAAAAAAGTGATAATGGCTTTTGGGCCCAATTTGGTAAGGAGCCGTTCTAAAAGACATGTCCCCTACCTTTCTGCTTTGTTTATTTGCCGATTAGACATCCGATATCGACTTCCTCGTCACATGTCCCCCCCTCCCCACATTTTCAACAAAAATTACGCCCCTGAAAGTATGGCTGGCAGGGAGAATACGAGGGTCAATTCAAAACAATCCATGTAATAACATTTTTATTCTATGACCTGTTTTTTAATATCAAGCCAAAATATCAGTAGTAGTGTTGGTATCATTCTCCCCATTTAGGCGAAATAACTTCAAGCCAACATTTAATTTGTGAATTAATACAAGAGGGCTCTGGGGGTAACGTCATCTGAGCCTGAGGGAAATAACAACGGCTGTTGAGGGAAATAACTTGTATTTCCCTGAAATGACATTGTTATTTCCCTGGGCATATTTGATGTTATTTTGGGACAATACATGGTTGGTCATCGAATAAATAAAGGTATTGGTGTCTTAAAGCTGTCATTGGCTTGTGGAGAATGTTATTGGCCTGCCTGCCTGCCCCAGCAGCAAACGATATAAAATAACCAATTTAATGTGATGAAATAGAACCAACTTAACTATTAACAGTATTGGTACAAATCAGGGTTGGGTTCAAATACAAATATATTTGTATTTGTATTTGTAAATACTGTATTTGTATTTGTATTTAAATACTTTTTTTGGAAATTTGAAAGTATTTGTATTTGTATTTAAATACTTTGCAAAGTATTTGTATTTGTATTTAAATACTTTTGGCTGATTTCAAAAGTATTTGTATTTGTATTTGTATTTGGATCAAAGTATTTGGTATTTACAAATACTTTTTTCAAATACAAGGTCTATAAATGGATAAAAAAGCATGAATTCCTTAACTTCAAAGATGGATATAACTGATGTGTCTATCTTTATACAATCATTTTGAAATTTTGGATTACTATAATATATTAAGTTTAAATATTATTTTTGAAAGAGTAGCATTTTAATGATATTCATCTTAGTTTCCTCTGAAGTGCTTAGTTTGTGTTCTATACACAAACATATATGTATAGAGATCATCACTGTCTCTGTGTTGTTAGGTTTGAAGAAGTTAACAATAGCTCAAGAATCTCATGTACTGCACCACAAGTGAAATACAACTCAGCTTCTGTCCTATCCAATCTTCCAATTTTAAGTATTTGTAGAACACAAGATACAAGTGAAATATACCCTGTATGGAAAATCATGAATTATAATTGTTTGCATATTAAGTTTTCAAAAATGATAGATTGTCTTTAATTAATTTAATTCACATTTACCTGAGGTAGTAATTGTGTATACATGTACCTATATACTAAATATATTTTTTTGACAAAAAAATATTACATTTATCTCATAGTTACAGGTAAATGTCCATTTTTTATTGTCTAATAGTATGAAAGAGATAACTATCACACATTTTGAATATTAACTGCTATTCTGACACTGGCTATTGTCTTAATTGCTATTGCTATTTAAACACAGGCACTGGCCATGCATTGTCTATTGTGAGCAATGGTGCATTGCAATTAGATAGGGGTACTATTGTGTAGACATTAATCAAACACATCTAGCACTTATATAAAGTTCATATTATTTTGCATTTATAATGACATTAATGTTTACACCATTATTTATAATTAGAAGTCAACTTGCAAGAAGAAAGAAAACTTATTAAAAAAAAAGTTTTCCAGATGTTTATGTTTATTATTCATTATTATAGCCTCACTATCACGGAACAACCTCTAAATTACAATGCCTTCATGTTGAATACAAAAAATGCAGGTTTTATTTATGTATATTTTATAATTGATAGGGCTGTCAACAGTGGAGTAGAAACTAACTGAAGCCAAAATATATATTTATAAATATTAATTGAATTTCTTTAATTTGATATAATATCATTGTCCAAGCAACCCTCTGAAAGTATGAAGGCTTTTTGTGGCATAGATATGTTCTGCATCTGACTGAAACTGTATTTCAGCAAGGTTATAGGCCTATTTCCAGTATTGATTTATTTTTATTTTTAGCTAACGAAAAATGTTTTTAAATGAACGAAACCCCTTGTGGACAATTTCCTTTGAGGAACGTTGGTCTGAGGAAGCATTAAACCTCCAATCCACATCGGACCCAACGTTTGAAAACTACGTATTTTGTCGACAAATGCTTACGAGATTATTACGTACGTATATATCGTATTTATTGCGTATGTCTCCAACCTCTGTTGTTAACGTACCCCCCACGTTGAAGGAATGGTCGTTATACGCCTCTGGGGCGTCAGGCGTAGCAGGCCAGCCCAGCGCGCTGTGTCTTGCGCATGCGCAAACATCGGACAAGAATGCCAGCCATGGCGGCCGCTCTGTGTGGATTCGATTTATATCGGTCTAGAACACCATTTATACCACCGTAACGATGTATTTAACCATGGCCGATTGATTCTAGGATGTGTCTTAGTTTAATAACTCCTTCAGATGGACTGTGGGGGTCATGTATGCTTCACGGCGACCATATCAACTCAGTCAAATCGGCGATGTGAAGCCTGTGGATTCTTTGATAGCGCTCGTATTTCGGAATTCAACGGGCTGTATCTAGTGAAATCTTGCCTGAAATAACTGATTCAAGGATGGATTCTATGCATAAGATCAAGGAGAGACTGGAATATTTTGTTACGGTGGAATACTCGTGTTGTGGACTGATTTCTGGTGTGCACGATGTACATGAATTTGTCATTGTCAAAAAGGAAGCAGGGGGGCGCGGCCAGGGGCGGAGCGCTCGGATGGCCCGGGGGACTGCCGCATTGCTTCTGGCGGACCAGCCACCCTACCAGGCTGCGGCCCCCGTGGAAAAATTTAATTAATTAATTAAATAAAGCCCTTATACACTGGCCCTTATTATTTTATAAAGAATGCTATGATTTTACAGCAGGGATTTTTTTTGGGGGGGGGAGATTTCAAGAATTTTTTTTTAGGTGATGGTGGTTGGTCAATTGATTGTTGGAGATCTGCAAAGAAAACATAAATTAAAACAGTGAAGAGAAGAGAAAAACAGAGAGAGATAGTCAGAGAAAGCAGAGCCAAGCAGCAAGCACTGGAGGTGGCTCCAAAATTAGCAGACTTTTCTTCCTTGTTTTACCAAGCAGTCTACAGTCCATTTAAGGACTAAAATAAATAAGAATATTCACTTACCTTGGTGAGGGATTAATGCTGCAACTCTGAAGAGTTGGAAAAATCCCAATCCGCGCTGGATAGGTGGCAATCAGTTGCAAGTGGGCTCAGTTCAACTCCGGTCCTAACTGATTCTCTCTTGGTCGTTTGTGGTTGAGTAGAACTTGGGAATTTTGTTTTGCCCAATGTAATCTTACACAGTTTAAGAGATATTTATTAGGTAATTTTTTTACTGGTGTTGCTACTATTTCTTTATGGCTTCATCCAATTATCACCAGCAAGCATCCTGTTGGAGGTTTTATAATCTCAAAGTTACCAGATAGATTGAATTAGGTAGGGAATAGATGGCGCTACAAGGCTCTCTGAGACTCAGGATACCAGGTTCTTCAACTTTGTGCAAACCTTCGACAAACCTTTGGCAGATACGTATGATCAGACGTTTGCCCTGAACATTACTTTCAAACGTTGTCCATACATATCAAAAACACGTTGGAGAAACCTTGGAACTTACGTATTGCCAAATGTGTGACCATACCTTTGATAAACCTATGAATCAAAGGTATGGTCATACGTAATAGTCTAAGGTTGTAAAAACCTCTCAAATGGATGTTTGACAAACCTATGAATCAAAGGTACGGTCATACGTAATAGTCAAACGTTCTTCAAACCTCTCAACCAAGGGTATGACTTACGTAATAGTCTAAGGTTGTAAAAACCTCTCAAATGGATGTTCGACAAACCTAGGAATCAAAGGTATGGTCATACGTAATAGTCCGACGTTCTGAAAACCTCTCAACCAAAGGTATGACTTACGTATGACTGTAACGTTTAGCCAAACGTTACAACCAAACGTTCTTCCAACCTCTCAACCAAAGGTATGACTTACGTGTGACTCGAACGTTTGGCCAAACTATAAAACAAACTATCTGCCAACCTCTTACTAAGGTTGCCTCCTACGTTTGGTTTTCCATCTTAGTGCAACGTTTGGAAATTACCTTTGTCCTACCTTTGTCATACATTGTTTGGCCCAACGTTTGATTCCAACCAAAATAATTACGTAGTGAAAGGTTTGATTTACGTTGCTGCTCGGGAGGGACACCTATTTCTCTATTTTATATTAATTTTTTATTGTACTTTATTTTTTTCACAAATTGTCCCAGTCAAGCATTCAACGAATTCCTGGTACTGAAAATAGATATTGTAATGAAACAAATGCGACATATAGTACAAAAACACGGCATTTTAATGAAATTAAAATGATTATTCTATCCACAAAACAACCCTTACAAAATTGGTCCAAAGAACCTTCTGTCTCTACCAATTACAGACCAGTATTCACCAGTGCACCTTCCCGTCATTTCACTTACCAAGTTGACTTATAATGTGGGAAGTGATTTTAATTTACTTAGTCATTTTTAGTAAAAGTCAGCTTCACCGAAGTACAAAACACAAATGTGAACATACAACATTACCAAGCCAATGTGTCTGATGGAGCAACTGTATATTCTGTTGTTTTTATTCCAAAGTGATTGCAAAAATCACCAAGGGAACTGAATATCATTGTGAATCAGTGAAGATTTTGTATTTCACCTGGAATTACTGGGTTTATTTCGGAAACAGTCATACATAAATCAATATTCATCTACTAATATGCAGAATATCATATTTAATCAACTAACAGTAAGTTAAATAAATATTTTTGCATGTTTAAAATCATAATATATGCAACTCTTCAGTTTGTGATTATGTAAGTACATGACCCAAAATGCCCCTATTTGAACAGATTTTAATGAAGGAACTTGATAATAAAATTCTGAAAATTTTTAATAACTATTCTTCTACTTGTTAAAAAAGTATATAACATATTGACCCTTAACATTTTATTGTATTCATGAACACTAGCTGGTGTAATGATTGGAAACAATTCAAAAAACATGTTTGAAGTTCCAAGACAGAATTATTGAAAGTATTTTCAAATATATTTGCAAATATTTTTGTATTTGTATTTAAATACTTTCAAAATTTGAGTATTTGTATTTGTATTTGTATTTGAAAGAATTGAAAGTATTTGTATTTGTATTTAAATACTTTTGAGCTCAAGTGTATTTGTATTTGTATTTGTATTTAGAAAGATTGAAAGTATTTGTATTTGTATTTAAATACTTTTATCTGTATTTGAACCCAACCCTGGTACAAATTTGACTGAACTAAATGCTTTATATATAATTTCCTGATCATTTTGGACCAATCCTTCTCTTGAAGTATTCAAATTATTTTCTCCCCTTTCGGAACCTCTAAGCCAAGAAACTAAGGCATCCTTAGATTCTTCACTAATAAATGGGTCAAAATTCCAGTTTTATCTCTATTGATTCTCAAGGTTGATTTCTTTATTACAACATTTGGTACTTTTTACAGATGATTTCATATTTGTAGACATCAGCGGTAGAAAATACATAATTTTTCCTGCAATTTTCATTGGTTGAGAGAAGGCATGACACCACTCTCTCCTGAAAAGTGACAAAGCGTTTTACATCTGTCTCTGTTCGGGACTGTCAAGTGGCAGCAGAATGCTGACAGTCCCTGGAAAATCGAATTGGGTCAACAATAATTTGATCTGTTTTGGACAGATCACCAGATCAGGTCGAATAACAGCTGTCCATAATACTACGCCAAACTACTTTCACAAAGCATGGTTGCTGGCAAATATCCAGTCCACTGCTTTGAATGAAAATGTTTGGAAATCATGAGACAAAAAGAAAGTTTTGAAACTTTAGCATACACTTTGCCTGTGAAAGGGATGATTTTACTCATCAGAAGTTTGATGGTATTCAATCTACTTATGCCATTTAGTGCATGTTAAATTGTGGTCAGAAAAGGGTCCAAAAAGAATGCATTCTCACTTATTCATGTGTCCATACAAAGCCGATGTTTTTGCTTTATGATATCAATAAAGCTCAATTGCATGTATTCTGTTACTTTATGGAGATTTATGAACTAGGAACACAATATAATTCACAATTTCATAAAAGCTGTGTTACACTCAGCGAAATGTCTCGTCCATGCCACAAGTGGCCCCCTCTATACTGGCAATATATGTGAGCTACAATGTATACATCCTCCATGATAAAAAATAGTTCCAACTTATTTTGGTATTTACAAGCTGTCTGCTTAAAATTGAAGCCAACCAAAGTCAGATTAGACACTTGCAGAGTTTTTGGAAATAAACTAGACCATCACTAAATGATGGAACTGTCCTGGTTTCTTCCACACTGTCCTGGTTTCTTCCACTGATCCAAATTCTGTTGACCGCTCACAGGAGCTCGCGAATTTTGCACCCTAACTGGCAGCAAATAGCGGTCAACTTGTAGACAGGTTTTACATGATGAAGTCCACGTGAGATGCTGTTTTTTGCTCTATAAGTCTCAATTTAATCATTCTTGGTACTAGATTTTGGTTTCTATTTATTTTACAGAACAATTCAAACTGCAAAAATCACCCATTGCTCTATTTCAAACTCAAGGTGCCTCAATATTCAGGGGACCATATCTAGTGTGACGGAATGATGGTAAGAATCATTCCATCACGCTGGAAATGGACCCCTGTTTGCTGAGACACTCTTAGTTTAAAACTTCAGCAGTTGGTGATTTTTACTGCTTGAATTGTTCTCTTAAGCGTCAGACATACAGAAACTAATACTTGGCACTGAGAGTGATTAAACTGAGACTTATAGAGCAAAAAACTGCTTCTTAGCATCATTCCGTCACACCAGGACTCCATGTTTACATGATTGACCATGGCATTCTAATCCATTGATCTCTTCAATTGATGGAACTGACTCCAGCTGTTTCAAGTGAGAGTTTCTGTTTGTGTTTCACACATCTTAGTACACACATTTTCATAGTCCAATACTATGCATTCAGATAATTGGGATCAGATGATCCACATAATGATTATTTTTACAGAAAACACATGTATGTGACATTTTCTCAGAGGAGGGCCCTGCTCAGACGACATGACAATGGGCTACCAATCACTGGGTCCCTGGTGTCGACTTTCTTACGAATGTTGGCCATATCATTGGATCATCCTCCTGTCCTAAGGGACCATTCAGAATTTATGACTGGGAGGGGGGCGGGTTGGGAGTTTTGATGGAACTTTCTGTCAAAAGTGATACCCCCTTTGGTTTCGCAAATATTTGCAGTACCTCCCTTTTCTTTTGTTGAAATTCCATTTGACAAGTAAGCATGTCGTAAAAAATAAGTACCCCCCTTGAAACATGCGGTACCCTGTCAGGAAAAATTCCATTGGCCCAAGTCATAAAAGCATGTGCAAAAAGGTGCTTCCCACAAGTAAAGAGGTAGAAACTACCACCTCCTCAACCCAGTCGTAAAATTTAATTCTAAATAGTCCCTTGCTATTATGACAGACAATTTTTTGTTCAAGGCATGAAAACTGAGTGTTCAGAGATGTGAAGCCATTCAGAGTCGGCTTGAGAATGATTTAATGTCAACTGAAGCAATCAACAGTTACACAGAAGTGTGAAATACAACACGTCATGAGGAAATGTATGAGTTCATGTAGATTGCAGTTTGACACTTGTGAACAACTCGCACAATACCAAGTTGGCCGTTGCAGCAGTTTATTGGTTGAAATTATGACATCATTTTTTCCAGACAACATCGCTTGAAGCAAACTGAAAAAAGTGACATGCTGTGTGTAGCTTGACCAATCACCTAGCAGGATTTTCTGATGTCAGACCAAAAATTTTTCAAAAGTGTTTGTTATTGGATGAAAGTCTACAAATATGAAATCATCTGTGAAAAAACGTTTAACCCTCCTGATCGTTCACGTTTTAAAACTTATCAATTTAGAGTATATATAATTTTGCAATGCATGGTCTAATCATATAACCATACACAAGCAATGGTTTTATAAATTTAATTACAAAGAAATTGATTTCAGTGATTATAGACGGCAACATTCGGATTGAAGATGCTCGGAGCTTCAGAATTTCTATGCTTTGAAATGTTGCAAATACTTTAAGCAAATTTTTTTTTTTTAATCTAGTAAATTATAGAATGCAATTTACATTTAATCCCATTCAGTATTGAAATCCACAAATTTTAAGCTGGGATTTGAATTATGAGATTATACAATACGTGGTGTTGTTTGTTGCAACTCAGTTATCTGTCTTGTTTTTATTGGTGATTGTATCAATAACGAAATTGCCAATAATTGAAATGGTAGGTCTTTCTAGAAAATTCACTTAGTCTGTTTTCAGAATATATTTTTTTGAATGCTACCTCCCAGGGAAGGAACAACGAAAAGTTTACTTGTACTTCAGCACTTTTATTGCACACTTGAAGATCAAGGTTTCAAGATCAAGGTTTCAAGATCAAGGTTTCAAGGTGAAACTGAAAACAACATAAAATAACCCAATAAATAAATTGAATATCATAATGACTGACCAGTGACATGAATCTACACAAAATATGAATTGAGCACTACAAATGAAAAACACTCACAAGATTGTGCATACTCCTGGGTACACTGTAGCATCCAAGGTCTATCAAGATACTCATATACATAGTCAACCTGAAACATCATATGATTTATCTAAGTTGGAGCTACACCTCGCATATACATCAAACATTGACTAAATTATTATGTTCATCAAACTCAAATGTCTGAGTACTATATGCACAATGCACATTGCATGTGTTTTTAAGCTAATGTGATTTTAAGCATATACACCATATTTTATATATACAGAAATAAGCATATATTTATACACATCAATTTTACATTATTTTACAAGAACTTTTTATACAAAAAACCAGTAAATTGTACTAACCTTATGAGCATCAAAATTTAGTAAGCAATTTTAGAACATCTTCACATGTCCTGAGTTAAACTTCAACTAACTAAAAATTGCAGGATGCCCCACATGTGTAGGGAAACTGTGAATGCATCATGGAATACATGTTAAAACAATACATGTGCAATCCACAGCAATATCCAACACTCAATACAACATTGAAACATGGCAATTTATCACAGGTTGTGCAGAACAGCTGATCTTGAGAAATGATGTGTGCAGTGTAATAGGCAGCACACGATTGGTGTTGCCGAATCTGCCCCGGCTAGCCGTTTATCCTCGATTGACTGCCGATTGTGCCTTCGGCGCCTTGGGTGCTCGCCGACTTGCCGATCTGAAAAGTCCGGCCAAAGCGGTGAAGCCGAATCGGAAGTGACGAAAATGACGTCACGCAATGTTAAACTATAGGGATTTCCTGGAATTCCCTCAGTTCATGCACATTTCGGGAGGTGGCGTCATGGATAAATGGTGCATCCACCAGGATTTCGCCGAATGCACACGATTGGTGTCGGCAAATCGGCAAAATCGGCAAGTGCCGACGGCCAATTTCGGCATGCCAATCGTGTGCTGCCATAGAATTTTATTATAATAAATTTGTGTAATAATTAATGAATATATATTTAAATAGGCAAATTAAAAATGAACCATAGTGAATGTTACACTCCCCACCTTGGATCCATGTGGGATCCAAAACAAAACAATAGGAGATCAAAGTAAAATTACACAAACTAAACAACACCTTCAAGCAAAACTATCTTAGTGACAGGTCTGACCAAATGAGTGGACCTTGTTTTTACAGTTACTGTTCTAACAAGACCATCTGAGCTATGTTTGATCTCTGTGACAAGACCCATTGGCCAAACACCTCTTGGTGTGACCTCACTTTTGATCAACACCAGGTCACCAATTTGAACACTTCTCACCTCTGACATCCACTTTTGTCTCCTTTGGAGTTCAGGGAGATACTCTAGGAGCCATCTTCGCCAAAACTCTTGAGCCAAGTGCTGTACACAGCGCCACCTGCGTTTGTAGAGATCAGCATTAGCAAACTGACCAGGAGACAAGTTTGGCTGCTCCCTCAACAGAAGCAAGTGATTGGGGGTTAAAGCAGTAAGGTCATTGACATCTTCCCTGGATTTTGTGATGGGCCTACCATTTATGATGGCTTCCACTTCACACATCAAAGTCTGCAAAGTTTCATCAGACATCTTACAATTGATATCAGACAACCCAGCAAAAAACCTTTCTAATGATCCTGATCATCCGCTCCCACAGACCACCTTTGTGGGAAGCACATGGGGCATTAAAATGCCACTCAACATTCAATTTGACACCATAGCTATGCAGCTGATCTGGATCAATCTCACTCAGGGCATTTTTGAGCTCAGTGTTAGAACCCACAAAGTTGGTACCTTGATCAGTCCAGACTTTAGCAGGAAACCCGCGTCTACCAACAAACCTACGGAAACCATTTATGAGACTGTCTGTGTCCATGGAGTATAACACCTCGATGTGTACCGCTCTGGTATTGAGACAGGAAAAAATGCAACCATATCGTTTGACCTGCGCTCGACCTAATTTTACCATAAATGGGCCAAAACAATCCATCCCTGTGTAAGTAAATGGCGGCTTACCAGATTCCAATCTTTCAGGAATGTGATCACCCATCTTCTGGAACAAAGGTTCAGCAAACAAACGCTTACATTTGACACACTTGTGAGCAATGCCTTTAGCAAGTCTACGGATCCTAGTGATCCAGTAGCGTCTCCTGACGTTGGCTATGACCCACTCAACACCTAAATGAGCCTTGTCGTGCTCTTCCTGGACAATCAAACGGGAAACTGGATGATCAAACGGAATAATAGTAGGATGTTTGCTCTGCTCAGAAACATCAGCACTTTTCAAACGACCCCCTACTATCAATCTGCCCTCGGGATCCAACACCGGATCCAATGAAATCAAAGGACTTGACCTACTTACTGGAGAACCACTGGATAGAGAAGCTACCTCCTTACCATAAGACTGCAGCTGTGCACGTTTCACAATAACTAACTCTGCATCTTGAATCTCCTGTACAGAGAGCTTAGACTGATCAGAACGAATCTTGTGCCTCAGAATACCCTTCAACCTTAACAGCCATGCAACAGCATGCTTGAGACCATACCAGCTTGAGTAATGAGAAGACAGTCTATCAATAGGATGATCTGCACCATCGGCTGCAATGAGGTTGCACATGACTTTGACCTCTGGATCACCTACAGGGAGCACGGGGTCACAGCTGTCAACTTCCCATTCACTTTTATAAGACCGAAGAAATTTTGGACCTTTGCACCACTGATCTACATTCAATGAACTGACACTAGTACCCCCAGAAGCAACATCAGCAGGATTGCACTTACCAGACACATGACCCCATTGATCAGGCTTTGTAAGCTGCCGGATCTGAGACAACCTGTTACTGACAAACACATGAAATCTCTGGGATTCATTGAGGATGTACTTGAGGACTATTTCACTATCAGTCCAGAAATAAGACCTGACAATATTAAAATCAAGTTCCCTCCTAAGCAAAGCATCAGCTTGAGCTGCCATGACTGCAGCCAACAACTCTAGCCTTGGAATTGTAACACTCTTCAGCGGGGCCACTCTACTCTTTGCCATAAGTAGACAAGTTAGGACAGTACCCTGCTTGTCGATTGCCCTAAGATAGCTACTGAAACCATACGCATTCATGCTGGCATCACTGAAGTTGTGGATCTCCAGGACCATATCTGAGACATCACCTGAAACAACACACCTGGGAATTCCTAACTGATCAATATCACTAAGATCCTGGATCCAACTTCTCCATCGTCTCTCTATATGAGATGGTACTGGGTCATCCCATCCCAACTTCGCCCTGGTTGCCTCCTGAAATATCAGCCTACCAACTAAGACAATGGGACTAACTAACCCCAGTGGGTCGTACATTGATGAGACTATACTCAAGATAGACCTTCTAGTCACTTCACGAGAGTCATTGACCTTTACATTGAAATGGAATTTGTCTTCACGAACATTCCACTTGACACCAAGAACTTTACTATCCTTGACAAACTCAACATCAGCTGCTTCAGCAGCTCTATCTTCTAATGGGACAGCAGACATCAATTCAACATTGTTGGCAATGAACTTTGTGAGCTTGAAACCTCCTTCCTGTAAGACCGACCTTGTACCTGCAATGACGGTGTGTCCGTCTTCCACACTTGAGACTGACCTTAGACAATCATCCACATAGAAAGACTGACGAACTGTATCTGCAACAAGAGGATCAACATCTGGACCATCACACAATACCCTACGCAAAGCAAAAGTGGAGCTAGCGGAACACCACACACCGCCGAAGACATGCCTTGTCATACGAAAATGACACACTTGGCCAGATGTATCAAACCACAGAAACCTTAACGCATCACGGTCCTTTGGAGGGATCACCACCTGATAATACATTGCCTTAACATCTGCCATGATGGCAATCTCGTGCTGTCTGAACCTGAGAAGAACATGCAAGAGCTTATTACAAAGATCAGGACCCTGATAACATTTATCATTTAAGGACTCTCCGAGGAATTTAGCCGCACAATCGAACACTATTCTGATTTTGCCTGGCTTACTATCAGAGACAACAACCTGATGGGGCAAGTACCACACCTCATTTTTTGCTGATTCAGAATCAGGGACAGGCTCCGCATAACCTTCGACCAATAACTTCTTAATCTCATCATCATACTTGCTGTAAAGACCTTTCCTCTCTAAATTTCGACACAAAGACTTCAACCGGGACTTTGCCATGGTCAAATTGTTCGGAAGGCAGGCTCCAGGCTTCCAAGGGATTGGAAGCTGATAGTGACCATCCACCTTGGTCACTGAGCTCTCCCACAAACCAATAACCTCATGGTCATTTTTTGACCAGGAATTTTCATCAACAATACACTCATTCTCAATGTTCCACATATTATTGACCCTTTCTTCCAGAGAAACGTTCACAAAAAGAGAAACCGCTCCAGAACCAACATTGTCGACACATCTAAGGAGACCATTTACGGACCACCCGAACAAAGTCCTCACTGCGAAAGGATCTGCAAAACCTCCTCGACGAACGTCTAATGGTATCAAAGCTTCGGAGTAATCCTGACCAATAAGCAACTGAACCTTCTCATGACCAGGAGTGAAAGTCATACCTTCTAAATGTGGATACGCTGCAACATCTACTGAGTAAGTCTGAACGGGAATGTTTTCTACCACAAAGACATTAGACATATTCAACGACCTGTGGTCATCAAGAGACGCAGCTCTAAAAGAAACAATAGATGTGACCTGCTCATTGGAACCATGCAAAGTGCTAAGCCTATATTTAGTACTATCACAATCGAGATTCAACTGATTTGCTAAATCAGCTGAACAAAAACTGCTAGAAGAGCCAGTATCCAACAAAGCATTCACAATGACAGTATCATTAATCCTAACAGAGACGACAGGTAAATGAACATTCACTGCAGTTGACACATTTGCCTCAAAATTTTCACTTACATTTCCCTTCTGATCATTAACAACACTGTCACTTACATCCAAACCCATTTCATCTGAAGATTCTGCACCTGTGTTCGCAAGTAGATTTACATTGCTTGCATTACCACTCGACTGATTGAGATGCAAAAATTTGGAATGTCTCTCACCACAGTCAGAAATTGTACATTTGTACTGTTTCTTACAGTCAACAGTTCTGTGATTATCCAACAAACACACATTGCACAAACTCTTATCAGCGACAATTTTCAATCTGGCTACAACACTCATGCGTTTAAACTCTTGGCAATATAACAGTCTATGATCACCTGAACATAAAACACATCTGCGTGGAGCTCTCTTTGTTGTGTTCGAGATTGAAGGCCCCACTGCGCCGGCAGAAAAAGAAGTTGTCGTCTTTGTCGATTGCTTTGGCACATGCTTAGCTCTGCTACCGATATGACCATACACGGGATCATTGGAATCTTCAGCGGCCACGATCACAAATTCAACGAACTCCTTAAATTTGGGATACATCTTCGTGGTACGTTTCATTTTTGTGGCCCGTGTCACCCACCGATCCTGCAGCTTTAATTCCAGACGAAGAACAATGTCTGTGATGCATTTTTGGCTCTCGACTTCAGCCAGAGTTCCCATCTGTGAGAGCGTTTTCTCACAAGTCCACAGCTCATCGGCTAGCTGTCGCAAAGCTTCTGGGGATGTAACACGACCACCGCTTCGTAGATTTTGAACCATTCGCTCGGTTACCAGATGGTCACTGCCAAACCTGCAGGCCAGAATATCCTTAGCATCCTGATACGCGCCATCACTTTTCTGAAGGATGCAAGAACGAATGGCATTCTTAGCGTCTCCCTTGGTACATTCGATAAGGCGAGTCAATTTTGCTCTATTTGATGTTGGTACAATGTCTACAGCTTCATCGAACAGGGCAATGAAAGAATGATACGTGAGTGGATTGCCATCAAACTTCTCGATATCAACTTTTGGCATATTCATCATTGCCATGAAGTGCTGTTGAGCCTGAATAGAGTCAGATGGCTTTTCATCTTTCACACTATTAACATCACCACCATTTCTGTCTTTTAACCAGTCTTTTGCATATTTCATCTTTGCTACATATTCCTTCAGTGCTTTGTCAAAGTATCCATCACTGTCTTCAACAAGAGCATCGTCTTCAAGCAAAGCATGGTATTTTAAGTGGGCTTGTTCAAATTCATCAAATGCTGTCATTACTCGCTCCACATTTTCTTTAACTTTAGCTTCATTATCTTCAACAGCATACCTGTCAATACTGTTCATGGCCCTCGTCACCAGGGCTTTCTTTTGTCCTCGGACCTTCTTGTCTTCTACAGACATGATGACTTCCGCTGGTCCAATTTTCATTGATGACGAAATCTTTTTCACTTTTGAATGCTACCTCCCAGGGAAGGAACAACGAAAAGTTTACTTGTACTTCAGCACTTTTATTGCACACTTGAAGATCAAGGTTTCAAGATCAAGGTTTCAAGGTGAAACTGAAAACAACATAAAATAACCCAATAAATAAATTGAATATCATAATGACTGACCAGTGACATGAATCTACACAAAATATGAATTGAGCACTACAAATGAAAAACACTCACAAGATTGTGCATACTCCTGGGTACACTGTAGCATCCAAGGTCTATCAAGATACTCATATACATAGTCAACCTGAAACATCATATGATTTATCTAAGTTGGAGCTACACCTCGCATATACATCAAACATTGACTAAATTATTATGTTCATCAAACTCAAATGTCTGAGTACTATATGCACAATGCACATTGCATGTGTTTTTAAGCTAATGTGATTTTAAGCATATACACCATATTTTATATATACAGAAATAAGCATATATTTATACACATCAATTTTACATTATTTTACAAGAACTTTTTATACAAAAAACCAGTAAATTGTACTAACCTTATGAGCATCAAAATTTAGTAAGCAATTTTAGAACATCTTCACATGTCCTGAGTTAAACTTCAACTAACTAAAAATTGCAGGATGCCCCACATGTGTAGGGAAACTGTGAATGCATCATGGAATACATGTTAAAACAATACATGTGCAATCCACAGCAATATCCAACACTCAATACAACATTGAAACATGGCAATTTATCACAGGTTGTGCAGAACAGCTGATCATGAGAAATGATGTGTGCAGTGTAATAGAATTTTATTATAATAAATTTGTGTAATAATTAATGAATATATATTTAAATAGGCAAATTAAAAATGAACCATAGTGAATGTTACATATTTGATATATGCATGTACAATGTACTGCAGTTCATACAGTCGCATAACTGGGGGTCTTGTGCTGGGGGAAGCCGGGGGGGGGCACGATTTTGTGGGGAGCACCCACTATACTAATTGTATATTTTTAGCCAGAGTTGGAAAGTTCATATGGGGGCACCTGGGGTCACAGGTCCAATGTAGGGGGCACGCGCAAGAGACACCACTGAGTTGATACAATGACTTTGCAAACGTACACTCTTGGGCAAAAAAAAGGACCTCAGTAGCAGCTGAGAGAGCATCAAGCTGGCTATGACTGCGAAGCGGAGATAAATTGTGGGGTGGCAGAGATGCAGCCTGAAGAAACAGCAAGGCAAAACGATGGCACGTAGGACCTGATCAACCCTGCGGACCCACCACCAAGAGGGAGTTTTGAGATAAGGGTCGAAACTTCTGAAGACGGGTGGCATTCAACTGAGGATGCCATCGTTTGATGCAGTGAACCTGTTTTGAAGATACCAAATTGTTTCAATGCACAAAAATAAAGTTTCATTTCCTGTCAGTCAATCAATCGAACCATTATCTCAGTTTGAAATTGCTTTTTTCTTTTGACTTTTGATGTTAATCTAGAAGGACACACACTCAATAACATATGGGAGCTTTTGAAAGAAGTGAAATGTGAATGGTAGAATATAGACATTTTGGCAAACAAAGTTGTGAAAAGGTGTGGGCAAAAGACTTATTCTTATCAAAAAGTCAACTGGAAAAGCACTTTCAAACTAAGACAATGTTACTACGGATCAACTGACCGAGAATGATGCTTTATTTTTTATTAGGGCATTCTGCCCTATTGTTACTGGTCTTCTTTGCACATCGGGTTTCGTACATCTAACAATGTGTTGTTCAACTTTACGGGAACATGCAAATTGTTTAAATACCATTTTAGAGATCAAGGAAAACCATCCTAGAATGCCCTAAAAACTGGAAAGAGGGAGTCCTGTGATGTCATTGAGGGGCTTCTCCACCCCATATCTATTTATAGCTCACTGAGAATTTGACAAAACAACAAGAGGTCAGCAATTAGGACTTTGTTTGTTTGTTTGTTTGTGTTTTACGCCTCTGCAGCACCTTAGTGGGCTATATGGAGGCAGGCGATCGCCGTATGATGATGAGATGAGAAGACTGTGAGTCTGGCACATACCCTATTAATTTTAATGTCCCATGGGCTCGGACTAAAGTGAGTTCCCGGGGTGAGATTTGAACCCACACCCTCAAAGCCAGTTGACAAGCACACTTACCAATTAGGACACGGGGGAACTCAGCAATTAGGAAAAACACCACTGCATGCTTCATCAATGCCTTTGTATGCCCTTTTATGTTGTAGCAAAAGTCAAACAAGATAACCGGACTTCAGATCAGTAGTAAGATGATCTGCAGAATGCCCTTTAAAGTGCCTTGTGCACGTTATTGTGTGTATTTCCCATAGAAATCAAAGCCGGAATGAAGCAAATTCTACTAAGGCCCATATTTTTCCCGGGAGTGTATGCTGTATTGACATAATATTATGGTCACTTTCAGGTGGTGTGGCTCTCTTTGCCTATAAACAATCAGAATCCTTCGGACCAGAGCCAGTAGTCCAGTTCAGCTATGCAACAGACTACTTTGGCAATTTTGACAACCGTTCTCAGACCATCATGATACCTAGCAGGGGCGTCTACTACGTTAGTCTCAGCGCTGGTTGTTGCGCTAGCACCCCAGTCGATTTCACTTTTGTTGCCCCTAATTCTCAACTAAGACCAGCCGTCATAAAGAGACACACAAATGATTTTGGAATCAATACTTTGAGTAGAGATGCAATCCTTGAGCTTACCCCCGGCTACATCTATGCCCAACCCGTTGCTCCCCTCTACAGCGATGATGCTTACAAACTAACCTCCCTTTCTGTGTTCAGCATAACTGACACCATGTGTAACCCTCACTACTTCTTTGTCTATCATCCCGAAGGCAGCATCAGCAACGAGGGAAGAATCGCTTTCCAAAATGTGGTACTCGACCAGCTTGGAGATTGGGATGAAAGAACCAGTTCTTATCAATGTCTCAAAACAGGAGTCTACGTTGTGACGTTCTCTGTTTTTGTCGAACTAGCTGATGGTGTCCGTGCCCAACTTAATGTTGGCAATAAAGTCTATGAAGTATGAACTTGTGAAAGAACACAATGACTCCCTTATAGATGGCGGAGATGTACTCAGCCGTACTGTCTTGACCACGTGTAATGTAAGAGATTCTATTTACGCCACTCTTAATGGTGGCAAGATTAGGGGTCGCAGAGAGATGACAACTGGCCTGATGGGATTTGCTTATGACCCTGACCTGACCAAATCCCAAAATATCTACTGGTCACTCTCGCGCAACTCTGAAATGATAAACTATGTTATGGAACTTGCTGACTATCTGTTCACTCGATTGGACGAGTCCAGTTTTGGCCTCAGAATGGAGCTACATTCCGAAAATCTTTACCGAGCTGTGATATGTCCAACCAGTGGATGGTACTTCGTACATGTAACAGCCGTTGCCATGCCAACATTCGGAATGGACTTATTTGTCTCTGTCAATGGACAGCTGCAGATTGCAATTTCAAGAACGTCAGCCTGGCAAGGCAACGGCACGGACTATCTCGGAAGGTCGGCCATTTTAAAATGTCAGCAAGGAGATCATATGTCGGTGCAAATTGGAGGTGAAAAAGGAGCGGGCAAAACATCATCACCACGTTCCGAAGTTCATGGTACAACTTTCCTTGGCTTTATGCTCTACGCTAACAATACTGTGAAATTAAGCGAGAATCAAAAATGTGTATACGACCAGGCACAGGTTGATCCAGAGGGAAGATATTCATTTCTTAATTTCGAGTAAAGATGGCGCCACCGCATGCATCAAACATGGCAAACTGAGGAGCAAGTACTGGGTTAATTAGGACACTCTAAATATCTGATTCATTGTTCCAAATCATAACTCAATTTTGAGCATAGGCCTTACACCACAGCCTCACTTCCAAACCGAAGTTAGCTAGCATATTTTTTACCTATGGCTATGGTTAAGGTTGTGGATATAGGCTATATCTGCCAAATCAGAACTCAATATTGAGTGTAGGCCTTACAACTATACAGTTAAACTATACAGTTAAACTTCCAAATAGAAGATAGGTGGCTTTTTTTTAACCTATGGTTATGGTTAAGTTTGTGGTTATATAATTTGAGTTGCCAAATTGGAACTTAATTTTAGTGTAGGCCTTACAACTACAGTTATACTTCCAAATGGAAGTTAGCTGGCATTTTTCTGAAGTATGGTTATGGTTAAGGTTGTGGTTATATATGTACCAAATTGGCTTAAATAAACATACATAACATAACACATAACATAACTCAGTTTCGAGTGTGGACCTTAGAACTCCAGTTACACTTCCAAAATGAAATTTAACTGGCTTTTTTACCTTCGGCAATGTATACATTGCCAACGGGTATTGTAGTTACTTTGGGAAAATTTGTCCGTCCGGCGGGCGGGCAGGCGGGCGGGCGGACGGGCGGACGGGCGTCCGGATAACGGGCGTCCTACTTGTGTATTGGGAGTAATGCCAAAACTATGGCATGTATACCTTTTATTTTTGAGTCATTATTATATCTTTTATCCCAGTTGTGCCTTTTAGGGGTTTAATCCACATGAGATTAATACTTTTCTCACAATTATTGAAAAATGTGAAAAAAAAAATTTTTTGTGTATTGGGTGTCAAGCCAAAACTATGGCATGCATATTCATCATTTTTGGGTAAACATGGTATCTTTTATCCCAGTTGAGCCTTTCGTAGGTCTAATCCCATGACATTAATACTTTTCTCACTATCATTGAAAAATGTGAAAATTTGTTTTTTTTTGTTTCTGGGACAGAACTAAAAAACTGCAGTACTTTTGACACTGAAATTTGCACATTGTATGTATTAAATACCCAAGATGTGTTTTTTGTGGGTGTAAATGCTCTGAGAAAGTTGAACGGACGACAATTTACCAAAAATATGAACAAATATTTTTATTTTAAACTTGTATGATTCAGTCAATTTTGAAGTTAAATCTATGAAATTTTCCAATTAGGTGTCTAACTTATGCCTCTTTAAACATCTCTAATCAATTGGAATGTTGGTCCTATGAATTTTTATAAAAACCCAAAAATTCGAAAAAATCCCAATTTTCCAACATTTCTGCGTGAAATGCCAAATGGTAATGGGTAAGTTATTTAACTTTAGGTCTTATTGTAGTTAGACACACTATTGACTAATATACACAGCCGTTGCATGAGTTTTTGCAAATTTTTCCATTGAAATGTATGATTGAAAAAATGCAAAAAATCATTAAAATGTCTATTTACTCTCCATTCCCTTCTGATGTCATACCAGTCTTTAACATTTTTTTTGTCAAAATAAACCTGACATGTTTCACATCATCATCATGCTGATTTTGAACAATATGAACATTTTCATTTGCAGCAGAGGTCAATATTAACAAAATTAGATAAATATTAAGGATTTTCAGATAATTATAATTATGTCAGTAAATATCGGCCCTTGTCAATCAAATTTGCCACAAGAATGTCTTCATTTGACTTTTTCTCTCGTCATGAAATATTATCAATAGGAAATATATAAATTTTATATATATGTGGACTTTCAAAGCATTAATTAGGTATATTAAAAAACATGCATTTGTGTGTTAATATTTTAAAATGTTGACACTAAATCTTTAACTCCCAATTATTATAACTTTATGGATAATATCTAAACTCAGTGTTGTAAATTTTTGATGATAAATTAATGTCAACCCCTTTTATTTAGTTGTTTGCATGAAAATTAAATGTGAATGAATCAGACAGATTGGCTTTTGTTGAATGGAGCACTGGAGAAGTATTGATTATGTAATGTTATGTCACAGGGTAATTGTCTTCCCTGCTAATCCTTTGACAAGAAATCTTAAACTCTCAATTCTAACTTAATGGTTTAAATCTAACCTCAGTTATGTACATTTTAACATACTGTCAGCTTACTTTTATTTTGGTCTTTAATGAAATATGAACATATAAGACAGACTGGCAATAAGACCACTATGTATATATAGAGGGTTATTCAAGAAAATTACTTGGCATGCAAACCCCATTGCTGCAAATTTCAGTGTGTAATTTTACATTTTAAGATTATTGGATAAATCTGTCTTTTAATTCATTTTAAAACTAACTCCAATTGTAATTTTAGCATTTTAAAGAAATTTTGGTTTGGGGTATAAGTGTCATCATGGAAGGGGTCCAGTTTTTGTTGAATGGGCACTAGAGACACTGTGTCTTTGCTTCATTGTACCCCTCCCCTCCAGCCATTCATGTTATGTAACATTGTGTCACTAATCCTCTCCAGTGACCAAAGCTAGGAACAAAGGAGCACAAAAGCAGTGCACAGCACCCTCAACTTTTTAACACATTTTCTCTTTTTTTAGAAATATGTCCAAACTGCATTGACACCAACTTTGTAGTTTTATATTGAACAAATAAAGAAATTTCCAATTTGAATAAAAAATGTAGGCCAAGTAGAAGCTGAGATATATGACTTTTTGTAGCCCTTGCAGGCTGTACACAGAGTTGGGACATGTTTCATTTGTTTTGTTTTTCTTTACAGCTATTGTTATTCTTCAAAGTTTGACCAGCATTTAACCTTTGTATTAACTAGCAACTTGCTTAGTCTTAAAAGATATCTATATATATACAAGCATAAACCTTGTTTTAGTCTTACTATTTACAACGGTTTTGGCTGGAGACATCTTATCTATAATTTCTGTTTTTAGCCTTTATCCATATTTGTAATTTATGATAAGAATAGCTAAGACTAGATAGACTAGATAGATAGATAGATAGATAGATAGAAAGATAGAAAGATAGAGAGATAGAGAGATAGATAGATAGATAGATACATAGATAGATAGATAGATAGATAGATAGATAGATAGCTAGGTAGAGAGATAGATAGATAGATAGATAGAAGACACATGTAGATAGATAGACATATATAAATAGATAGATAGATAAATGCATAGATAGATAGATAGATAGATAGATAGATAGATAGATAGATAGATAGATAGATAGATAGATAGATAGATAGATAGATAGATAGATAGATAGATAGATAGATAGATAGATAGATCAACATGTCATCCAGGAGATTCAGACATATTGTTTTAGTGTCAAAAACACCTAAATTCAGAAAATGGGACTGAATGTGCCACTTTACAGAGCTTTTGTTGGTTTTTATTGTTATTCGGCCATTAATCTGACTGTCGCTTGGCCCTGGTTGTTTGTATTATCTATTTGTAAATGTGGTCAGCAACATTGTTCCAGCATTTGATTGGAAGCTGCTTTATTAGAATTATTCTTCTTGTTTACATGTAGGCCTATTGGAGCTAATATTTGAAATGAAACTAAATAAAGATAGCTAAAATTTTAGGCCACTTGCATGCAAACTGTATTTTTATTGATTCGACATTTTAAAAAAAATAGCATGAGAGCATGACATTTTACATGCAGTGTTTCAAAAACTGTAATTCTCTAAGGTGAAATTTTATTTTAGAAAGTTTAAGTGAGAAAAAATGAGACATTTTGTGACCTTTGTGAACATGTCTACTTAAAACATTTACTGTTTTCCAATATTTTTGGTCTATAGATTTGTCTATCAAGTGTACATGAGATCAAGAGTTTCATGGAATTACTATTCAAGTGATGATTCTGTAACAATTGCCAACTTGTTTTGTAAACCCAATTGTATAGAAGCTGAATACTAAGAACACTCACAGATAAAAAGGAGCATCACTTCACAATTAAATCAGACTTCCAGTTTATCTGCATTTATTCCAAAGAAAATTGCTAAAAAAGAGTATCGCAGCTGATAAAATCATGTGACTTGACATGCTTAGGCCTATTATAAAAGGTTGAAGTAAGAAGCAAAATAAATTATGATTTTACAGATTAAATTGATGCCACCTTCTGATCACAATGTTATTCTTGAAAGAAGACAAGAAGCTCAACCTCAAATTTTATTGCGTATACATCGCTGTTTTGTGTTCGGCGTCCAAAGGAGCAACTCTAAACCCTGAATCATGTGAGTATTGCCAACATTACAGATCTATCAAAAATTGTGTCAATGTTTTTTGTAACTCCAAGAAAAAATGTTTTTTTATTAGGTTTACAAATGAATACGATCACAAGTAAAAGGAAACAACAGTTGATTTTTGCTCATGGTGATTACATCTTTTGCCCCAACCAAATATGTAGTATTGATGCTATTATAAATGCGGGAAGTCAAGGATATATTCATGTATTGTGCTGAAAGTTATACAAGTTTGACCAGTATCTTTTTAGTTTCGGCTTGTTCATCACATTTAGGTTCCAAAAAATATGATCTGACCCACATCGCATGCAAAAATAAATCAGGGTGCCATTTCGAGGTGTGTGACATGTGACCCAAATAGCCAAAAATTGGCAATATATATTTTTATCTTTGAAACCTACAGACTACTTTCTACGCTTGTGTTCTCCAAATATTCCGAAGGCATGATGACGGTAATGATTGATTTTACTTAAAATGGAGATATATATTTTAACAAAAGATTTACACGATATAACCAGAGACATCGAAGAAGTGTGAAAACGTACTATAAGAGCGCCCATTTTTGTGTTGTTGTTTTTGTGGGTTTTTTTTAAAGCAAAAATAACAAGTAAACGTCAACATATGTAAACATATGTTTGATATTCAAAATTAAAACTTATTGATAGGGTGAAATATCCCAATTACCGTTATGTACATTTGCAATGATTAACTGGATAGATCCAAGAAAGTTGAATGTATGGTCACTGAAACTGTGTGAGAATGAAATTTTGTAAAAATACATATGATATAATCATCATGTGATGAATAAACATTTAAATTGTTCAAAATGATCATGTGCAATGATCAGTGGCGAATCTAGGTGGTGCACCACTGAGATGAAAAATAAGATTTGAAGAAAATATATGGTTATGCAAATTTGCGTGCCACGAATACCAAAATGCATCCCCTAGTGGCGTCCCTATGGAGGGGCATGGGGCGGGGGTGGGTACGTGCCCCCTATATTGGACCTGTGCCCCCCCCAGGTGCCCCCCATATGAACTTTTCAACCTTGGCTAAAATATACAATTAGTATTATGGGTGCTACCCTAGAGAATCGAGTGGCCCCCCAGGTGCCCCCCCATTCACGACCCGGGCGCCCCTAGTTACGCCACTGGCATCCCCCCTTTTGATCGACTTCCCTGTCTGGATGTGACAATATCAGCTGATAATTGGAGTTTCTACTTTATTTGTAGCATGTGAGTCGATGTTCCGATGTGCGAACAACCATTGCATTGTGACTCCCTTCGTCTGTAATGGCGTTAATGACTGTGGGGACAATTCGGACGAAACATCTTGTGATGGTAAGAATTTTTTTTTTTTAAGTTCCAGTTCCTTTTAACGTCATCATACACACACACACACACAATATTGTTTACAACTGAAGTCAAAAGCGTGGATTAAGGCATGTCATGATTTAGGGGGCACCATTAGCATGATTGGATATAGTATTAATATGTTAATAAAGCGAGTACAGTATAAAACATTTTTTGGGAGGAGGCCATTTCTAGATACGCCCCTAATTAGGGGCATCGGATTTTGCATTTTAACTCCAAAATTTACTTGTGCCATTTTTTTCAAAAGAGAGCATTCTATATTTATTCCGTATCTATGATCAAGACTGTTGTCTCAGTTTCGTATTACATGTTACAATTACTTTCACCGATAAGATACTTCAATTTTCATAATCTCTTGCATGGCATTATTAATGTCAACATCAAATCATAATTCTACGAAAACACTATTTAAACAGATCGACAGAGGTAGGTCCAGTCCAAAATGTACTTGAATATCTCAATGATTGACACCTGGACACTTATTTTAACATTTTTGGTTCCTTATGGTGACAATACAAATGATTTAAGTGGATATTGAGAGCTTCTTGATGATAAAAGTTTTTTTTTGACAATCATTGATAAGTTTAGAAGAGTTTTAAGAGAGCATTGCACACTTTTCTTATTTTCAAGTGCAACAAAATGTTGGCAGTCAACAATAATGTTGTTCAGGTACACATTATACAGTACCACCCAAAATAAAGTAAGACATTTTTCTGTCAGAAGTCCTCTGTTTCCCTATTTTACCCTCCTTTCTCTCCACCAAATATCCTTACAACTATACCTTTGACTCCTCACCACTACTTGATCCCAAGAAGTGGCTGATTCATCCTTCCTGCTGAGGTAGTCATACTTTATATTGAGTTGTACTGTATATGATGAATCCAATATTTTCAGTTTCCTAACTATAATAATATTATGTTTGGAGTTACATTGTGATAAGTTCAAGAAAGTCATCTGTCTCACTGTGGCCCATGGGAAATTTCAAGACATGGTGTTGCAAGTCATAAAATGTAATATTTTAGGACAACATGCACTCAAAATCTATATTTACATCCAGCATTTCCGTCAAATAAATAATTTATCAACGGAAAACTCTAAGCCCCCTTCACTTTTGGATTGGATAGGATTAGAAAAAGGTATTCACACAACATATGCACAGTTTATACGCAAGTTAGATAAATAAGATAATCACCAGTGATGACTATTTTACTATGTTGTGCCGGAGGGCACCCAAGCAGAATATCTGCCATAACCCGGGGGCCATAAAGTGGGGCCAATACGGGACGGGGAGAATCACAGTTTTTTCTATTTTCCCATGTTAATTTTTTTAATGGCCCGATGGCCACCCCCTAAATACGCCACTGCCCTTTATACTTATCAACATTCGGTGACTATTTTCCGGAGAGATTTCAAAAAATTTATTTTACTTAATAAATAATTAAACCCTCTATAGAGCCCTCCCTCCTCAGATACGCTATTGGTTTTCCATTATGATCATGAGTGCATAACAACTTCTGTTTTCAGGTTGCCCGCAGGATACATTTTCGTGTGGAAATGGGCCAAATGGTACTTGCATCAGCCCTCTCCTTGTCTGTGACAGAAAATGTGACTGCGATGAAGATTGTGTTGATGAAAGGGGCTGCTTTTACGATCCAATCGCAAGTGAACCGATACGTAAGGAAATGCAAAGGAGACAATTTTGTTCAGCTTAGTCACACTCTCAAAATGGCACCTTATATAAATGAGTTTATATAACCCTAGCAGATCCTGGAGGCCACTTCCAGGCTACTATCCAGGGCTGCAGGGTACATGAAGGGTGACCAATAAGATATGTAGTTATCAGTGGCGTAACTGGGCGGTCTCGAATGGGGGGGCACCTGGGGGGGCACGCGATTCTCTGGGGGGGCACCAACTATACAAATTGTATATTTTAGCCGGAGTTGGAAAGTTCATATGGGGGGGCTCCTGGGGGGGCACAGGTCCAATATGGGGGGCACGTGCCCCCCCGTGCCCCCCCATAGGGACGCCACTGGTAGTTATGAGGGGCTTGGAGTCTTCTTCCAAAGGGTATTATTTATGTATGTTTTCTAACAAGCAGTACAGTGAAATTGTTCAATTGTTCAATTCAAGAATATAGGGAAATAATTTATTTAATTCAGAAAGATTTGGCAAGAGACTGTCGAAATAAATCCAAAGCCCGTCGCCCCAGATATTTAATGATAGATAGACGTGGTAAGTGCAACCCTGTAAACCGCGTTCTGGGTTTGTTTTTTTCCATCAAATCTGGGTACATGTAAGAGACTGTTTATTTCAAAAGAACTCCAGGCCAGGCCACTGTTGAATTTGAGATGGAAGAGAAAGTGGGAGTCCTCAACATTAGGAATTTCGGATCAGTTACAAGTGCAGTTCACTTTTAGACTAGGTATCCTGCATAATTCATCTGTGAACGTTCGAATGATTCACAACTTTCAACAGAGGTTTCAATCAACAGTTGTATGAGACATGTATAGTAGGGGTTTTGAATTCAGGCAGATATTATGGAAGTTCAAACAGGCCCTACTAATACGCAGCAACTTTCCGCTGCCCCCGATTCCGCCACCCCTGGCGGCAGTACTTATTTATTTCAAGCATGCAAAGTCCAAGAATATTCATTCCTAAATCAAGCAACACCTTATTAAGAAGACTGCCCCCCCCCCTTGGGTATTATCAGTTACACCCTGCTCGTTTCGAGGGTACGGGAATATACACCACGAAGGACTCCATACACCACGAAGCCGAAGGCTGAGTGGTGTATGGAGGCCTGAGTGGTGTATATTCCCATACCCTCGAAAAACGAGCAGGGTGTAACGGTTTTATCCTCAGACTTCTTGTTTAATGATGCCCATAGATTATCTTGCAAACTCAGTCTGAAATGTCTTTCAGTAACAAAGCAACAGCATTGTGACGTCATCACTAGTGCTGTCGTCTGGATGATGTAAAAAAGGCTCAAACAATGGCATTGTGACATCATGACTATTGTTGCTACAAGGATGATGTCATAACAATCCTAAGGTTGCAATTGTGACATCATTGCTTATCTCATACACCCTGTCTGGTGACGATAGACAGGGTGTACGGTGTCATACACCGCGGCTCTCAGCCAATCAGAATCAAGGATTCACACTGGACTGAGGATAATAAATGGTCTCCCCCAATTGAATAGGTAGATACACTTACATAAATATTTCAATTGTGATTTCAGAACGCGATGCAATTCTCACCTTAGCTGTGCCTGGGTGTATTGCAGGGATCTTCTTCATCTTCTTCATACTGAAGAATTGCTTCAGAATCTGCCAACGAAGAAGAAGACAGCGAAGAACACCTGGCAAACTACCCCTCAAGAAATCATTCCACGTCGACGAACAACCTTCGCAAGAGTATCACGCTCCTCTTATATATCAACCGTCCTCTCTGGAACAAGGCACCAACCAGCAGAATTATGACTCACCGACTTACAATCCTACGGCGCCATATCTTCAAAGTAAAGATGCACCTCCGTCGTATGGAATGGCTGACGACACTCAAGACACTAAAGTTGACATTCAGTGCTGCGACCCTTGCTGTGATCCATTCTGCGACCGCTGTTGTGACCGCTGTTGTGACCGCTGTTGTGACCGATGCTGTGACCGATGCTGTGACCGTTGTTGTGACCGTTGTGGTGATCGCTGCTGTGACCGATGCTGTGACCGCTGTTGTGACCGCCTCTGCGACCGTTGCTGTGATCGCTTCTGTGACCGTTTCTGTGACCGCGGCGGCTTCTGAAATAAACATTGAAGTCTTGTAGAACTTTCAGAAAAGCATCAATGTAATATCTCTACAAGAAGCCTTGCAGATATGATTTGAATATCTAATTATAATCATCATTTTGGATTATCATTATAGTTATCATACACTACCCTTGAAAATCATGACTATGTTTAAAAACAAAATTACAAAACCGCGGATAAAAGACACATGATGAGAGGAATTGAATTTAAATCATTCCGAATTCTTTTATTCAATTTTGTCGATGCAGGTTGATTTTATTTTCCAATGTTGCATTTTCTTTGCTTTTAAATTGTTTTTATATGTCTTTTATTGTCATTACTTTTTCTAATTATTTTGTGACTGTTTATTTTATTTGCGATTAAAGATTTATGACACCCTAATCAATCACTGTTAGTAGTACTTTGTCCTTTCTTGCTATGTAAACTGAGTGTTCATCGATTTTCACAGCATTTTAAAATACTGCTTAAAAAGCAATGCACCAAGTACCTCATGTGGATTACAGAATTCAGAAATAAAAAATAATGTGCAAGCACTTTAAGTGGAACTCAATTTAGTATAACTTCTCATTAGTTGGTTGCAGCTGGCCACCAAAATCTTTGTAACACGAGCTAAAACATTGTTGATGTCTTAAGATTTAAGATTGGATAAAATTGGTAAGAAGGGTCGCTCTAGTAAGTCTACAGTCGTATGTTTTGGCAAGAAGAGCTTGCGCTTAACGCCACAAAAAAGGGGTTTGCCACAATGGAAACTGATATGAAACAAAGTTTGAATCACTGAGTCATGTTTGATCGTGAGAAATTAAGCAAGCTTGCCAAAAATTGCCCAGCAAAATTTTCTATCAAGATATTCCATATGGCTTCATAGGCCAGCCTGCAAAATAATGACAGATTGTGCAACTGCGATAAATACAGTTTTGCGGTTTGTTTCTGTACTATTGTGTCTGTGCTCAGAACATTGTGGCTGTCATGGCTCGCACAGTTTGTACAGCAGAATTTAGGTCAAGTGTATCATTCTCGAGAGCCCCTAACCCGGAAGTAAATCGAACATGACTCAGGTACTCATTTCGAAACACAAAAATGAGTCAAACCTAAAACACACAGAGAAAAAATTATTTCGCAATCTAACATCGAACCTTATCAGCATTTTTTTCCAAAAAAAATCATAAAAAAACTATCAGAGCTGATTATATCATGTGACCTAATAATGCTTATCATAAAGCGTCCAAGAAAATGGAACGAGTATTTTATGGCTTGTGTTGATGCCACTTCCTGAACGCAATGTTATTCTTTATGGAAGATCGAATGCTTGACCTAAAATTTTATGGTGTTTACATCACGATTGTGTGTTAGGTGTCCAAAGGAGCAACTCTAAACCAAGAATCGCGTGAGTACTGCTAATAATATAACAATAACACTATTTTTGAGGGCGCTATGCTGTTTGAATGGCCCAAAGTGATGTCCAGCAGCCCAAGTGATTCAAAGCAGCACGAGCAGCGCGAGGCCTGCTGTGTAATCACGAGGGCTGCTGGATATCACCGAGGGCCATTCAAACTGTATAGAGCCCGAATAAAAAGTACTGATAATATTACTATCATTATCCACTTATTTGGCATTTCTCTTCTGATTTACCAGCAAGAGCTGTTAGTTCAGGATTTGTCCTCGGTGGAATGAACAAGGGCCGATATACTCATTATCGGCCCTTGGCCTTATAAACAAGGGCCGTTATCGACTATAACGGCCCCCGCCCTTGTCAACAAGGGCCGTTATGGACCATAACGCCCCCGACATTGTTATCAAGCGCCGTTTTTGACAATATTAAATGAGGGCCGATATGGAAAATCAGCGGCCCTCAAAATTTTGCTAATCCTCTAGTGAACGGCCCTGCGGGTGGATACTGATAATTTATACATCCATCCATATTCCACAATTATGTAAATTTATTTCAAATGCCAAGAGAAATGTAATGAGCTTACAAGTGAACTCAATGAAATTTGCTATCTGAAGCTGTCATGTAAATGACAAAGATTGCTTAGCTGATGATGCAATAATAGACTGGTAAAAAAGTGGTAATATTGAGGTTTCATTACTTTTTACAGCATGTGAGTTAATGTTCTGGTGTTCAAACAACCAGTGTATTGTGGCGCCCTCTGTCTGTGATGGTGCGAATGACTGTGGGGACAACTCCGATGAAAGATCTTGTAAAGGTAAGAACTGAGAATAAAGGTCAAATTACTAGCTACTCCGCACACAGAGTTCATACTTAAACCTGTATGCTACTGTCTCTCAATTTATTGATTGCTTTAAAATAGAATTAGAGCCATATTCAACTTATTCTAACTGTAAGATGTTTGTAATTGCCATTCTTAGCCCAATATATTAATAAAATTAATTGTAAAATGTAACCTTGTTTAACTTGTTATGTTTATTATCGTTTTCATAGCTACGTGTTTTTCAATTTTGCAATCTGCTTCATTCCAAAACTGTGATGCCAGAGATTTGGCTGAATAATTTTGTTTATTACAAGCACAGATTTCAGGAAACTGACAAAGTGCAGTGACACATGGATGATGCATGTTTCACTTGTTTAGCAACACATTTTGTTTGGAGACAATGAGGGGCAACATGCAGCTTAGACATGAATTGTTTGTTATGGTTGTACACAAATATCAGTAGCATTGCCTGACAGTTTTAAATTCCTTTGTCATTAACTGTGATGTCAAACTCTGAACTGATATGTCACAGATTAAAGATTAGACCAATCACATTGACAGATACTGATGATGTCACGGTTTAACTACAAAACGAAGTTTTAAATAAAACACATAGCTATGAAAACGATAATAAATACAAATCAAGCAATGCAGGACCCTCTTGAAGTATAAAATTAACTTAATTCACAATCAACTGCCCCTGTGGTTGAACAACTGCTTTGAAAATTTAAATTAAGATCTATTGTCAATTTGCCACCATGCAATGAGTGGCAATAATGCCAGAAACACAGTCTGAATTTACTCATGCATTGTCATGAATTCTGCCTCTCCCCTCACATCTAGCACTGTTTGGCAAAAAGGGACTGGGGTCGGTCTGTCAAATCACTGTTCCTCTTGATTTCGAAAGATTTCCATGCACATGCACTTGATTACCACTGAAGTCAAAAGCATGGACTTAAATTAAATATCTAAGCATGTCATGGAGTCCTAGTAAATAGAAGTTCTTACGTCTTCTGCATTACTATCCTGAGTGCAGTATGATTTCTGTTTTCAGGATGCCCGCCAGATACATTTTCATGTGGGAATGGCAAGTGCATTGGTCCTCTCCTTGTCTGCGACAGAATATGTGACTGTGATGGAGATTGTGTCGATGAAATTGACTGTTTTTATGATAAAATTACAATAGCAGCAACACGTAAGAAAACACAAACGACATATTTGATTATCACTCAAAAGACAGATAAATAGATGGATAAATAGATATTTTAAGTGCAGCCCTCTAAGCCCAGTTCAGGGCGCACACAAGGGTTTAATACACTCCTGCTCATAAATATGGAATACTTTTTCGGAAAAATAGTGTCAAATAAATGTTAATTTCAGAGTTTTAATGTAAGCAAGGTCCATTGTAAAGGTCAAGACAACTTCTCTAATCACTCTTTGAGAGTCTAACTACTTTTTTTGCAAGAATTTTAAGTTTTGGTTTAATGCACCACACCCCAAAAAAACCCCTGAATTTCCATATTTCGTGCTGCTGTAACTTTTCCTGGGGTTAACACTGCAGCATGCGTTTTGAACTACAGCATGTTCTTCCCTTTAGCAGCCATTGGAAGTAGTTACTATTGAATCAGACCATCGTGTGCTCCACCAGAAGTTGCTAAAGTTGTCAATTTCAATGGAGAATGTTGAAGTATTCCATATTTATGAGCAACGGTGTAAGATGGAAGAGAGAGCAAGAGTCTTCTGGGTGGTGTAGTGGTTAAGGTTCCCGCCTGCTCCGCTGAAGGTCTTTGCCTGCATGGGTTCGACTCCCGGTTGGGGAACCCGAAATTTTCAGTGTACCTTTATGAGCAAAATCCCAGCTGGATGTCGTTCGGATGAGACGTTAAATTGGCGGTCCCTTGTATCAGTGTCTGTGCTGGGCAAGTAAAAGATCCCTCACATGGGGTAAATGTGTAACATGTTGAGGACTCCTGCTCTCTCTCTCATCTCATCAATCAACCCTCGTGAGCGCCCAGAACTGGGCTTAGAGGGCTGCACTTACCATATCTATCTATCTATCTATCTATCTATCTTCAAGCATGGTACACATTTACCCCATGGAGGGACCTTTTACATGTCCAGCACAGACACTGATACAAGGGGCTGCCAATTTAATATCTCGTCCAAACGATATCCAGCTGGGATTTTTGCTCATCAAGGACTATTGAAAATTTCGAGTTCCCCATCCGATGTTCGAACCCATTCTGGCAAATACCTTCCGCAGAGCAGGCGGCCACCTTAACCACTCAGCCAACCAGCTACCTTACAAGGAGCTCTGTTACTCTCCCAGAGGGCACCTTTAGTTTAGACAAATAGAAAATTAGTTTTGACAAATCTATAGATAAAATAAATATTCAAAATTTCAAATTAGGCCATCACCACCAATAGTTTCCCTAATTGGCCTGCATGTATGACTGGTAGGTTTGACTTGTACCGGGTGTTGAAAAGGAAATTATCTTTTTATTTTTGTTGGATGCTCAATGTTATTGACTTACATCTCAGCTACAGTAACACACATTTTTCAATTACAATTTCAGAACGTGATGCAATTCTCGCCTCAACTCTGCCATTATGTGCTGTATTAATCTGCTTCATCATTGTTGTGTTGAAACTTTGGCACTCCAAACGAAAAAGAAAACTGTGGAGAGCACCTGACACCAATTCATTCCAAGTTGAGGAGCAACCGTCGGATGAATATCGTGCTCCACGTATATATCAACCATACTCTCTACAACAGGATAACGACCAGCAAAATTTTCCTCAAGCGCCATATTCTAATGATGCACACCCATCTCATGAAATGACTGAACACGCAAATCCTAACTTTCAAGATGAAGATCAAGACTTACCGTGGAGAGCAACTGACAATCTGCACGACACAAATTCACTCCAGATGCAGGACCAACCTTTGGGAGATTATAGCGCTCCACGTATAACAATATATCAACCGTACTCTCTACAACAGGATAACAACCAGCAAGATTTACCGTGGAGAACATCTGACAACGTATCCAACACAAATTCATTCCAGATCAACAACCAACCTTCGGAATATTGTAGCACTCCCCATATAACTATATATCAACCATACTCTGAGGCACCAACTCCTTACAACCAAGAGGAAGACAATTTTCCTCCAGTGCCATACTCTGAAAGTAATGATGCACCCCCATCTTATGAAATGACTGAACATGCTAATCCTAACTTTCGAGATGAAGATCAAGACGTACCGTGTAGTGCATCTGACAATCTGTCCGACACCAATTCATTTCAGGTAGAGGAGCAATCTTCGGAATATTATTCTGCTCGACGTATAATTATATATCAACCGTACTCTGAGGCACCATCTCCTTACAACCAAGACGCAGACAATTTTCCTCCAGTGCCATACTCTGAAAGTAATTATGCACCCCCATCTTATGAAATGACTGAACATGCTAATCCTAACTTTCGAGATGAAGGTCAAGACCTACCGTGGAGTGCATCTGACAATCTGTCCGACACCAATTCATTCCAGGTCGAAGAGCAGCCTTCAGAAGATTATCGCTCTCCACGTATATATCAACCATACTCTCTGCCAGCACCACATACTCAAAGTAACGATCCACCCCCATCTTATGAAATGACCGAACTTGACAGACCTAACATTCAAAATGAAGCTCAAGACCTGCCGCCCCCTCCTGCTTATGACACCCTTGGTGCTCTGGCCACTACTCCGATCGCTCCATCTGAGGCTGTCATTGAATTCTAATAGAATGTTTTATCGAAACATCACTCTCATTTGTCTCCTGTAGATTAGATTAAATCATCAATGTCCCTGAAAATTAAGATTGTGTTGTAATAAAACTGTTGCGTTCCTTCTGATGCGACACTTTTTACTTTTGCTGTATATGCATAATTTTCACATGTTGATGCCCAGTACAGCTTAATTGAATCAGTATACTCCTTCGAAATCATCATTGGTTAAAGTCTGATAGGCTACTAACACTGTCTGAGCTTTCACTGAAAATTTGACTCGCTGAAAACCAGTAAGACCTTTTTTGCATCAAAATAAACGATTAACAGTTTATTTTTTCACAATCGGACTTCGGAGCGGTAACAAACTCCTTTTTTGCTATTTGAACAACCTTATGAAATTTTACAGTAACATTAAATAATATAATGAACAGTTATTGATTAACTTGGAAATTTGAATTGCAGTTCTGTACATCTTTCAGGTAACACACTAGCACAGTAATTAATAGAAAACAAAACTCATGACTCAGTCGGGATATTAAAATTGTTTATTAAAGTAGAAAATATATATAAATTTGCTCCATTCACAAATTTGAGGTGCATGTATTAGTCAAGTTATTAAAGGATCATGGTAGTCTCAATGGTAACTAAACATTTTCATTGTCATGAATAAATGTCACTTAAATACGATTAGAGCATTTACATACCCTACTGTATCCTAACAGTTCATAAATTGTGTTCAAGCAGATACTACACAGAGATCTTGCCAATTGTGCAGTAAACAGGCAGGCCTCATGGCAGGATACACCCTCAACCCCCTGGGGTTACCACTGTTTTATAATGGGGTAATTGAGGGTAGTTGAGGGATGGCGAATTTGGTTGAGGGGAGGCGAGTTCGTTTGAGGGGAGGCGAGGGGATGTGAGTTTAGTCGAGGGGAGCTCAGTTTAGTTGAGGGGAGGCGAGTTTACTTGAGGGCAGCCGAGTTTACTTGAGGGGAGCCGAGTTTAGTTGAGGGGAGGCGAGTTTAGTTGAGGTTACTTGAGTTTAGTTGAGTTAAGTTGAGGGTAGTTGAGGGAAGCTGAGGGTAGTTGAGGGTGGCGGAAGTGAAAAGGGGTAAGTTGAGGGTAAAAGAGGTTAAGTTGAGCGTGCCGAGTTTATGAGAGGGTTTGGGGGGTGTATCCTGTCATGAGGCCTACAGGCCAACACACAGCATGAATTTATTTTGCATTTATCTCATTATTTTTTGTTATTTTGTTATCAAAAGATTATGTCTTCCATCTATTAAATATTATTTTTGGTATACATTTTTTTAATAGAAAATTGACATTGCACAATAGGGTGGAGGGAAAAAAATCAAAATGTGAACATCAAAAAATAGCCCCTCTGAAAACTTGTCAAATATAGTTAAATAAGCATTTATGACCATTTTGGGTGGTTTCACACATATCTGATACACCAACCCTGGGTATTTTGAAATCCCCTTTTTCTACATATCGCAAGACCTCAAAAATGCTATTTTTTGCCATAAGAGGGGTTCTAAATTAGATAAAGACATGATTTAAAGAGCTGAAAATAAGTTTATGGTCATACCAAACATATTAGAAAAGAAACATATAGGAAACACTTGCTTTGTGTGATGTAATAGGGCAATTCCGTAAACTCCGATTTACAGATTTGACACTTTAGCAGCTTGTGTAGCCCTACCATTATATCTCAGCTATTTCACTGGTAAATAAGGATGAGGCCAGGTAATAGGGGTATCAGATAAGCCACCAACCAAAGCTATATAGCAACAGGAGCTGATCTAGGTCAAAAATATCAGCATTTCGGACGTACATCACACGATGTACGTCCGAAACACTGATATTTTGACGTAGCTCAGCTCCTGTTGAACTTGGAGCTTTGGTTGATGGCTTGTTTGATACCCCTATTACCTGGCCTCATTCCAGGATAACAATGAAATAGCTAAGGTATGGTGGTAGGGGTACACAAGCTGCTAAAGTGTCAAATCTGTAAATTGGAGTTTACGGAATAGCCCAATATTGAAATAACATGATTTTTGCAACTTTTTGCACTGTTTTTGTTCCGGAAAGGATGTTTTTGCCATATAATTGGTTCTAAATGGCCCAGAGACATGATTTAAAGAGTTGTATTTATGTATAAGACCATGCCAAGCACAATGGACAATATTGTGATTGAGAAAAAAAGGCTGTATATTATGTAAACTGCTCACACTTAAAAACGCACACTTCCAAAAAGGTTAAAAATTGTACTTCCTCTTAAAGTATCAAGATGAAAGTTTGAACACTTCACAATTAAAGAGGATGAAATTAATAAAATTTAAGTGTCAATGCTGACCCGCCCCCTACAGGAGACTTTTGTCAAAGTCTTCAAAAAAAGATGTTTTATTCAGATTTTTGAAAATATTGATATGGAATGATTGTCTATCTATCTGTTTCTACCCTGGGTAAGCAAAAAGCCCCACGATTTAACAGTTTTGGTTCACATGCTACATTTCCAGATGCTGAGTCGTACGTTTTGAGTTGTCAATTCAAAATCTGCTTTATCATTAACTTTTTTTTCAAAAACTTCCATGGGGCAGTTTTTGGATGTCCTGTGCCTGTCATGTGAAAATGTCATAAGATCAATCCTATCCAGTATGCCACAAAACTAATATTTCCATTAAGAAAATTTGTGCATTTTGTGTTGAAGTGCAGTTTGTGACTTGCATTTTCAACAGTAACTACAACGATTTAATTTAACACAAAAGTACTTCACTTAGAGATTTGAAAATTTTCATCAATCTACCTGATGGCAACTTCTGGAAGTATGCAAACTTTCATCTTGATACTATAAGAGAAAGTATTACTTTTAACCTTTTTAAAAGTGTGCGTTTTTAAGTGTGAGCAGTTTAGTATTGAGATATTATGATTTTTCTTACTTTTTTTCATTATTCAAATTCTTTGAATTTCGTTTTTGTCATAAAATGGATTCTAAATGGGCTATAGACATGGTTGAAAGAGCTTTACATATGTTTTATACTATTCTACCTAATACATAGATAGGCAAGCTCTTAGTTTGCCAATTAGACCCTTCAAAAAATGTCCGACTCAAGGTTACAACCCTCAAGTGTCCGACTCAAGGAAACTTACCCTAATGATATTCCACTGACTTGTTCAATTAAAACGACTGATTAAAGGGTTTAGACCTTTGTTCAATACATGTGTCTTAATTCAGAGGGAGTGCTCTTTTACTATCTTCGACGTCAACATATGATTGGGTTATATTTTCATAAGAAGGTGGCGCTGCCTCGATGTCTTGTGCACCACTCTGCCACTTGGCGGAATCGACCTCAAGAACGACTGGCGGTGGTCCCCATTCATTATCTGAAGATGTTGATGTCAACTCATAATCACCATTGGCTAAAACGACTGGCTCTGTCTCTTGCTTTCTGCATAGTGTTTCTTTATCTTTACAAATGATAACACAAATGATAACACAAATGACAACCAAAATAATAGCAGCCAGAACTATCGATGGGATCATTAGCTCAGGATCTGAAATAAAAAAGAGTACATGTAAAATCAAAAGAATATGGTTTTAAAACTTATTCCAGAACTCCCACAGCACTACATGAGAGTACACCCTTTTGAGTGCACCCTTTTGAGTACACCCGTAGATAGATAGATATGGTAAGTGCAGCCCTCTAAGCCCAGTTCTGGGCGCTCACGAGGGTTGATTGATGAGATGAGAGAGAGAGCAGGAGTCCTCAACATGTTACACATTTACCTCATGTGAGGGATCTATTACTTGCCCAGCACAGACACTGATACAAGGGGCCGCCAATTTAACGTCTCATCCGAACGACATCCAGCTGGGATTTTGCTCATAAAGGTACACTGAAAATTTCGGGTTCCCCAACCGGGAATCGAACCCACGAAGGCAAAGACCTTCAGCGGAGCAGGCGGGAACCTTCACCGCTACACCACCCAGCTGCCTTTTGAGTACACCCTTTTGAGTACAACCTTTTCAGCACCCTTTTCACCCTATCAGCGTGCCTCGGCGGCCCAACGTCGGCCCAAAGCCGGTCCGATGCTGCTGACATTGGACCGGCGCCGGGCCGACGCCGGACTGCCGAGGCACGCTGACAGGGCAGCACCCTTTTCAGCACCCTTTTCAGAACAAGTTGCTGGGGTTTTAGCATTGGGGTTGTGAACAATTGTGATGCCTGGGCGACAAATTTACAAGACTTTGAAAAGGTTATGAAGAACAGCAACCTGTAAATTGTTTACAATTGACTGACGCGTTCTTTCTTTTGGGAATACTGCCTCCAGGTGAAGACAATATTAAAATATATGAAGCCACGCAATCGTATACCTATAAAAAAAAAGGTGTCATTTTCAACATTCTTGTGATGATCTGAACTATTCCATGAAAATCTACAGTTTCAAACATTCTTTCGGAGAGAGGAATGAGTGTCTCTCACAACTGATGTTTGAGAAAAAAATATAAACAAAGAACATTTTTTAAGATAGATTCTTATCATTTTTCTGAAAGGATTATGGACTGTTGTGGAATCAACTCCCCTTACTGCGAAAGTTGCAATCTATGTTAGAAATAGGGGGAAACTGGGGCACATTGGGATGCTTTTAACATCTACTTATTTTGCTCAATGCTGAAAGCAGTGAGTAACTCATAAGTTTGCATGAATATCACCAATACTATTGAGCTTAAATGCAAGGCATAATAAATTACACTGCAACTACCCTTTGCGCACATGGACAGCAAAATGCGAGTTGTAAAAATGACTGCAATAAATACTACATATAAGTATTGTGTAAGACATAATAGAGTGCATAAACACCTTGTAGTGCCAATAGTCAATAACTTTAAACAGTTTTAAACATTTAACAGTTTTAAACATTTAACATAAACTGTCCTGGGTACGGACAGCTATGTAAGTAACACAGAGCTTTGTGATAAATTTGTTCACAGAGCATGGTAATCCATATCAAGTGCGTTCCAATGTGCCCCGATATGACTATTACGCTAAAATGCTAATTTCTCAGGCACCAGTGAGTATGTTTATCAGGGTAGCAATTCATAACTGTTTGTTACAATATATCAAATTCATACAAGAGAAAGTCTCATTGTTCATGGTTTGTCCACAAAATGGTTTGAATTGAACAACTCTATATTTACTTTAGTAGTAGGAAAACAAACATTTCCTTGCCATACTTCTGCACGTGTTTTTAATTTGTCAATAAAACGGTGGAAACATCAGGATGTGAAATTACAAGATAGGATGGGGCATGGCAATACCATATCATAAACCTTGCCAGGAACCAAGAAAACCCCACTGTCCCATAGTGCCCGTCGTCCCAATGTGCCCTGGTCCCCCCTTTGTGTCAAGCAGCTGGCATTCATCTTAAAACATTTTAGTTTCCTTACCTGTGAATCTTACTGGCCTTTTCCTAGATGCGTATACATATTTTTCTGTTGTCGTAGATATGGATGGTTCAATAGATAGTTCGGTGGTCGGATTTGGGGTCCACGAGTGCTGATTATTATAACATCCTGTTTCATCAACACAACTGTCATCACAGTCACAAGTTTGGTCACAAACTAACAGAGGATTGATGCAATGGCCATCTCCACAGGAGAAAGTTCCGAGAGGGCATTCTGAAAATACAACAGGGCAAGGTTAATACCTGACAGAACAACCTGTAAATACAACAGGACAGGGGTAAGTCCCAACAGGGTATTCTGAAAATACAACACTAACAACAGGACAGGAGCAAGCCCCAACAGGGCATTCTGAAAATATAGCAGCACAGGAGCAAGTCCCAACAGGGTATTCTGAAAATACAACAGGACAGGAGCAAGTCCCAACAGGGCATTCTGAAAATACAACAGGACAGGGGCAAGTCCCAACAGGGTATTCTAAAAATACAACAGCACAGGAGCAAGTCCCAACAGGGCATTCTAAAAATACAACAGGACAGAGGTAAGTCCGCACAGGGCATTCTGAAAAATACAACAGGACAGGAGCAAGTCCCAACAGTGCATTCTGAAAATACAACACTAACAACAGGACAGGAGCAAGTCCCAACAGGGCATTCTGAAAATACAGCAGCACAGGAGCAAGTCCCAACAGGGCATTCTGAAAATACAACAGGACAGGGGCAAGTCCCAACAGGGCATTCTAAAAATACAACAGCACAGGAGCAAGTCCCAACAGGGCATTCTAAAAATACAACAGGACAGGGGTAAGTCCGCACAGGGCATTCTGAAAAATACAACAGGACAGGAGCAAGTCCTAACAGTGCATTCTGAAAATACAACACTAACAACAGGACAGGAGCAAGTCCCAACAGGGCATTCTGAAAATACAGCAGCACAGGAGCAAGTCCCAACAGGGCATTCTAAAAATACAACAGGACAGGGGTAAGTCCCAACAGGGCATTCTAGAAATACAACAGGACAGGCGCAAGTCCCAACAGGGCATTCTAAAAATACAACAGCACAGGAGCAAGTCCCAACAGGGCATTCTAAAAATACAACAGGACAGGAGCAAGTCCCAACAGGGCATTCTGAAAATACAACAGGACAGGGGCAAGTCCCAACAGGGCATTCTAAAAATACAACAGCACAGGAGCAAGTCCTAACAGGGCATTCTAAAAATACAACAGCACAGGAGCAAGTCCCAACAGGGCATTCCTAAAATACAACAGGACAGGAGCAAGTCCCAACAGGGCATTCTAAAAATACAACAGGACAGGGGTAAGTCCGTACAGGGCATTCTTAAAATACAACAGGACAGGGGTAAGTCCCAACAGGGCATTCTGAAAATACAACAGGACAGGAGCAAGTCCCAACAGGGCATTCTTAAAATACAACAGGACAGGTGTAAGTCCCAACAGGCATTCTAAAAATACAACAGCACAGGAGCAAGTCCCAACAGGGCATTCTGAAAATACAACACTAACAACAGGACAGGAGCAAGTCCCAACAGGGCATTCTGAAAATACAGCAGCACAGGAGCAAGTCCCAACAGGGCATTCTAAAAATACAACAGGACAGGGGTAAGTCCCAACAGGGCATTCTAGAAATACAACAGGACAGGCGCAAGTCCCAACAGGGCATTCTAAAAATACAACAGCACAGGAGCAAGTCCCAACAGGGCATTCCTAAAATACAACAGGACAGGGGTAAGTCCGTACAGGGCATTCTTAAAATACAACAGGACAGGGGTAAGTCCCAACAGGGCATTCTGAAAATACAACAGGACAGGAGCAAGTCCCAACAGGGCATTCTTAAAATACAACAGGACAGGTGTAAGTCCCAACAGGGCATTCTAAAAATACAACAGCACAGGAGCAAGTCCCAACAGGGCATTCCTAAAATACAACAGCACAGGAGCAAGTCCCAACAGGGCATTCTTAAAATACAACAGGACAGGGGTAAGTCCGTACAGGGCATTCTTAAAATACAACAGGACAGGGGTAGGTCCAAACAGGGCATTCTGAAAATACAACAGGACAGGAGCAAGTCCCAACAGGGCATTCTAAAAATACAACAGGACAGGTGTAAGTCCCAACAGGGCATTCTAGAAATACAACAGGACAGGTGCAAGTCCCAACAGGGCATTCTAAAAATACAACAGCACAGGAGCAAGTCCCAACAGGGCATTCCTAAAATACAACAGGACAGGAGCAAGTCCCAACAGGGCATTCTTAAAATACAACACTAACAACAGGAGCAAGTCCCAACAGGGCATTCTGAAAATACAACAGCACAGGAGCAAGTCCCAACAGGGTATTCTGAAATACAACAGGACAGGAGCAAGTCCCAACAGGGCATTCTAAAAATACAACAGCACAGGAGCAAGTCCCAACAGGGCATTCTTAAAATACAACAGGACAGGGGTAAGTCCATACAGGGCATTCTAAAAATACAACAGCACAGGAGCAAGTCCCAACAGGGCATTCTTAAAATACAACAGGACAGGAGCAAGTCCCAACAGGGCATTCTTAAAATACAACAGGACAGGGGTAAGTCCATACAGGGCATTCCGATAATACAACAGGACAGGGGTAAGTCCCAACAGAACAATCTGACATGAGTAAGGTTTGCTACCCTATGAATTTCCTAAGATCGTGTCTGTTTCATGAAAACTACTATTTGATGCATTTTTAATTGAACAATTGCCATGATATTGTTGTCATGGTGTTGTTAAATAGCCCACGTCAAGAAACGACAGCTATATTACATATAAAATTACAAGAGAAAAAAAATGTAACAAATTGTCTGGTGAATTACAAAGTGTTGAGATCCCAGAACCTGACTTGGCAAAGGGCAGGGGAATTATACCAAAACAAACCAGAGTCAGGTGTAAGGAGGTGTGAGACTTAGGACTCACGTGTGATGTTAAGCCAAAAGAGACCAGAGACAGGTGTAAGGAGGTGTGAGACTTAGGACTCAGATGTGATGTTAAGGCTTTGGCAGATCAGAACATATGCTGTCATGTGTTGCCACCTAGTGACAAGTGTGCTATTCTGCAAGCCCCTGGGAGCGGTCCACACCATTTCAGTCTGAGGAACTCACGTAATTTTGTCTGGAAGAAACCAGGCCATTTCTGAGTGTGCTGATGGCCTTGTCTACTTCCTAAGGGAATGTGATAGCCAAATCTGACTCTGGTATACATCAACGTTGAATAAAAAATTTGTGAATGTGCAATGAAATTGGGACAGCAATGCTGTAGCATTCAAAATCAACTTTTGTGCCAGGTGGCAGCAGTTCTCATTTTCACTAGACTGACCAAGACAGGTGTTGGTATATAGCAGACAGAATTTGCTGTAGTGGACAGAGTTTGCAGTAGCAGACAGAGGTTGCTGTAAAATGCAGTTGGAGTCAAAGACCAAATAGGTGACCTCGACTAAAAAAAATTATCAAAATGATTGGCAGAAATCATATTGAACCAGGTGAACTGTATCTAAAATATTTGTAAAGAGTAATGCACTATTTTTTAACACAAATTCTTCTTTAAAACACTATTAAAATGAGTGGAATTCAATTGTTTCTGCTGTCCACATGATACTGTGTGCTATAATATTGATAATGCATTTTTTAAGAGTTGCATTTGATTTGTAGTTGACTCCGTGTATAATCTACTATATCAATAAGTCATAATTTACTGCTTCGTCAAAAAACATCTGCGCTTTTTCTAAAATATTTCAAGAAAGCTGACCAGCAACACTATCCTGGTTGCACATACCATGACATATACGCACATAATGCAAAGAAGTATCAAATTGGGCCTGAAATAGTTACAGTTGTACCACTCCTAAAATTCTTTAAAAAAAGAGTCCATTATGTCACGAGAGACACATGATTAAAATGTCAATGAGCTTGGGGATTTGGCACTAATGTCATGACCCTTCGCAAATTTATCAGTTGGCAAATAGTACACCAATCATAAGAGGAAGGAGTGGTGCATTTAATTTAGGCCTGAGTCCGCCAGACATATTTAATCTTTTAGCTTCTCCGATCGACCGATCAAACCATTATCCCAAGTCATGCCATGACAAAATGGCCCATAACCTTTGCTAATTCATGAATACTTAATTAACTGACCCAGTTTTGGCTCAGCCAAACAGGGACTGCTGCATCACAGTTTGAAATTGTTGCTTCTGTTTCACACAGTTACAAATGGAGAAATTGTGTATTGTTGAAAAGTGCTATCACAGTTCCGAAAATTCCGTTCAATTATGTATTTTCACAGTTCTGAAATGAAACTGTTTGAAAGTTTGCTTGTTTTACACTGTTTTTCTTAGTTGCCAGTAATCCTCCAAGTGTCCATAATCGGACTAAATCTGCCTGCAAAATGCTTATGACCTAAATAAGCAGCCAATCACAGAAGAGGTTGGAAATAGCAGAAAGCCCTGTCCATTTTAGCAGGGCTTGCGTGGGGAGGATGGATCAAACATTTTGTGCCTAGTACCAGGGGCGGATCCAGAAAATGTTGGACGGGGGGGTTTACGAATGAAAATGTTCTAAAAATATCGGATTTTTTTTTTTTTACTTTAAAATGTACTGGCCAAAGGGGGGTTTGAACCCCCTAAACCCCTTAACATTAATAATTATGGATAGCTTCACACACTACGTTATGGACTGCCAATTGATTTTGTTATGTTTTTTGGTGAGATTTTTATTAGTTCGCTAGACAATTGTGTGTTCTTTCTGCCCACCCTGGTCATGTTGGCAACCCACAGAAGACCTATTGTACATACTCGAACACTAAATCAGAGACATATACTATACGTATATACGTAGTCCTAGCATGTAGGCCCTGGCCCATAACCAAAAAATAATAACAAACTATATATAATTATGTAAGTTTGCTTTGAAAATTATTATTGGAATTTCCAATAGACCCAAACCCTCAGCACCCCATCAAGGAACATATATATTCATCTCTGAAACTAACTTAAAAAGTTTAATTTGGTTGAATTAGTCAGATTAAATATTATGTTTGATGGAATTTTTTTATATTGCTACGAATCTATGACCAGGCAAACGGAACATATCTCTCCAAGACAAATCTAACAGTGAAAAAATTAAGGCTCTATCAAGCGTGCACATATTATTATTTCTCAATTTTCCTTTTAACGCATATTTGGACATTATCCGAGCCATGAACTTGTAATCCAGCTGAATGACCGTTCTATTGGTGCAAAAATTACGCTTCTATCATTATTAGAATTCCTTCAAATAAAACCCAGCCTAACTCACTTATTTCTATAAAAAAAAGATTGGCAACTCCCGAGATCTCGCGTCCCGCAGACGTGTTCCGCATTCTAGAAAAGATTCAATGGGCGACATTTTGGGAATAAGCAAAATGATTGGTGATTTATGAATGTGCTGAGTGGTCCAAAACATAGAAATACATAGAACGGACATGAGGCTGTATGAAGCCACCTCAAGATGAGGTCACCAAATCCGCCATATTGGAACTGCCCTGAGACATGACGTCACAATAGCCTAATTATGATTTGACGTCATGCCATTGTTATGAGTGACATCACTGTTATTGGTGACATCACGGTACCATTGTGTCAGGATACAGGGCAGTTCCAAGATGGTGGATTTGGTTGCTTCAACTGTCAGAGCCTCATGTCCGTTCTATGTATTTCTATGGTCCAAAATGACATGTAGGCCTAATGAGTGATAATTACAGAATTGTGCTCCTTGCCAATCTCTGAATCGAGGCTTTTTGACTATTTGGAGATTGGCACTCTAGAGATTGGCAGCCGCAACTACTTCTTCTATGTTCTGCACTAAGGCCACACATAATTGATCTTTAGCTTCTCGGATTCCTCTCAAGGCCCTTTTTCTAGGGTCGGTCGGTAGGACAAAAAAAAAAGGTGAAAAAAAATTTTTTTATAATGTCGAAAAAAATTTTTTTTTTCCAATCGGCAGGAAATCTATTGTGTCGGCGGGTCCGCGAAGCTAAGAATCAATTATGTGTGGCCTAAGATCTATACAGTACATCCTGCTGACCATGATGCAAAGCTTAACTATCTTCATATGATTTTCAAAATTATGCTGAATGTTGATCTACAAATATTGTATTACTCACGTGATTCTGCGAAAGTCAGACACGTCAAAACCAGAAGTGCTATATGAACACAGTTAAACTTCAACTTCAACATGCTTTCTTCAATATGCAATACGTACACAGAGTTGCATTATTTAAGATTAAAAACATGCTTACTTTGCTGATAGATTAGCGATAAAAATAATGAAAAATAGGCCATGGGTATAGCAGTGGGAGCCATATCTAACTGATATACATGTATTGCATCACTGTTAATTGATTGAACCTACTCATCAAACTTCAATCAATTCCTATAACAATGCTCATTAATCATAACCCATTCCATTCTCATCCTGTTTTCTCTATACTTCTTTGATTGATTGATTGATTGACTTTATTTAACATTATTTCAAGAGTGTACATACAAGTTAACAAGAAGTATGCCGTCAAAATAACATTAGCATAGCACACAAAGTTATCAAACTTATTTCCAGTGTGGTCCTTGCTAAACAACAAAATGGTGTTGCTGGGCAACAAAGGCTACCAATCGTCACAAATTATAAATAACATAGATTCAAATAGATATATTTATATAACAATAAAATCAGAAAGATACAACATCCCTGTTTTCATTGTAATGAGCCTGGGTCCTGAGATAAGTTCTAACTTTACTTTTAAACAGTTGTTTGTTGTTAACAGACTTGATGGATACTGGTAAGTCATTCCAGGCCATTACACCTTGATAGGAGAAATTATACTTATCAATCCCAATTGGTTTTGGTACACAAAAATTATGTTCAGCATATCTGGTGGTATAACGGTGACTAATTACATTGAAGTTGTTACAGAAATAAGATGGAGCAGCTTGATGGTAAATATTAAACATATGATTTAGAATTAATTGTCGAGCTCTATCTCTTGTACTCAGATAACCAACTCTGTCAAGTTCACATTGACCTATATGAGATCTAGGTCCCAAATCTAAGATGAAACGTACAATTTTGTTTTGCATTATTTGGAGTTTCCTATATGAACATTGAGATAGACCCATAAACCAAGCGGAGACAGCGTAGTCAAAGTGGCATTGAATTAACGCGGATACCAGAAGTTTCCTACATTTAAAATCAAGAACTTTGGCATTTCTATACAGAAATTTAAGCCGAGATGTAGTTTTACTAATGATGTTCGTTACTGTTGAATTTCCAGACAGTGTATTATCTATCTTCAGTCCAAGATACTTCACCTCTTCGCTTGGTTTAATGGTGTGCTCCTTACACTTGATTGTAACATTATTCAACTGGCCTTTTCTACGTTTTGAACAGAGGATCATAGCTTCTGTTTTACCCATATGCATGGAAAGTTTGTTATTTACTAGCCAGTGAAAACAATTAGATACCTCTTTGCTAAGTTGATTAGTTACAACATTGATGTTTTTATGACTAAACAACAAAATAGCATCATCTGCATACAATAATAATTTGCAGGAAATACAGGTCGACATATCATTACAATATATAAGATAGGCCCACGGCCCCAAAATGCTGCCCTGTGGCACACCTGATAATATTGTTTTAGCCGATGACTGACAATTACCCACAGATACAACTTGTTTCCTGTCAGTGAGGTATGACTTAAACCAAGTATTGTCAATGCCTGCAACGGCAATCTTCTCACACAACATAACATGATCCACAGAATCAAAAGCTTTCTGCACGTCAAGCAGAAGCATTCCTACAAAGTTACCTTTACTAATATTTGATCTAATATAATCATGCAGGTGAATTAAACAGGTATCCGTTGAGTATTTCGAACGGAATCCTGATTGAAAGTCGTACAATAGACCTTTCTTTTTACAGAAATTTTCAACCTGATCGAGTACCACACGTTCTAAAATCTTCGAAATTGATGTTAACACACTCACAGGTCTATAATTGCCTATTTCTAATTTGCTACCTTTTTTGTGTAGTGGTGTAACCTTGGCTAGCTTAGTACAATCTGGCACAACTTTTTGTCTGATTGACAAATTTACAAAAAAAAAAAGGAGGCCAACTAATAAATGATCTAGAAAATGTCCAGTTGCTTCACATTTTTTTGTTTTTTTCTTATTGTATTAGACTCACCTCCTCCATTATTGAATATAATTATCCTCAGTCCGTTGTAGAGCCCGGAACCGCCGACATTTTGCGCCGCCGCGAGCTGATTTTCCTCTCAGCTGAAGTGAGCTGAGATTAGTCAGTCAGCAGCTGACATTGTTTCAAGTCAGCTGAGCTGAAAAGCCAGCTTGAAGCCAATTAAAGCCCTTGTCTCTATGGCAATTTAGGTTCAATTAACAGGATAATCAATAGGACTTTCATAATTGCAATTAAGGAAGAAGGGAAGGTCTCTGCTTTTATTTCTCATGACGGCAATTAGAGTTTGCAATCTGATTGCAACTCACACATTTGACTTCTAGAATAGTGAAAACTTAGAAGTTTGATGCATGAGTTACTGTAATCCTGAGTTACCTGTAAACCTAAGTTTACTAAAGTACACAACTATTATTATTTATTATTATTTATTATTATTTTTTATTTATTCATTTATAGAGCGCTACAAGTATTAATAAATTAACAATCTAGTGCGCTGTACAACATAAATTTTAAAATATATGTAAAAAGTATGTAAATTACATAAAAGGAATAAGTAAAGTAATATAGTAATTAAAATATCATAAATAAATTATAAAATACAGTCATTGTTAAAATCTAGGAGTTAAAATATTTTTGAAACAAAAATGTTTTTAAAGATTTTTTAAAAGCATGAAAATTGTCTGTGACTCGAATGTGTGAAGGCAACTGATTCCACAATCGTGGACCGTAAACACTGAAAGCTCTGTCAGCAAATGTCTTCTTCTTCGTAAATGGCACATGGAGTTTCGTAGCATCTGACTGTGATCTGGTACTTCTGCCAGGAACCTGGACTCGGAGCAAGTTAACTAGATAAGACGGGGCCATGCCATTCAGGGATCTCCAAACTAAACAGAGGACTTTAAAGTCAATTCAGGATGTAACAGGCAGCCAATGGAGGCGTCTCAGTGCATCTGTAGAACTCTCATATCTTCCACACCTCAGTACCACTTTAGCTGCCCAATTCTGCACGCGTTGTAATTTTCTAATAGTCACATCTGGTAGACCACATAGGATACCGTTGGCATAATCCAAATGTGATAAAACTAGAGAACAAGCTAGGATTTTGGCCGTATCTGTATCTATAAACTGTCTGATGTTGCTAATACGCTTAATGTTGCCTGCCGCAGTTTTGATTTTGTTGTCTATATGACGCTTCATGCTGAGGTTGGAATCTAGCCACACACCAAGATATTTCAATCCTTCGGAGATTGTAACCTGCTCTTTGCTGACATCAATCGATCTTATTTGAGTTTTGGCCAGCATGATTTTACTGCCAAAAAACGAAACATCTGTCTTACTTCCATTCATCTTTAGAGTGTTAGATGCCATCCATTCTTCGATTTTAACAAGCGACTCCTCCAACTGAGCAATACATTCAGCTTCAGCACCTGAAACTGTAGGATCAAAGGTATCTTTCACAAAGTGGTCATCTGCGTAGCCACCAAGACCTTGGGATTGGTTAACACAATCTATGATGGTACTAGAATATACATTGAAGAGTAAAGGGCCCAAACAACTGCCCTGTGGCACAGAAAAATTGAAAGTCCTCAACGAAGATCTGCTCTCATTAACTTTCACAGTCAACTTGCGGTCCTTCAGGTAAAACTTAATCCACTGCAACGAGGTGCGTTTGATACCGAAATTCTGTTCTAATACTGCACAAAGAGTCTGATGTTCAACCGTATCAAACGCTGCGCTAAGATCTAATGCCACCATGATCGAAACATGGCCATGTTCCATGGCCCAAAGGAGTTGATCAAATAAATAGCATAAAGCAGTTTCTGTACTAAAGTTCTCCTTGTACGCACTCTGGTGTGAAGAGTGAAGATTGTGATTGGTCAGATAGTCATTTAGCTGTTCAATCCCACCCTTCTCTGCAATTTTTGACAGGAAAGATAAATTACTCACTGGTCTATATTGTGAAAGAACAAGTTCTGCAGATGGAGACTTCAGCAGGGGACTTACAATTGCGAGCTTCCACTGATCAAAGAAAACTCCACGAAGTAGAGAATCATTGATCAGTTTAGTGACAACCGAGATGAGAATGTCAGCATTTTGCTTCAATAATGATGATGGCATAGGATCACTGTCACATGTTGTCTACTAAACTAAGCTTGATATTTGGTAGAGTTCTTCTTGGTAATTCACTTTAGAAATTCACCTCAAGTGGTCCCTGTGGCATGTAGTTACAAGCTTGTATATCATTAGCCATACTGACATTTCTCTATCCACAGACGAATTAGCCAAAACCAAATATGCCTAATTAGCACAGCATTGCTTAATTTTAATAAAAAAAATGATAATTTGATATTAAATTGAGTCCTGTACATTAATTGGCATTGATAGTACTTTCAGTACGCCTAGTGCTGCTTAACAAATTCAGTACACCCACCCCCCCTCCAAAGACCACAGGCCCAAGCCTACTAGTCCTTTCGTTATACTAGAGTAGTTATAGTTACAAGTAAGACTTTCCCAGGTAGAGACTATCAGGCTTAAACTTTTGCAAAAACTAAAGATTGGTGCTACAGTAACTGGGCTTTTACCCTGTTGTTTGCATTAGGTGCCCGGTTGGCAGATTTAGTGATGAAACGGGCAATTAATAGTTTTCTGCATTAAAAACTTTGGACAAAGTCATGGAATTTTTATTAAAACTGGTTCTTTATTATTATAAATATTTATTCAAACACTTTTACAATGTAAAAGGTTTAAGAGCACTTATCCTCAGTCCAGTCTGAATCCTCGATTCTGATTGGTTGACAGCTGAGGTGTATGAGACCGTACACCCCACGAGTACTTGGATCTATTGAGATCGTGACGTTACGATTATATCTAAAATAAATGGTAGCGTCACAATTCACAGATTCAAGTGCTCGTGGTACACCCCTTCTGTGCTCACCAGACAGGGTGTAAAGGAAAAACAATGACGTCACAATGGTTGCTAGGGCCTTGTGACATCATTCCAGTTGAATGACATCACGAAATGTCATGCACTTACTCCTGAGTGAGAGTTGCTCCAGAATATGTTTTGACACTGTGTTGCATTTTACCTGACAGCTCCGCCAATAATTGTCTGATTCACGAAATTCAAATTGCAGCATGTTGATCAGCTTTATGGCTATTCACCTGGATGGTTTGCAAATGTCTGGCACTCATTCCTTTGCTACAACGTCGTTTTTATAGACAATTGTTCAGTTCGCGACTTTCTGGTCATTGACAACAAAATTCCTGGAGTTGATAAAAGGGGGTTGACAGAGGATAAAACCGTTACACTAGGGCGTTTCATTTTTCGGAAAGTTTCTCCGATCAAGTTCTTATTTAAACCTGTGGTTCTTCCATGCCAGATAAGCATTCGGTGCGAATTTTGGCCAAATCCATCAAGTCCTGACCCCCCCTACCACCATCTTTGTTTTGCCCTCCAAAAATGCTATTTTCGCCTAAAAAAAATAAAATCTAGACCTGAGGTATCCCAACTGAAATAGTAGGAGGTTTGATGATGATTCTGCTCGGCTCTAAAATACTTAAAGAAACACATACCAAAAATTCAGGAAAATCCATGTAACAGAACAGCCTCAAATTTGCATAAAATCCAATATGGCGCCCGAAAAATCGACGTTTTTCAAAATAAATCAGAAACTATCAGTGATAGACCACATGTTTGTATGAAACATTAATATCAACTTGTGTATTGCAGATATTTTGACACCATTCCCATCTCTCTATCTCGAATAGTTATTGAGATATGGTATATTTGAATATCTCTCACTCTTTGAAAATCGCCAAAATACTTTAATCAGGACCACTAGTATTTAATACTTGACATTTCTTACCTGCAATGTCACAAATGGGCTATTTTGGAATTAACTAGTCTAAGAATGATGTCAATTCAACCTCCAAGTCATGAAGGTTTCTCTATTCTCTCACAAAATAATATTATTCTGTCTGGAAAAATATCTAAGAAAATTCTATTATATTTCTGAAGTTTCATTATGCTAAATAAATTCCTCAGCTTTGATTGCTGTTACCTGGTGTTCAAGGTGTCTAGATTTTTTCCCCAACTATTTGGGAAAAGTCCAATAGTAGATATAAATCATATTCTGTTCCATGCATCCAGTGATTATCTGACAACACAAATATCTTTCTTCACCATGTTCACCAGAATGTACAGCATTTTAAAACTGCTAAGACAGCAATTAAGTGCAAGATAAGCAGACTTATTTTGCATTCACAATAAGAAGCTCTCATATCTGACAAGCAGCTAAGATTAAAGACTGATGGAAACAAATATGTCAAAATTTTACTCACAGTGATAAACACTGATAAAGACAGAAATACAGGATTAAATTTCGGTTCCACTGAAAACTTTTATCGTCTGACAAACTGAATTTTGGATTAGAAGCAATGTTGTGACTAAACGAGAAGCATTATGTGGAATCTGCTCTAGTTTTGTCAGAAATATCTCTTCTGTCTCCTTAAAAATAGTTAATTTAACAGGACATGCACAGGCTACCATTAAAAGCTCATCTGGTAATCAGCATTCAAGTTTTAATTAAATTAATGCCTTGCTATGATTCCTAGGTACACATTTGAGACAATAGTGTCACATCAACTGTCACCTGCCTGTAAAATGATTTAACTTAAAGAAAGAAAAATAAACCTGGAGGAAAGAAACAATGATAGCATGTTTCTTTTTCTTTTGAAATTAGACAAACCGGTTCAAGGAAGAAATCATACTAAAGATACACGTGATCACTGCATCACCTTAGTGGTGTAATGATTCATCCATGAAAGACCAGTAATATTGTATATTAGGCAGAAACAGTATGATTGGTGAAAAGATTAACATCTTCTGGTTTATTCCAAATTATATCACTTCATTGTATCCTATGGCTTCATCAACATCATATTCACTTGTAAATTGCAATTGGGGGTAGCATTGGTTTTTAATCATCCTCATTGGAAATTTTTGTGCCACTCAGTGGCTTGAATTTAAGTTAAAGGTATGCGACTAGTTAGTAATACTGTGTATAGCAAATCGCTGCTGTCCATAGGTCTCAATACTTCGACCGCAATATTTTGATCTTTTATAATTATTAGTAATCGACTATTATCAATGATTGACCACCCATATCTATTTTTGTTCATAGGCTTTCATGTACTGATGTATACATACTTGTCATAACTGGAAAAATACAATGATTGCTCTGCAGAAAAACCACATGTTTAGAAACAACAAATCAAAGCAGAGTCCGCGAAAAGTGGTTTTCACTTACAGGACATTCGGGCAGGCAAGATTTATATTTTACCTGCCCGAAAGCAATTTTACCTGCCCGAATTATTGATGATGCACAAACTTCGCGACGCAAAAACGTAAAGAATTTAAGTAAAAAATAAAACGCATTGATTAACATGACATCTTATGCATTTAATTAAAGCCTCATACAAAAGTGGGAAAACAATGTCATCATTGAAATTAGATCATGGAAGCAATATCTTCAAAGACTGCTTGTTCTGATTGTTCGTCTTCATCATCAGCTTCATCATCGTCAGAAGGGGGCCTGCCCATTTGTGATGCTTCAGCTTCGTGATGATGTCTGGACTCTCTGGAGTACTGCAACCTTCTGGAAGTTCCAGGAGCAGCCTGTAAAAAAGTTACCAAAAAATGAAGATTTATGTTTAAGGACATGCTGGTTAGCTCTGTCCATGTGAGTCATGTCTCTTTAGTAATTTCAGATCATCATGCATATACTTACCAGCCACATTTCAATTGCTCTGTCTGGTGAAAAAGACTCAATACCAGCAGCATTCAGTTTCACAACCATTATTTGATCAAGGGTGTCTGTGGTCATCCTGGTTCGGTGGGCCGTCTTTATGAGCTTCATCTGGTTGAAGGATGTCTCGCAGGAGACGGAAGTTGCAGACAATGTGCCCAACAGGTCAAAAATTTTGAGCACATTCGGGAATTCCTTGTCATACTCCTGATGCAGTCTATGCCATCCTAAGTCCTTCGCTTTTTGTCCAAAGCTGAATCATTAAAGAAATTACACATTTATTATGTGATTGATCTAATTCATGCACATTCATATATTTTTCTTCAAACTTGAAAAGGCTATGAATCATCTTGAATTGGTAATCTGAATTAGTCCAGTAAAATCTCATGCTCTTAGCATCCTTACCGTTTAAGAATTAATCTCTTCAGGATTTCCCATTCCTGTTGGACTTCCCCCATGTCCACACCTGCTAATTTTAATGGTCTTTTAAAGCATTCCATGAGGAAGGAGATCTCTTCTTTTCCGTAATCTGAAAAGACAAAAATATAATGCAATTCTCCATAAAAATCATGGGAACTTATCAAAATGGCAACATTGACATATATATATATGTACATAACATAACAACAAGTGATTTTACCATCCAGTTCAGCATGGTCTTCCTCTGAAGTCCCAAATGGCCAATTATTAAGATTTGAAATCTCTGTGGCTTGTAAGAGCTTTCGCCGACTTCCATCCTGGCTACCAGACTCAGACAAATCAAATCTATCACTGACAGTCTTCACGACTCTCTCAATCAGTTCTGACTTGAATGAAATGCTTGGAATGTTTCCTCTTGAAACTTCAACCCCTTGGTATGTAAGTGTTTCTAGATAATCATCCAGCTCAGCAGAATTACTGTAATTAAAATCATAAATGTATCAAAGTCTGAAATTAATTATTGGAGTTGCAAAGCATTGTAATATATATTTGATGTCAATTTCCACAGGGTTAGTGTATACTGTAAATAATGGAATTGAGTATACAGCAGCTACATACCGTTCTATTTTCTTCTTTAGCATGGAGAGGGTGACTTCTGCATATTCGTAGACGCTTGCCAAAGTAACGCCATGGCCCTGCATTTTTAAAGATAGCTTCTTCAAAGGTTCCAAGATATCCTATAAGGAATCATAAATTCACATACATATATACAGTCTATACTTAACATTTGTTTGTGTTACCATACATTCGAAATCAGAAATAATCAAGTTATAACATCACATGCAAAATGTATGACTCACTTTAAGTAGCAGAATGAAAGTAAGCAGCTGGCGGTTGAGAAGCATTTTCGCAAGTCCTTCAGCCTTTTGATTTTGATGGGTTGACGATAGCTGGGCCAGTAATGCTGGGTAGCTGCGGCAAAGTGCTTGTAGCCCTCGCGAAACATGGGGGATCCATCTTGTTCCAGAAACTTTCGATGGAAGAATTCCTTGGATATCCATGGTTTGAAAGGCCTCCTGGAGGCTCAGTTTGGCTTTGTGATGACTGTAGAAGAAATAAAGGCCATTGAGTAGTGCCATCATTTGTTCATAGTGCTTTTCCTTTTTCATTGCGTCTTTAATGCCCAGCTCCAGTCGGTGACAGAGGCAATGAATAGCCTCCATTTCAGGCACTTCCTGCTTGAGAAGGGTGGCCAATCCTCCCTTCCGTCCCAACATGTTTGCTGCCCCGTCAGAGCCCATTCCAATTAGCTTACCTGATAATCAAAGAATGTCACACAAAAGATATATATTAACAAATAAATAGGTCAATTACTATGCTTAACACTTTTTCGAGGAAAACGGAACTTTTCGAAGTACAATAGAATCTACAGAAAGTTATACAAATTATATATTAATACAGGAAGTCTAGTCACTTTGACTTACCTTCTTTTGCATCAGCCCAGAGGTCAAATCTTGACAGAACTTCACAAATAAATTCCTTCAGATCCTTGGCAGTGGTACTTTTTGGAGAACCAATGTACAGGAAGCATTCCTCCACTTTCCCAGAGGAGCAAGTCCTGATGTACAAAGACTCCTCTTCTGTCCCACTGATGTCGGTACTGCCATCCATTAAAAATGTGAAAAAGGGGGCTTCCTTTATTGCCTTGATGATGCAACCTCTTTCTACTTCAGCCAATACTTGGAGAAAATCACGAGCAGCTTTTTCATTGAGATATGTCTCACCAACATCAAGTCCTTTTGCCTTGTCCAAGATACACAACCATTTAAAATCGCTGAGGGGCCTATTAGCTTTAATTAGAGCATGCACATTTCGAAAAAAAAAGCCTAATTTAGCCCACTGTGCATTCTTCAACTGTAGTAGTGCTGAGCCTGCTTTGACTTTGCCCTTGCCAGTTCTTCAGCCTTACGATGCACTTTACTGACTTCATGATCAATTATAGCCGACTTCCTGATGTTAGTAGATCCAGAAATGAATGAATTTTTGGTGTTTGTGACACTTGAATGCTCTCTACATAATTGACATAACATTACTTTTTTCCCACTGTCAAAACTGAGCCAGGGCCTACCATGTTTCCAGGCTTCATGGAAAGTCCTCTCCCTTGAGGCCTCGTAACTTTTCTTTTTTTTAGCCTCTTCGAGACTTTCTGGTTCTGGAGGCCGTTTTGGAGGCTTTCCAGGTTTAGATCCCTCCATAAACTTAAGTAAAGACATTATCCAAGCGCAGCAATCCTAGCAGAAGACCATGCAGACGAATTTCTAGACACTGGCAGTTGCTAATTTTCGGACCCAAAATCAGGTTTTCACACAAATGGACACGAGAAAATATAACTACAAACTACTTCTATGGCTTAAAAAGTGAAGGGCAAACACCAGTTGTCTTCGAGGGAATTGTATTGAGTTCAGGAAATCGAAATTATTTAGCAATAACAGCAGAATTACATTTTTCAAAAACCCGTTTTCTGCCCGCATTTTAGTGTGACGCAAATGGCGGACATCCCATAATTTCAATCAAAACAAACTCGGCTGGCTGGCTGCATCGGACATTTGGGCAGGTAAGCTGCTTCTGAGCACCGGACAAACTCAATTTTTGCCGGTTTTGACCGGCAAACCGGCACTTTTCGCGGACTCTGTATGTACATAACATAACAACAAGTGATTTTACCATCCAGTTCAGCATGGTCTTCCTCTGAAGTCCCAAATGGCCAATTATTAAGATTTGAAATCTCTGTGGCTTGTAAGAGCTTTCGCCGACTTCCATCCTGGCTACCAGACTCAGACAAATCAAATCTATCACTGACAGTCTTCACGACTCTCTCAATCAGTTCTGACTTGAATGAAATGCTTGGAATGTTTCCTCTTGAAACTTCAACCCCTTGGTATGTAAGTGTTTCTAGATAATCATCCAGCTCAGCAGAATTACTGTAATTAAAATCATAAATGTATCAAAGTCTGAAATTAATTATTGGAGTTGCAAAGCATTGTAATATATATTTGATGTCAATTTCCACAGGGTTAGTGTATACTGTAAATAATGGAATTGAGTATACAGCAGCTACATACCGTTCTATTTTCTTCTTTAGCATGGAGAGGGTGACTTCTGCATATTCGTAGACGCTTGCCAAAGTAACGCCATGGCCCTGCATTTTTAAAGATAGCTTCTTCAAAGGTTCCAAGATATCCTATAAGGAATCATAAATTCACATACATATATACAGTCTATACTTAACATTTGTTTGTGTTACCATACATTCGAAATCAGAAATAATCAAGTTATAACATCACATGCAAAATGTATGACTCACTTTAAGTAGCAGAATGAAAGTAAGCAGCTGGCGGTTGAGAAGCATTTTCGCAAGTCCTTCAGCCTTTTGATTTTGATGGGTTGACGATAGCTGGGCCAGTAATGCTGGGTAGCTGCGGCAAAGTGCTTGTAGCCCTCGCGAAACATGGGGGATCCATCTTGTTCCAGAAACTTTCGATGGAAGAATTCCTTGGATATCCATGGTTTGAAAGGCCTCCTGGAGGCTCAGTTTGGCTTTGTGATGACTGTAGAAGAAATAAAGGCCATTGAGTAGTGCCATCATTTGTTCATAGTGCTTTTCCTTTTTCATTGCGTCTTTAATGCCCAGCTCCAGTCGGTGACAGAGGCAATGAATAGCCTCCATTTCAGGCACTTCCTGCTTGAGAAGGGTGGCCAATCCTCCCTTCCGTCCCAACATGTTTGCTGCCCCGTCAGAGCCCATTCCAATTAGCTTACCTGATAATCAAAGAATGTCACACAAAAGATATATATTAACAAATAAATAGGTCAATTACTATGCTTAACACTTTTTCGAGGAAAACGGAACTTTTCGAAGTACAATAGAATCTACAGAAAGTTATACAAATTATATATTAATACAGGAAGTCTAGTCACTTTGACTTACCTTCTTTTGCATCAGCCCAGAGGTCAAATCTTGACAGAACTTCACAAATAAATTCCTTCAGATCCTTGGCAGTGGTATTTTTTGGAGAACCAATGTACAGGAAGCGTTCCTCCACTTTCCCAGAGGAGCAAGTCCTGATGTACAAAGACTCCTCTTCTGTCCCACTGATGTCGGTACTGCCATCCATTAAAAATGTGAAAAAGGGGGCTTCCTTTATTGCCTTGATGATGCAACCTCTTTCTACTTCAGCCAATACTTGGAGAAAATCACGAGCAGCTTTTTCATTGAGATATGTCTCACCAACATCAAGTCCTTTTGCCTTGTCCAAGATACACAACCATTTAAAATCGCTGAGGGGCCTATTAGCTTTAATTAGAGCATGCACATTTCGAAAAAAAAAGCCTAATTTAGCCCACTGTGCATTCTTCAACTGTAGTAGTGCTGAGCCTGCTTTGGACTTGGAAATTTCTGAGTCTGTGCTTGACTTTGCCCTTGCCAGTTCTTCAGCCTTACGATGCACTTTACTGACTTCATGATCAATTATAGCCGACTTCCTGATGTTAGTAGATCCAGAAATGAATGAATTTTTGGTGTTTGTGACACTTGAATGCTCTCTACATAATTGACATAACATTACTTTTTTCCCACTGTCAAAACTGAGCCAGGGCCTACCATGTTTCCAGGCTTCATGGAAAGTCCTCTCCCTTGAGGCCTCGTAACTTTTCTTTTTTTTAGCCTCTTCGAGACTTTCTGGTTCTGGAGGCCGTTTTGGAGGCTTTCCAGGTTTAGATCCCTCCATAAACTTAAGTAAAGACATTATCCAAGCGCAGCAATCCTAGCAGAAGACCATGCAGACGAATTTCTAGACACTGGCAGTTGCTAATTTTCGGACCCAAAATCAGGTTTTCACACAAATGGACACGAGAAAATATAACTACAAACTACTTCTATGGCTTAAAAAGTGAAGGGCAAACACCAGTTGTCTTCGAGGGAATTGTATTGAGTTCAGGAAATCGAAATTATTTAGCAATAACAGCAGAATTACATTTTTCAAAAACCCGTTTTCTGCCCGCATTTTAGTGTGACGCAAATGGCGGACATCCCATAATTTCAATCAAAACAAACTCGGCTGGCTGGCTGCATCGGACATTTGGGCAGGTAAGCTGCTTCTGAGCACCGGACAAACTCAATTTTTGCCGGTTTTGACCGGCAAACCGGCACTTTTCGCGGACTCTGAATCAAAGTATTTTAATTAGATCTCATGACATAAAATGATTATTAAAATTTATCTGAAATACACTGTTTTCATTTTCCGGATAAGCTTCAACATGAAACATTCATATTTGTTGTATGTGAATACAGCAAAATAGTATTAAATAGTATACATCTTGAAAGTAGAAGTGAAAACAGTACATGCAGTCTGGAACTTGTTTCCCCAAAGAAACATGCAGCAAAGAAAAAGTCATAGGTCGAAATATTTGCGTCAGCATATTTTGGTGATTTTCATGGCGTGAAAGATATGCAAATATACCATATCTCAATAACTATTAGAGATAGAGAGATGGGAATAGTGTCAAAATGTCTGCAATATCCAAGTTTATATTGATGTTTCAAATATGTGCTCTATCACTGATAGTTTCTGAGTTATTTTGAAAAACGTCGATTGTTCGGCCGCCATATTGGATTTTATGCACATTTGAGGCTGTTCTGGTCCATGGATTTTCCTGAATTTTTGGTATGTGTTTCTTTAAGTATTTTAGAGCCGAGCAGAATCATCATCAAACCTCCTACTATTTCAGTTGGGATACCTCAGGTCTAAATTTTATTTTTTTTAGGCGAAAATAGCATTTTTGGAGGGCAAAACAAAGATGGTGGTAGGGGGGGGGTCAGGACTTGATGGATTTGGCCAAAATTCGCACCGAATGCTTATCTGGCATGGGAGAACCACAGGTTTAAATAAGAACTTGATCGGAGAAACTTTCCGAAAAATGAAACGCCCTACCGTTACACCCTGCTCGTTTTTCGAGGGTACGGGAATATACACCACTCAGGCCTTCGTGGTGTATATTCCCGTACCCTCGAAATGAGCAGGGTGTAACTGATAATACATGTTATAAAATTAAAAACACTTGTATAAATATAGATAATGTAAAATTGAACAATAAAAGTCACAATATCATAGACTGTCCTGACACACAAAATGTAAAATATCAATTAATTCACAATCTCTAAAACCGGGTACACAATCATTAAAATGTATCACAGACCTGAGTTATGGAGGGGGTGTGCTTTTAATAGAAAATACGGTATCTGTGAAAATTTCATGAAAATAACGCATCAAGTCAGCTGATTTAAGTCAGCTCAAGTTGCAGCCGAAAAAATGCAGCTAGCTGAAAAAGTCAGCCACAATTTCTTCAAGTCAGCCGACCAAAGGTGGCTGGCTCAGTTCCGGGCTCTAGTCCGTTGTTTATCCTCGAATCTGATTGGCTGAGAGCTGAGGTGTATGACACCATACACCCTGTCTGTCATCACCAGACAGGGTGTATGAGATAAACAATGATGTCACAATTGCAACCATAGGATTGTTATGACATCATCCTTGTAGCAATAATAGTCACGATGTCACAATGAAATTGTTTGAGCCATTGTGACATCATCCTGGTGACAGCACTGGTGATGACGTCACAATACCTTTGCTTTGTTACTGAAAGACATTTCAGACTCAGTTTGCAAGAAAATCTATGGGCATCAATAAAACAAGAAGTCTGAGGATAAAACCGTTACACCCTGCTCGTTTTTCGAGGGTACGGGAATATACACCACTCAGGCCTCATATACCACCCAGCCTTCGGCTTCGTGGTGTATGGAGTCCTTCGTGGTGTATATTCCCGTACCCTCGAAACGAGCAGGGTGTAACTGATATTATCCTCAGTCCAGTGTGAATCCTTGATTCTGATTGGCTGAGAGCCGCGGTGTATGACACCGTACACCCTGTCTGTCGCCACCAGACAGGGTGTATGAGATAAACAATGATGTCACAATTGCAGCCATAGGATTGTTATGACGTCATCCTTGTAGCAACAATAGTTATGATGTCACAATGCCATTGTTTGAGCCATTGTGACATCATCCAGACGACAGCATTAGTGATGACATCACAATGCTGTTGCTTTGTTACTGAAAGACATTTCAGACTCAGTTTGCAAGATAATCTATGGGCATTAATAAAACAAGAAGTCTGAGGATAAAACCGTTACACCCTGATCGTTTTTCGAGGGTACGGGAATATACACCACTCAGGCCTCCATACACCACTCAGCCTTCGGCTTCGTGGTGTATGGAGTCCTTCGTGGTGTATATTCCCGTACCCTCGAAACGAGCAGGGTGTAACTGATATTATCCTCGGTCCAGTGTTCATCCTCGATTCTGATTGGCTAAGAGCCGCGATGTATGACACCGTACACCCTGTCTGTCGTCATCAGAAAGGGTGTATGAGATAAACAATGATGTCACAATCGCAACAATAGGATTGTTTTGACGTCATCCATGTAGCAACAATAGTCATGACGTCACAATGCCATTGTTTGAGCCATCGTGACATCATACAGGTGAAAGCACAAGTGATGACGTCACAATGCTGTTACTTTCTTACTGAAAGACATTTCAGACTCAGTTTTCAAGAAAATCTATGGGCATCAATAAAACAAGAAGTCTAAGGAAACCCCTGCTCATTTTTCGAGGGTACGGGAATATAGAGTAGGTCGGGGCAAGAAGCCCGGGTTAGGTGAGAAGCCCCCCCAGGTTTATATTATTTACATTTTTGGTGCGTTTTCTTATTGTTAGGATTGAAGCTGCAGGTATTTTAGGTGACGTCACAAATTTTTAAGGCAAACAGCACCAAACCATAGTAGAAATTAAAAAAACAAAAAAATGTGCATAGTTTTTGTAACTTTGACTAATTCTTTGAAAGCGGTTGTCAGAAATAACTTCGGGAAGTTTTGAAAGTATAATAGATATCTGCATTGCTTTACTTTAGGACCATCACGTAAATATGATTTGGATCATGTTTTTTGCCTTTTAGTTAGAAATATAGAGGTCAAATTAAGATATATGTGGGTTTCGGCCGAGACCCCACATGGCATGGGGCATGAGGCTCCCTACGCTGGGGCCTCAAAGCTGCTTCAGGAACTATTTAATAAGGTGTACTTTACCTTAAATCTTGATAGAATAGCTAATTAAAATAGAAAAAAAAAAATTGGCCGAAATTGAAACTGGGCAAAAAATATTAAAAGATGAATGTATGAACAGAAATTTTCTGAAATTCAGAAAAAGTGAATAGAATGCCTTAAAAATGATAGAAGAACCCCAAGAAATAACTTTCAAGCTGAAAGCACTCGCAAAAAAAAATTGCCCAAGGATTATAGTAGGGGGGCTTCTTGCCCGATGGGTTGGGTAAGGGACCGTTCAGAATTTATGACGGGGGGGGGGGCAGGGAGTTTTGTCAGAACTTCCCGTCAAAAATTGATACCCCCCCCTTGAGATTCATGCGGATTTTTAGTACCCCACCCCTAGGATTCATGCGGATTTTTAGTACCCCCCCTTGACATACAAAGCAGTACATACCTATATTGTTATACATGTGCCCGTTGTACAGTCGCGCGTGCAGATTCGCGGACTTTTGCGCGTAAAACAGCGTGTTTTATTACATACATGTTTTGTTAAATTTTCTTAACCCCCCCTCGGACATCTTGTCAAAAATTAGTACCCCCCTTGAAACACGTGTGAAAAGTTAGTACCTCGGCCAAAACTCCCACCCCCCCAGTCATAAATTTTGAACGGTCCCTAAGAAGGCCATTTTCGATTTTTTACAAAAATGGCCATAACTCCTTTATTAAAATTGGTAGACATTTGTTTCACTAGTTATGAATCGAGTCAAGTGATATCTTCTTGACAGCATAAGCATTCAAAGAATCCACCATAAAGAGTAGGTCAAATCGCACCTGGAAGTTAAAGGGGGCTGCATGTCCCGACCTACTCTACACCACTCAGGCCTCCATACACCATTCAGCTCGGCTTCATGGTGTATGGAGTCCTTCATGGTGTATATTCCCGTACCCTCGAAACCAGCAGGGTGTAACTGATAATACACCACTCAGGCCTCAGCCCTCAGGTTCGCGGTGTATGGAGTCCTTCGTGGTGTATATTCCCGTACCCTCGAAAGGAGCAGGGTGTAACTGATATTCCACCTGTCCTTATTGCCATATAACTGAATCCTAACCACGAGAACTTGGATCTATATGATGGTGACGTTATGACTTTATATTTACATTTAAATACTCATAACATCACCATCTATGAATTGATTCAAGTGCTCGTGATCCTAACCCATCAAAACAGATGTGGATGGATAGCCCTTGATGTAAGCTTTCATGTGGCACCTTGATTTCCTTGTTACTAGTACGAGGGGTGTCCCAAAAGTTCTGACCAATTTTTTTGGCAGACTTTTCTATTTGAAGTAGCTGTATAAAATTTTCACAGAATCAATTTCTGGTATTTCACTATCCATTTTGAAAATATGGTACCTGTTCGAACATTTTAAACAACTTTTCTGTGGCCATGGAAACAGAAGGTCAGTGCACCCAGCGCAGCTCAATTTTTTTCTCCAAATCCAAGTGTCTAGGCTTGTAAATAACCAAGGAACTTACTGTAAATATGCAATGGATGATCATGAAAAATATTATTTGGAAACCTAACAGTATCTCAAGGTTTTTCAGTTACATTTAAAGTCACTGTGAATCAGTTTAACCCATGTGCTGAGGCGATCATCTGGGTCCTCCAAACTGGGCTATTCCTAAATTATCGAATTTCAGTGTATTTGGCCACTGCTTCATTTCTTGTTAGGACTATTATTTCTTTAATATTTGAACGGGTACATTTTTTTTAGTATCATGCAAAGTTACAGAAGGCCAAATCTTGGCATTAAAGCAGATGAGATTGGGTTTTGAACCTAAGTTTCTTGAGCACTGCCTCTTGACAGCAGATTGTTTCAGCCAAACCGTTTCAAGCGCTTTTAGGCAACTCCTGGAAAAAGCCTTTGTTAATTGCCTCAGCTGATCAGGCTGAAATATAAATAAATGTTCATAATCTAATGGCAGATATCTTGAAAGACTGCAAGCTCATCAGAAAATACATTTTCTTGCAAAAATTTGCTTTTTTACTATAAATTCTTTGACTTTTAATACAGCTGATTTGCTGAATTTCGTCTGAGAAATTGAGCTGCGCTGGATGCACTGACCTCTCGTAACCAAGGTAACAGAACAGTAACTTAAACACTTCCTACAGTCTTGATTTTTTCAAAATAAATTGACAAATACCTGAAATTTATTCTGTGAAAATTTCATTTAGCTGTTTCAAATAGAAAGGTCAGCCAAAAAAATTGGTCAGAACTTTTGGGACACCCATCGTACTGTCAACCCTCCAAAAGCTCAATAAATGTTGAGGTCAGTGTCTAAAATCTCCTCAGAAACACTAAATTCTCCCATGTATTATCAATCCCACCTATCCTAATCACTATATTAGGCATTCTTAACCCACCAAAACGGATGTGGATGGATAGCCCTTATACCTACTCCAAAAGCTAAATAAATGTTGTTGTCAGTGTCAAAAATCTCTTCGGAAACACTAAACTCTCCCATGATTTTTCAATTCCATCTTTGCTGATCACTGGATAACTCATTCATAACCAGCCATTATTAGGGTACCAAAACAACTTGGTGCCATTAACCATTCACATGGATGCAGATTGCAGAAGTACCTCTCTGATCTGCCCAACTAAATTTTTGGTTAAGAAGTCCGCCTACAAATCAATGTTTTGGTAAAACTGTTATTTCTAGGTTTAAAACTTTTATCTGCAACTATAACACTAATTACTATTGAATGAAAAAAATTCTAATTAACCAGTTTGGTCATGAGTACATGTTGGTATATTGGAACTAACGAGAATTACTTCGGCCTGCTAGGGAGCATCTAAAATACCAATTGCTGACTTCTGTGAGTGCAAAGTTAAGTTCGAAATGGTTCAATTGATTATAGCATTTACTAATTGGCATAGGCAGCCTTACTCTAGGGAAAGGCAGATGGGTCATTCCCTAAATTATTGTCAAAGTGGATGCTCTGAATTTAATAAATACAAATTTTATTTTTTGTCTTCAGTGATTAATGTATTATTAGATAAGACTCTATAGAGAGCTACCAAATGACTGGCCAAAAATCTGAATCATTTTTACTGATTTTATCTCATTCTTAATATTATGAAAAATTAAACGGTTCTGGAGTTGACATTGAGACATTTCAACACATGTAAAATGGGTCATGATTACCATAAAATAATTGAGGTACTTAAAAGAGGATAATTGAGGTACTAAAAAGAGGATAAACTGGATGCTTTCCTTGGTATGGTGAAACTTTTAAATGAATGACCAAGGAATAAGACAGTTATTTTTACAAAAACAACTTTCTGATTTGACGCATGCAAAGTGCCGGAGTTGACATTTTATCAGCTCTGAATCAACACTGAAAAAAAGGTTTGTGTGAAACAGACAAAACGAGCGTTGGCTGGTGTCCGTCCAAAATTTTGTGTAAATTCAGTCAAAAGGTATGTGTATTTTCGACATTTCATTGTCAATCTTGATCAACTTTTTGTCTGATTTGATCAATGAAATGTCAAAAATACACATACCTTTTGACTGAATTTACACAAAATTTTGGACGGACACCAGCTAACGTTCGTTTTGTCTGTTTCACACAAACCTTTTTTTCAGTGAAATATATATTCTTAAATGCATCAGTATTGTATTTAAAAACATTAGTATGTTATAAATACTCAAACCCTATCAGCGTGCCTCGGCGGCCCAACGTCGGCCCAACGTCGGCCCAAAGCCGGTTCAATGCTGCTGACATCGGACCGGCACTGGGCCGATGCCGGACCGCCGAAGCACGCTGACAGGGAATTGCCTTGTGAAGTTGTACAATTTAATATATTGCACCAAAAAAACTAGTAATTTTGGCCAATATTTCCTATACAAGCAGCATTAAGTTGATAAAGAAACGGTTCTGGAGCTGACATTTATTCTAAAAAATAAATTTTACTTTTGTTTAAGGAATAAAATTGCACCAAAATAAGTATAAAACTGATGATATAAAATCACTATTCTGATTGTTTGATAGCAATTGTTTCTTTCAATTCATCATCATTCAAATTTTATTTATTTTGCACATTTTTTGGGCTGAACATTTTGTAATCAGCATTTTTTACCATTTAGCACTTTTCAGCATTATCTTAAATGTTTTACAGTGATAATTTAATACATATTCTTTTGCTGATGGTATCTGAAATATATATTTTGTTGCGGAATCATTATTTCTGCTGAACATCTTTGTCTAACGTGTATCAGTCAATTGTCAACTCTGGCACTAAAAGAAATTCGTACATTTAATCAAAAATGGAAGTTGAAATAAACAAATCAATAAAGTTGCAAAATACAAGCATTGTTTCATCCCTGCCATCAAAATTTGTAAAATCCGAATTGATTATCATTGCTTAAGTATATATTTAACCCGATAATGTGAAGTCCTGCAAGATTATGTGTTAACTCCGGAATTCTTCAATTTGTTGCCGGAGTTGACAGTTCTGGAGTTGACAAATTTGTATGTTTCATGCAAAATAAGAAAATGGAAGCAACTGATAGAATAAAAAGTGCTCAGTTCACAAGTTGTACTCAAAACGGACTTGGTAACCAAAAAATAATGAAATTAAGACATATTTTCACCCTCTAGCAGTGGTTCCGGAGTTGATGCTTAATATAAAAAATAAAAAACAGGAAGACAATCTACTGCTATAAGGATGTTAAACTGATATTGTGAAAGAATTGTTAGGTTTCATTAAATTGTATTGATACAAGGACTCCAAACATTATAAAAGTTCTGGAGTTGATATAAATTGTGCAAATGCAGTAACACACGGAAAAACTGGCGTAAATAGCTTGAAAACCATGTAATGTGGTTTTTCCATCCACAGTGCAAGGCCAGAGTTTGATGCATGCATACCAATTTGAATTTTAAACATTTTATAGAAAACGATGTGAGCTTTAGTCTGAGACATGTAACAACCTGGAACCAGTAACATTAAAAAAAACCTAATTTTTGGGTTAAAACATGGAAAAAATGCAAAAATTTTTTTTTTTTAATTAATCCAATCATAGATTTTCATGAGAATTGTTCATTTGATACTCACAGCATAGTTATTTTTTAGGTATTCCTAGGTTTCATGTCATACATATCAGTAACTGTAATTTGACAATAGTCAGAATGACCCAGATGTACAATGTTTATTAAGCAGGCATTCAGCAAGAAAATTTGCCGCGGAGATTTGAACTGGGTAAAAAGGATGCTTTTTGGTGTACGCCCTCAGCAATCATTACACGTCCTTTTAAAATACATCGTTCATGGTTCAGTGCATTAATTAAACATCAAAACAGTAAAGTCCATTACTTTGAGGTATTGTTCTAGCCTAAGCTTGTACTATTTTGTCACTTTAGGTCACTTTGATTTATTTTATTTTCAAGTGTTGATGAAAAATCACAATTTTATTGGCTGGTCCAATTAAATTCCACTGACTTTTTCAACTAAAATGACTGACTAATGGGTTTAGTCGTTGGTTCAACACATGTCTCATAATTCAGAGGGGGTGCTGTTTTACTCTCTTCAATGTCAACATATGATTGGTTTGTACTTTCATAAGAAGGTGGCGCTGCCTCGATTCCTTGAGCACCACTCTGCCACTTGTCGGAATCGACCTCAAGGACGACTGGCGGTGGTTTCCATTCATTGTCTGTAGATGGTGTTGTCAATTCATAATCACCATTGACTCTTTCAACTGAAACGTCTAGCTCCGTCTCTTTTTTTCTGCATATTTTTTCTTTACACTTGATCACACAAATGATGACAATAACAATAATAACAGTCAGAATTATCGTTGGGATAATTAGCTCAGGATCTGAAATAAAACAGAGTACATGTAAAATCAAAAGAATGTGGTACTCCAGAACTCCCACTACACTACATGAGAGTGCACCCTTTTGAGCACCAGTGGCTGGAGGTTTAAAATTGGGGTTGTGAACTATTGTGATCATAGGTGTATGGGAGGAGAGGGCAGGGGGGGGGGCAGTTGCCGCCCCCCCCCCTCCCCACCCCAGAAGTTTGGGAAACAGTAAGATTCCGGCAAAAAGACTACAACTTTGGGCAGATGATTGAATAAAGATTTCCATGCAATTTCATTTGAAATGGTATTAAATTTAGATCCTGATATTCGGGCAAATGTCGCTCACCCCCCCCCCCCTAAAAATGATTGTGATGAATTGGCAACAAATTGACAAGACTTTGAAATGGTTATGAAGAACAGCAACCTGAAAATTGTTTAAAATTGACTGACTTCTATCTTTTGGGAATACAGTGGTCCCTGCATTATAAGACCGCCCCTTCTGCGGTCATGAATTGGTCTCTCGTGAGGGTGCGGTCTCGTCGGGGTGCAAAATGCACTAAAAATACTACTTAGTGGCGGTCACATAAGACAGGGCGGTCTTACAACAGGGGGTCTTATAACGCAGGGACCACTGTACTGCCTCGAGGTGAAGACAATGTAAAAATATATGAAGCCACACAATCCAATACCTATAAAAAAGTGTCATTTTCAACATTCTTGTGATGATCTGAACTATTCCACGAAAATCTACAGTTTCAAACATTCTTTAGGAGAGAGGAATGAGTGTTTCTCAGAACTGATGTTTGAGAAAAAAATGTATACAAAGAACTTTTTTTAAGATTAAGATACTGAACAGTAAAATATGATTGGTCTGATTCTTATCATTTTTCTGAAAGAATTATGGGCTGTTGAATCAACTTCCCTTACTGCGAAAGTTGCAATCTATATTAGAAATGGGGGAATCAGGGCACATTGGGACGCTTTTAACATCTACTGATTTTGCTCAGTGATGAAAGCACTGAGCAACTCAGAAGTTTGCATGAATATCACCAATACTATTGGAACATCAATTAAAAAAGAATGTTAACACTCAATATGCAATAGATATTACATATAAGTAGTACGTAAGAAATTATAGAGTGCATTAACACCTTGTAGTGCCAATAGTTAATAACTTTAAACAGTTTAAAACATTTAACATAAACTGTCCTCAGGGTGCGGATATCTATGTAGGTAACACACAGAGCTTTGTGATGAATTTGTTCACAGAGCATTGTAATCCACTATGCCTCTATTCACTGTGGCCTGAATATTTATTGTGGGCTGTCCCAGACCATTCAGTTGACTTGGACACAAGTTTACATTCTGCCATATCAAGTGCGTCCCATTGTGCTCCGAAATCACTGTCTCAATGAGCCCCGATATGACTTTTATGCCAAAATGCTAATTTCTCAGGCACCAGTGAGTATGTTTATCAGGATGGCAATTCATAACAAACTTTTCCTGGCCATACTTCTGCAAATTGTTTTAATTGTCAATAAAACGATAGAAACATCAGGATGTGAAATTACAACAATTTACAAGATATGATGGCACTACCATATCATATACCTTGCCAGGAACCAAGAAAACCCCACCGTCCCATAGTGCCCTGCATCCCACTGGTCCCGGTTGCCCCTATGTGTCAAGCAGCTAACATTCATCTTAAAACATTTAAGTTTCCTTACCTGTGAATCTTATTCTTCTATTCCTAGATGCGTATACATATTTTTCTGTGGTCGTAGATATGGATGGTTCAATAGATAGTTCTGTGGTCGGATTTGGTGTCCACGGGTGCTGATTATTATAACATCCCGTTTCATCAACACAACTGTCATCGCAGTCACAAGTTTGGTCACAAACTAACACAGGATCGATGCAATGGCCATCTCCACATGAGAAAGTTCCGAGAGGGCATTCTGAAAATACAACAGGACAAGGGTAAGTCCAAACAGAAGGACCTGACAATACAGCACGGTAAGATTTGCTACCCTATGTATTTCCAAGTTGGAGTCAAAAACCAAATAGTTGACTTCTGAATTAAAAACATTATCAAAATGATTGGCAAAAATCACATTGAACCAGGGGAACTGTATCTAAAATAATTGTAAAGAGCAATGCACTAATTTTTCTGAACACGAATGCATCTTTAATTTCTGTTAAAATGTTTAGAATTCAATTGTTTTCTTCTTTTGACCACATAATACTCTGGGCAGTAGTGCTGATAATGTTTGTTCAACTGTTGTATTTCATTTGTAAGAGACTCGGTGTATAATCTATTATTATATCAATAAGTCATCTATTGCTTTTTCAAAAAACTTCTCCGCTTTTTTCCAAGATATTTATTATCGTTTTCATAGCTATGTGTTTTCTTGAAAACTTTGTTTTGCAGCAAAACCGTGACCTCATCAGGTATCTGCGAATGTGATTGGTTTAATCTTCAATCTGTGACACTCAGTTTAAAGTTTGACATCACGGTTAAAGACAAAGGAATTCAAAACTGCCAGGCTATATTATTATTTTTGTACAACCACGACAAACAACTTCTGTCTAGGCTGAGTATTACACCTCTCTGTTTCAATGTTTTCCACACAAAGTCTGTTTTTATCGGTTTTCATCAGACACTAGTTATCACAATTTCGAATAATTTGTTGTAAGTCATTGTACACTGCAGGCCAGAATGTTTGGAAATAGTATGTTTCTTGTCTTTGGATTAGTGTACACAAATATGCTTGTAGGTGCAAGGTTTCTTATCTGATAAGAAGAAAATATGTGAAAATAGGAAGAGGGATTTTATGGGGTAGTTTCTACAGTGTATGAATTGCATTCATTTTCCTTTGTTGCTTTCAAAAATGCTTCTGGCTCCAAGCAAGTGGGCATACATATTGATGAAATAGCAATTGCCAATGCTGACTTACTATGACACCTCCCAATTATTTGAGAGCAACCTTTGAAATATAACCCTATTTTCACAAATGTATCTTCAGTAATCCACATCATTTCGATATACCGTTTTGTGCAACACTAATGCAATGGTCAGCACCTTATGCTTTCCAAACTTTTGCCCAACAATGTAACTCTCCTTTGAGAATAAGTAGTCTGTTTGCTTCAATTACAGTTGATTGAATCATTCATCAACCAGTGTGGGTATCAAAGCCAAAAGAGCTAAACGTACAGTTCTAATCCATGTGTGAATGCATTTGGGCAGTTACTTGAAATATGTACTTGTAATATACAAAGTTATGCAACTAAATCTGTGACATCACAGTTTTGGTATAAAGCGAAGTGCAAACTTGAAAAACATGTATCAATGAAAACGATAATAAAGAAAATTGAGCAGATACACAACTCTGGTTGCACACACGCAATGTAAAGAAAGATTCAAATTCGACTGAAATACTTGAACCTCTCCTAAAATTCCCCAAAAAAGAGTCCACTATGTCACAAGGGAAATATGATAAAAATGTTGATGAACTTGGGGATTTGGCACTAATTTCATGACCCTTTGCAATTTTGTCAATTTGGCAAATACACCCACCATATTTTAGGCCTGACATATTTGCTTTTTAGCTTCTTTGATCAACCGACCAAACATTTTGTGCCTACAGAAAAAAAATTGAGCTTGTCCCAAACTATTATTAAATTAACATTGTGAAAAATTGAGATTACAGATTATTTTGTCATACCCTTGTTGAATCACCTCAAAAAGAACCTCGAAACCTAAGATCAATTGTCCGGCCTTGCCATGCTTGTTGCAGAGGATGGGCAAATATGCTGTACATCGAAGCCGTCAGGAGAAAGGGGGAACCGGGGCACATTGGGAGGCTTTTAACGTCTACTAATTTTGCTCACTACTGAAAGCACTGAGCTACTCAGAAGTTTGCATGAATATCACCAATACTATTGAGCTTAAATGCAAAGCTTTTAAATTAGACCGCACTTACCCTTTTGCAGCCAGACAGCAAAATGTGAGTTGTAAAAATGACCCACCCAATGTGCCCTGAAGGGCAGTGATGTAGTCGAGGCCGGGACATCCGAGGCCAAGACCGAGACCGAGGCATGAGCCTCCGAGGCCAAGGCGAGGCCAAGGCCATCAAAATGTGGCCTCAAGGCCGGCCTCGAGTACGAGGCCGGTGCCGAGGCCTCCATCACTTACCCAAAGACACCGGAGACCGAGGCAAGGCCAAGGATTTGGCATCCGAGACCGAGCCAAGGCCGAGGCCAGCAAAATATGGCCCCAAGGCCGGCCTCGAGACCTCCAACACTGCTGAAGGGGCACATTTAGGACATGAATTAAAAAATCATTTTAGCACTTCATGTGCAATAGACATTGCATATAAGTAGTGTGTAAGACAAAATACGGTGCATTAACACCTTGTAGTGCTAATAGTAAGTTAATATGTTTTAGCGGCTTTAAACATTTCACATAAACTGTCCTGCGTGCAGATATCTATGTAGGTAACACACAGTGCTTTGCGATGAATTTATTCACAGAGCACAGTAATCCACTACGCATCTATTCAAGGTGGCCTGTATATCTTACGTGTGCTGTCCCAGGTCATTCAGTTGACTTTGACACTTAGATTCTGCCATATTAAGTGCAACCTAATGTGCCCCGAATTCACTGTCCCAATGAGCCCCGATATGACTTTTACGCCTAAATGCTAATTTCTCAGGCACCTGTGAGTGTGTTTACCAGGATAGCAATTCATAACTGTTCGTTACGATATATCAAATTCATACAAGCACTGAGAAAGCCTTATTGTTCATGGTCTGTCCACAGAATGGTTTGAATTGAATCCCTCCCTCCACATTTGCTTTAGCTGCAGTAAAACAAACTTTTCCTCGCCATGCTTCTGCATGTGGCTGTAAGTTGTCAATAAAACAATAGAAACATCAGGATGTCAAATTATAAGATATGATGGCATTACCATACCATATTCCTTGTCAGGAACCAAGAAAACCCCACCATCCCATAGTGCCAATGTGCCCCGCTTCCTCCTACAACTACTTCTTCAATGTTCAGCACTGAAATCTACATCCTGCAGAAAACGATGCAAACTTAACTACGTATCTTCATATGATTTTCAAATTATGCGAATGTCAATCCACGAACATTATATTACTCACGTGATTCTGCAAAACTTGGACACGCCAAAACCAGAAGTGTTATATGAACACAGTTAAACTTCAACTTGTACATGCTTCCTTCAATATGCCATGCGTACAAAGAGTTGCATTATTTAAGATTAAAAACATGCTTACTTTGCTGATAGATTAGCGATAAAAATAATGTAAAATAGGCCTTGGGTATATCAGTGAGAGCCATATCTAACTGTCACCTGTGTTGTATCACTGTTAATTGTTTGAACCTACTCAACAAAATTCAATCAATTCATATAGTAACAATGTTCATTAATCATAACCCATTCCATTCTCATCCTGTTTTCTCTATACTTCTTTAAAAAAAAGTAGGCCAACTAATAGATGATCTAGAAAATGTCCAGTTGCTTCACTTTTTTTTGTTTTTTTTTCTTATTGTATTAGACTCGCCTCCTCCATTATTAAATATAATTACGCTGCCAGTTATAATTTATTGATGAATATGAATTATTATGATTATATTGTCTGTTTTGCATAGGGGGTGCACATGATAGCGCTGGTCCAAGCCTCCTAGACCCGTAGAAAAATTATTTCAAAATTTAATTATATAACTGTTATTCTTTATTGGTCTGAATAAAGTTTTGTCATTGTCATTGTCATAGAATGACAGATATAATTTCTTCGAAATGTAGGTCCTGGTTCTTTGATATTACACAAGGTAATTTTACAGTGAATAACCATAAAATGACTTTAGATTCTTAAAATATCACAATATGGATTGAAATCATTTCCTTTTATATTATATATATATTCACACCACATCTTTTTCAGATCTTGCGAGAAAACCCTATTTGAATGACGATGTCTCTGGAGAGGATTTCAAAAACTACCGAAGTGTAAAACTGCAACCTTTACCAAAGCTTGAAACTATGAAACGAGTGAGTGAGTGAGTGAGTGAGTTTGTGTTTTATGACCCGTCAGCACCGGTGTGGGCTATTTAGAGGCAACGAAACTATGAAAGCAAAGATACATCTGACCTTCTGGGATGGGTCAAAGTATACTATGTAAGGGCGATGGGCCGATGGGCCAGTGGGCCGGTGGGCCACTTTTTTTATGTATAGAAAACAATTATGCTTACTACACACTCCCATTGCTCAATACTTCAGTTTCCTAACATGATAAGAAGCTCCGCAAATAGCAAAAAACTGGCCGTGACATGCAATTTGTCATACTTTGTCGGGCTGCTCTTAAATGTGTGCAAGAGACCCATTTTGCTAAGTTTGAGCGTATGGGACAGGCGTTTCGGGGGGGGGGTGGCTGTCACTATTTTGCCCTGACATTTTAACATGGCAGGGATGTGACCAGGGCAGTGAATCTGCCCTGGTTTGTCAGGATCTGCCCTGATATATGCCATTTGCCCTGATGCCAGGTGGGGGGGGTGCCGAGTGCAGCCCCCCTGACCCCCCACAAAATACGTCTATGATATAGTTATTAGATCCGACAATTCTATGCATAATCAAACTTCCAGTTAAAAGCCATGAACTGGTATATTGTAAGTATACTTTACACTTCCAATTGATACAATTAATTACATGTACTACACAATTTTCCACGACAACTTAATCGGTAGAAAAGCCCCAAATGATAGAACCTTATGATGTGGTGCTTTTTTTTTCAAGCAAGGAGGAGTGGGGGGGGGGGAAGAAGCAGTCTGTTCCTAGACTGCCATTGTACTCAACTATGCACACTGTACGGCAGAAAGTAGCCCAAGTTTTTTATTCTCGAGAGTTCCTGACGTTGAAATACATTGCACATGACTCAATTACCAATTTCGAAATACTGAAATCAGTCAATACCATGCAAAAACGTTTACAGAAATGGAAACGTCATTTCACAATCTAGTATCCCATTTATCAGCATTTATCTCTAACTCGAAAAGAATATCACAAAAAACACTACCGGAGCTGATAAAACCATTGTGACCTGACATGGTTATCATAAATCGTCCCAGAATGAGGATTCTATGGCATGTATTGATATCGCTTTTGAAACTCAATGTTATTCTTTAAGGAAGATGAAATGCTTGACCTCAAATTTTATGGTGTGTACATGACGATTGTGTTTTTAGCATCCAAAGGAGCAACTCTAAACCACGGGCCTAACCAACGTGAAAGAGAGATCTCTTCACTTTGCATGATCCCAATCTTTGCTATATACATACAAGGGTGAGATATTCGAGTCATGCTTCAATGGTCACGACATCAGAAATAGGCTGAAATAACTGATTCAGAAATATCCTACAACTTCCACAGTCACCTCAGACCATGTTCAGATGATACTCTAACACACCAAACACGTTCAATGCTTTTAAATACCTTGTAAGTGCTCCAAATCAGTCTTCAATCTTCTGTTTATAATGTAGAGCAATTGCCCATATGCTTGGAAAGTCAGGAAGCAGTGAGGTACGCACCAAATGGATAAAAGCCCTCCTGATTGGCCCAAGCGATGACATAATTTAGTGACTTCTGACTCTAGATTACCCATTGAAAAAATCACACATAATTTGTCTATAATTACTATAAAAGTCAATAACTTTTAAATCCTTTTCTACTTTGTTTCCTACGAGTTTCTCTTTCAGTTACATCGTCATTGAACTCCAAATCTATTTATAGCTCAATGGTTATGGCCCCTGGATAGAGTCACATGCTGATTAACATATTGTATGCATACTAATGAAGTACCATATTAGGACTTTCTGCAAGACTAAAGCGCATTAGCTTAGCCTAAACTGTCAAGGTGTCGTATCAACAGATCACTGCAGAACATCTGAGCTGAGTCAGGCTGAGCAGCTGAGTCAGGCTGAGCAGCTGAGTCAGGCTGAGCAGCTGAGTCAGGCTGAGCAGCTGAGTCGGGCTGAGCAGCTGAGTCGGGCTGAGCAGCTGAGTCGGGCTGAGCAGCTGAGTCAAGCAATGGCCTTGCATGGTGCTGGGACATTATGGTGAGTTGAATGCAGTCTTCTGACATTATTTCAAAACAAGTTGGTTAAAAAATTATAGGCATATAGATTAATACATTAATTTCAGTTGCACTCCCATTATATTTTTCAAATTAGATTCACTTTAAATTATATGACAGTAGCGGGGAGACCATTTAATATGGGTTCTTGGAGTTGTTCCTCTTAAATACATTATTTCCTGCTCAGTTTTGCTGAAATAAATACTTTTTTATGCAGTCTTGAAATAAATTCTTGTTGGCCTCTATGAAGGCCTTGCTTGATTAAGGTACTGTATGAATATTTGAGGACTTTTCAACACTTTAAATAAATAATGATTGCTGTCCTTGACATGAAATAAATGATTTCTTGAGGAGGAAAACTCCAAGCCCCTGATTATTAAATGGTCACCCCCTAGTTCAATATCTTATTGTTGAGGTGTTGTAACACGTATAGGCGCTGTAATCCTCACAGTTTATAGATATTTAGGAATTAGCTGTTGATACTTTAGAGCTTAGCCTGTAAGAAGAAGAACTGTAATATGTTTTTGTATAATTCAACTCAGACCAATTTTTCGCAAATAAGGTAGCTGTGCAAAGAATTATTTGCCATCTGATAGGTCTTACCAAAATCAAATAACACATTATGCAACTTGTTATCAACAACACTGAAATTTCTTTCAAATATTTTTCCAGATTTTCTCCATAAATATTTTGAAAAAAACGTAAAATGGTGAATCATTTTGCTTCATGAATGCCTCTAGTTATGACCTTGAAATATTGATTGCACTGCCCTCGAAACTGGGAAGTGATTATTTAGTAATATTCAACATCCACGCATGTTTGTCATTATTGAAATCAATTTGACACAAAAGTTTAACATTTGCAGATACAAGTTAATCCACAAGAATGAGCCTGATACTGAATACCCCTTTTTATATCTCCCCCCATGTTAGTGCTGTGAAGGAGGAGGGGGGTTATGTATTGTTAGATATTTTGTTATCATTATGGAGCAAATATTTAATAACTGTTGCCATATTTCATCAACAACCAGGGTTTGGGTGAAGATATAGCTCTCTAAATAGTTCATGTTGCCTTTGTCGCATCACAGCAAATATGAAATACTCAATTATTACACTAAATTTTTATTCATCCAGGCAGAAAATGGTTCACTGCACTAGTATGCCCTCTGTAGGATAGCTTCTTCATCACAACACATTTTTATCTGAGTAAAAAATGGTTCATTGTACTAGTATGCCCCCTGTCGGATGCTCACTTCACTGTCATCATTTTCTGAAAGAATTTCTAAAATTAGAACACTATAATTATACTTGAATGACCAGTGTGCACACAATATGCATTTTCCGCTGTTGTGTTATCATTAGCATGTATGTTTAGCTAAATCCCATCTCAGGAAAAATCAAAGGATATCTGATATCTTAAGCTCTCCTCATTTCACCAAAATGCAGATATCATTCACTTAATAGCTGATTATTCTGATGGAATTTGATATATCAAGCATCTTATATCAATGGAAAACCATGTCTCCTATTGCACATGGGCAAATTTTCAAAGGAGTGATATGCTTCCTGATCTTGCAAAAATGTGTCACAAAGTTGCTCCTAGGCCTGCAGCAATTCCAGAGGTTCATCTTGTTATGATGTGTATTATAGGTAAACCTTTTGGAACTTTATAGAACTTTTTCAGGTCTAGTCCATTTTCCATTCTGGGTGTGGCAATGTCACCCTTGGAGACTATCCAATTTTGCCACTTCAATTGTTAAAGTTATCCCCAAAAACTTTGCTTGTATAAACCACCCTGTTGCCTAACTCATCCTGGCTTACAAAAACAAATAGGCCACTTGTTGATTACAAAAGCGGAAGTTCTTTATTTCATTGTTTTTCTTTGTTTCTCACAAAACATAAATTGACAATAAATTGACAAACGTCGTCGCTTTTTCCTCCTATATACAATTCAGATGCCTGTCAAGGTCCATCACAATAACAAAACAATCTTAAGCAAAAACATACAATCACACAGACAAAGCAGTTAAAAATTCAATGAATTTGTACTCACATTAAAAAAACAATCATCAATAATTGTCAAATACTGCATGTCCATGGAGACAGTTAAATTTATCACTTCAGAAGTACATCAGCAACAAACAAATGCATGACAATGAAACATCCACTTCATTTCAATCTTGTTAGAAAACACAGATAAATAGTGACATTTTCAAGGCCAATAAACAGTCAACATCATCCCATATATATAGCAATACCAAGTTAAAACTTAAATGTCATCTTATAAACATACAAAACTGAACTGGTTCTCATGGACCAGTAAATTCTACAGAGTCACAAGACCACAAGTGATATTTGTGTCAATGTCAATTGATACACTCTTAGATGATGATTGCATTTAAACTGCATCACTGTGAAATTAATACATATCGTAATGTTTTGTTTGTTGTCACACAGATGAATAAATATGAACAATTCTCCAAATACTCAATGTCAAGACATGAATAAATATTTTACACATTTAATACCACATACATTACTGCATGGACCATAAAATAATTATACACAATCTATCACAGTGAATCTATGTAATCTTAAGAAGTGCATAATAATTAGTAGGCAAATTCTAATTCATATTAAAATTAGTTCTATGGAATAGTGGACCATAAAATCTCCAATTCCAAAATCTAAGACATACATACCAATTCATCACATTAACAAAACTATACTTGGTAGGCCTATTCATACATTTTTGCGTGGACCAGAAGATGATATGCAATAAGGAATGCATAATAATTAACAGGTAATTTAAATTATATTAACATTACTTCATATAAGTTTATAGTAATTACAAAACACCCAATGCCATTGATGATATGATCTGTGAACCAGTGAACTATAAAAATCTAAGACATACATGTGACATATGTGTAATGTCATATCATTTATATATAATATATGACAATGGCTATTAATGGAAACACAACAATAGATAATTTGTATAAACATATTAAAAGCATACATGATATAGAGTGACACAATGTCACGTCTAACAATAATTTCAACAAATTCCCTGAAAGTTGGTTCCAAAGCAGTAGCAATTGGCATCGTCATTATGATTATGATTATGATAACATTGTGATTATTATGATGTTTTATCATCATTTAGCAGTAAACTTTTTTTTAAACTTGTGGATGTATCCTTTTTTATATGAAGCCCATAAAACAATGCCTGACACAACAAGCACACATCTGATTCACTACGAATATTTCGGAACAAACCTTAAAATATCAATCATTCTGATGCAACTCCTAAACAATACCCTCTCCAGTCGTTATCTAACAACATGCTTGTAACAGAAATATGAGTGTATGCCTATATTCCCATCAACCATGCTTACAAATAATACATTGGCCTATAAATACAAAAGTATCTTCTTAAAGTAATTTAACATTTTGGAGAGACATATGAATGTTAAAATAATAATGCAAGCAGTGAATATTTGACAATGAATGTCTTTTCCATGACAAACTAATCAAAACAAATGCACAAAATCAACATGTACTGACTTAATATAATGTCTCTTACAATATGTAGAAATAGAAAACTTCATCATTAAAACACAATTTCCAGCTTGTATTTTACCATAATATTATGTACAATATTGGTGGTTGTGAGCACGGGCTGATGTATCAGCAATGTGACTAAACAGTGTCAGGGCATGTAATTTGATTGCTTAGCATCAGATAGGTCAGACAAAAATCACTTCCCCAGTAAAAGTGGCATAGTCAAAAATTATGTGCAATAGTGCATTATGTTCACATAACTTACCTGAAAACGCTGGGCCATTTATAAATACTTCAAAGTATCCCATTTTTGCATATTTTCTCCCTATTTTTCCGATTTTTCAAACTGTGTGGAGCATATGACCATCCTTTCATTCAAAGAGGAAGTGCGTGAGGAAGCAGTTAACAAATTATTTTTTCAATGTTACTTTTTTTACTCTATCCTGTCAAATCGGGTGTTAAAGACAGCTTAATTAATTATTAAGTTGTTACAGTATATTTTTAAGCAATCATTACAAATCGTAGCCAAGGAGCAAGTCAAGTTTCACTTTGCTGCAGTGCGCGCAAAAACCGTCGGACAATCGGCTTTTGCCGATCGTTTTTACGATAGTCCGACCTGTCTCTGGCTCTGGTCAGACAAAAAATCCGACAGGAGACTGCTGTAGGTATTACAAGACATCCACTTGACAATTAGCAAGCTTTTCAAGTAAGTCAATCAGAGTGAATTGCAATTTTGATGTCTTTCTTCCATTTTTGACACCTTTTGCATGAATTGCAATTCAAGTCCTGACAGAGAGAGGTGTTGAAAATGACCATTGATCAATCAGGTATTTTAATTTCAATCAACTCAGCAGTAGTATTATTTCCTTATTTATTAATCTAAGCTAAGGTCATGGAAAATACTAACATCAAACTATGGATCAACATGATAAAGTGCATCATCAATTCAGAAGAAATCTATAATGCCTCCAATATGGGGGCGGAATTAAGAAACAATAGGCCTATATATATTAGTCAAGTTTGGACACATGAAAAAAAAAATTAAGGACTCTCCAGCAGTGCATACCTCCACCAGCCGTTTTGAAAAATGCAGCCTAAAAAAGTACAGCAGCATGAGAAAAGTGACTTCTAAACACATAAATCATTTCGCAGCAACAACACTCACTGGAATCGATAACACAAGACATTGTAAATGTCATTGTATTGACAAAATTTTGCTGGGTGCATCAGGTAGAAACCGTTTAATAAAACCTGGAAGAGATTGGTTTGTCTGACCAAGATGAAAATTGTCTGACCAGAGCTCCAAATCTGTCAGACAAAATGTCTGACCATATTCGATTTGCTTTCGCGTGCACTGCTTTGCTGATTTCCATATTGGCCACACCCACCAAGCCTCATTCAGGAGTCACTTGGATCCAGCATGTCACGAAATGATGACATGCTCAAGATTGTCACTTGCAAGGTTCTAGAAGGGCATAGCATTCATGTACAGGGGCATGCTGGAACAGGAAAAAGTACCTTTTTGAGGAAATTAATTGATGAATTGACAATACAGAAGAAAAATGTCATGGTAAGTGTAATTTTTGCGATTTTAATAAGTACCTTCATGCCAAAGTTTTCTGGGCTGTATATGAGTATTATATTTTTTTGTTGTTGTCATGATTTTAATTTTCATTTTTTACGTTTAACAATAAATACATAGTTTTGTATAATCTGAGCTGAATTTGGGAATTTTTTCGTTTGTCAGGACAATTTTACTCGTTATATAGGCAGCACACGATTGGTGTTGCCGAATCTGCCCCGGCTAGCCGTTTGTCCTCGATTGGCAGCCGATTTTGCCTTCGGCACCGAAGGCACTTGCCGACCTGCCGATCTGAAAACCCCGGCGAAAGCGGCAAGGCCGACCCGGAAATGACGAAAATGACGTCACGCAATGTTAAAGTATTGGGATTTCCTGGAATTCCCCCAGTTCACGCGCATTTCGGGAGGTGGCGCCATGGACAAATGGTGCATCCACCAGGATTTTGCCGAATGCACACGATTGGGGTTGGCAAACCGGCGAAATCGGCAACAACCGACGGTCAAATTCGGCATGTGAATCGTGTGCTGCCTTAAATAGACACTGATTATTGCTAATCTACACATACTTTCTAAGTGCAAACAACCTTAAACAAACCTTGAGAATTTTTAATCTGCCTGTTTACTAGGAGCTGTGACAATCAACATGTAATAGGCCTTAAGAGACCATTCACCATACTTAAGTACCATCTGGCAAGTTATTAATAATTTCCTTTTTTCGTAAACAGGTCTGTGCTACAACAGCACTGGCAGCTAGACAGCTGTCAAATGATGCCAAAACGATTCATTCTGCATTGGGCCTCTATAGTGCAAGTCTGGATAAATTTCAATGGGTATGCAACCTTTTTTTTCAGTGAACATACATTAATCAAACAGTTTAGGTACTACTCAATGGCAAGTGCATTTGTCATGGGTAAACAAATTAAAATATTCATCAGGCAGTATTATTTTAAATAATCTTTTGATATTAATATTGATAACAAAAATTTTTCACTAGCATGGCATTTCCCCCGCCCAAACCCAGGGAAAAAATGTTCTTTACGTGTACTTCTGTTTCTAAAAAATTATATTAAATTGCTGAAGAAGTTAATGGGAAGTGTTTGTTTTTAGCTCATTAGCTCATTTCCGTCTTTTTTAAAGCTTGCAAATTGTTTCCAGTTATTTAGATTTACTGTCATATGGGGTGAATCAGGACAGTTTTGGCTGTTTTTTCTGTTATGGAATGGCCACAAATCAACCCAGAAATCAAAATATGGTGTGAAATTGTGTCCAAGCAAAAGATTTTACCATCCCTAGGAGCTTCAAATGATATCTTAAATTTCCAATGATCAGGGCCCAGAAAACATATGTCCCAATTCACCCCTCACTTTGGGGTGACAACGTTTGAAAACTTTATTTTTCTTCAAATTTTGCTGGTGATTAATAATTCTGGACTAAATCCACTATAAATTATGCCAAGTTCAATAATATTCATCAAATAACCACGCCAGTAGACTCTCAGAAAATTAGTATGTTTATTTTGGTTAATCCTGAAACTGGATCTGAACCCAGGACCAAACATGCACAATCCCATGTCCAGTCTTTATTTACGGTCTCCTAAAAACACATTAGACAGATTTTAAACTTTACTGCTAGTTTGGTAACTCTAGTATTTACACTTGAATTGATACAAGTGAAATTTTGACAAGCTTGTAAAAAGACACTCCTGCAGCGCCAAGTTTAAGGTGCTGCAGCTCCTCACTGCCAGCAGTTGGAGATCCAAAATTCTATCACATTATGCGCTTATATCTTTACTGAAAGTGTGCCAAAAATCAAATTCCTAAAGCAAGTAGAAATTGGTGCTTTTGGGCAAATAAAATGTTTCCCTGTTCTGTCTCGATTCACCCCAGTGTCCCAATTCACCCCATAATACGGTAGGTACCGTAATATGGGGTGAATTGGGACACTGGGGTTAATCGGGACAGAACAGGAAAACGGCTTATTTGCAAAAAAAGGCAATTTTTACTGGCCTCAGGAATTTGATTTTTGGCACATTTATTGTACACATACCAGGCATATTGTGATGGAATTTTGCACTTCTGACTGCAGGCAGTGAGGAGCTGCAGCACATGAAACTTGGCCCTGTATAAATAGCATTTTCACTGGTGATCAAAACTTTGCGTGCACCATATAAAGTATAAATATTGCAGCCACCAAACATGCAGCAAACTTTAAAATCGGTTTAAATGGTTTTAGGGGACCATAATTATAGGCAGGATATGGAATTAGGTATAATGTTTGGTCCCGGGTTCAGAACAAGGTCCATGGAAAAGTTTTGAGATTAACCAAAATAGCCCTACTCATTTTCATTTGAGTGTACTGGCGTGGCTTTTTGATAAAGAATGTTAAACTTGGCATCATATGTAGTGGATTTAGTCCAGAATGATCCATAATTAGCATAATTAGCAGAAAACTACAGTTTGGATACTTTTCTGTCATTTACCTTTTTTTTTAATACCTGCATATTTTACATTTAATTGAGTTCAGATTTTTCCAAATAAACATTTTGGCATCTCAAACATATTTTTTAATGTTTATCCACAAGGAACAATCCCTTAAACAAGATAGCAAGGATTGTTTTATAGAAATAAGGGAGTGTCCTGATTCACCCCAAACTGTGGGGTGAATTGGGACAGTGGCTTTTCATGTGTAAATCTGTGGAAATTGAAGTTATCTTTCAATGCTCGTAGGGGGAGTTGAGCCTTGACCTCTGACATAATTTGGCACCATATTTCTATTTCTAAGATGATTTGTGTCCATCTCATGACAGAAAAACTCCCAATTCTGACCCGATTCACCCCATATTATGGTACTCGTTCTACAGTTTTTATTTTGTTAAATCTGCCATCTTAGAGGAACATTTGGTATAATATACCAGTTTCCCCTCGTCATTCCTTATTTGTTTTCTACGTTTCTCAATTTTCATACATTCTATGCATTTTTTACAAGTTATTTAATCTGCTCCATCGCAATCACAGTGTGTGTTACATAGCAGTCATGGAGTCTAATTTTATGTGGGTATCACCAATCACACAACAGTATTCCATCTATATAATCAGGCCACATGAAATATAGACAGACAGACAGACAGACAGACAGACAAATTCTTTATTGACCTGTGTAAAAAATATACACCCAGCCCTATATGGGCTTACAAGTCATCAAAATAATTCAAAAGTAACTTTAACAACAAATTTTCTGGAAACTACAATATTAAAACATTTACAATCACATATTTACAATATTAAAACATTTACAATCACATATTTACATTATTTAAACAACAAACTTCTTCTTCTATGGAAAGCTTTAAACAAATATTCTGCAGTAAATTTAACTAAATCCTTGGACATCAACAACTTAAATTTTTCTTGCAATGATAAAAAGTAAAAATCTACACAATAATCTAAAACACGAGTTAAAAGTAAATTACGTAAATCGTTATAAGTATTACAATGGAACAAAAAATGATTTTCATCTTCTAGAACATGATGGGAACAAAATTCACAAACTCTATATTCTAATGGTATATCATTGTAACGTCCTGTCTCTATTGCTAATGGTAAAACACCGAACCTAAATTGTGAAAGAACAGACAAATGACCTCTATCATAAATTTTATATACATAATCCTCAGTACCAAATGTAGTTTTAAATTCTCTGTAAGTTCTTAATTTTGGCATGTTAGTTACTTGATTTTTCCAGTTGGTTTTATAAATTTCCATCAGTTGACGTTGTGCATTTTCTAGGTTAATAGGTAAATTTTCTACAAAATTTTGAGTAAGATTCAATTTAGTGAATATTTGTAAAACCTCATTACTCCAATTTCTCTTGTTAATTTGTTTATCAACTTCAAACACTTGCTTTGTCAGTCTGTTTTCATCCATGTAAACAAGTCTATTCCAAAGACGTAGTATTTCAATATGACGTCTAGTTTTTGAATCAATCCATCCCATATCGCCTTTAAAAGCATGTTTCGGGGTAAAACTATTCACACCTAGAAAAAATCGTATCGCCCTATTTTGTATTGCTTCAGGTTTAGAAAAGTCTTTGTAGCCCCAAACTCCCGAACAATAATCCATAATAGGAACAACACCTGAATCAAACAATTTACTGTATGTTTTAAATCCTAAACCTTTCAATTTGTAAACTTTGTTTTGGATACTTCCAAGGGCTCTTCCAGCCGAGTTGGCAAGGGCAGTTGATGTAACATTATAATCAAGACATTCTTCTAAGATTAGTCCCAGATATTTATAACTTTTTACAATTTCAATTGATTCATTTCCATAGGTAAATTCACAGTTGCTAACATTTAGACCTTTATGTCTAAAGTGGACAATTTTTGTTTTACCAATATTAACTTTCATTTGCCATTTACTACACCACTGATACATTACATCAATCATTTTCTGTAAATCACTTTCAGACTCAGCGATTAAGGCCAAGTCATCTCCATACATAAGGATACTTAATTTAACATTGTCTGTAACATCTACACCCATTTCTAAATTTTTAATATCTAGAGCTAAGTCATTAATATATAAACCAAAAAGAGTAGGGGATAATGGATCACCTTGTTTAACCCCTGAACCTAACTGAAATGTGTCTGTATTAGCATTATTAAGATTTACTTTAGCTACTGGGTTGGTGTATATACATCTTATGGCGTTGAATAGTTTTCCACCAAACCCCTGTTTCCTGAGTTTGAAAAAAAGTAGTTCACGATTAACTGAATCAAAAGCCTTTTGTAGGTCTATAAATGCGACAAAAGTTGAGCGTTTTTTATTTATTCTATTTCGAATAGTACTAGTTAAGCTATAAAGATGGTCTGAACAAGAGCGTTTTGGTCTAAAACCATTTTGTTCATCGACATATATATCATTAACTTCTGCTATCTGTAACAATCTGTTATTGATGATAGCTGAGAATAATTTAAAAATACATGACATTAGACTTATACCTCTGTATTGTAGTGGTATTCGTGGATCTATCATATTTGATTTTGGAATTGGTTTGATGATAGCCATATTCCACTCACTAGGCATGATGTTAGTAATGTATATTTTATTAAATAGAGATAAGAGTAATCCATTTGACAACCCATTTTTAAAAATTTCGTATGGTATGTTATCAACTCCCATGGATTTATTTAATTTTGTCTTTTGAATCACTTTCTCTATCTCTCTAATCTCAATTAAGTTTTCTTGATCATAAATTATAGGTATTTCATTTTCATGATCTTGTAAATATTCAATACATTCGTTATAAAAATTTAAATCAAATGTATCCACAGATTTAGGATTGTACAGGTTTTTAAAATCATTTTTCCATTGCAGTAATACTTCTGCATGTTCAGTTATTACTTCATTTTGATTATTGATCACTTCTTCAGGAATTTTATTTCTTTTCTTGGGACCTAAATTTTTTAAAGATTTCCAAAATTCTTTTGGATTTTCAGTATTTAGATTTTCAATTTGTATGATTTTATTTCTGTTGAATTTTCTTTTTTCTCTGCGAAAAACCTTATCAAATAGTTTTCTAGCAGAATTATATTCCTCTCTATTTCTCCTCTTTTGAGGTCCATGACATCTTAAATAATTTTTCTCTTTAAGACAAAGATCCTCCCAATGATTTTTCAAATCTTCATTCCAAAAGGCACAGCTGTGCCTATATAAGTTTCTCTTATTTTGCGGGTTAACAGATTTCTTTCTGAACCAAACATTCATTTCTTCATGGAACATATCACATAGTTTTTTATACACTTCATCAATACAATCTTGATTAGCTCTCGTATTTTCAATTTTTTCAATCATATGTATAATTTGTTGTGCCGATTCTTCAGATCGAAAGAAGTCAACAGGCACTTTATCAATTTTAAATGCATCTTTCTGCAAAGCTATATTATCATCATTTCGATGGATACAATTCTTCACATCATTATTGAAAGTAGTTATTTTTAAAATTAACATTGAATGATCTGGTAAAGTATTATTTTGTAAAATACCTTCAGCATTTACACAATGTTCATTAACACAATCTCTTGTTGTCTTTACAGTAAAATCAATACAAGTGTTAAAATTATGAATAGGAGTAATAAAATAGTCCACAACTGAAGTGCCGTTCCACTTGATACATGTCCAATCATCATTATCAAATCTTCCATTACAAACACACATTTTAGAATCAATCAGGAGATCTAGAAGTAATTTACCATGGTTATTAATTTCATTGTCAAGTACACATCTATCAGATATGTCATCAATACCAACAACAAAGTCTTTCTCAGAGCCAATCCTGCTATTAAAGTCACCTGTGAAATAAATAGCATCAGTCTCAGACAATTCATGTACAGTGTTGAGAACATAATTGTAAAAACCTGACGAGTCTCTCCCCCAAGGTGAGCCTTCAGGAGGTAAGTAACCTGCTATTAGAATAAAAACATAATCTGTGATCTTGTCTCTAAATTTCAAAACAATTATTCCATCAAATGATTTATCATGTACATTCACCTCATATATATCAGACACAGTTTCTTTAATTAATACACAAAGACCTCCAAAGTTTCGCTTCGCTCGTCTGTTTCTTTCTTTACGATTGTGCATGAAACATTTATAACCATCAATTTGAACAATCTGATCATTTTTTAAATGAGTTTCAATTAACGTGCATATATCAGGATTTTCTCCTAGAATTACATTGGTTCTAACATCACAACTTTCTTTCCATCCATTTATGTTCCAAGTTATCAATTTCAAAATATCAGACTGGGTGTCATCATTCTATTCATTATTATTTTGTCTAACAAATTGGTCTTTTTTCATGATTTTTCCATTCGCAACAATTTTATAGTCTTTTCCCTGAGGGATCAGCTCCAAAATAGTCTTGAAGTTTAATTCCATGAGTCGGTCGGTATGGTCCTTTGAAGATCGCATAAACACATTCGAATACGTTGCCGAGTTCTTCAGTTTTTGCTTTTCACGAAGCACTTTCACTTTGTCATCGACATTATTCAGTTGACATTTAACGGGCCCGGGTTTCGTTGATCCATCTTGTCGTTTTTGGAGGATTCGTTTCACTCTCTTGACAGGGACATTCACAGTTAAATCTTTTCGTATCATCTCTTTCATTTTATCTTCGATGTCTTCATCTTCTTCATAGGGGACGTTAAAGGCAATCACCGTGGTCTCAGGATCATATTCATCAGCTTTTTCTTTTTCTTTAATGATATCATTCACATTCTGTTCCACTTCTTGCAATCTGTTTGACACAGTAGCAATTTCGGTATCAATGTAATTTCGCAAATCATCAAATTTTTCTTGCAATTTTATTTCAAAGTGGGTCTTCAGCTCATCAATTTTCTCGTTCATGAATTTCTTCAGGTCAGCAAACTGTTCATCAGTGGTTTTATTCATGTTGTTGCCCAGAGCTTTAAGCTCTCTTTGTGACATAGTTACAATCAGAGATCCAAATCTATAGACAAGTATTTACCTTTGCTGAAAGAGGAAAGGAAAATTTTTAAACTTCTGATTAGTAAAAATGTTTGCATTCATTATCTGTTCTTCTTCTTTTTTTTCAGGCACGAAAATTCCAAGAGCAGCATTACATGAATCGAAAAGAGGCAGTTCTGTCATGTGATGTACTAGTGGTTGAAGAAGTGTCAATGCTTAGCGCATGTCTTTTTGACACAATTGAATACATATTCAGGTATAGTATCTTTCATCCTTGAAAGGGTAGGTTTCATCTATTCTGTTGTAGTGAAATTTTACTAACATAGTTTAAAATGTCTATTAGTTATGTACATTCTTTTACAATGCCAAACAAGTTGGATGTAATCTGAAGCTTGTTAAATACTAAACAGTGAGGTAAGTTTGATCGTTTTCAATATATTTGAATATTGCTGTTGCAGATTTGTTCATGGAAATGACAAACTATTTGGTGGCACTGCAGTTGTACTAAGTGGTGATGTGACTCAGTTGCCCCCTGTACCTAATGTTCACCTGAGTGACACAGGTAAGGAATTGAAAATCTGTAGCCAGGGATGTCCCACAGTAATAAGAATAATCTAAACTTTGCTTTGATAGACCGATAACCAGTCGCAGTTTAATTGACAAGGCGCTCACAAATGCAAACTGCATGTAGCCCAAACTGCTAATAACGTAAAGTTTGATAACTTATAAAAAATTTTCTTGAGATACTTTTGAGAGCCGAACATTAATATTTAATTCAAATGCCATTTAAAAATGTAATCTTAATGGCCCTTTTTTTAAAATGAAACGCCAAAAAAATATTTCAACACCTTATTTTTACATTTTACACGAAACATAAAAAATTAGCCTTTCACATGTTTTGAAAGACAGTGAAGAAAATTATTAGTTTGACGCCTTTGTGAAGTTTCCAAGAAGTGTCCAATTTGTGTCAGAGATGGTAAAAAAAGTACCAGGTCCATATTTTGACACACATTTCGTATCAGAATGCAAGTCTCAAAGAAATTTCATGCAGGTGGTGCTTGATTCCAGTCAACCTGCAGTTGGCATCATTATGGCCCAAATGGTAAAAGAATACAAGTCAAGTCGTAGACACGCCAAGTCGTAGACACACAAAGTCGTAGATACATTTCAGAGCTATCCCCCAAGTCGTAGACAGCGCATTTCACTTAGAAAACTCGTAGACATAAAATATAATGAAATAACCAACTTGTAGACACTGCATTATCCAACTGGTAGACAACATTCTTTAAGGATCTACTAACTTTTAGTCAGCACAATTTCAAGGTTCTCCCAACTCTGCCTCCTTCACCAAATTTAGCTGAATAGTGATTACAGGAAATATATGAATATTTTATAAATCAATTTAACAAATTTATTCATTTATATATCTTGATGATTATTAAGCCCTTTTGAACGCGTTGGTTTAGAAAGAACATCAACAAAATTAATGTATGTCTACGACTTGGCTTTCCCTACCAAAGTTGGTCTGTCTACATGTTGGTAAACATCTGAAATTTATATGTCTACATTCTACAAGTAAAGTTGGTATTAGCAGAAAAACTGCTGTGTCTACGACTTGGTAATTTTGAAGTGACCAAAACGTCTCTGTCAATGACTTGGTGAACTCTCAAATCTAATGTCTACCAGTTGGTAGTACCTCGATGGTGAAAGTGCAAAACCCCGTATGTCAAAATTTGGCTATTTTTAGATTTTGGGTCGAATGACTATTTAAATATCCAATACATGTTGTCAATTGGTCGCCTTGCCAGTTTGCTGTTTTACGAAGCTGTAACAGGATGATTTCACCAAACCTTGTATGTCGATTTGTTCCAAAAAGTGAAAGTGCAAAACCTTATTACTCAAATCGGAACTTTGAAGTGCATATTTTGAGATATTTCAACTTTGTTTGAAAAACAATTATTGTGTTTCTTTTTTATGGCTCACAGAAAATTTCCTAATTAAAAATAATTTACCAGTCTACAAGCCCTACATTTGTTTTGGTGATGTAGGCTATTGAAAAGGAGTGTGCACGAAAATGTGAAAAAAATTTCATTTTCCTCTTTCCTGCCATTGTAGCCACTCAATAAAACTTGTTATTGTATTCTTTCATGGTCAAGTTATAATTTTTACTGTATACACATAGATTGAAAGTATATTTAATGCTGCAAGTTGCTTGAAAATGTGATAAATGATCGAGTTAGAAGATTTTGCATTTAGTTAACTTGTAAGTGAAAGTGCAAAACCTTGTGGGCCTAAGTCGACATTTTCAATCATATCTCGTGGTGACATCAATGCAAGGGGTCAACGACTTCCGACAAAAATAATGCTACAACAGGGTGTCACTTTCTATATATCAAGTTGATCATTACTCACATACATGTATAATTAAACATTGCCTAAAAGGAGATGCATGATAGTTTTTTTCAGTTTCTGAAAAACAGTTTTTTTTTCCATACAAGGTTTTGCAATTTCACCATCGACCTGGTGTCTATGAGTTAGTTGTCTACTAGTTGGTTGTCTACCAGGTGGTTTGTCGATCAGTTGGCATGTCTACGACTTGACTGACTTGACTGATACTATGGTAGAATTTTTTTTTGGTTCCAGCCAGAAGCGCCACCTGTAGGGAATTTCTGGAATGAGACTCATGCTCTGTAATTGAGAAATTCATATAAAAAATATTGACCTGGAACTTTACTTTGCTCTGTGCCTATTCAAAATAGTCAATTCATGAACTTTTGATCCCGCTGATTAGGCCATTACTTGGTCTTTTTTTTTCTGTCTAATGTGTTTTTAGATTTATATCCTGATTTATCATTGAGATTGATAAGTTTCAATATCATTCTTTGCATAGAATCCTGATGAATCAAGATGACGTTAATAATGATAATGCTGTATTTCTATTTGTAATTCAACTATAAAATCTTTTGGACAAATGACTGGTGAATTAGTGGCAGGTGATCAGTTAGTGCAATCTTTCTGATGAAATGTTCATATTGTTTACAGAACAAAGCCTTGTTGAACAAACATTATTTGAGAAAGTGCTAACGTTAATGATTTACTTGATATTCAAAGTGAATTATGACATATTTCGATGCATTGCAGGGGAACATGTGTTTTTGTCAACCATATACAAGTTAATGGAACCACACATTATCTTCTTCAATACACCTGTCAGGTGCCAGAATAGGCTATATGAAGTAGTCAAAGAAACCTCCCTTGGTAAAGGTGGGTGTCCCTGAAGGCTTTAATGCTGCAGGAGTATTTGTTTATATCCCAAATATTTACTTTTTTGGCATATTTAACTTCATCACATTAACATTTAAGTAATATCAGTAAATCTTAGTAAGTGCTTTCATTGTGATATTATGCAAGGTCTGTCTTCAGAACTATTTTTGGTTACATTCAGTTATTTAATTTTTCTGAGCACAGCATGTTTGAACAAACTTTGGCGTAAAAAAAATTGTCCAAGAAAACGGTTGGCGAATTTATGTAGAGAAAGGTCAGACGAAATTTTTATGTATCAAGCAAAATAATCTGTTGGGAATTTGAGTTAAAATTTTTTTATTCATCACACCCTCTTCTCAGAAGGGCATCTCCATCAAAAAGTGCTAAGAATTGGAAATTTTTCCTGTTAGATCTAGGATAAAAAGCATTAAAATATGCAGTCATTGTCACATCAATAACTAAATACCACTTCATCCAGACTGACAGAGTGTGATAAACCTGTACAAGTAAACACTTCTGAGAAATGTATAAAATTTGTCTATTTGACAGCCAGATTAAGTTTCATCATTCTTGTGAATAGTTGTAGTATAATCTATCTCACTGTTGAAATCTATAGATGGTGTATTATCGAGGTTTTTGTGTGTTTTATAAGAAAATTCACCACTGTGAAACAAGCATTTTGCAAGGGTAAAGTGTAGCCAATGGCGAATGAATCATAAGAAAAGTGTGGAAAGAGTGTTGGTAAACATTTATTTAAGTATAGAGTACAATGCTTTGAAATTACATGCTAAAAATCCAATAGTTGTACATTTTGGCATAAACTATATTTTCACCTCGTTTACTGAATTTATGATATTTTTGTGTTCTTTACTATTTTAAACAATTAATTGATTTTGCATGCAAGATAACCTACGGCAATATTAAACATCTTGAGATCCGTTGTAAGTACCCAAAAGACATTAAGCAGGAAAATTACTGCTTTTGATGATTTTCAATGTTACTTTTGTACAATTGCAAAGACTTCTCATGTAATTTCAAGGATTAAACTTCTTAGTGAAGTAGATACTTACAAACCTTCTATTCCTGTGATGTCCAAAAATTCAACTAACTTTGTCTATCCTTTTACAAAGTCATGAAATGTCTGTTTCACAGTGGCAAAATTTGTGATAAAATCCGCAAAAAAAAATTCAACAAAGCTTGTTACAATCCTATGATGAGACTCAGTCTGCAAAAATTAGTCACCAGAATTATGAAACTAACACAACCTGGCATTTATACATTTTCTCAGACCTATGGCCAGAAATGTTTGTTATTATAGGTTTATTACTAGGGTGGTTCGAAAAACATCAATTTCACCATAGAGGGCAAGACACCCCCTCACAGTTTTGCGTTACTTTGTCAATTTTAAAGCTACAAAGTTCTTACTACCATTTTTGAAATTGTCACAAAAAGACCTTTCATTTGAATGGCAATGTGATGGGTCTGCAAGAATATTGAGTGATCAGTGTTTTCTTAAATTTCGTTTTACGTGTAAAGAAAGTTTTTGAATTTCATAAATTGCTATTAACATCAATTTAAGGCTAAGATTGGCTGAAACAATATCCAGCATGTTCTAAATATCTTTTATACTTAGCCTATAGCAGCATGATTTGCCTACTATGGCTAGATTTGAATAATGTGAAAAATGTCAAAATACACTAAATGATTATTGAAATATATTCAAACGCCTTTATGTCAAGAATGGGTCCTTTATGTAGGTTTAGAGGCAAATATGCTTTGTTCTACTTGAAAATTAGTGCTCTACCTCATTATTTTAAAAATGTATCTATTTCTAGATTCATTCTCATGTTAATGATACTGAGCTGTGATCATACCCTTTTCGTTGATGTGATGTCTCAATACTTGAGTATGTGAAAATGAAGTAATGTTTAATCTCAACTAGTACAACATTTATAATGTTCTTTAGCGATGTCATAAAATTCATCATTATAGAGACAATACTACAAGAAGAAAATAATTTGGTAGTGGAATTCACAGAAATTAGATGCAGAGTTATAAATGCAATATATTTGATGCACCAGGCTTGGTAGATTGTTGTCACTTCTGGGTGTTTCCCTGGAACCTGTAGGAATGTTGGTGTACAACATCTAAATGTGCTCAAAATAATTATCAGACCTATCAACATTCAATTTTTCATGAAAAGGTCTGTCTTGAAATCACTGGAAATTATGAATCACAGCACAGTTATAAGTGACAATCATTAACTGTTATTGAAGCTGAAAAAAAATATAATTCTCTTCCTTGCTATTCCAGGTATGTATGAAGGATGTGACCACGCAGTTCTTTATTTATTATTAAGTTTCAGAAAAGCCCATGCACTTAGGTCAATCATATACACAAATTTTATATTAATGCACATTGTGACATCATCAAAGTATGAGCGTTCATATGTTGAGCTCCTTGCACAATTTTGTTTGCAATACTCAGAACGCCTAGCATTATTATTACAATAACCTTTAAATTATACTATTATTAACCAGATCATGTATCTCAATTTGCTTTAGAAATAATTATCTTTAGCATTAATATTGAAACCAAATGAGTATATGAGGTTTTTGCTACTGAATCAGTGAACCTGTTGCGAAAATAAAGAAGAATGTATCCTCCTTATTAACTATTCTGACTTCATTCTGTTAAAAAAAAAAATTCCCACAATCCCCAGCAACTGAAGTATCTTACACTGAAGAAATAAGGTATAAATTATATCTAATATATATGCAAGATGTCTTATTAAAACAACTTTTGGCACTAAAATCATGATTATCAAAATTAATGAAATTCGAAAACTTTCATTTCTGGTAAAATAAATTTAAGAAAACATTGATGATTCAATATCCTTGCAGACCCATCATTTGCCATTCAAATGAAAGGTCTTTTTGTGGCCATTTCAAAAAAGGTAGTTAAAACTTTGTAGCTTTAAAACTGAAAAAGTTATGTAAAACCGCAAATTAGCAATTTTTTGCTGTTTTGGCTAAAACTTCAGGCTCCGTGAGCATCCACTTCTATTTAACTCAGGACTCTTCTATTTAACTTAGGAGTCAAAAATTTTGCATGGGTGCATCATTTGGCAAATGGAACCAAATGTGTCTTGCCCTCTTTGGTGAAATTGCTTTTTCGAATCATCCTATTTATCACACTCTGTCAGTCTGGATGAAATGGTACATACTTTCTGCAGAGACAATGACTTGCTATTATTACTTCTGAATAATGACTTTCATCTGAGATATTACTAAATAGATGAAGTGGGTAATTCTGAGCATTCTTTGATGGAAATTCCATGCTAAGAATAGGGTGTGAAATGTTCATCTGACCTTTCTCTACATCACTGCGATAACCGCTTTCTCGGTCAATTTTTTCACCGCAAAAGCTCGCTGAGCGGGGCATATGCCATTTGTCTCCAGAATTGGTTATTTGTCATCTTCTAGACTACAAAATGTTATGATTACTCACCAAAGAAAGTGGTGCAAATTGTGTCTATAAACTATCGTATAGAGATAAATGCAAAGTGTATTTATTAAGAAAATGTACAAAATTTTACTTTAATCAAATAGTTAATAGATAGCCAAAAAATATCAAATAATGTTAACAAAATGAACATGATAATTGATAACGACAAGGTTCTGTTTTACAGATCATTGTTCTGAGGAAACCATTGAAGTACTTCAAAAGCTTCATGGACCAGCTCACAAGCTCGCTGTCCATTTATGTGCAACAAACGCTGAAGTTGAATCCTATAACGCATCAAAAATTGCAGAGATAGCAGGAGAGGAACACGTTTTTCCTGGAAAGGTAATCTGAAAAAGTTCAGTAAGAACAGCATGTCATTTCTCTTTATGGATTATTGTTTGTGTTACTTACCACACACGTTTTAGAAAATGTATGTATATTCATGTATAATTAGTTAAAATATGTCCATTTTTATTTTTAGGGTGACAACATTGTACGAATCAAAGTTGGTGTTCCAGTCATTGTGACCAGAAATCTCCCTAGGTAAATATTTTTTCATTATCTTTTCTTCTGTTTTGTATCTCGAATGAATTGAATTACAAAGGGTGTCAAGGATAGCATTTTATGTTCATTTCGTAATTAATCAATATGGCTCTTGGCTTGATATTTTTTAATTTCTTTACTTTTATCATAATTTTAAAACAGTTCCCCTCTCACCAGCTACAAATGGCTTGGTTCATCAGGTGCTGCCATCTAGTGGAAACGTCTAGATTAACCTTAAAACTTTGTTGGTTCTAATTTTGATATATTTCTGTTCCTGTTCTTTTGTCATATGTACTCGAAAAGAGTAACTGACTTCAGATTTCACCATTGATTTAAATTTGACTGATCTTTCATCCACATTATTTCTAAAAAAAAGGGTTCTAATTTATGCCGATGCCCCAATTAGAATGTGGTGTATTTACACTTGAACTAACAATGAAATTAAGTGAATCATCTGGATTCATACAATTTGAAATGATACAGCTTGGGAATCATTATCAAACATTTTGAGACGCTGAAAGACTAAAGTAAACTTTATCATCGGAAAAACCATAATCTTAATCTGTCAAGGATAAAAGATGACAACTTTATTTTTTGTGTGTGAGGAGATAACATACATTTTTATTTTAATCGCAGATCATCCATCTATAATTCATTATTTAATACATCGGTCAACATACATGTATAACAAATTTACAACATTTTTTTCAATGGCAAGAATGCAGGTTGTAAGGAAATAATTCATCAGAAAATTGTGTATGGAATATGTAGACAATACAACGTTTTCTTCTGCAGTATACAAATACACACAGTCAACTGAATTTTTTCATGAGCTTAAATTACCCCAAGCCATTTAAAATCACACCACATTTACAAGATAGTCATTTTGTTGTAGACCACTTATAAAAACATTTTATTTCTGCAGACAAGGTCTCATAAATGGTGACATTGGAATTGTACGACATATCTCATCAGAACAAGTGAACATTTTCATCCAGCGTCTTGGCCAGACAAAAGATATAGACTTTTATGAGGATGTTAGGTAAGTTGCAACTGTGACAGATCAGCTATAGCTTAGTAATAAGAAACATTAATTTAGTAAACTAAGCGACTGTGACTGTGCTTTTTCTTCTACCTTAATACAAAAGTCTCCTGTAAGGTTTGATTCTGCTAATTCATTAACATAAGCTACAGTGTAGTTTGCATGTTTCTATAGCCTTGAAATAGGAATCATAACAAACAGTTCAGGTCTGCAACCATTATAATATTGACATGCATTAAGTCCTGGCTACTAATATCAAATTCCAACCATCAATTAGGGTTATTATATTTCTTACTTAGTGTTCCGTACAATGATAAATTTGTTTTTCTAATGCTAAATACTCTTTAAATTATAGGAAATATATCTCTGTTAACTTATTAAGATATTATTTAACTGAATTTTTTTGGCCAGATACTGAGAAATCTCATTTCCCAACCAATAAAACGAAACCCTCATTTTAACAATGAGACTTGTAAATAAGAAGGTATTAGTTACCCTCCTTAACTGATGTTTTTTTTTTTTTCTCTGGTACTAGCTTTGAGCATGGCACCCGCAGCACGAACCGATATCTTCCTTTAATGGTTGCATATTCGCTTACTATACATAAATGTCAAGGTCTTACGCTGCCTGCTGTTGATATTGACTGTAAATGCATTTTTGTCCCAGGACAACTGTCTGTGGCACTTGGAAGAGTGAAGGAATTGGGACACATAAGCCTATCTAACTTCTCTCCCAAAGTCTTGGGAAATCAGCCTCAGTATGTTATAGATTTTTTGCAAAGAGCTCCAGTTTCCTTTACCGACACTTGTTGCACAAATAAAGCATTATCAATTATTGAAAAGTTGCCAGATCATGATCTGTTGAGGACAATGATGAAGATGTTTCAACTAATTGCGACACAAGTGTAAGAGATGAGGAATTTGTCAATGAAATTCTCGGTGAAGACTTGGAAGGAGAGGTTGATGTAGATTTCTCTGGAGTTCACCGTGTCATTGACAACGTGCGCTGTACAACTGAAAAAACTAAGACACAAAAATCAATCAATGTCTTGTTACAGCAGCTACAGGAAAGGAGAGTTAAACATTTTATAGACAAGTGCCAGCAACTTGTAGAACAAATGTTTGAAAGGCATTGTTCCGAGTCATGCGAGACAAAACATATGACCGGCTTTCAAGCTGCATGCATGGAAATTTTGGACCAAGCGTGTTATCTTGATGAACTGAAAATACTTTTTGAAACCGCAGATCTCAGCAGGCTACATCATATGATAGGAAACCGAATTCTGTCCTTCTTGAGAACAAGTTTTCTGGAAGATAGATCCAATCTAAATGCTGCAACAGTTCTCCCTGATCCTAAGACTCTGTCAATGCCAAGCAAGAAAAAAATGTATCATCTTGCTGGACGTTGCTTGTACAAAATAAAGAGACACTACAAGAAAATCCTTCATAGAAATTCTCAACTTGTTACAGCTCGCAATGTAAAGAAGTGGAGGTATGCAGAGTCATTGCCAGCTGACATTTGTCAGCTGGAAACTGATTTCGAAAGTTCGAGAGAAGCTCTTGGTGAAGTAGTGACATACACATTGGATCATGAATATTTTCCATCTGCCTTAACACATCCTTCATTGGCCTTGTTTAATTTGGCGACAGAAATAGAAAAGAGGCGGCACAGATTCCATAGTATAGAGGGTATCAAAATTCACAGAGGCAATGTGTTTATCAATTGCAATTCTTCAATTGTGCAGGATCCAGTTATACAAGGACTGTGGGAGGTTATGCTACCTGACAGTGACTTCAAAGGCACCCTACTTCATTTGTTCTGTACCAAATATTTGAACATAATGTCAAATCAATTCCGCAAGGAAATCAAAGATAGGTTAAATTTTGAAAAGAAGCTGGCACACCGTGCAAGGCACAAGGGATTTGTAAACAAGCCAGACTTGTCTTTTGAGTCAATTATTAATTCATCCGACAAAAGTAGGACACACTTGCTTCTGAAGGAAGAAATTCAGAAGTCCAATAATTTCCTTGAAAAGTTCACTATCCCTCAACTGATCCAAATAGGAAGTGGCTATAATTTGCCCTTAAAGAGGCACCATGGAAAGAGCAATATTGTAAAATCATTGACATCGAAAATTTTAGAATCTAATGCCTTGCCAAATGAAACCTTCGCTTGATAAATACATGCACATTTAATAACGGAAATCATAGTTCTAAAGAAGCGCTGAGTGATTTCAATAGCAGATATATAGATGGATAGATAGATAGATAGATAGATAGATAGATGCGGCAAGTGCAGCCCTTTAAGCCCTGTTCTGGGCGCTCACAAGGGTTGATTGATGAAATGGGAGAGAGAGCGGGAGTCTTCAACATGTTACACATTTCCTCCATGAGGGATCTTCTACTTGCCCAGCATAGACACTGATACAAGACGTATCACTCTCAGATATTCTTGGATGTCAATTGCTTTGCTGTTATGTTCACAATTCAAAAGGAAAAAATCAATCCAAAATGTCATGCAGTATGCAACACGATATGGTTTTCGTAATATGATCTCTCAATGTCAGTGCTGTGGGTAGTTCTGCCAAATGCTGTGCCAGTACCACAGAAGAATGGTAGAAGAAATTGAGTTATTCAGGACAGCCTCGGTTCTGAGATAGGTATAAAAAGTATTTTTACACTTTTTTTTTAATTCAGCACGTTGAACAAATCAAGCATTGATTGATTCAAGTTTCAAAAATGCACTTTTTGGCATTGAAAACACCACTTTAAAAATAAAACAATTTTCGTTTTACCTGACCTCAAGGCACTATCGATATTATGATATCAAACTTAAGACCATTTCAGTTGTCAAGAAATATACAGCATTGATAAGTTTCAAATTTGAGACCAATCCTATATTCTGATTTAATCTATTATGTTCAAATAACCTCATAGCGAAAGTGCCTCTTGATAAGGCAAATGCTTGTTCTTGTAAGGTTGCTATCACTAGCAATCAGTGACAGAAAGGACAGTCTGAACAATGTCATAATTGAGCCTCTCTTGGACCATTTTAAATACATAACTATTTGTAAGTTAAAATGCTGGTCTCTATAAACATATTTAGAGTTAACTTGGAGGGTCTGTTGTTTGTTACATAAAGTGATGCCAACCCAAAGAAATTGATATTTAAGAAATAACACCATATGTAAATTATTGATCTTTTTGGTTAGTCCCATGGATGGTCTAATTGACAATATATTCAAACAGTCTATTATTTTCTTGAATGAAACTGTAAAAATCACAGACCTTTCATGACAATGCATCTTGCATTTCCAATATTATTGCACCTATCATCTCCAAACTACCACAATTTTTAGCTCATATCTATAATCAAAATTGAGCACAGACATTTTAAAAACACAGCTGCACTATAATAATGCACGTTATGAACACACAAGTCTACGTAACTACTCACTATTGTTAATCAGTCCCAACAAAATGTTTATATGCAATTCTTTATACAACTTAAGAAAGGTTTTCTACGACAGCCACTGTCCACCAGTTAAAAACAATATACTTCTGTGTTGCTTTCTTTGAGAATTTTGAAGCAAACATATTCATTTTACAGAGCACAAAATATTCTTACAGTGATGAAAACGTAATTATGAACCATAAAAACGATTTTTATATAACCATGTCAGCATGAACCAATTTATAACAAAATATAATCCTTTTTTTCAGAAAGCTGCCCTTCAAACTGGAAGAAACCCCCAATACACTCAAACTACATCAAAGCTGTATTTTGCTGCATGGAAAACCATCTTGCAGGTGAACAATACTCCGATATGACAGTTAAATATGCAAATTGTAATTAGTCGACGATGAATTGAAAAGTCAACAATGAAAACTGCTGAGTGTCTGAAAGCTTTAACCTAATTCTTCTTTTGGAGAATGGAATAAGATGTGCTGGGAAGGTCGAAGTTGAAAGGTACAGCAATTGTGTTCTTACCGGCATTGCCTTTACCAGATACGGTATTGGTGGAAAGAGTAATAGTATTAATTGTCTTACAGTATTGGAAGAGAGTGGGATTGGTTCCAGCCCCAGCAACTAATCCTCTTTGGCATCCAAAGGTGTTTTCCAAGACATCAGTATTAAAAATTGCTGGAACAACACCTGCTTCAGGAAACTTGGTCAGAATAGAGGTTACAATATTGATGAAACCAAGAATGGTACTATCCCAATCTTTTCTGCACTCCTGTGAGAATAGTTCCTTTCTGTCTCCTGCATTGCTTTCCCAATTTTTCAACCATTTGAGGAAGTCTTCGAGACTTTTCATCCTTTCGTCCTGTGTTGTTGCTATGGGACGGGCATCCCTGAAGATCTCCACTACTCTGCTAGTTTGTCTGAGCAGGTCAATAACCCCTCTCAATGCAGGCCCAGCATCGGGTTGGTTCCTAATTAACTCTTCTGTTAATTCCAACATTCTCTTGTTTAACACCTCTTCTGCCAGGTGGTTTCGCATTTTCGCAGCGTTGTCCAAGAAAAAGTGTGCATCTGATAGTTTTTCATAGAACCGTACTGAGTTCTCATTTGCATCCCACTTATATATAGAAATGAAGTTGTCCCAAGTGATCACATTTCCATCCTTAGTAAGGAGTCTTGTTCCTCCTGGTCTGCTGGACAGTATGCCATTCCTTAATTTCTTAATACCATGCTGAAATTAGAGACAAAAAATTATGTTGATAAGGCCAACAGATCATAATACAGACAGATAAATTACAATTAAGTTGATCTATTAATAGTGGTACTTTTGTTATACACTGAGCATCATTAAAAACGTAACATTGCAAAATGGCTTAAAACTGTACTTTCACTTAAAGTATCAAAATGACAATTTGCACACACCTAGTAGTTGCCATCAGGTATATCCATGACACTTTTCACATCCCTAGGTGCAATAGTTTTGTGTCAAATTAAGTCGCCGTGACTAATGTCGAAAGTGCATGTCACAAAATTTCAAGATCCTGTGAGCATTAATTTCAATATATTTGCTGTTCTTTCCACAATATTTCTTGATAGGTCAGGAACATTGACCATTTTAATTGCTTGATGGGATGGAAAAAAGGATACTTGATTCAACCACAATTTAAGGTGATCAAATTAATCAAATTCAAGTGCCAATGCTGCCCTGCCCCCTACAGGAGCTTTTTGTCAAAATCTTCAAAAAAGATGTTTTATTCAGATTTTTAAAGGGTATTGATATGGAATTAGTATCTATGTGTGTATTTATATCCTGGGCATGTATAAAAACTATATTTTTCAGCACTTTGAGTTTGCACGCGTCATTCCAGTTGGTAATTTCTCACTTTGAGCTTTTCATTCAAAATCTGCTTTATCCTCTATATTTTTTTTTTCAAAATGTTTGTCAGACAGCTTTTAGGAACTCCTGTGCTTGTTATGTGAAAATTTCATAAGATTAATCCCATCCAATACGCCAGAAAACCAATATTTCAATTAGTGCATTTTCGATTAAAGCATAGTGTGTGAACTGAAGTTTCAAACAGAACTAACTAAAATTAGCACTGTGTGGCCAAAAGTGAATCATTTTTCATGAAATTTACTAATATGCCTTTTAACACCATACGTGAGATGTGCAACAGATTTAACGATTATTGAACAATTAGAACTTAGGAAATTTTGTTCTTTAATGATGTTGCGTTTTTAATGATGCTCAGTGTATGATGACATTTCTTATGATAATGAAATGGTCAGGTGTATCTTTGTCAGGAGCAGACTGGCTTGTGTGGCAGAGTGGCACCTGCACAAAGGCACAGCCACTCAGGGAGGCTCATACAAGATGTTAAAATATGACAAATCAAGAAGAAAGCGTACAGTTTTTTATCTTTTTGACCAAGTTTATGACTGTCTGACATAATCAAACATCTAGGTTAGAACACAATGTGAGAAGGCCTCACTGGAAAAGACCCTTTGACCATGCCATAAATGTAGTAATGGTGAAATAGGAATGTGGCGGCCTATCTACTTCCTTTGCCAACGGGCCCAAAATGTCACCAGTTATTGAACTACATGGCTACAGGCAGGGATGACTGAGAGATGAAATATCATGAAATATTATCTACTGCATACTTACAGATGGATCTTTCATGAAGGAAAACATATTGTCTTTTGTCAAAGGATTTCGTATTGTATATCCTGCCTGTTCAGGACTCGTGTGCCTGAAATGCGTGTTGATTGCAGATGAATTATTTGCGCTTCCATCACATATAAGGCCAACACACTGTAATGTAAAAAGGAAGTTGCATATACATATTTGTATTTTCATTGAAGAAATATCAAGTTGTGCAATATATCACTTTGGTGACTCGGTGGAGGATTTCACAGAACAAATTTGAAAGATTTTTAGCACCTGATTCATGAAAATTTTCAAATGCTGACTATCATTGGCTGTATGTACATGTAGTGGCTATAAAGAGATTCCTCAATTTTTGGATGGAATTCATTCGAAAGTATTCTTAATTAGCCAGAAACACAAGTCATTGACTTATTACTGTCAGTAATTCACTGACATTACACAGACAGCTGCTTTGATGCCCTAAAGTTAGAGACACCTTATTAGAAGTACCTATTGATGGGCTTTACCTGGAATTCCCATTCTGTTAGTTTATCAACACATTTCCATAATGTCGGAATGATCTGGCTGGCGACAGCAGGTGCAACAGCAAAGTGGGCCACATGAAAATGAAATCCGGTGCAACCCAGAAACATATACTGCAGAACTTCGGTGGCCATTGATTGTCTTTCTGCAAAGAAAAATAGGGAAAAATGAGCTAACAAAAAACCCAGTTTTACCTCCATTGTATAGCCTTACTCATTCCAATTATGGGACGACATGTGTTTTATAGCAGTTCTTGTAAATGAAATAACATAGCATGAATAATGGCTTACTTGCTTTCAAGGCTTCAATAGCCTCAAGCTCAGGATCGCCCTGAACAAAGCCCACCAGACGAAAACCTTCTGAAGTCTTTTGAATCTCAAGATCATCCTAAAAATGTTGGAAAAGGAGATTTTTTGTAAGTTTGCGTCATGTTAAGTAATAGAAATATATATGTGAACTAATGTGTTATAAGCTGCAACAATGCAGGAATTAAAGTACCTGTATAGCCATTTCATCTACAAGAAGAACACCAGAGTAGCCATGTGGTGGGAGGTTGAGGGACTGCGCAGTGTTGTACATCCATTCTAGATGTTTGTCACTGAGACCTGAAAAGGAAAAAAAAGACATTCATTGTGGAAATGTCAGATATTTAATTGAAAATTGATTTTTGTGTATAAAAACATTCCTTACCTGGGTCTTGTTTCAGTCGGTTCTTGTACATGGAAAGTAAACGTCCGCTTGGCAAAACTAGCCAGCCAAAATCCTTGAGGTGCTGGTAACTTTTAGAGCATCTAAGCCACAACCGCAAGCAATTCACTATGACCCTGAAAATAAGGGACAAAACTTCATAAGATGAACAAAGAATCAAGAAAGTACCCAATTAGTTCACTTAACAAGAGTCCATTGTTGCTGCTCCTCAATCCTGCAGTGACAGGCAATTTTAAAGGGTTACAAAAGAAGTCATTACCATGAATTTGATTATAAATTGCATTGGCTGTCCCTGTGGTTATAAAAAAACTTGCTTTAAGCATAATCTAATGTATGCAAAAATACTGGATTATGCTAGATGTATACAATGGAGATTGATGTTCAGCGTTCCATCTGGCACTTCTTCCCTGCAATATTTAACATCAGTGTGTAGAGGTAAATTTTTCTGCTAAACTTCTGATAACTTCAAAAGGAAAAATAAGAGTATAATGCTCCCGGAATGTATTTAGATGATGCTATCTGCTTTTATGTCCATAAGTTTGAAACATTTTGTACAGAATTTGTTAATACGATGGACATGAGAATGACAGGTTACCAATTTTAGTCGCGCCAAAAAAATATTAAAAACCTCTTGGAATGTTTCATTTTGGCCCTTCAAAATAGAGGTGCATCACTTCTATTGAGATGCTTAACTTAAGTGGTTCACCTTTTTGGCCATCGGTGCCCAGTCGGTCCTTTGCAGCTCAGGACTTGTTGTTGGCATTGCATCAGCTCCACCATATTTGGGTTTGCTGCCATCTTTGGATCTATTCTTGACAATATGTCTTCGATGTCTTGCACATTTGTTTCCTCTAGGGCTATGGTATCTGGAGTACTGTCTTCTGATGCTACACTTGTGGCACTCGCTTGAGACTTTAACAAAGTTATTCTGTTTGAGCAAGCTGTGCAGCGGTCCGTTTTCTTTATGGGATTCAGCAAAATATGGCATCTAGCACTTTTCCTGTACTCTTTGTTACCAAATTTATATCCATTGCATACTTGCATGAGGTCTATTGTTTCCAGGATGGCAAGGACGCTAGTTTTTGTGCTGTTAAATTTGGTGGGCAAATCCAGTCTTTGTAATGGGACAGTGTATTGACCAAGCCTTACTGTGAGTGAGCGATCTTCCTTGAATATCACTTGCTTGACAGGCTCACCTCCCCTGATATTCTTCTCGGTTATCTGACAGCATACCCAGCCTTTTTCTTCCTCACTCCAGGCTACAGTACCACTATGCGATGTCAAAATGCTTGGCAGTTCCTCGAAGGTGATGCATTCTACCGATTCTAGCTTTTCACGCAAGTTCATGTATACATAAAATCTTTTTCTGCCTTTCACTACCCTCTTATGACAATGCCTCGCCTCTGGAAATGCTTTTCTGATGATTTTGCCAAGATTGTTGCTGGTGTTTCTGCTTTTTCCTGTTATTTTCATGTATTCTTCCGTGACATCACTGCATTTCACAAAGCTGCCTTCATGATATTCATACTTTTCATGCAACCTGAAAAAAAAGTTGTGCTGATCATTAATTTATTTTGTGAAGTGTACACTGCCCTACAGAAAATTCTGACTATGCTAACAATTGCTGCCAAGTCTTATGCCTAGTTCACACGGAGATGTATCAGGGGTTTCTTGCCACGGCGATTCTTACTTTTCCAGGAAAGTAGGAGATAATTAAACTACTCTCAACAATTCGGCGACGATAATTTCGTCCACGGCGCATCTTAAACTTCTTCACCAAAAGTTCCTAGAAACTATGTGACAGGTTGGTGAAGTTGAATCTTGACGAAGCAAAGACTCATGATGCAAAAGACCTGAAAGACCCCCAAAGTGCTTGGGCGAAGGTACAGTTGCTTGGGCGAGGCTACTTTATCATTGAGTCAGTACAACTTCGGCGACGCAGCAGCACAACTCGCCGACGCAAACATTGTGATGAAACGCCGAAACAGCTGTTTGCCTCACCGAAACAGCTGTTTGCTTGGGCGTAATTGAGTATTCGTGAGGTACCTGGGCGAGGCTACAGGCTGCTTGGGCGAAGCAACAGGCTCCTTGGGCGTGGCTAGTTTAATATTGAAGCAATGGAACTTCATCGAGGCTCCTCACAACTCGCCGAAACAATTCTCTTCCTCATTGGGGGTTGCTTCGTCACTAACTACGAGCGATTCGGCGTAGAAAACGAGTGCCTTTAATTGATTATATAAGGCTTCAAAAATGGCTTGTATCGCCGAAATGTGGCTTCCTGGCACCTAGACAGCTTCGCCGACACTTGACCACTGCCGTGTGAACTAGGCATTAGCTTGAATCAGTGTTGTAGGGGGGTTCAAAATTTTAATCACAAATAGCCAGTTTCGAACCTTGTATTCGGGTCTTCTTTTGATACAAGGTATTTTGTAGAATTTCCCAAAACAAGAGTGTGAAATTCATTGGGGCAGACCCCTTTACATGTAAATGTCCTACAGTCCCTATCTGACTCCAGCGTAAATTTGCAGCTCATTTGAAGGTGTTGCTGAAATTACATCTGGGCCCCCCACCAGACTACCCGGTCAGGATGTTGTTTCACTTATTACTTACAGACGGCATTGTAGTTGTTCTTAATTTTCTGCTGAAGCTGGATGGAAATTTTGCTGTCTGACTTTATTGTATAACAAGTAGAATGAAAAAAAGTGTTTGAGAAAGTTCTGATAGTGTATAATTTGTACGTGTTTGAATGTGGAATTGCATTATAAATTCCAATGGTTTTGCAGAGCCATTCCAATTAAGATAATTTATTTTTAATATTGATGTGGTCATTAATTTTCGTTCAAGGAAAGGATTCTGGAAGATTTGATTTTTTTTGGGCAATTTTGAACTACTCTGAAGATTTGTATAATGTATAATGCCTATCTATGTTATTTCTGTGACAGGTGTAGTGCATTATGTATAATTTGTTTACAATGTAGCTAATAAGATAAACAACTTTGTTATCGCAGTATGATTGTATGCATTTATTGAGTTACAATTTTTGCTCCTGTGATCTTGAAATCGATTCATGTATGACAATGACAGTGAGCTTCCTTGTATACAGTGCCACCTGTAAGTTAGAGAAACGGGTGATATTTTGCTGTTGCCGCAATGCTAAACATCCTTGACAAAACTGCTTGTAAAAGTATGAGTTCTTGTCCATGAGAGGAAATCATATCGGGTCATAAAGGCTGACATTTGAGGCATGTCGGATAAAAACGGCTGCAGATTTCCTGTACTTCATTTGGAGTTAGGTACGGGTCAAAATCTTTGATAAGTGAAACACAAGCCCAATGTTATTTCAATGGGAAGGGTGGTTTACTTATCGAAGACTTTGACCCGTACTCCAAATAGGCAATATCAACCTTTATGACCCAATATGATTTCCTCTCATTTGACGAGAATTCATCCTATTACAAACAGTTTTGTCAAGGGTGTTTAGCATTGTGGAAATGGCAAAATATCACCTGGTTCACAAACTTACAGGCGGCACTGTATATTTCTTGCTCCGCCATTACTTGTTTGATATTGTTAACTATGAAAGAATATGACGTAAAATGTTGCAATACAGGTTTTCTCAAGATCAATTTTTGATGTTGTAAATATATATATTAATTGTAAAATTTGTTTTTGTACAGTACTGTATAAAGAGAAGTGATATCATGTAAAGAGTAAGTAATTTTCAATGGCATGCCTGCAAGTCATAAGTGGTATTTTTGGGAGATTAATAATTACAAATTAATTTAGTTTCATTAAAGGTGTATATGTTTATGAGTGTTTGAAATAAGTATGGTAATTTAATGTATTAAGTTATTCACATCCATTGATTGAAAGCGATTTACTTGTTGTGATGAAAATAAAATCGTATTTTTGAGATGGGATTTGAGTTTTCCTTTTCACATCCAAACCACATTTTGTTTGTTTATTGAATGGGAGTTGGACAAATAGGGGCAATGTAGTTGGTTATTAGGGGAGGGGCTTGGAGTTTGGTCTAAAGGAGCTGCAAAACTCTTCATGAAAGTTAAGGGAAGAACTAAAAATGCAAATAAAACCCAAGGGGAGATCCAATTTTTACAGACAGCTCTGACAAAACTCCTACTGTTTAGTAATAAATTGTGAATGCCCCTAAATTTACAAGTATGAGAAATGGAATAGAAAAAATGAGTAGCTCGTGGCATAGCAAGAATGATATGAAAAGGTAGGCACATATATAAAAATGGAAATTATTATGGGGTGACCATTTAGTTTCAAGGGGCTTCAAGCCGGGAAATTATTTATTTCATGATACCTAAGGCAGTAATTGTTTTTATTTCAAGAGTGCAATGTCCTCAAACATTCATCTCGTTCAGATTCCAAATAGGCCAAGCAGAAGTTTATTTGAAGACTGCCCAAATAGAATCTTATTTCACCAAAATGGAGCAAGAAATTATTTAGAACAAACTCCAAGCAACCCACCCCTTGATAATAAATGGTCGCCCCTTATTTAGAATTTTTTTTTCAAAATTAACAAGTAACTAATTATACACATGAAGTCCATAGGATAATTGAAAATCCATCATGCTAAATTATCATTCTATATTTACCAAGTTACTTTTGCGCTAAGTATCTACATCTTGATCAGAAAAATGAACTAATTGGTTGATACTTACCACAGTGTTTCTTTGCAATACGAAGCCTTGGCCATCTTTCTTCAAATGTAAACAAACCTCAATCAAGAATGACCCAGATAATTTGCATACTGATGTGAAAGTGAAACTATATTACAATTATTTTGTGTTTAATTGAAATAGTCGCCAAATTTTATGTCAATTTAAGAGTAAGAATTTACTAAGCAAAAATATGGAATCTATTGACTAAAAAACAACAATTACGTTTTTTTTTATTGACACCTGGATCTTGTGCGGAACTAGGATTTCTGTCATTGTCAACCAACTTTGGTCATAGGTTCACCTTGACTTGCATAGGACCTTGGATTTTAACACGAAAATTGGAATATTTCCAAATGTCTTACAATCATGAGGCTCTTTCCAGGTATGTTTTTTATGATATTCTTTTGGATTAGGTGACTGAAGGAGTTCAAAAATTCTTATTAATACGAATTTCAAACACACTGAGAACACTGTGACTACCAGACCATGACTGGAATTGCCTACTCTGAAGTGTTCATGTATCTATTGAATGTTAGGGGGGCTCGTGGTTGTGAGTCTTGTGACCTGCCATATTTAACCTTGTTCACATGAACATTGCAGGACATCTTTCACAACATCACAGCATCTTGCTTGCTTAGTTCCTCAATAACCTTCGTCCAAGGGATACCATATTTTTCGAAAATTGAATTTCCGAAATCCGGCCCCGTTAATCTTTATGTGTGCTATCCTAGAAAAACCATCTGGAATAAGAAAAAAGTTATTAGTTACTTAAAATCAGAAACTATATTGGTGTAATGTCCATGAGTCTTTAATATGATGAATGCAATAATAATTTAATTATATTGTAATATGGTATAGCAACATTTTCTATAATATTTCAGGTTAAATGAACACTTCAAGTATGAAGATGGCAGTTTTGTCAAATGCAGCGATTTACATCAAATGTACACAAATGATCATGGCGGCAATAAAATGAACCCAGCTACAATTGGCAAATTAGTGAAATTTATGTTCCCTGGAGTGCATCATGTCCAGAAAACTGTGCAAGAAGATGGAAAGACGAGACGTAATTACTTTTATGAAAACCTCCAAGTTAAACCAAAATGTGCAGCAGAAGTTACGTTCAATGAGCTTCCGGGGGTCATTGGTCAGAGAGGACGAATCTCGTGGAATGAAGCCGAAAATGCATGGGTCAATGTCCTGATCAACGAGGAAAGCATGGCAGGCAAGGAACCAGTAAAAATAATCATCTTCAGAGAAGACATGTCACTTTCTGTAAAGATTGGTCAATATGAAGTGCCTTTAGATAAACTTCAACTGCCTCGAAATTATCATCGTAATCAGAATAACATCTGGGCCATCATAGAAAGCTTTGACAAAATGAAATTTTGCGAAGGATTCCTTAGTTCAGATTCAGAGTATAAAAGAAGCAAGAGATGCCATGTGCTGCTGAGCCCCATTTCTGCAGTGCAAACATGTAAATCTTGCTCAAAAAGTAAATTCAATGAAAGGTACAGAAAGGCTGCGACCCCTGCAGAATGCACAGAAACAGTAACAGATTCTGAAAACACAATCGCACTGGAAAAGTGTGATGAAGAAGATGTAAAAGACATCCTGGCCAGGATTCACCCAAAACTAGGGGAAAACGACTCATTTGTAGAATTGTTGGAAAGCCAGAGGATGGCACTGAGTCGTCAACCAACAGGACGAAGGTGGCCTAAACGGTAAATTTGATTATAATACTTCAAAAAGCCATTTAGTTGTTGTGAGCCATAGTAAGGAAACCTGAAACAAATATAGAACTGACAAAATGTGATGAAAACGTGTTTCTAAAATTGAAATAATTTCTACTTTCAGAGTGATTGCAAATAGTTTAAGACTCTGGCTCCGAAGCAGCAAAAGCTACCAGCACTTGAAAGATATAGGATGGCTGATCCTGCCCAGCGGCCGATTACTCTCAATGTACAAAAACCGTCTGAAGCAAAATCCAGGTAAATTATTGCGCAAAAATATTATAAGTATAAAAAACCAAAAGAATAATTTGTTCTTGGTGCCAAGTATAGGTATCCATGTATAATAATTGTTTTTTTGTGGCACAATGTTTAGCTGATCAGCCAGAGGCCTGGCCTTGTTCAAATTCATTTGAATAAAAGACAGGATGTCTTGTTGTGTTCGATAATGTAAAGAAAGTTCCAGTCAACATAGATTATTACAGAAGCTCCTTTTTGAACACAAATTTAATGAAAACCTGAAATGTATATTGCAGGTTTGTGTGACGAGCATATTGAATGGATGTTGACGACAGCGAAAAGTCTGAATTTGCCTGAGCATGGATATGTTGGTGTCCTATTGGTTGATGAAATGTCCATTCAGGTACAAATTTACTGATAAATTGCTAAATATCACTGTCAGTAATAGTACATCAATCTTAATTGCGTGATTTCCTAACTACCTGTATAAAAACAATGTGTGCGAATACTGAACATCATATATGTAAAACACATGGTACTAAAGATTATACAGCTGTTAAACATGTCACTGGGAAGATAAATTGGTGAGAGCGACTATGTTTCAACAAGCTATCAAATAAAATAATATAACCCTTTCTTTCAAGGATAACCTGCAAATACAGACTGGTCGTGATGGTTTTCGACTAGTTGGGTTTGTGGAGGGTGATCCGGAGCTGGAGGCCATTGAAGCACTGAAGCCTAGTAAGAACCTGGTTGTAGTATTTCTTTGTGCAAGCACCAATGTTTGTTCCATTGCCAGCCAATTGAAACACGGATATTGTAATCATATATTCATTATTTATCAATTTCAGATTCTCAAGCCATGGCTACTGAAATTCTGCAGTTCATATTTCTTGGTACTACTGGTTTTCATTTCCATGTGGCGCATTATGCAGTGGCTGGAGCAGTTGCTGGTCAAATCAGCACAACTTTGTGGAGGTGTGTGGACAAACTCTTTGAATGGGGTTTTCAGGTACGTACCAATATTATTCAAATACATTTTTATATATGTTGTGCGTATGATTAGGCCCACTTGTTTTTTTTAGTGAAACTTAGACGGCCAAAATAAGAAAAATTCTTATCTGGCAGGGCCATTTTTACAAAAAAAAGAAGTTTGATATACATTAATTGAGAAAAAAATAATGAATCATTTATGAAATATGAATTTCAATGAACTGTGGATTGGGTCATGTGGCACAGTATTCTCTTCCTGTCATAATTAGCATTACAATTGCAAATACACGGTACGCAGAGCCCAAATAATCTATTCATTTATCTATGCCGATAGATCACTTTATACATCCAAAACTATATAACTGATTAAAACTGGTCATTTAAGCCATAAAAATCTGCTTTTTGAGTGCTTGATTATTTTGAAATAGGTTAGCCAATTGTCGGGATTGTCTACTGCAAGTCGATAACCAATGGTATTACATATTTTTTTCCTACATTTCTAGTGCTTTGGTGTAATTTGTGATGGGAGCGCCAACAACAGCTCAGCAATTAATATGAATTTTCGAGAATCACCTGAAGCTGCTAACTTTACCATCAGGAACCCAGTTACCAGAGCCACACCATTCACCTTCATGAAAGATCCGTCTGTAAGTTACTACGATAAACCTGCACAATTTCTCTGATATATTAATTATCGCTGTTATCTAATGTCATGAGCTGACTTAACAAAACAACATGAAATGGCCTTGCATATGTAAGATGTTTTAAGCATGGAAAATTAGGTCCAAAAGACTTTAAGACCAGAATTAAAAATTGCACATTACAATATAATACAATGCAATCACATTTAAAGAGCATGAAAAAAAAGTGCTGATGGCAATGAAAAACAAAAATCTCAAATAATGTTTTTGGATCTTAGCTATAGATAATTATTTCTGTATGCATGAACTGCTCATTAAACTTTGTATCCTGTGGTCTGATATAACGCTAGAAAAATACAATGTTTTGTAATTGTCAATAGACCTAAGAAGTCCTTGAAATCTCTTATTTGATTTTGCATTAACCCCCACTTTCAGCATGGTATTAAGAAAATAAGGAATGGACTCCTGTCTAGCTCTGAAAATGGAACAAGACTCCTAATGAAAGATGGGAATGAGATCAAATGGAATCATTTTATCAGTGTGTACAAATGGGATGTGCAAAACAACACAGTGCGCTTTTACGAGAAGTTGACTGATGAGCATTTCTTTTTGGATACATCAGCCAAAATGAGAAATCATTTGGCCGATGAAGTTCTAAATGAAAGAATGCTCCAATTGGTCGAAGAATACTGCAACCAAAATCAAGCATCTTCTTCATCTTTCAAGGGAATCATAGACCTCCTAAGCCAAACTAGTAAGATTGTGAATATCTTCAGGGACCTGCGGCCAATTCGCAGTATGGAAGACGAGCGAATACAAGTTCTTCAAAATTTCTATGAGTGGATGAAATCATGGGAAGGCAATGCCGAGAACAACAGAGAGCTGCTTTCTAAAGAATGCAGGGGCGACTGGAACAGTACTATTCTTGGGTTCTGCACCATGATCAAAAACATACTGGATGCTTTCCCGGATGCCGAATTGATTCCGGCAATGTTTAACACAGACCTCCTGGAAAATACATTTGGTTGTCAACGTGGATTAGTGGCAGGCACTGGAATGAATCCCACTGTTTTCCAGTATTGCAAAAATGTCAATACCATCACTTTAGGAACCAATACAGTGTCCAATAAGACCAATGCTGGCAAGGGTGCTATGGCACTACCCTTCAATTTCAGCGCAACAAATGCCACCTACTCTGTGCTGACAAAAAAGAAGTGATGAGGATAATGAACTTGTGTATAGGATGGGACATGTAAGACATTCAAAAGCTATGTACATTATATTTACCTCAAGAAATGGTATTGGCGGTAATTATTCTCAATCTAATTGTTCTCATTTGTGGCCCCGGATTCTTTCTGAAATAAATAATGATGTAAATATTAACGCGGTACAGAAAGTGCAGAGTGATATGTGAAGTTGTGCTTTGGTATTGAAGCTGCAGCGTTTATACATGTATTATGTTATTTTCAGGGTTTTTGTGCTATAACACTGTCTTTATGTAAATAAATGATATCTTATTCATGAATGACATTAACATTAGTGTATTTGGAAAGAGATATATGTAACACGCTTTTGCAAAAGGAATCCTGTGTTTTTATTGCTATTTCATCCTTGTTATATATGTCAGTGGATACAATGTATTGCTTACGAAGAACACTTTATTTCATTTTGGTGGACTGTTAGTAGCATAAAAGGTGTACATGAGAGCATTTTTCGTATTTCTCTTTCTCATAGGAACTGTGTTTCCAAGGTTAAAGAGTGTAATTTCTTCAGAGATGAAGAAATTTCAAGTGCTTCTCATTCGGTGCACAGGTGTAAATTATTTATGTTAAAGTTGAATCCCACACTTGGCAAGAAATCTAAAATCCATGAGATATTCATGAAACTTTGCCAAAAAGTTCTTAAAAAAGAAAGCTTTCCAAAGTAAAAAAAAATTGGAAGGCTATCCAACATAATTTTCGAACTATGATCTTTTCAAAATGTTATGTCATTACATCAAAACATACAGTAAAATACTAAAAAATGTGGGATTTATAACGAAAAGCAGCGTCACTCGAACAATATTCAAGAGATATTTATGAAAAATTAAAGGAATATAGCTGAAAATACACTTTATTGAAAAACATTTCTTTGAAGGAGGTAACCAATGTTCTTTTAGAGTTGCGTGGTGTACAATATGAGAAAATTATGAAAAATAGTTCAAGAAATATACGTCCCCCTTAAAATAAACTTCAATATCCAAAAGATTCCTTCTCCCATTTTTATGAAAGTTGGATTGCATTATATGCCTGTATATCGACCCAAAATGTGTGTATTTATAGTTTATTGCCATTATTCCTGGCTGAGCCAGCAGCCTTCGAGTGAGCCTACCCCTGTTTTCAAAAATCTGTGGCTTTTCCAATGCATATGAACATTTTGATCAAGCGGAGGAGCCACCAGCTGGGGTATTTTTTAAAATCATTTAGTTACGTGGAGTACAATAGGTGGAGCAGCTGTATCCTGTGGGATTCAACTTTAAAGTGTGTAAACCAGCACAAATCAACTCAGGAACAATGTTTTGTTTCTGTTGTGCAAAACTGTACACTGGGGTGCTACTCATTACTGGGATATACCATGTGCAAGAGTATAATGTGGTGACAAACTAGATTATTGTATATTTAGTCATCTGTGTGATATTATGTCATGAGTTGCAGTCAGTCCCTTTTCCTGAACTCATAGCATTTTTGCAAATAGTGGAAGTCCACAAAAGTTTGTTAGTAATTGAGACAACCATCAAACAACAGAGCATGATTCTTGTATGAAAAAGAAAGATATTGAATTGAAGGACCGTGAAAATGTTTCAATCTGAAGTGATTGTGGACAATCCATTTTGTTAAGTGCATCCCATACTCTTGATGCAAGGAAACCAATGTGCCATACTGATAAATTCAACGTACTGACAAACAGGCAGGGCAGACCCATTGTTCACTTGATTGGCAGACTGTTCCCCATTGGTCATCTGAAATTTCTGCACAAGCCTGATGGAACCATCCACAGCAAGTTTCACAAAAGATACTGTTGACATGATCATTGTAAGGCTGACCACATTTTGGGCAGGGATATTCAATGTCATGAGCAGTTTTTGCCTTTTTTGATTTCTTTGATTTCACTGTTGGTGAGCTTGGTCTTTTCACTTCCTGAAATGAGGCATCTGATATGCTGGTGGAGTTGATTATTGTTGTCTTCAATGAATCAATGATTTTCTTCTTTCCATGATGTTTTTTCAAATTTAGTTTGTAGACCTGACCAATGTTAATAAGTTGTGGAATGGTCATCTTTTGGAGGACACTTGAGTCATCTTTCAGAAGTTCCTCCCTGATTTCCTGATGGCATTTGGATGGATCTGTGGCTTTTAAGATACTGTCATATGATAAAGATTTTGAAACTGAACCTTTGTGCGCTGCTCTATGTGCCAATTTCTTTTGATAGTTCAGCTGGTCTTTCACCTCTTTTCGAAACTGGTTGCTCAGAATGTTGAGATACTTGGTGACGAACATTTCAAAGATGTGATCACAATGGTGACTGTTCCTCATCAGAGAATGGAAGGATTTTCTTACATCTTGGTTGTCTATAATTGATGATCTGCAGATGATCAACACATTAGACATATGTTGCCGCAATCCATCAAGACAGTGAAATGTTAGGCGCCTTCTTTCTACATCCAAAACAAAATTGAAGAATTCAGGTGTTATATGGGTTAGAGCAGAGGGAAAGTACTCCCTGCCCTCAGTGAACGTTGTTGTTTCTCCAAGGGCTTCTTTTGCGGATGTCAAAGTCGTTTCCAAGTAACTGAGGTCTTGTAGAGCTGTCTCAGCGTAACACCATCTTCTTGTGTTCATTGCAGTAAAAGGAATAGCATTTCGCTGTAATACAGCCTTGAAATGTTGTCGGATTTTGAAGAGACATCTTCCAGCCAAATAGTACACCTTCTTTTTGCTTGTTTCAGATATTGATGGATTTGAAGATTCTGTAGATGTCCTGTTATTCTGTTCTTGTAAAAAAGATGATCGCAGGAAAGAAAATATTCTGCTGCCAATGACGAAGTGAATTTTGGTTGGCACATCAGTTGAAAATAAAGTTTTCAGTCCATCCTCATACCAGTCTTCGGAGAGTGACAGAGTACACATCTTCTGGAAGGCACTCATGTGCTTAGTATCGCAATTGTCCACGCAGTTGGTCTCAAAAGCCTTGGTTATTACACTGTTGCATGTCTGAATAAACTCCACAGCTTTACCTTCATTTATGACACATAGCTGCTTGTTTATTGACTTTTGGGTGACTGTCACTTCCTTGGAACACTGAACATTTGCCAATACATTATGGACGTGGCAAACTTGGTCAGGTTCTATCTCGACAGAAATCAAGTCTTCAACAGCCTTCTTGAAGATGTCAGCATCTTCTGTATCTGTTTCATCCTCATCTTCATCCGTGCTATGAGATGATGGCTCAGCGTCCACTTCTTGGGGAATGGCTGCAATATTGTTACTGCAGCATGTTGAAGAGAAAGAGGTTGGTTGTTTTTTCAAAAAATTCTGAACTTTCTCAGGTTGATTTGGCAGTTTTGAGGAGGAAAAATTTAGCAAAGTCAGATTTGTCAGACTTCTAACCCTGCTGATGGCCACTGACAACTGACCTGGGGCAAATATTTTCTTGCAGTCTATCACAACTGAAGGAAGAGTGAGCCCCTGACATTTATGTATTGTTACACTAAACGCAGCAGATAAAGGCATAATTGTGTTGCTGCTGTGGGGGCCGCAATCAGAGCTGGCAGACAGAAAAATAAGGTGCAAAGATATGCAATGACTGGTGTTTTTGCATAACAGAATGACAAAGCAATTATAAATTTCTGTTGTTTGGGGAGGACCCATGAAGGGGCAGCGTGTCTCAATATAAATAAGTTTTATTTGGGTAGAATTTCTCAACAGAGTATTTATTGTTTGATTGCATATTTCAGAAAGTGTGCATGAATGAATTATAGTTAATGATAAGCAATATTCAAATACAATAAATGGCTTTATTTATGTAGATATATATTGAATAAAGAACTGAATGTATGCTCCCACAATCACTGATTGATAAGGTAGTCTAGATATTCCAAAATGTATCTATTTCTATCAAAGATGTAGTTTATTACGTAAAATTAATTTATGCGATAAGCTATAAAAGTGTCAATGCCGTAGAAGTAGTTACCTGAATTCGCCAAACATTCCAATATTGACTGATTTGTTCCGTTCAGGGAAGAACACTGTGACCTCCTTTTCATGCAATGCCTGCACTTGGCCCATTTCACCATTTACCAGGTCAAGTCTGAAATCAATGACAACTGTGTAGATCAGTTCAGTTTACCAAGAATGCACAAATAATATTCATGTAATTATTACTATACCTTGAGATATGCGACACAAATTTAATCTTCAACTTTTTTGCTATGATTTTAAGAGAGTCAACTGCAACAGGTTTGCGGATGTGGATCTTCGAATTATACATTTGTGCTTGCAGTTGAATATTTTGTTACAAAATTTGCAATCCTTTTGAACAAAATAATATACATTGTAATGATCAGAAAGTTCAATACCTGAATAATGTTGTCATGCATATTTTCAAATGTTCAGGCATGCATAAATTAGGAATGTTATGTTATCAAGTTCGCATGTGCCATAATTTTACAAAGCACTGTGGAATATTTCTTGAACATGGCAAATCATACCAATCAACTGCAATTAACAATCCAGTTATTTGTTGAACTTTGCTTACCCTGGGAGGTTTCGAGTCACCATGACAGGCACACCCACTTTCAGCCTCACCACAACATCATTCTGCAAAAAGATTACAAATTTGTTATATTTCTTTTCTTTGCTTTATCAAGTGTGCAAATCATTGACGTTATTTTGCTACAAGTTTGGAAATTAAGTATTTAAATAGAGATCGATTTTTTCCGAATGTTGTAGTTTCTGTGTGATTGTAGCGAACAAAGTGTAAAGAAGGTATTGTAATCACTTGGGTAAAATGTTGCCCATCCGCCAGTCACACGGCAGGGGATTCCGGGCCGTGACTAAGCCCCCATTGTGTGTTCCGCATAAACTCATATAGAAGTCGCCCCAATACATAACACGCAGCCCTTTCTTAGACCCAAAAACCCCAACCCATTGAAACCAGTGTATAAGTCGCATTACATATGACTGGAGCCAAAACATCAAAATAGAGAATGAATGAATGCATCGTTTCCAATGTATTTCCAATGTATCAAGTGTTTATTTATGGAAATTTACCATGTATGTCAGCTAAAATTGCTAGAAATTGACTCGAATGGCTTTCTTGGGCATGTCTTCTCTCCCCAGAGATCTCGCAAGACAAGAACTTGATGGCCAGTGTTTAGAAATGGCAGATGATGGAGAGCGATGACAATTCAGAATTTTGTGATTTCTACCGGCAAACTTTGATAATTTGGTGTATTCCATGTATAAGACGCACCCCTTCTAGAGGTCCATTCTGGGTATCATAAGTGTGTCTTATGCGCAATTATAGTTGTGCCTTTTGATGGTATGACTGATAAAGATGCTATACTCTATAAAATAGTGACCAAAAAATAGAAAAATGTTTTTTTGTTTTCTTTTCCAGGCCACAAATCTGCTACTATTGCATGCAAGTAGATGAAATTGGTACACATGTAGCCTATAATAGCCTAGTGTTGCCTTTTCATGTTCAGATGGATATTCTATAATTTTTGAAATATTGAGAAAAAAGATCAAAATTGATTTCTTTGTTTTCCGGGTCAAGAATTTGCCAGAGTTGCTTCTTCGTTGAAGGTTTGCTGCTTTGCAGGCTGTCTATTCTAGGCTTATATGCTTTATAGCAATAGCAGAGTTGTCACTTAGCACAATTTATGTCAAGGCAGGGCCATATGATTGAGATGTGTATGACGAAAGAAACACAACTTTAGTAGGCTATAAACATTTTCTAAATGTCATACCTGGCCCTTGTAAACATGTTCCTCCCCGGGCATGGACACAATTCGAGAGTTGTTGCAATGGTTGACTTCCTCTTTTGTTGCAAAAAGATGCAAAGCACTTCCTTCTTCAGCAGCACACGTTTGAGAAAGTAGCTTGATCGTTTCTGGACTGCAGTGATCTGTAATGACAAATGCCCTGTTAAAATAGGTCATGCGTCTTCCAGTTGGATGGGAGAGAAAATGCAAGTAAAGTGCCATGGTACTTGGGAATATACTACCACTCATAATATAAATAAATTACTATCATAAGTCTCTTCAAACATAATAAAGACTACCAGCTATTCATGTAACCTTGACATAACCCTCGTCTATCATGATCAGTATCAACAGATTTATCTGACCTAAGTGATTTTACCACCAGGAAAGATTCAGACTAACAAAAAGCTTTCCATAATATGTAATAGATGGCTAGATATGTAGATAAGCGTAAACCATCATCGAACCAGAACCCGAAGCAGTTTTGACGCTCATCTTTTAACGTGAAATATATCGATGTGTGATTGCTTATGACCCAGAGGCCAATACCTGTACTGAATTTTATAACTGTAAGTGGACAATTCAACAATGGTGGCCATTTTGTAGGGGCCAATTTGGCCATCATTTTGGATTTCTCAACATGTCCCCAATGCATACCCAAAGGCAAATACTTCATCAAATTCTAAAACCCACTACACTACATACATTACTACAACTCTAATCGAAATATTTAGATCACTGTGGGCAATTAAATAATGAAGAAAGATGGCTCACATAATGGCCGCCACAAAATGGCAGCCGTTTTTGATTTCTCGACATGTGACCATTTTGTGGTGGCCATTTTGGCAGCCATCTAGGATTTCTCAAATTGTTCCTGATCCATACCCTAAGGCCAATACCTGTCAAAAATTTCATAACTCTAACCAAAATATTAAGTTCACAATCGGCTGTTTTAGAATGGCTACCATTTTGGCAGCCAAATAGGAATTCTCTACATGTTCCTGATCCACACTCACAGACAAATACCTGGACCTAATTCATAACCCTAAGTGAAATATTATGATCACATACGGACATTTACACATCTTAAGCGGGACAACGACGCCAATGATAATCGAGTGTTGACAATAGCTCTTTGTACATGTTTTATAAAAAAATCAGACGAGTTAAAAATGAAATCCGTGCCAGTGTAAGAAAGTACAGAATTGAGAAGAACAGCAGCCCCTAATTCGAGAGCAGAAGTGTTTCCAACTGTTATTTGCATTTACAAATGTTGTTGAATTATTTTAAAGCTACAAATTCTGATTTCTGGGGGGAAAAATAGAAGTGTTGCATTGATAGAGGATTTGAAAAAATGTATATGCAATAAAACAAGTAATCTTTGGATATCAGTGAAGCCCAAATATTATATTAGTGAATTTCGCTGGTAGCACAATAGTGCTGGACTTAGGGCTGCCATGCAGCCTATGTTTTGTTGACATTAATGTTGAACACATGAATCAAAAGCGTCCTCAATACTGACTACTTGATGTATAGTATACAGACAGATTTCTGACACTGTTTTGCACATACCTTTGCCCAATGCAGTTTCTCTCACGATGTTAAAAAGGGCCTCGTCACACCTAATGCTCTTACGCAGATGTACAATATGTGGTTCCATGATTTGGTAGATCTTCGATTCAAACAGATGATCACCTGAAATTATTTGTAAAACATTCAGTCTTCCACCGCAGCATTGTTATTGGTGTCAGCACTTGGGTGTCGCCGTGCACATTAAACCTATTTACGGAAACATTGGCTGCCATTAAGTGTGTGCATTGTGAAAAGAAGGAAGGAAGAAAAGTAAAAAGAGGGAAGGAGGAAAAGAAGCAAAGTAGGAATTAGGAAGGATGATGGCATTAGTCAGATAGATTAGATAAATAGAATCTTTATATTCTGAAAAAAATCCTTTCAAAGATAAATGTGCCTGTAGTCTTGAGCAGAAGTCTTTGAGCAGACGAAACTGGAGAGTGGAGAGGTTGACTAGGCCAATCAGCAGCCTCCTCTCATAATCAATTTCACGGAAATGCATAAATTATGTCAGCGATAGTTATTACACCAATTTTTGTATATTATGGTACAGTTTCATTAATGTATTTTTCTCAAGTTTTTCCAAGCATTCAAAAAGTGTGAAATACACGTCAAAAAGCACTGGTTTATTTTATAGGTGATATGTGTAGAAAATTTCATTGTTGTATATGCAAGTTCGTGGGCAAGATTTGGCTCCGATATGAAAAAAAAACTTTTAATATCATTCTTTTCTCAATATTACAAGAAGTATAGAATATCTGTCAGTTGGACCAAGAAAAGGCACAACTAGACCATGTAAGCCATATATGTGTACCAAACTTTATCCATGTACATGCAATAACGACCAAGCCTTGGGCCAGAAACCAAAAATGTTATAGTACCTTTTTTCAATATTTCAAAAAGTATATATTTCCATCAGACCCTTCAATAGGCACAACCAGACCCAAATAGGCCATGTGTGTACCAACCTTATCCATTTACATGCAATGTGATAGAGTGTTAGCCCGAAAACCAAAAAAAAACATATTTTTATATTTTTTCAAATTTGTTCAAAAAGTATTGAATATCTATCCATCAGACCATCAAAAGGCACAATTAGACCATACAGGCTATATGTGTACCAAATTTCATCCATGTACATTCAATAGAGGCCAAGTGCTGCCAGAAAACGATGTATCCTCCCACCGCCTGAACACCCGCCCGGACAACATTTTTACCTAAGTGATTACAATACCTTTTTCAAACTTTGCTGAAGGTTAAAAGACATGGTAATTGAAATTGCTGTAACTGCTAGGCATGATTGTTGCTTTTGGAGTTACTTGTACTCTCTAAAACATTGAAAGCTTTTTGGGGTTTTAGTCAAATTACATGATGTCTGACAATCATTTATTACCTTGATCATTGTGGGTTGGCACTGGCGGCAGCTGCGTATGGTCACCACAAAGTATTACTTTTAGTCCGCCAAAACACATGCCGTTTCCGTGCACTGATCTGGAAATTTAATGTGTTAAATGTACGCAACAGTGGAGAAAATTGACAACAAATCATTATTATGTACTACAGTAACATACATATAGGTTAGGACATGCTTCCCTCTCTTGGAGATTTGATGAAATCGTAAGCTCAAACTTGTTCATGAATTTAAACATTTCCATTAAAGACACAGAATCATTTTTGTAGTTTAAGTATTTTTTTGTCTTCAGGAATTCCAGTGGAATAAGTGTCTAGTAAAAACAGTTCATACCTTAAGATGAATTCTATTGTTTCAAACATGGTGGCACTCATCATGGAGGCCTCATCGATGATGAGCACATCTGTTTTTAAGAGCCTGACACGTTTCTCTTCGTAATTCTGCTGGTTGAAAACAGCAGCCTGCAATGTGGGGAAAAAATTATAAATGTCACCAAGAGAAATAATATTCCAAATATCCGTAAAATGATTTTGCCTATATGTATGCATTGTCCTGCTTCTTGTATTTCTTACCCATTGGAATTTATCCCTCCAGTTGTTAATCAACCCAAAAGTGGAATGCACAGTCCGTGCAGTGGATGTTAGATTGCGAGCTGCAATTCCAGTAGTTGCACAAACCTGGAAATTATTTGAAAGATGAACATAATTATCATTCAACAGCCATAAAAAGTATACAGTCATTGTCATATTTACAAAACACCAGTTTCCTCAATAACCACTAGGTTATAATGACTGCCTGGTTAATCATCACAGACCAACAACTATCTTGCACCTGTTGGTTCCTCTCAGCTTTTTTTATCATCATAATCATGATAATGTTTTGGGATTTTCAGGCAAACAGAAATGATATACAGCGAGGGGGGGGGGGGATTCCAGGATATTTTTTGAAACGTGGGCGTGGCAATCTAATAACATTGCAGTCTCAAGAACAGATTTTTGGTCCTAAATACCAATATGAGGGAATTATCCGATGGAAGGAGGGGCACGCGTCCCCTGTACCCCCCCCCCCCCCCTGGATTTGCCTATGATAGATGCTTTATTTGTTATAATTACCTGTATTAATATGCCATACTAAATGTCTGCACAAACAACTAATGTTATGGTACCTGGCTTTCGTGAAATTCATTTTTTGACAGACTTCAAATCAATGATTACTGGTTGGGATATAATTATCTGGCGAAGAAAACTCTAAGCCCCCCCGGGGCCCCCCCCAATATGCAATGGTCGACACCTAAGCATTGAAGTGCCAAGCCAGCTAACTTGTCTGTGTAAAAAACGCAGTTTGATCCTACTCATTACACATTAGCATGCCATTATGATACATGTATATTAGAGCTTGACAAATGTAAACAAAACAAAATAAATAGCCAATTTTTTTTCACTCACCAAAAGTTGTAGTCCCTTCTCATGTAAAATCTGGCAAAGCCTCCTTAAAAGGAAGGTTTTTCCAGTACCTGCATGACCTTGGAGGTGTAAATTATGCCCTTGCAGGACTTTTTCTGCTAGGAAATTGACTGTGTGGTAACTGTCGTCCTCTCCAGCTGCCATGTTGCACTCAGGTGAGGTTGTTGGTGGTCAAGGTCATATGATTGGGGGGGGGAGTGAATGTATGCAAATCACCGAAAGTGAAAGTACTTTTTGATGCAGAGTTAACTTCAGGCTGAATCTTATCATATCTATTTAGTTGGGTTCATTTCTTTGTTATTTTGTATTGCATGTAAGGAAAAATGTCCCATTTGCAAAAAGGAATGTTATAGAATAAATTATTCGACATAAGTATATTTCCACTTCCTGTGTCATGCCTCATTAGGTACTTGGGAAGCATTGCTCATAATAGAAGATGAAGTGAAAGGTAAGTTAATTTGCAAAGTTACTGTAGTATTTGCAGAAATTTTTGTGACTATGATGAAACATTAGGTTTATATGTTGCGATGCAATGATGCACAATTTTTTATAAGCAGCTGGTTTTGCAAAAATCCAACTTTCTGCATGACTGCTTTCTCTTGCCATACGACATTGTGATACCCTTAAGAATATGTAAACAAGGCAGGACATGGCTGATCAAGATGTGATAGTTCAGTATCTTTTTATTGCTGGTTCTGCCCGTGCGTAAAAGTCATATCAACAGTCATATTAACAAACAATATTATGGTTTCAGCTCAACTCAAGACAGCAATCATCATCTAGTAGATTTGGGCAATACCAGTGTATGTATACACAAAACAAAACCTACCAAAGATACCCCTCAAACTACCAATCACCTGGCTTGCTATCATGCATTAATATGGCAATTGAAAAGGTAAATAAACAATGCAGACAGGATAGCTGACCCGCTTATAATTTTTTTTCAAAGTTAATTTGGAATTTTGCCTCAATCACTCTACAGATACTTCAGTTATTTACGTAATAGATGTGGAAAAAGTCAATTTTGATAAAAGTAACTACTTGAGCTTGATCCCTAATTTTTTGCTGAATCTATTTAGTGATTTTTAGTTCTGTTAGAGGATTTAAACCCCCTGTATATAGGCACACCTGGCTCGATTTACAGCAAAGCAGGGTAAATTTTCAAGAACATAGGTTCAGGTGCAATGGTGCAATCTCCACAAGTATAAAAAATATACCACTTCTCATTGTTTCACTTTAGAACTAATACAAAAACTATGAACGTTTGGTGTAAATATTGAATTTAAAAAGTATGAGTTGCTATTGAAGCTGCAATAGTTTCAAATTGTAGTACTAGTGACTCAGAAATCTAACACTTCAGCAAAGATTCTCTGGGTGAAATCTAAGAGATAGAAGCACAAACTTTTCCAAGATCACTACTAGACCCATACAATGGCAATCCAGCAAAACCATGCTGTCACAGTATAAACTATTAACATGTTTACAATTTGTTATTGAAAAAAGAGAGCATGCTTTATGTACCCTATTTATTCTTCTCATAAGCTAGCACTCTCTTTGACAGGTGCCTAAAATAATTGTTCTTACTTGGTCCTGATGGTGTAGATGGAGTCGTGAATATGGGTGGGGAAGTTGGCGGCTGACCATAATAGCATTCCATTTCATCAACACAATTGTCATCACAGTCACATGTTCGGTCACAGACTAAGAGAGGATCAATGCAGGTGCCATTTCCACATGAGAATGTCCCACGAGAGCAACCTGAAAATACAGCAACATGAGTGATATTTGTCCTGAAAAACTGTAACAGTTACTGATCTATCAAAATGACATTGTAATTAATATATAATTATGTAATCCTCTGACCAAAAACGTAAACAAAATATACTTGTAAGTTGCAATAATAATTCCTCCCACAGGCCCCTTACAGATTATTTCATAATTGTAGCCACTGAGACTGAATTTGATTTTTTTTCTGGAACATGAATTTTATGGGACTTGTGTTATCAATAAAAAAGATTTCCATACAATTTGAAATAATCTGTCAGAAATGTTTAAATTTAAAAATAAAATATTAAAAAAATTGGACTTGATGTTGCTTAAAGTTTTACTAATATAATTTTATCCCTTTTTTTCTGATGGTTTACTTTCTTTTGTCTTAATGCTTCCTCAGGGACAAAAAATATATATTAGGAATTGACAAACATTTATGCTGGTCACCAGTACTTCTGATGAAGGACATTTAATTATTGGTTTCCACTGCCCATCTTGGTTGCAAGTCATTAATTAACCCAGCTCACCTGCCCATCAAAAACATAATGGTTCTGGATTACATCATCACGAAATGTAATGCCAAGGGTAATATATATATATAACAACATTGACCATTTAGTGTGCTCTTGTTTTAAATGCTCTACTTAGTTGAAAATAGAAGCAGCAATATGAGATTGTTGAGGCTGTTTTCATTTCTTTATGGACAATAGAGAGTAATGAAATTTAAAAGTAGTTCCTGTCAGAATGACTTGATCTTTGAACTCACCTTCACAGGATCTTTCATCTGACCAGTCCCAACAATCATTATCTCCGTCACAGACCCATTGTGTTGGAACGCAACGGTTGTTGGAGCACCAGAAGTTTGATCCACATGCTGTAAATAAAGTAATTATCTTCCTTTCACATTCTTCAGATCTACAGGTTCTTATCTGCCACTGGCTTAAAATAGACTAGTTAGTATGTTTAGCAGATGGCTAGCTTTTAATAACTGATGAGCCTGGAACCTTCAAGTTGGTTGAGATGGTTGGTTGAATTCAATACTGGCTTGTTGACGACTAGCTGTCATCCATTTTGTCCAGAAATAAATCAACTGTATTACCGTAGTAGCGTACCATCTCTTACGTCACAAGAGCAATTTCATGCTTTTTAAAAATGCTTTCTTTCTTTTTCATTTGCTCATCTTTCAAGAAAGTAAGATTCACATTTCAAAAAAGACTACATCAGAAATAGATAAATAGATAGTGCTACAAAGAGAGGATCACCATATGTAATAATACAATAATGCCTGTATCAAAAAGGAATGTAACAAACTAAACAAAGGCTATGCTAACATGTTAGCATTTTGAAACTGCCAAACAGCTGGCTGTTTGCACACGATGGTATAAATACTTGTACTGAGAGTATATATATATTGACTGGGTTTATGGTATATTCTCACTTGAGTTGGGAAGAATAGATTCCGTTGTAGGTGCGGGCATCTCTGGGGGTGTCGTGGGTTGATTGTAGTAGCATTCCATTTCATCAACGCAATTGTCATCACAGTCACATGTTCGGTCACAAACTAAGAGAGGATCAATGCAAGTGCCATTTCCACAGGAGAAATTCCCACTAGAGCAACCTGAAAATACAGCAACAAAAAGATAAGTTTTGATTCCAGTCAACTTTCCAAAAATAGTGGCTTTTTATTGGCAACTTTGATCAGACAGTTGACATGACATCGTCAGCATTCACCTTCCGTATGGTGATCTTGATTTTGGCAGGATTATCAGATAAAAGTAAATTTTTCAGCTCCAAAGTACAAAATAATAATAATTTTCAGATTCCAAATATATAAAAATTAAAATAATTTTAAAGTTAACTGCTTTAGTAGCTCATCCGACATTATGCAACACTATCTGCATGTTTGGCAGAAACTGTAATATGTAGAATGTAGATCTATTCAGCGTTCTACGGATATCAGAACAGCACAATGGCATAGAACTCACAAACTTCTTTTGTCTTAGAACTCACCTTGGCAGGATCTTTCATCTGACCAATCTCCACAGTCATTCCAACCATCACAGACCCAATTTGTAAAAGTGCAGCGGTTGTTGGAGCACCAGAACTGGCCTTGTGCAAGACAGGCTGTAAATAAAGGAATTGCTTGATTAAGTGAAGTAACAGTAGAGGAGAATATGGGAACAATGAGACTACCTGTCAGACTAATGGGCCATGGAACCAACGGTTCTTGGGAACAATGGTCTATTGAACTAAACACTCAGTTAACAGTCATCTAAAAATTGGCTGATAGTTGTTTTGTATAGAATGGCTCATATCTCGAGAATGTGGTACAATGAGCATCATTAAAATACAGCAATACAAAATGACTTAAAAGGGTACTTCTTATCAAAATATCAAGATCATATGATTTGTCCCATGGAATGTGCACAGAATGAATGTTTCTGTGCGTTTTCTAATTTGAAAAGAGCTTACATGTAGGATAGCCCTTCACAATAATAAACAAGGAGCCACACTTTACAATTATCGGACAACCAGACTCAAGACTCAAGACTCAAGAATTTTATTTCTCCACAAAATTACAATTGTACAATTTTGAACTTATTATTGATTTCAAGAAAAAGTAACTCTAGTTAAATACAACATGTACAATTAAAATAAATTCTGTGGACAGGATGACCTATCTAAGACAAGGATCTTGTCGCTAGCGACAAGCCAACCTGGGGAGTATGGGAAGATCCAGTCATGATATTAAAAAAATTGTAGACTAGATTATTATCATTGACATTCCATCAGCAGATCAGAAATTTTAAAATCTTTGACAATCGCCAGAAATGACATATAAAAAGATAGTAGATCAGACATTGCATTAAATTACTGGAGCATATTTGAACATATACACAGAAAATTAGTTAGCATATTCTCAACCAATCAGGTTTTCTTTACCTTAGTCAGCCAGACTATCTATGGCAAATATAGCAATGAACCCTATTACAGGTATTGTTGTATGTACTAAGCAAAAATTAGAACTTTTTAAAAATGCTGTTTTACATTGTTTCAATGATGGTTAATGTATGTCACTTGTTCTATAATAGCACATACATATGCCACTTGGCAAACATCAGTCTTCTTACTTGAGGGTGGAGGAGTTGGTCCTGTTGTGTTTGGGAACACAGTCGGCGGCGTAGGCAAGGCTGTTGTGGGTTGATTGTAATAGCATCCCATTTCATCCACACAATTGTCATCACAGTCACATGTCCGGTCACAGACTAAAAGGGGATCAATGCATGTACCATTTCCACATGAGAAATTCCCCCAAGAACAGCCTGAAAATATAACAAGATATGAGTAAGTTTGCTTCCAAGTGACTTTTTGAAAAATCACTACAAACTACAATTAGCAAATACCATGACAGATAGATACATGTAGATATGATTTAGTAATTGGGTCAAAATTTGAAAACCTTGAAATTTCAGCTGAAAAAATTTTGAAATTTTTTTTAGTCCAGAAATGCCGTTTTAATTTGGCATTGGGTAGGTCAAACAATCAGCTATCACTGCACTGTCATGTCCAAGGGTCCCAAATGCTCTGCTGATCTGTAATGAGGTGATATTTACAGCTGTGATGTTTTTTGACTGTCATTAAAATCACACTTATAACTGAAAAATCCTGACCACTTAGGGTTAAATAATCTATTACCAATGATTAGGATGGTAGCTTGCACATTTTAGGCCAAGTTCCAGGTCTCTAGCACCAATTATTTTTGAGATAATGCATTTTGGTCAATTAAATTTCGAATATATGTGTCATTAGCATCATGCCTATAACTTGAAATCCGCACCACTTAGAGCTGAAGAATGTATTACCAACGTATGGGGAAGTGGCTATTCTGTAAACATTTAGCTATATTTCAGGTCTCTATGACCAATACTTATTAAGATAGAAGATTTTCTTGAACTAGAAATTTACAAACAGAAACAAAAATACTCTTTTCACCAATAGTTTGGATTCTGAATAACAAAGATGATCTCCACTACCCGTCCAGTGACCAATGAACCATATTTCAGGTGCTAGACAATGGTAAAATCTCACTGACACCCCATATTTGATTAGTCATCTCAGAGAACTGTCGAATTCATACTAGGCATGTCAGATGCAATGAAAATGCAAAAATTCGGTGTAATAATTTGTTAAAACATTAATTGATAATATATATTGAACACAATTTCAACTCCTGTCACCTGCAACTGAATTTGAGTGAGGTAAAGGAAAGAAGCCCATTTTTTGTTGTGATGCTAATGACAGCGTGATGCTAATGATAATTAAGATAAAAATCTTTGTAGGGACCAGTGCAAAACTGGCAATCTGGCAATTTGTGCATGAAATGATCTTATGAACACCAGAAGCATGTTCGTATTGATTCTGGTCCAGAAATATGCAGTCAAAATAGAGCAGCAAGGCGTTTGCTAATGACAAATTAAGATAGGACAACCGACATATCAACAGAAATACTCAAATATTTTGGTTTATATAAATGATACAGAGCTACAGATAGCGCAGTTATTTTCTTGGGTTCTCAGACAACGTTAGACACAAGGTTTTCTCACAAAATGTGCGTCCCTTTCATTTTTATTAAGAAACCAAACTGGTGTGATGCTAATGACGCAATATTGGAGACATGGACACAACAACCTCCTGCTCTTATACAGGATATTATTTCAGAAATTTGAAACTATATTTTAGAAGAGTGATAGTCAAGTCTCCATATATGGAAGAGTTTAATTGAATCAGGATCATGTACAATTTTTTTTGATGCAATCTTTCAAAGAAAATGTTGGTTGAGACAGGCCATTTTCAGGGGGGTTGGCCGCTTCAATGCTATTTTTGGATGGGATAAAAATAACCTTCCTCATATTTTTTGTGTCAGAAGTTTTGCTAATCTCCTTGTCTATGACAAAAGACATCAAGAGGTCCTGCATGTGCCTTTCTGTCATCATGAATTATTGTTAAACACCGGAGACAAGAATTTCAGACTTACCAAATTTTGACCCAATTATGTGCTGCCCTCTAAGCTCGGTCCTGAGTGCTTTTTAGTAGAGGTGTGCCGATACTGGCATCGGGTATCGGTATCGGCGGTATCGGGACTCTATTGGTGGCTTCGGTGGTATCGGTTTTGAATAGGGCCGGTTCCGATGCCAGTCATGCTCCAGAGCGCACAGTAATTAGCGCCCCCACTTGGCCAGTGCATTACCAAGTCACGCTTGGTTGGCTGCAGAGCCCCATTGAGCTGATTAGGCCACGTGCTTCACGCAAGTCTGACGTGAATATAATAGGCCCCTATATATACTTGGTTATCTTATAAATCTACATTTAGTCGAAGTAAAGTTTTAAAATGTAAATAAGATGTCTGATAGAGTGGCAATGAAGTTTACAATGTACATCTAGATTAAATTTCATGTTAAATGATCCATGCAGGCAGAATTGATCTAGGGCTATTTTCTTTTCATCAGACGTTTGTAATAGGCCTATGTTCATCAGATGTTTTAGCTTATTGTTGTTTTTGAATATTGCATTTTGATTTGACTAAGTATCTTATTTTTTTCTTGTTTATGTATGTAACTAATCAATGTTCAAAACTCTTGATTTATTAGGCTTAAACTTCCTGTAAAGTTATATGCAAGAATCATATTAAGACACCAATTTTCTTTCTATACATTCATTCTGTCATGTCTTAAATTCATTCTATTCTCCTATTTGCTTTGTAATATTCTCTTCTTTGCTTGGTAATATTTGAGTTTTTTTAATTTAAATTTTCTCATTGTCTGTATATATGAATAACATCTATGTTCAGACATGACCAGCTGCAAACGCAAACATATCCTTCAATAAACATTTATTCTTAAGTAGCTGAATGTTGACAATGTACAGGATTTATTTCTTATCAGGGCAATCATGATTTTAAAAATACTAAAAAATTGAGCTTTCTAGTCTGTAATGTGATCTGCGGTCCCCAATTACATTCCCACGGCACAGCAGACCAAGTTGGGTGTGTATTGCTGGCCAGGCTGCCCCCCTCGGCCTCAGTGCTCCAATATTACCGGAATCACGGAACAAATGGAGCTTGTGCCAAATAAACAATTAAACATGTACCTCCATTGTATTTTGAGTATTCTTGACATACCTGATTTATGTAACTGTAGTACAGCGTGATTTCGCTATTGTGTGTTGTCTTAAAGACTTTTAAAAACTATATTTGGAATTGGTCGAAGTAGCCAAGCAGGTTATAAAGATATTTATTACGATGTCTGTGGTTTTTAAGTCAACTTGAATAAATACGATTTGATTAGATTTTTTATACAGCTATAATAAGATGGCATGAATACCTTGTTCGTTTAGAAATTATTGCAGCTGGTTTAACTTTTAGAAAAGTCCACTTTGGACCGCCACACAATGCAGGCTACATTTTATTATATTTGATACGCATTTTACAGTTGATTTATATGCTTTTATTTAAAAGCTTTTCTATACTCACAACGAAATACAGGCTTTCAGAATAGGCAGGAAAAATTCAACATTATTTTAGACAAGAGAATTCTTTTATATATTTTTCCAGTTAGACCTATTTCTGTCTCAGTACGTACCAATGTTGGAAAACATCATGCAAATTAACAAATATCATAAATATGTAGGTATCTATAGCAGCACAGAATCATCAGCAACGTCGGCTGTTTGATGAAGCATTGAAGCGTGAATACCAGCGTCATAAGTGAAGGGGGGGGGGTACAAAGGGGGTGGGTCAAGGCAAAGGTGTTACATTGTTTCAGAAGACTTAACAGGCGATTAAGTATCGGTATCGGTATCGGAATCGGCCGATACTAAAGGGATGGTATCGGTATCGGCAAGTATCGGTAAATACCAGGATCGGTACACCCCTACTTTTTAGAGTTGATTGATGAGATGGAATAGAATGAAGCATTGCTAAATATTTCACATATGTATAATGATATTGCATAGTAATAGTGAAGGAAAATACTGATTTAGTTGAATTATAAGCATAAAATCAATTCGGAAGCTAAAAGTTATTCTCATGGTAGTAATAGCCACCAAAGTGTCTGGATGTGTTGGTTACAAATGAAACTAAGCATTTATGACAAAATAATTACAAAATGCATAGTAAAATTTTCCATCCATTGAGTTTTAATAGAATTGTTTTTTTCTTTAAATGTGGCCAAATTATAAGAAACTTTAGGAATAAAGTGCATTTCCTCCTTTGAAAGACAATTGTGACAAATGCTTTCCTTGGATGTCTGGCTGTCAGGCCTGCTTACAGCGCAGAGCGACCCATCTCATTCATGACTGTTTTGGCACTCACTCTTGGGTTTAGAGCCTGGAATTTCAGCAGCTGTGGCTTTTCGGTCTTGAAACAGTCTTAAAATGATCACCCAGATTCTGATGAATGTTGTGCCTGTCTTGATCAGAGGTTGTGAGTACAGGTCTACCTGGCTTAGAAAGGTCCTTCATTCAGCCTTTTAGACCAAACTTGGTCATGAGCTTGCCAGCCGCCAGCATCCCAACTGCTGGGTCTCATTGCTCATAGAGTCTACCCAATTGTAGTCTGTTGGCATATCCAAACTCAGAAAAGATGAAGAAACTTTTCTGAGGGCTTTTTGTGCAGTTAGGGCAACTGATCCCAAGGATTAGTCTAATTACTGCACTACATGGCCTGTACTAATGCAGTGAGCAATGACCCCAAGATTATGTAAACATGACAAATTGGTCATTGTTAATGTCTAGGACATTGAACACACAATAAATAAGTTCGAAGAATTATTTTCTTTAAATTATTTTAAATTGAAAGATGGTGGCTTAATTTTGTCCTTCAATTTATGCAATTAATTAAAGTTTCTATAGAAAAAAATGGCAATGACTGGGAGATCAAATCTGTTCACTGTCAAACTCCTATTGGTTAAAATCTGCCTGAATCTTAAATTGACACTGCTACTGTAGGGACTCTTTGTACCCACCTTCACAAGATCGTTCATCTGAGTTGTCCCCACAATCATCCCAATCATCACAGACCCAACGTGTTGGAATACAATTGTTGTTGGAGCACCAGAACCTTGATCCACATGCTGTAAAGTAAGTCATTATTAGTAATTATCGTTAGTAATTATTTGCTTTTCATTTGTCCACAATCTGTGTGACTTGTGATTTTGTGTAAAAAAAAATTAAAGGAATGTTTTTGCAGAAGTATATTAGTAACCCAGAGGGCATTCTGACCTCACCTGATGTCAGCATGACGAATGTGACGTCACACTGACGTCTTCTGATGTCAAAATAGGTCAAATTGCACACAGTAAATAACAATAACAACAATAACAATAACAAATTTTTATTTAAAGTCACATGAAATAAAACAATAAAACACTAGCAACCAGTGCTATTTTGTGACTAGAGGAATATATACACTATGTACAAATAAATAAAACAAGATAAAATCATTTAAGAACGTCGAACACATTAAGTAAAAGAATCAGAGTAGTTGTTATTAACATAAAACCAAATGCTACTCGGTAAAACATGTTTCTGCATTAAAATTTTAAAATCTTCGAGACTTCCAGCTTCTTTTACATTATTAGGCAGCTGATTCCAGATTTTGACCCCAACATAGACAAGAGATAGTTTTCCATAAGTGGTAGTATTAGGACATTTTAGCATGAAATTTTTATGTCTACGTAAACTATAATTGCTACCGTGAGTTCGAAAGAGTTCATTTACAAAGGATGGTAGTAGGTTATTGGCTATTTTATACATTTCTATTGCAATTTTGAAAATAAAAGTGGAATTAACATTTCTGGATTTACATTCATTTAATAAGTCTTCGTAGCCTGCTTCAAAGTTACCGGTAACAAATCTTAGAGCTCGATGCTGAATTTTACACAGTTTTTTCAAAAGTGTTTTGTTACATAAGGACCATACAACTGGACAATATTCATAATTGGCCGATATAAAAGCATTATATAATAATAATTTTGTTTCATGATCGAGAGTGTTGCTTAATCGCATTAAGGCATTGACCTGTCGACTGGCTTTAGTACAGACATTTTCTACATGATTAGCAAAAGATATTTTCTCATCAATGAGAACTCCCAAATATTTTATACATGACTGGCTTTGAATAACAGTGTTATTGACCGATAGATTACCTAGTTCTGTATTACCAAAGGATATTAACTGAAACTTATCAGGATTGGCTTTCATGCCATTTGAGGTGAACCACTCTAGCATATTACATAAATTTACTTCGAGAACAGATTTTAACAATTGAACAGATTCTGCGTGATATGAAATAACATTATCATCTGCATAGTTATATATTTGACAATTTTTAACAAAGAAGAAGATGTCATTAATAAATAGGTTAAACAATATAGGGCCTAACACCGACCCTTGAGGTACACCCTTTTTAATTTTACACCAAGCACTTCTATCATTATTTATCTTAATACGTTGGTACCTATTGCTTAAATAGTTCTGAAATATTGCTAGACAATTATGGTCAAAACCATAGGCATTCAATTTAGCCAATAAAAGTCCATGGGGGAGCACATCGAAGGCTTTACTTAGATCCATACTGACTGCTGCAGCAAACTTGTGATTGTCGAGGCTTGACTTCCAATCTTCAACAGCTTTTAAGATGACGCATTGTGTATTGTGACATTTTCTATAAGCAGCTATTCTGTTATTAAAAATAGTATCCGTATAAATAGACATTTGCGAATTAATCAATTTCTCTATTACAATATTTAAGCTAGGCAGAATGCTGATAGGTCTATAGTTCGTTTTTTCATATTTGTCACCACTTTTATAAATTGGAGAGACTTCAGCCTTCTTCAAGACGGACGGAAACACTTTATCACCGATGATTTTGTTGAACAGCCTTGTAATGACGCTCGTAAGGGATGGACCGCCGATCTTCAATAACTTCGGTGGGAAGGAGTCGTGTCCAGTTGCCTTGTTTGGATTCAAGACTTTAAGGACCTTGGCAACGTCATGATTGTTAACACTGTTCAGGGTGAAAGACAGGTCTTGATTTTGCCTTCTGATGACGTTAACACTGGGATGGTCTTGGTAGTGAGATATTATATCACAGATTGGACTTTCCACAAAGTCCTCATTTAAGCCAATATTATCCGTGATGGTACTGAAGTGATTGCTGAGGATAGTAGCAATATCACTGGGCACAGTATAAATTTTATCACCGTCTCGGAGAGCAGAGAACTCATTTTGGCATTTCTTGTTTGAAAAGAAAGGTCGTATAGTTTGCCAGAAGCTTTTGTCACCACGGGAGCAATGATCTCGAAAATAGTTCCGCATGGATGAACGTTTTAGGGATACGAATAAATTTCGTTTCTGGCGGAAATCCTCCCATTTGGTTTGGCTGTGGGGATCTTTACGTGCTTTGTTCTGGGCCTGACGTTTGCGGTACATGGCTTTGCGTAAAGCGCTGTTCATGAAAGGGGCATCGGTGTGTTTAATAATCTTCTTCTTGAGGGGGGCGTGTCTGTCAACAACATCTTTCAGCAGCTTATCGAAAGTCCAATATGCATCATCAATATCGGGAAAAATATCCATGAGATGGAAAGGAGTATTTTCGAGATCTTCTAGAAAAGCTTTTTCATTAAAATGTTTATAACTTCTATAATATTTAAACTTCGGAGTATTTCTAGGCACGGAAATTTTTGTAGCTGTAGCTATCAAATGATGGAAGTCGCTGAGGCCACAATTGAAGTTGACTACTTTGTTAAAACGTCTTGGTTTACTTGCATAAAAATGGTCAATTATGCTGGGGGTACCTTTAAAGCAAGTTGGAGAGTTGACCATTTGGGTAAGCGAAAAATTATCAAGATAGTCTTTAACCATGATAGCTTTAGAGTCATGTAAGGTGTTGATATTTGTATCACCCATAATCACAATGTTATTGGACACGGCTAACAACTTGTCAGTGATGAGATGCAATGAGTTGAAGAAGGCTTCGAGTGGGGCGGATGGCAGTTTGTAAATTGTCATAATGATCCACTTTTCCTTCTTAACACTTATTTCAACACAGAGGCTCTGCATATCCGAATTGTTGACTTCAAGCTCACGACATCTATGGTGGGGGATATCATTTCGTATCAAAGTCATTAATCCACCACTTGTGCTGCTTGAATCTTGACGTAAAAGGTTAAACCCTTTCAATGTAAACTGGGCGTCAGGGAAGCTTTCGTCTATTTTGGTCTCTATTATGCTAAAACAGTCAACAAGTTCATCATGGAATATATCACTTAAACATGTGAATTTATTAAAGATGGAGCTGTTACTATCGAGCAAGGCATTGCCAATGTCATTCTTAAATTTCCTGCCAAAAGGGGATTAGTTACATCTCATTGCCGGATTTAGCTTCTGAACGCATTTTATAGTGTTAGTTTCGATGAAGAAAGGAAGTAAAATCTTGGCCTGTTGTTCCTTACAACCTATAGTTCAGGTCAGCTGCACTTCCAATGGGAGACATCCACTCCCAAGCTGAATTCTCAGAATGTTTTTTGAACGTTTTTTAGGTCATGAAGTATGAAGGAAACGTTTTTATTGTGATGACATATATGTTGCTTCCATTTTCCTTTCACTGGAATATTGACACTATCTGGAGGGACCTATCTAGAAATGGCCTGGAGTGAGGGGGAGGGGGGGTACCATGGTCCCATAGCCTCCCTTAATACGCCCCTGCCTATATGACAATAACTTCTAAAGTGGAAGCAGAAATAATTCAATCTATGGGGCACACGGGGCACACATTTGAACTAGGAGCCACGTAGAATTAAAGGCTGCACAAGGGTTAAACAGCATGAATTACTTGTGCACTGAGGACATAATAGGATGATAGCATATACGTTAGTACATATAATTCTCCATGTTAGAGCACTTGAGTTGTGTGGCAATGCCTGTATTCTTACTTGAGTTGGGAAGAGTTGATTCTGTTGTAGGCACAGGCATCTCTGTGGCTGTAGGGGGCGGGGGTTGATCATAATAGCATTCCATTTCATCAACACAATTGTCATTACAGTCACATGTTCGGTCACAAACCAAGAGAGGATCAATGCAAGTGTCATTTCCACAGGAGAAATTCCCACTAGAGCAACCTGAAAATAAAACAAGAAATGGATAAATTTACTTCCAACTACTTTTCTGAAAAATCATTACAAACTACAATTGGGCAAATACTATGGTAGATAAATGGATAAGATTTAATATGCGCTGGCCTCTAAGCTCAGTCTTCTGTGATAGCGACTACTGTAGATTGATGAGATGGAAGAGAGAGCAGAATTGCTTAATGTGTCACACATTTACCAATTGCATTGCCCTGTACTGGGTGTTTTATCATCACATCTTATACATACATCATATTTATTGTAAATGCAATCCTCCAAGCCCAGCACTGAGCACTCATTGATAGCTTTCCATTCACTGTTCAGTCTAAAGAATGATATATAACACAGTCATGCCCGTTACTGATAACTCAAAATACAAAAAAGTTACATGAACACAAAACCATTTCAACGGCCAAGCTGACATCATGCTTTTGTATCTTCATGTCTAGCAATAGAGACTTTAATCGAGGATAGGTTAGAAATCTATTCAGCATTTTGCAGATGACAGAATAGCAAAATGGCCTACCATTGCCAAAATTTATTGAACTTTGAACTCACCTTCACAAGATCTTTCGTCTGAATTGTCCGAACAGTCATTAATACCGTCACAGACCCAATATGTGTAAGTGCAGCGGTTGTTGGAGCACCAGAACAAGCCTTGTGAATGACACGCTGTAAAAAAAGTCATTGCTTCACCAAAATTAATTAATAATAGAGGAGATTATGGAGACAATGAGCCTTCCTGTGAGACCGAAGAGCCGTCAACTAATAGGTACCATTTACAAAAGCCTGTTGTTTTCTGTTACCTGGAAAACAGAAAACAACAGGCTTTTGTAAATGGTACCTACTCAAGCGACCAAACTATCAAATGCGGTGTACCCCAAGGAAGCATTCTAGGGCCATGGTGCTATCTCATATTTTGCAACGACATGCCATCATGTACCAAATGCCAAATGATCATGTATGCTGATGATACTATCTTAATTACGAGTAGTAAAAACTTAGATGTAGTCTCCGCTGAATTAAGTGGCGAACTACAAAAATGCTACCATTGGCTTACTGACAATAAATTGTCTATGCATAGGGGGAAAACAGAAGCCCTCGTCATGTCATCAAAAAGAAAACAACGAAATATTGGTGATTTTCAAATTTCTATTGATAATCATACCACAACCCCCTCAGAAAATGTAAAATACCTGGGGTTAAAAATTAACAGCTCCTTAACGGGGCAAGAAATTGTCAATTCTATTGTCAGTAAGTCAACAAATCGCCTTAAGTTTCTCTATAGACACAGGGAATTGTTAAATGCCACAACCCGTAAAAAACTAGTTAAATCTCTAGTATTGTGTCACTTTGACTACGCAATTGTTGCGTGGTATATGGCATTGAGTAAGACCAACAAAAGACGACTACAAGTGGCACAGAACAAGGCAGTTCGTTTCATGATAAGTTTAGGTCCTCGTGAACACATTGGTCAAACAGAATTAGATAGGGCTGGTATACTCTGCGTTAATGATCGAGCGAGACAGATGATCCTCCATATGATGTACGATGTATTTCATAATACTGCGCCTGAATACTTATGTAAACAATTCCACCTTAATAATGGCAGATACTTAACAAGATCAAACCAAAATTGTTTTATTGTTCCGAGTGCAAGAGGCATAGCAGCTTTTAATTTCAGCACAGTCGGTGCTAAGGAATGGAACAACCTGCCTAACAGCATTAAATTATCATCCAGTAAAGACAGCTTTAAAAAATCTGTAAGATCATTTCTAAAAATTCAGGCCCACTCAATTGAAAATCTGGACTTTATTTATTACTAGTAACTATAATTATTGTCGCTGCACCTGTATATGTTACTACACAATTTCTGTCTAAGCACACTCCCCTGTAGTGCACATTTTTTGAAGCTCGCCATGTTTCACCAAATGGACCACAGTGGAAATAAGCTTCATAGCTTTCCTGTGCAATCCATGGTGAGGGCGTATTTTATGCTCTTACTGAATAAATCAAATCAAATCAAATCAAAAAGTCCGATCCCGATGCAACTAACGCCCGGGATTAACCAAATGGTCATGGAACAAGAAATTAATACTCCACGGTTGCCTCATACAATAAATAATAATTTTAAAATTTTTCACATCATTGATAATCAAATGACTTTAATAAATAAGGAATAAACTTCTATCATTTCTTCAAAGACACTGTATCTAGTGCCGGTCTGCATTTTCCGGTTCTCACAGTTTCAGTTTTTTGCCAATTTCCTGGGAATTTTCCGTCATGGGGAGTCTCAGGAACAAACCCGAAAGATGAGATGATTAATCTCATGGAATGTGCAACAGAACAAATACTACCATAGGTGCATTTTCTAGTTCTACAGTTCATGAAGTGAAGTTTTGGAGAGACCTGACTTAAAAAAGAGCATTCTCTCTCCAAGATTGCAACTCTTCAGTGAAAGTTTAGAAAGTGCTTTTCAATAGAATAAATATTGTCAGTACCAAATTCTATAATTACTAGACAATCAGAACTTTGATGCTGCAACAGTACACATGGTGCATGGCAAGCACTTACTTGAAGGAGGAGGAGCAGGTTCTGTTGTGTTCGGGAACATAGTCGTGAGTAAGGATGGGGTTGTCGTGGGTTGATCGTAATAGCATTCCATTTCATCTACACAATTGTCATCACAGTCACATGATCGGTCACAGACTAAGAGAGGATCAATGCATGTGCCATTTCCGCATGAGAAATTCCCACTTGGGCATCCTGGAAGTACAGCAAAAAGACAAAAGAGGTAAGTCTTGCTTCAAACTGATTTTCCAAAAATGCTGGCTACAATTGAACAATATTGTTAGCATTCACAATTACAATTGTGGTCTTGATTTGCATGGATGTCAATTTTTTTTCTTTTGCTTTATATAATAGTATCTCTTTTTCGTGTAAAAAAAGAAGTACTCAAGTTAAAGTTGGATCCCAAATACCGTTTTAAATTTACATGTCTATATGTCTGTACTAAAGTAAAGTTCCACATGCTAATATGCTGAAGTTAGAAAAACCTGAAGCAGCTTCATTGGCTGTTCCACCATCATGCATTAGTATCTGCATGTTTGACAGAAACTGAAAGAAGTAGAATGTTACAGTAGATTTATTCGGTGTTCTACTGATATCAGAATATAACACAATGACATAGCCACATAGAACTCTCAAAATTCTTTAATCTTTGAACCCACCTTCGCAGGATCTTTCATCTGACAAGTCCCAACAGTCATTCCAACCATCGCAGACGTAATGCGGAGGAACACAACGGTTGTTAGAGCACCAAAACATTCCTAAGGATCCACATGCTGTAAGTAAAGCAGGCAACGCTATAGAAATGCAATTGAAAATTTTCTCTTATCTAATTGGCATTGAGCATGCCGAGAAGTGACCCGGTTCCCACTGAGCATGACCAGACCTATTGAGCATGTGCAGAAAGCAATAACAAATGGCGGCCATTTTGAAATTTCCCTACTTCAACTATTCAAGGCCAGTTTACTGCAATTTCAATTAGTATGAGTTTCTATGGAAAGTTTTGTGACTTTCTACGTAGCATTTTAGGCTCATCTGATTGGTTTGTGAGCAGTAAAACGTCCTCAAATCTGCAAGTTGGACGTATGGTAAACTGTGAAAATTTAATTATCAGCTTCAGTAAACAGTAAAGTTTATAATTTGATCAGATTAACAAGTAAGCACTGGCACTGGGACTGCCATAACCAGACACGTCACTAGCCATGAGAAACGTTTTTAGTGCTATTCAAATGAGTTTAAGCCATGTAATTCAGTGCCTGGACCATCATATCAACCACATTTGCTACGTTTTACTATAGTACTACAGAAACTCATACTTCTTGAAATTGCAGTAAGCTAAAGCTACATGAGGTTCACTCATCAGACATGGCTTATGTTTATCTAAATTTTGTAAGGAATTTTTTGGTGTAGGTCTGATCAGTGAGCCCCATGTAGCTCACTTTCGGATCAAATTTTACCATGAATGATAAGGACAGTTTTCATAGTGGCAATCATGATATAATTTATTCCTCGCGCACAGTTGCTTCATAATAGAGCTCAGTCGAGGAAACCTCAGGTGTGCCCAGAACAGGACTTGGAGGGCTGCACTTACCATATTTATTCCATCGGACCAAAAAGTCAGGGGCCAAAGAGCCAGTGATATACCAATTACGAACATTTGTACTGGCCTTACAACTGGTGATCAAGCGGAAGTATCATTTTTTCGGCTGGAAATTATTTATTTTATGGTTAATGTAGTAGTATTTATTTATTTCAAGTGTGCGAAGTCCCTGAATATCCATTCCTGAATTAAGCAACGCTTATTGAAAAATACCTAGGCCGGAAATTATTTATTTCAAGACTGCCCAAAAAGAATTTAGTTATTTCACCAAAACTAAGCGAGAAATTATTTAAAAAAATCCAAGCCTCCCCCAGACATTAAATGGTCTCTCCCGAACCAAAATAATACTATAAGATCAGCACATCTGCATTAACTTTATGAGTTTTCATGTGGTATACTCATTACTCAATCAAAATGACAAACAGTCAGTCAATCAATACATTTTTTATAAATGGTTTTTACACAAAATTAAATATATCACTCTATTTACACGTACACTGGCTGTGACAACTGATTATGGAGATATTGTCGATTATACCGGCCCAGAGCAGCCAATGTAGTGAAATAACAGCAGGTGTCATGTGAAAGGTAATGAAAAAAATCTGTACTTATTTTCAATATTTCAGAAAAGTATAATCTTATAATGTAAATATAAGTCCAAAAAGAAAAAAGGCTATCTGACCTAAGTATACTAATGAACCAAATGTTGAAAATGAAAAATTATTAGTTTCTGCTCCGGCCACCGATAACGCAGACAGATATAATTTTCCATTGTAATTCTAATAACTGAAGGCAATTCAGTGAAAATAATGTCAGTTACTATATCAATATATTATCAATATTGAATTCTTACAGCAAAAACTAGCCAAACAAGATTGCATTAGTTACAGTAGACGAAAAACTAGTGCTCACAGAAAAGCACTGGAATGTTTCTCGTGAGGTCATAACCCTATTCATGCGATGTTATTCTCTGTGAGTCATAAGCAATTTATGAGGTCACAGACTATATAGTATACTTTCAATGCAAGTAGGGAAAGCCATTTCATGTGTCATATACCACTCATCAATGAGGTCAAAAGATACTGAATGATAAATTGACACTTCATTTCAATGTATTTGACAGGGTATGTTGTGAGGTCATTGATGGCAACCAACAGCTTTTCTGTACGCACTCGTTTTTCGTCTACTATAACAACTACTAAGAGCATAATAATTATGCTGTTTGGCACTATAGAAATGCAATGGAAAATTTGCTCTGACCTAATTTGGCACTGAGCATGCCCGGGAGTGACCTGATTCCACTGAGCATGCTCAGACCTATTGAGCATGTGCAGAGAGCAATAACAAATGGTGGCCATTTTGAAATTTCCCTGATTCAAACTTTTAAGGCCAGTTTTCACTACAAGCTACATGGGGTTCACTCATCAGACAAGGCTCATATATTAATCTAAATTTTATAAGGAATTTTTTGGTGTGAGTCTGATCAGTGAACGTTATGTAGCTCCCTTTTGGGTGATAATGGATCAAATTTTACTATGAATGATAAGGACAGTTTTCATAGTGTTTGGCAAGCTCCGGTATTCTTACTTGAGGGCGGTGTCACAGGTTCTGTTGTGGGCTCGACCATAGTCGTTGGCGCGGGTGAGGTTGTCGTGGATTGATTGTAATAGCATCCTGATTCATCAACACAATTTTCATCACAGTCACATTTGTGGTCACAAACTAAGAGCGGGTAAATGCAAGTGCCATCTCTGCATGAGAAATTCCCTCTTGGGCAACCTGGAAAAACAGCAAGATTCTGTTTCTTGGTAAACCACAATTAAACAAAAATTATGATGATTTTCCATTAATATTATCATCATTGTTATGAATATGTTTCAAAGATGACAATGCCAAACTGTTTTTCATGGAGTATGTGCTGATACCGGTATTAAAAGAAAGAATAGAGACAAATATAAGAATGAAACTATATATATGTGTATATATTTACATTTACATCAATAGAGTCTCAATATACACAATGTCTCTTTCTGTAACTTGAAATATAATAAAGTAACAGGAAGTTCATTGGCCAGCTGAGATAAGGCTTTAATTTCTACTGGTGTCAATATTGAAACTGCAACATTTGGTAAGATGAAGTTACAGATCTATTCAGTGTTTCACTGATAACAGAATACCACAATGACTTAAAATAAGTTAATTTTTTAACTCACCCTCGCAAGATCTTTCATCAGAATTGTCCCCACAGTCATCAAAACCATCACAGACCCAAGATGTTGGAACACATCGGTTGTTGGAACACCAGAAGCTTGATCCACATGCTGCAATGTAGATGTTTGATTCTTTTGCACTCCAGGCTAAATGAGCAAATTCCACTTTTGAATAGAAGGGGCACTTTATTGGCAGCCTACACTACACTAATATTGTCTCATTTTGCTTAATTACTATAGGCCTATTAAATTATATAGTATTTTTTCATCTAGATTTTGCAAATAAGCTTCAGCACTGCATAATTTACTCGTACTTGTACTCGAGTACATTTTAAAGCACTCATCAGCTGCATATTTAGGGAGGGGGCCGTTGGACCGTACCCCCCCCCCCGTCCGTCAGGCCCAAAATTAATATGGTAGAGATAGGGAAAGCCCTGGAGCACCCCGTATGCACCCCATGTAATGCCCCCCCGCCCAGGCCATTTCTAGATATGCCCCTGGCACTCATACTCGTACTCGAGAAAATTCAGAAATAGCTGTACGGCAGTGTATGCGTACTCGTACGTGTGGCAATTACTCGTACTCGTTCTGGAGTATATTCGGCTGCACTCACACCCAACCAGTGGCGTAGCTAGGAAATTTTCCAGGGGGGGCAAAATATTCAAGTCAGCGATGGAAATGGAACATTTTTGTCGGGGGAGCTATTATCGCTGTCGCGGCAGAGGCGCGCCATCGGCAAAATGCAACGTTTGATGGCAATGTAATCATTACTTTCCTGGTCAGGATGGAGCCACGGGGGGCGACCGCCCCCCTACCCCCCCTGTAGCTACGCCACTGCACCCAACCCTGACTCCTGCTTCACCATAATGGCTAGTAGAGAGGACACTGGAAGAATAGACCGTGTACAATGGGACCAAGATGCCCTGCAAGGATGCCGGAAGGAAACAATGGCGGCAGGGGTGGTAGAACAAAAAAGAGTAAATCAAATCCTCGCCACAAAATTATACTCTGACGTCAATAATAATTTTGCATGTTTTTTTTACACGTTTGGGAAAATAAGACCTAATGATGTTTTGTCTTCACGGTCAAAAGGGGGGATTTACTAAAAAGCGGGCTGGGAGAAAGCGGGTAGCGGGTAGCGGGTAGATTCTGATACAACACAGAAGCTGCTTGATACAACTCCATCCGCTACCCCTCCGTCGTAGCTTTTTTCAACCCGCTTTTTAGCAGGTCCCTCAAAAGGGCACATCTTGAACCCCTGCACCCTGTGGAGGTGTAATTTTCCAACCCTAACCCCTTTCCTCCATAACCCTGTATGGCCCTGGGACATAGGCCTATCGGAGAGGGGGGCAGTTCAAAAAGTTTGGGAAACAGTAAGATTCGGGGAAAAAGGGTAAACAATTTGGGCAGATAATTGAATAAACGCCATTGAAAATTGATGATTTCAAGCCAATTTTATTTGAAATGATATTAAAAGTAGATCTTGAAATTCAGGCAGATGTTGCTCCCCCCCCCCAAAAAAAATCACGCGCACCGTACGCCTATGCCCTGGGACTTAAGAATTTGCATTTACATTAGAAATCTTTGCTAATAGTGTCACATTGTGTCGTTGTCATTACCCAACAAAAACTTTCCAACCAAAATGCCATAAATTGTCAAAATTCACATGTAATCCCATAATTTAATACTGAATTAAAGAGAGAAGCCCCTCCATTCTCTCCACAGTTATATTTAATAGCCAAACATTCTTGCTCTTGATTTCAAAAAGATCCTATTACTCACGTGATTCTGCAGTAAAAGTGGGACCAATCGAAATCAAAATTGTAATAAATACACAATGGAGGCGAAACATACTTTCTTCCTTCTGTGATGCGTACAGAGACTTGCACAGTTTTCAGTTAAAATTTGCCAAAATCACTGATAAATTGGTGATAAAAGTTGGCTACGATTATAAATAAAAATTCTGCGAAATATCTATGAATAACAATCATATGATAATCAATCACAGATTTCTGTGTTTGTGGTAAGGTACACGTCTTATTTTATACCTTTTTCACCTCAACAATTGCGCAATCTTCACGTTTCCATTTGGTCACCTGTCAATTCTCCCAGTATATTAAACTTAGAATCTATACTGCTCAAAAGCACCACCTTTTTGATGTAGGGAAATTGCAAAACAATTTCCAGTTCAAATTTCGATTTGTTTATTAGTAAAAACATAATAAAATCACTAGCACATTGAGTGATTTTCATGCATCTATACAGGGTCCTAAGAATACGGTTATGCAACCCTTAAAACTAAAAGTGAAAATAAGACCAAATAAAAAAAGTCACTTCATTTGAGGCGAGTAAATACTCTTAACACAAAAGGTTCTTGATGGCATACTTGGTGGTAAGGTCGTATGATAGGACTATATGCCCACAACTTAAGAGAAAGGGGTTCCATTGTGGGAGTTTAGTGCAGCTGGATCATCTAAGCGTTGTTTTTGTTTGCTGTAGGAACCTTTTTAAAAGTTGAATAATGAACCTTTTAGGGTTCGTTATCTATACCAACTTAGAGAACCCTTAAAGGTTACATATAAAACCTTTTTGTTAAGAGTGAAGCTGTCTGATATACATCTCTGCAATCTGAGCCTGAAGTTATGCAATAGTGTTGTATTCAGCAGTATTTTTCACACTCAAAATTCTCAACGGTCCAATAACTTAATCAGACGTCCTTACAGTATCTTTAAAATAAGCTCATAGGCTTGCTTTCCCCAATATGGTGCTGCAGAGGCGTTAAACACACACATATAGGCTTGCTTTCAAAATCAAGTAATCGGCTGCCATGGGCTCCAGTAACATTTTTATTAGAAAACATCGCCATAACTTCGCTAGTCATTCTCATCATTCGAATAGTTTCTATCATGAAGTTTAATTAAATATATTCCAACATGTACCGGTGTGAAAGGAATAATTGTCCTCCAGTAAACAGTGTCCTGGGACACTTTAAACTAAGGAATGAGTGTCCAGTGGACATACATTCCTTGGTTTGTAATGTCCACTCTGGGTTCAAATGTCCTGGACATTTTTTGCATGGACCAGTAATGATTGTCCAGGACATTTGAACCTGGATTCAAATGTCCAGGACATTTATACCTGGTGTCAGATGTCCAGGTGGACATTATAAACTAGTATTCAATGCCCAGGTCATCTGATCCTAGATCTAGCTGTCCTGGTCATCTGATCCTGGATCTATTCGTCCAGGACATTTTATCCTGGTTCCATTTGTCCAGGACAGATCATCCCAGGTCCATTTGTCCCAGACATCTTATACTAGTTCTATTTGTCCTGGACACTTCTACCTAGGACATTCAAAACTGTCCACCCTGTACTTATGACCGTAGCTATCAATAGAACTGATGTACTGTAATCAAAAGACCAAGCTTGGGATCACCAACTTGGGCAGCCTTCCCCCATAGCATAGTGGTCTAGTGATCAGACTTCAATTCAGAACATTGCATGTTCAAGTCCCGCCTGCGACATTTTTTATGTAATCGATATAGCAATGATTATGGTCGTGCTACAATGAATATTTGGGTTGCTAATCTTGGATTTCAGTCTGAGTCTTAGTTCCAGTCATTATTGACTTGGCATAAGATGGATCTTCTCCATGTCATACAATATCTGTCTACAAAGACATACCCTGAAGGGCTGTCACTGAATGTGAAAATAAACATTAGGAGAGCATGCTTTAATAATTACAAGGTATAAATATGTTGTATTTATTTGTCAGATATTCATAAAGTTGAAATGTGGCGATGAATGCAAAAATACTTATCACTTCAAATAACTAGCTGGATATGGATGGCTCCACCCTACGATAGGGACATCAACTTTTCGATAATCATATAATGATGTTTTTTTGGAGGGCGTCACTGGTGATTAATGACCGGCAACCGAGGGACATTAATCCCTAAAGTGGACAATGATAACTAAGGAACAAATGTCCACTGGCCATTGTCAAGGCCTACCAGTTATCGGAAAAAAGGTTCTGTAAATGATTTATTTTACAAGGACAGTTTGCTCAGGACTTGTAAAACTGGAAAGTAATGTCCGGGACATGTAAAACCAGGAAATATTGATCCTACGAAGGACCTATGTTACCAGGATATAGCGTCCTGGACATCCATAGCTAGGATATTTTGGCCAGGACCAGCAAAACTAGGAATATTTGTCCAGCAAAGGACATTTTGTTATATCCAGAACCAGGATTAAGTGTCCCGGACTACAAACACCAGGAATATTTGTCCTTCATTGGACAATTATTACTTGTAAATTATGTCCAGGACTGCTTAACCTAGGATATAATGTCCAGGACTTCCATACCTAGGATATATTATCCTGGACATTTTGGTGGGACATTTGAAACCAGGTCATAGAAATTATTTTCCTTTTTCCATAGGACATTAATCCCTAAGGAGGACAACCATAACTAAGGAACCAATGTCCACTGAACAGAATTTCCTAGGAAAAACTGTCTAGGGACACTCCTTTCTAAGAAATAGTGTCCAGAGGACAGTTTTTCCTGGGAAAATGTGTCCAAAGGACACTCTGTACTGGGACACTCTCAACTACCACACCGGTACCAGTGTACCACGTGATCTGGGTGAAATTCTCACTCACAATGTCTTAATATAAGCCCGGCCTAGTTCTATAACAATAGGTGAGACATTGTACTGCATCGCGGGTGTGTAAAAAGTCCTGAATGTTTCACCATCTGGTGCTTTTCCTGAAGTGAATTCCTTTATTATATTTAATGATAATTACTGATACTAAAATATTAACTATGAAGTATGGTAACTATCAACATTAGTTAACTACAAACAAAAACATGCAATTAAAATTCCCAAAAATTATTTCTATTTATTAAAATCAAACCAGTTTTGGAAACACTTTGCATTGTGATAGCACTTTGAATATTCAGGGAATCAAAACATTTAGGTGCATTTACGTTGATACCATATATAGATATAGTTGATACCATTGGTGTATAGGGGCACATTTAACTTTCATTTAAGCCTAACTTGTGCATTGAGGATGTATATAAGAAAATAATTTGACATATTAAAGCAATAAACATTGCTTAGTGATTCACCGTGTCCTCGTTCCCTGTTCCTATGGTCTGCTCTACTGGTCACTTTGATCAAGCGATGAAATTAAGAGAATGATTCATGAGAATTGGATAGAATGAGTTGTAGATGATAAGATGTCAAGAATGGAATGAACACCACTATCTGTTACAAATATTATATAGATAGTGGATGGTGATGAGACCAATATTGAGTTTTATTGGCCGAAGCAGTAATATTGATCGAGGCCATAGGCCGAGACCAATATTACCTGCTAAGGCCAATAAAACTCTATATTGGTCGACTCAACATCTACTATTTGTTATATTCTGCACCACAATTTTCAAACTGATAAATATATCTGTAAAATAATGGTTTTTCTGAAGATACCTTCATTTTTTTATATGAAATATACTTAATTTTTCCCATTATTTACAATTGGCATATTTATAAAATGATACATTGACATTTCAAGAATTTACATTTCCTCCTACCCAGGCTTTCCCAGACCAAAGAGAGGCACATTTGAGGCACTGAATAGGCATATTTGAGGCATACCATGGAGTAGGTAGAGGCATAAGCTGAGATCACAGGAGGCGTAAAGGAGGCATATCAAACTCCTCATTAGATATGCAAGAGGCATATATGAGGCATTTTCGAGGTACATTTGAGGCATATAGGAGGCGTATTTGAGGCGTTCCAAAAATTTTAATAATGCCTCAAATATACCTCTAGATATGTTAATGATGTGCCTCAAATGTGCCTCATATGCAAATGAAGAGGCATCTTTGAGTCACATATGAGGTACGTTTGAGGTATAACTGAGGCGTATTTGAGGCGTATGCTCATCATGTAAGTGGAGGCACATTTGAGGCATAAATGAGGCGTATTTGAGGCGTTCCAAATTTCTTAGTAGTACCTCTTCTGTACCTCCGCATGGAGGTACAGAAGAGGCATATCTGAGGCATAAATGAGGCACATTGACAGTTAAGGAAGTGAGCCAAATATTTGAATTTTCAAATAGTGCTTCTATCTAAAACAAAGGAAAGACTTGGTACAAAAGCAAAACTACTAAATAAACTTAATGACCTTGATGTAAATGTCAAATGGGTGGCACACTCAATCTGACATGCATTCAGGATTATTTGTCAAATTAAGGAAATTGTTATTTGACTTCTAACAAAAGAGCATGTTGTCATGTGAGTGATAATATAGTCTGTTGAGCAAAATCACAAAATTCTAAGAGTTACATCAGCAACACAACCAAATAAATCGAACTAATTGTTCAGAACACCTTTACAATAAAAACTACAACTTGCATATTTATAAGTATGACAACTACAGCGAAGTATAAGTAAAAATGTGACTTACAACATTGGCACCATGCTCCCTAGTTGGGGTTTCCCTTTTCAATGCAAATTTAGGTCACCACAAGGAGACACCCTAGTATAATCTACAGGAGAGGCATGTTGGAGGCGTAAGGGGGAATTCAGGCCACACAAAAATTTGGCTATGTTGGAGAGGCATATTTGAGGCACAGGGTAGAAAAACAGAGTCCAGTTTGAGGCACATTTGAGGCATATATGCAGGTAATGCTTTTCTTGGTAAGTCAGGGAGGCATGTTTGAGGCATATCATTATGCAGGGAGGCATAGATGAGGCACATCATTAACATTAGAGGCACATTTGAGGCACACTGCACTTGGTAGACTATGCCTCAAATGTGCCTTGAGTATGCCTCAAACGTGCCTCAATTGTACGTCTGAAAAATTTCTATGCCTCAAATGTGCCTCTCTTTGGTCTGGGTTACCTTAAGTAATAGGCAATTAAGTGTACTGTTGCTGCTTAGAGCATAGGGGCACACCAATATCACTCTCCAGGCACCAATAACACTTTTAAGACACCAATATCGTTATTTATTGGCTTGACATATGACTGATCTCCTGTTATATGATTGGCCTTAAATTTTTGATGCAGAATATAACAGTTTATTACTCGACGTGATATGGGATATAGTGAAACATACATCTTTTGAATGCCTTGACAGAGGATTTTGCAGAAATGTTTGAGGAAGGCCTCAAAGAGATTGGAGTTTTGTTCAATACTTTAGATAGTTTCTGATTGAAATGTTGGCTCTAGATCTGGAGTTTGACACAAGGGATGTGTGCATTGCTTTGTTGATAGGTGGTGTGGCTATGGATATCAGATACCAGGTTCAGCTGGTCATTGAAAATGATTTATGTACATCTTGCTACAGTTTAAGTTAAATAAGTCTGTTAAAGAAAGCAAATCATACTTTTTAAACAGAGGTCCACAATGACTGTTGTACTTGACTTTTGAGGCAAGATGCATGGATGGCTTTCTTCTGGAGTGTTTCTAGGCGTGTCCGAGCCCTTGATCCACAGTTTCCCCAAACTGTCATGCAGCATGTTAGGTGTTGCAATATAATTGATGGCTCTGCGTGAACTATATTCATTCTGAACATTCACTGGTGATTTTGTTATCCTGTAAAAACAATTTAAAGTTTTCCGGGAAACTCACTTGCGACATCACTTGTTCTAACTGTTTTATCTGAAAGTAGTGTTGATTTTTTTAGCTGTGTAAGAAATCTTCACGAGTTTTGACAGGTGGCAAAATGGCAACGTAGGGATTGAATTGTCAAGGTGAAATAGTGTCACACAGTAATAGCGAGAGAAACACAGAAATCTGGATAAAATATCACGTGATGGTGATTCATAGATATTTTTGCCGCATTTAGCCATCACCATTTCTTCATTTACCGTTATCGCTAATTTATCAGCAGAGTAAGCAGCTTTTTTACTTAATATAATGCAACTTGCGGCACACATCGCATAAAGAAGAAACATGTTGCAACTCAATTTCAACTGTGTTTATGCAGTAATTCTGCTTTCGATTGGTCTTGCTATTGCTGAGGAATCATGTGAGGAAAACTAAATATTATTTTAGTTATGTCTGGCCTAGGTAACATAATAACGTGTGGATCGAGCTTCTGGCCTGAATGACTTTATTTTCAGCACGTGGATCATTCTTCTGGCCTGAATGACTTTATTTTCAGCATGTCGATCATTATTTTGGCCTGAATGACTTTATTTTCAACATGTCGATCATTATTTTGGCCTGAATGACTTTATATTCAACATTTCGATCATTATTTCGGCCTAAATGACTTTATTTTAAGCATGTTGATCAAGTTCAGTTCTAGTTTGCTATTTTAAAAAAAACCTACACTTTTTAGGGGATGTCGATGGGGAGCAAAATGACTACTACACTGAGATTGTCACAGGACCTCCACTGTCAGGTAAGAACAGACTCTGAAGGCAATTTGACCGGCAAAATAAACTTGAGTTAGAGACACTATCTAGCTTGTTTTATTCATTATCTTTGCACTAGATCATAATATTTATGACACTGGTTCACTGTGCCCCGGGTGCTGATTCACTGTGTCCCTGTATGTTGCAACAGTGAATCAAAAAATTGTTTTAAATGTTGGATAACAAACAGTAAATACTGAAGTCTGCAAATATGTTGATACCATAGGTGTACAGGGGCACATTAAACTTTCATATAAGCCTAACATGTGCATTGATGATGTACAGTCAACACAGAAATTATTTGCACACATTTTCAAAAAATGTATTTTTTTTTGAAAAATTGAAGAAAGTGAATCACGAAGACACAAAATTATTTGCACACCTAGTATTTTGGTAAAAAATGAAATGCATGTCATCCTAACCTACTAACACTACTCTGAAACACAGGTCAGCTTTTTTTATCATATTGGCATTTTTCTGTGAAATATGATGGAAAATGAAAGTGTGCAAATAATTTCTGTGTTGACTGTTTATAAGAAAATAATTTGACACATTAATTCAATAAACATTGCTTAGTGATTCACTGTGTCCTCCTTCTCTGGTCCTATGGTCTCCTCTACTGGTTACTTTGATGGAGCAATTATTTGTTTTTACAGCCTGTCACGAACAAGGCCTGTTCTGGTGCTCCAACAACAACTGCACTTATACAGATTGGGTCTGTGATGGTATTAATGACTGTGGGGACAATTCAGATGAAAGATCTTGCCAAGGTGAGTTCAGAGTTTGATCAGTTTTGACAATGCTAGGCCATTTTGCTATTCAGTCATCTGCACAATCCTGAATAGATTTCTAACCTATGATCTATTGCAGTTTATTTAGACATGCGGATATCAGAGTATCTTGTCAGGAAAGATTATTGTAGCCATTTTGCATAACAATTCTTAAGATTCAACTGTGGAAAGCAGTACCAGGTGAGGTAAGGTGTTTCGTTTGCAATAATATATATAAGAGTGGACCAGATAATTATCGCAAATTAACTTTAATGGCTTGTATGGGAAATATTTTCGAATCAATTGTCAATAAAAGATTAGTTTTTCAGGAGGAAGCAACAAATTCTATAGATCCATACCAATTTGGGTTCTTTAAAGGGTATAGAACCAGTGACAATGTATTTATTATAGACACGTTAATGTCTTACCACAAGCACAAGAAAAAACCACTGTTCATTACTTTTGTTGATTTTTCCAAGGCATTCGACTTGGTAAACCGCACTTTCCTGTATTACAAATTAATTAAAAAAGGTTATGGAGGCAGGTTGTTAAATGTGATTCAATGCATTTTTCAAAATCAGGTGCTAGAGTTAGATGGCAGGGTCAACTTGGATCAAATATTGATAGTACCCACGGTGTTCTCCAGGGTGGTATTGTCAGTCCTGAACTCTTTAACCCTTTCCAGACTGTGCCCAGGATCGTGGCCCAAATTTGGGCCACGATCTCTAGCACCCTGTACAGTACCTTAGAATGGAAATATTAACATGAAATTCACACAGAATGTGCATCAGGAAAGAAGCTTTTCATTCAGCCCATCACCATTTTTTTTTCTCAAAAATTCATCCCGTGAGAACGGGAAATCCAAGTGGGATCTGAAAAGGGGAATCCTGGGGTATTCCCTCAACGTATCATCTCAAAGCAAAACAACCTTAAGCTTTGTTTTTGAGCATTTAAGGCACAAAATCAAACACTCCCTGCCATAACTTACACTAGGGGAGTATTAATATCGCATATAGGTATGGTTACTGCATCTATACATCCTACCTGAACCCATCACCCATTTACCTGGCTCAATTAATTGGCAATATTTAGCAAAATTTGCAAAAATCTAACATTTCAGGTTATACACCTAAATGGGAGAGTATAAATATTAGTTTATGACACTAAAACTTAGTTTTGAACATGTCAAAAAAGTTTAGAATAACTTTCCCTTAGTTACAATGCTCAGGTACGTACAGGTAAATCATTTATAATTACTTCGGCCCCCAATTGACCAGCGGCCGAAAATCGGACTAATTTCTCTGGCTGACAGCAATTCATTGCATGGACCATTATTTCACTAGTAGTTGCCAGATTTTGACCATACTAGATGATCTTATACAGGTAAGGTAACAGCATCTGCACATCTGACCTGAACCCCATTACCTCTTTACCTGGCCTAATTACAGGTGAGTTGTTCAGTGATTATTGGCATAATATACGCAAAATCGAACATTTCCTGCAGTACCTGCCTCCGGGGGTCCAACAGAAGAGTATAAATATCAGGTTATGAACTAAAACCTTCTTAAAACATTGCAAAGAAGTGAAGAATAAATAAAACAGAGTTTCCATTGACTATAAAACTCAGGGATGTACAGGTAAGTCAATTATGATTACCTGCGGACCATTACGCTAACGGCCAAAAGTCGGACTAATTTTTAGTTCATTGCATGGACCATTATTTCACCAGTACGTGTAATTGCTAGGTTTTGAACATACTTGCTGATCTTATATAGATAGCCTTACAGCATCTATTCATATTATCTGAATTCCATTACCCGTTTATATGACCTAATTACTGGTATGTTAATTAGCAACATAAATGCAAAATCAAACATTTCTACAATTCCCAAAACACCTCATGTCGAGGGTGCTGTGATGGGAGTACACATATCAGTGACACTAAAGTTTCTTTCAAACATGTGAATTAAGGAATGGATAGAATGGATGCTGTAACCTTACTTGTATAAGATCACCAAGTATTACAGAAATCAGGTAATTATCAGTGAAGTAATGGTCCAATGGTATATGCAATGAATTGCTGTCAGCCTGAGAAATTAGTCCGATTTTCGGCCGCTAGCCAAATGGTCCACAGGTAATCATAATTAACTTACCTGTACATACCTGAGCTTTATAACCAAATGGAATTATATCTAATTTGTTGCAAACATATTTAGTGATATTTTGGTGCTGGGGTCCATCCAAAGTCTTGCTTATTTTTCATGTTATAGGCCTCATTGTAAGAAACATGCTTAACTACCTTTGATCTTTTTTAATCATCTCACCTGTAATTAAGGCAGGTGTGCTTTTCATATGTGTTCAGGTGTCTTCCCTATCATGTCATTGTAAAGCTCACCATCCCAGCTTTATATTGATATATGGTTATCTATGTGAATTCACAAGTCTTCATTGAGAAAATTTAGGTTTAAGGGTTAAAAACCCCAAATTTGCAATTTTCTCCTCAGTCTGGAAAGGGTTAACTTATTTCTATCCGATATGAATTGAGTACTAGGACAAAGGTAGTGGTATTGAAATCAACAATGTTGTATTCACTCATCTTCTATATGCAGATGACCTTGTACTAGTCTCCGGCAGTGCATCGGGAATGCAGAAATTGTTAGATAACCTTGCGCCCGCCGGCAATAATAAAGTCATAAGTGCAAAATCATAGTTTTGAGATAAACACAAAAAACCATTTATGGGTTCTCCTGAAGTAGCCAAATGCAAAAGTGCAATCTCAAGGCATGAATCTTTTGCTTAATCACAAAATAGAAATATGGATGTGAATATATCATAAATTTATCAATATCCATGCAGCTATGGCCAAATAATCACTTATGACCTTTTAACACAAGGTCAAAATTATTGTACTTTAGAATTAAAAAGTCATAAGTGAATTTTCACTTGCAGTTTTAGGCAATTTATTCATTGAGATTGCATTTGATTTACATCTAGATGAATTCCTGTGTGAACCAGCTTCGAAATGACATGCCTCACAACAATGTAGCATGCTTCCTTGAGTTATGACTTTTTAACGCAAAAGAAATTCTGCATTCTAACAGCAAAATGAAGCAAAAAAGTCATATGTGCCAAAATTGTAAAAGGTCATAAGTGAAGTTTTCCCCCTGTTACGGTGTCAAAAACATGATTTTATAGGTTATGGTTATCCAACTAAGTTTTATTTATTGTTTTTATAAACCTTGAAAGATTTTGATGAACAAACTGCCCCAATAAGAGGTCTAGAATACAGCTTATTTCATGGTTTGGCCCGTATTTCAACGATATTTTCACCAGAAACCCCTATTTTCCTAGACCCGTTTGAATATCAGGGAAATACAGGTCCAAGGCATGACAAAACCTATTTAGGGTCTCCTGGATAAAGTGTTCTTCATTGTCATTGTCATTATCCCATGTCAGCTTGATGAGCAACGCCCAGGAATCAACAGTTCATTGTTGACGCATTTTCGAGCTGACTGAACATACATAAATGCGCCGGACAGCGGAAATACAGCTCTGTGGACAAAATCTGATCGTCAAGTAAGGTCCACATAAGTTTGACCTTCCTGAAGATTTTACAAAATTTCAATAGGATGATTATTATTAACCGAGTAGTGCCCAAAAGCATCCTGGAAAAATGTTTTTTTACTTATTTTTTTCAAATTTCTGCTAAATTGTTGACAGCGCCATGTGTATTCTGATGTTGTCAGTCTCATTGTAAAATTTCTGTTGTGTATCTCATCCAATTAACTACATTTTATGGTGGGCACAATAGACATGACTGTTAGGTTTAGCCCTTTGCGGGAAGTTTTACAATAAAGCCCACTCAGAGTGTAGGTCAGTTCGATGGTCTGGTCTGCTTGGTAAAGGAACTCACTCATGGTGAATATCCCACGTTTTTTGGTATTTTCACATCTTGTATGGGCATTTAAATGCTCATATGTATGCATAATTAAGTTGAATAGTGACCTAATAATTTTGGTGAAGGACATTTGCCAAACCAATCAGATTTCTCTGTAATTACAAACAAGCAACAAAATTGATTCTGATTAGTTGCTTCAGGTCAATTCCACAGAAATGACGAAATCAGTATACCATTTTCAGTGATCTTTAATATGGCACAGTTTGCTAAATTTTTCTCCATATTATTTTTTTGCTAAATTTATCTGGCTTGAAGTGGACAAAATAAGACTTGTGAGAAAAGACTGAGAAACATGAAAATACTATATGCTATATTCTCCTCACGTCGATGTACGTTCACAATTTTGAAAACTGATCAATTCTCTGGCTGTATGATGACATATTTCAACATGTATCATCATGTTTATAACATAGGCCAGTTAGGGTGATGCAGATTGCGCACAAAAAAAATAAACTTTTGAATTTTCAATGGGGCACCCCCCAAATATGTTCCAATATATGAAAAAAAAATTCAGTAAAAATTAGAGCCAAATCAGACAAATATTAGAGGGTGCCACCGCAATTTGAAATATAACATTGTATTGCAATGGGCAAAATCCCAGTATTATGGCGGATGGGTGAAGGAAGTTGTCCTACCACTAGAGTGATGGTAATTTTTTTCTTATTTAAGCTTTCCACCATTCTCATCACAAATCCATACATTATTTTGCCAATATCCGGTCATTTCAGGCCACAGGGCACTAATAAAGCAACAAATTTTACCCAATTTTTACCGCATTAAGGCTAGATGAGGTATTGAATAACATAACCAGGAATATAGGTACACAAATTTAAGTTACACCATCTTATTAAGCAGGAAAAAAGCTTTAATTTGAATACCAACATTACTATGTTGCTATATTCTACAGTATTACAGCAGTGCTTTGAATATTGGGAATTTTCGAAAATAATTGTGAACTAGATGGCTATAACTGACCATGGTCAGTGATGAAGAATTTACCAATATATTTATTATTTAAAGGTATATTGTATAATGTTTAAGTGTACAGACCATCATTGTGTGAATGCTCATGTTTATTTTAGTTTATTTAGTTCAGTTTAGCTTATTTAGTTTAATTAATTTAGTTTAGTTTATTTAGTTTAGTAAATTTAATTTAGTTTTATTGACCACTTGACAAGAACGAAAATAAATTTACTGAGCATCAAAGGTATACTAAGATCAGTATAAATTATCATATTTACACAATAGGCCCATTCAACTTTTATAATCATTTTGAATTTCTTCATGACAAAATTGACTTCTTTTAGCTCAGGGCAGTAATTTGGTTATAATAGGTGAAGATGAATTTTTCAGGGTTGACCGATCTTTTTAACTATTGATGCTACACCAAAATAAACATTAAATAAAATAAAGATGAGAATCTGAGGTATTCAGAACTGCTTTCATCGTTCGTGTACCTTAATTATAACAGGAGATAGAGCCAATTGAAATAATGACAAAAATGTAAAATATCACCGAAAAATTGACTCTGAAAATGTCAAGTTTTGAACATTATTTTAATCTCAAAGGCAAACAGTTTACAGTAGAGACTTGAAATTGGACACACTACTGTAAATGTGTTAGGATTACATGTCCAAGGAGTATTGAATTTTTTGAAGATTGCTTTGTTTGTCAAAATAAAGTTAAATTGTAAAATCATAACCGAAAACATGAATTTTTCAGGGTCCGGCGATCTTTTTAACTAGTTGAGATACGTTAAAATGCATAGAAAACAAATACTAGACGAGATTATGGCCTTTCCGAATATGGCTTCATTTTTTCTGTAGCTTAATTAGAACCGGAGACACAGGCCGTCAAAGTTTGGGTACAAGTGTGAAATTGGAAAATGAGCAGGTCAATTTAGCTGTCATTTTTTGAACTTGTGACCTTTATTAAGCAATGTATATCAATCCGAGGAACTTAAAACTTTGCAAGGGTCCTCTAGGGTACTGTTGCACCGAATGCTGAAGAGATTGTGGAAATTCCTCAATTATTTCCTAGTTAAAAAAATTAGGTTTTTAAAAAAACCAATTTTGCCAAATATTTGATCTTGAGTTTGACCTTGAAAATACCTTTCTAGGTCAAAACCAATATTTTTCCCAGATTGGCAATGTGTGACAAAGGGGGGGTCATTTTATTATTTGAACTGTGTAGGATCAATATTTATTGCTCAAGAGGGCAAAAATAGGCTGATTTTTCTTGTCGCGCGGTATGCGATATTTGGAATTTTTTTATAAATCAGCATAAAGAGATAGATCAATTCCGATTTCAGGGTTCAAACAAACCAGCTGCCGGCTATTAGAATCTATAATATCAACCCGATATCTTTGAAAAAACATAATTGTTGGAATTTTTGAAAATGTAATGAATTGAAACTTTGAAGGGTCATATGACCTTGAAAAATGAGGTCAAGGTCAAATTTGAAGATTGGTATGGCGTGTAAATGGGTATATTTGGGGGGGTTCATTATACATTTGCATTACCTAAAATGACTCCTTCATGGATTTTGAACTCATGCACCTCAAATTTAGCAAATACACCGCACCAAAATGGCCGCTATTCCATAAATACTTGCAATATCAAAATTAAAAATATGCTATGCACTGGCCCGTACTCTAGGCCAACTTTTGGCACAATCAGCATGCAGCTATCATTTATGGTTTTTGCCGAACTCGAAACAATTCAAAAATGACCTAAATATTCAGTGTGGAATGTTCCGCTTGAGCGATTTTGATTATTTTTTCGCCATTGTATAGCTTTTTACAATATATGGACACAAATAAAATCAAATTACTCTAGTTTATATATTAATTGAGATATAGTGATTTAAAATATACTAAAATTTACACTAAAAAGGTCATATAAAGCTTAAAAATAAAAATTGAAACTCTGGACCGAAATGGAGTAGTATACTAGTATACAGCTACCGTAAAAAAAATATTCAGGAAAATCGAAGCAACTTTGTCGGAAACAATAATAAGAATATTAACAAAAACAATAAGAATTTACCATAATAAATATATGGTAAATTCTTAATGACAAATAAGCTAATTCAATGGGGTCAGATGGTCAGCGTATAGCAGTGTTGGTATTCAAATTAAAGCTCTTTTCATGCTCCATCTATTTAACTTACTTACATTCCTGTGACATCGAAACTGTTAAAGTAATTTAAAACCGCGAATTTGGTCAATTTTGTCTATTTTATCTTTGTTAGTCTGGTGGTAGCACCATGGAAAAGTAAAAAATAATCCAAATTTGCTTTGATCCGCTGTTATGACCATGCCGCATTGGTTTGGTGCACCAGGTATAGTTGAACTCGCTACATGCCAAATAATTGGATATTTTTGCATTGAATACTAATGTTAATTTTTATGATGCGGTAGCACCCTCTAATTTTTGTGCGATTGAGCTCAAAATTTCAACGAATTTATTTTTTCATATATTGGAACAACTTCAGGGGGTGCCCCATTAACATTTCAAAACTTCACTTTTTTGCTTCACCCTCGTAGGCCTAGCTAACTAATTCAACTTTTACACAGAACTTATACCAATGTGTAAAGCTACGTGTGACAAGGCCTAAATTTAACATGGTGCTGCTTGATTTTGGAATGAATCATCGGTGACTTTGCATATTGGAAATAATTATATAATTACTGTTGCTGTTATCGTGAAATAAAAATTCCCTGCCGAGGATAACTTCAAGCCCCCCTGGAAATTAAATGGTCGCCACCTTATAGGGTCATAATTATATTGTATGATATTTCTCTTTGATTTGAGATAATCTATGTAGTTTTCAAAATTGTTGATCCTATAAGAAAAGGTCACAGCCTAAAGACTGTGTTCCTATAAAATTGCAATATTAACACTTAGAGGGTGACCATTAGATGATCATTGGGGAGACCATTAGATGATCATGGGGGTGAGCATGGAGTTTTCCACAATGGGAAATGATTTATTTCAAGGTAACGGCAAGTCAGCAACAAATAATCTATTTTTGTCATGTGACATCCTCAAATGTTCATTTCTAAATCAAGCTACACCTTGTTATGTTAAATTATGACCCACCAGGAATAACATGTATATATTTCAGTTTTGCCCAGAAAGAATTTTTTTTTCACTAAAAGTGGGCAGGAAATCATTTATTTAAAAAAACAACAGGAGTATTACTTGATTTAGGAATGAATTTTTGGCGACTTTATACACTCTAATTAAATAATTACTTCTGCTGTTAAGTCAAATAAATAATTACCCGTTGAGGACACTCAAATTTTCCCTGGAAATTAAATAAATGGTCAGCCCAAATAGGTGCAAAAACTCCTATAGATGACGTCCAACTGCAATGAACATCTTTTCCTTGACTTTGCTGTCATTTCCGAGCATCAGAAAAAGTATTGTATCAGGTTAAAGATGATGGTCGGACATAATCTGATCTTTACATAGACTCAGATTAATGCTGGCCTACCCATAGAATTTGGTAATCAAATTCACGTAACTAGGGGATCTCGAGCGGGGGGGGGGGCACCTGGGGGGGGCATTCAATTCTCTGGGGGGCACCCATAATACTTGTACTAATTTTATATTTTAGCCAAGGTTGAAAAGCTCATACGGGGGGCACCTGGCGGGCACAGGTCCAATATGGGGGGGGGGGGGTACGTGGCCCCCATCCCCCCCCAATAGGGACACCACTGATCTGTTGTGGCAAAGTATATTAATTTTATCCTCTTGACTCTTGCAAAATGACATTTGCATGAGAAAACAAACTATATGTTCAGATCAGTTTCAAAAGCTTTAATTTATCACTGTGCAGGGTGATATCTTCAAGAATATCACATGCCCTGATATTTTGGTTTCAGACTAGCTGTGACATTTACAGCCAATGAGGTGTTAATATTGTGACTTCATGTTCTGCGAATATGATGTCACAATGTTGTGATTGTCACTTCAATACTTTGTAATCTGATGTAGTTCTACAAAATAATGAAATAGGCCTAATAAGCATATTAAGGACAGAGGATAGTGGTTCACAAAATCACAAAATTAAACCGTTTTTTATGAGAACTTATTTGCTGTGTCACAATATCCTTGTGAGCTCCTTCCATATTAACCGAGACAAGAAAACGCTTGTCTCAGATATTAAGACCTGTTGTCCATGGGCTTCCTTTTCAACTGATATTATGATTTTTATTTATGTGTAGTGATTCAATTTATTTTATGGATAAAAGTCATAACCCCATCATTTATTACTATCCAGGCAGGTGAAACGCTGTGACTAGTACACTGTAAGTGGCACTTATGACTTTTTTGTGTTCAGGTGGTAATACCAGGTCACATGAAGAAAAGGTCATAAGTGGCACTTATGACTTTTTTGCTCAGATTGACTTAAATATCCCCATAATTAAAAAGTCATAAGTGGTCACTTATGACTTTACAAAACCGAAAAGTTGTCATAAGCCACTTACGACCTTTTAATTCAAATGAAAACTGACAGATGCACAAAAGTCATAAGTGAAAATCTAAAATATCTCAGAAACTGATTACCAGATTTTTATGAAAGTTTCAGGAAACCTGCGTAAAATATTTTTCTTTCCAAAAATGAATCAGTGGTAAAAGGTCATAAGTGCAACTTATGACCTTATTATTGCCGGCGGGCGCTTGTATCTTACTGTAGGAAATGGCACTTGTTGATCAACTCAGAAAAAAGTAAGATAATGGTAGTACGGCCAAGTAGACGCAAGGCAACAAATGAAACTTCTTATGACTTTTCAATAGACGGTGATAGTCTAGAGGCAGTTAATTGTATAAATATCGGGGACATATAATCAGTAGCATAGGCAAAATTTATGAAAATATGCATGACCATTTGCAATTCAGGCGCAAAAGGCAATGCATGCACTCAAAGAGCGTGTGAAATCTACTGTTGGATATCTCCCAGCAAAAGTCCATCTCAAAATGTTTGATTCTCATGTCATGCCTATTCTTGATGATCACAGCGAAATATGGTTCTCAATGAAAGAAATAGGTGTCCTGGAGAAAATCCAACTGCAGTTTTTGTAAAATCTTCTTGGTATTAGACTTCAAACCTCCAATTGTAGCAATACTAGCTGACACTGATCGTTTTCCTCTACTTTGCAGACAACAGGTATCTGCTGTAAAATACTTGGAAAGGTTAAGATTGGGCGACTGTCCCATTTTGCTTAACGATTTTTATGAAATACAAAAATCATTACTGATAAAGAAACAGCCTTGTTGGCTCACAAAATATCAATGATGATGCCAAAGTAAATATTAGTGTCAAATTTATATGAACAAGAACAAATAAAAATGCTAGATGAAGTAAATGACAGTTATAAAAACCCAAAGCTTAGAACATACAAATTATTTAAGAAAGACTTCCGTCTTGAGCCATACCTAAACATAAATCTCCAAAATGTCTTTATCAGAGTACTGTCAGATTCAGATTAAGTTCTCATGACCTTCAAATAGAACTAGGTAGGCACAAACGGCCATACATTATGGCAGATGAACATATATGTAAAAGAAGTGACTTGAATATGATTGAAGATAAATTCCATTGCCTAATGATTTGTGAAAAGTGGAGCTCTCTTAGATCTGATCTTTTTGTAGTTGCCTCTCAGCACATTGAAAATTTTCTTGTGCTACATCAAAATGAGCAGTTTCTATGTATACTGATTGACAAAAAATCTGAAGTGAATTTTGGACTTGCAAACTTTTTAGCTTTTATCTTGAAAACTGATAACATTGTCTAAACAAGACCTTATGTCTATTTTCTAATTAGATATATCAACATTGCACAAATCTCGAGTGGCCATAGGCACTGAACATATGGTACTTGCATTACATGGCAGTATATTGTTCCTTTTGTATATATATTTACATAGCTATTGTTCATGGTGACTGTGTAAATATGCATTGTGATGATATTTAATTGTATGTTCAATGTGGTGCTCTAAATTTGTGGTGCTTTGCTGATTATTCAGGCCGATGGCTGCTAAGTGAAAATATGCACCTAGTATTTTGTATATATAAACATCTTTTAAATATCGCTGTGCCAAGTTAATCTTTTACTGTAATTTATTTCATTACATATGCATCACTATCATTGTGGTTGATTTTAGTTCATGGATGTGTAACTATCAAAATGTTGCTTTTTATCGCAGTATTAATGTTATTTTATCAATTTTGATCTATTTAATTTGTATCTCATTGTTCTTTTTTAGACATAGATTATAGTTACTGTCCCTCTCTGTTGTATAATATATATCTTCTGTCTTCCTTTGTAGTTGTCTATTTCATCATCACACATGTATCTTGTTGATATTTTGTTGTGAATAAAATGATATATATATGATCTGTCTGTACCATCTCAATGATCTGTACCATTCCAACATTTAATTAGTTTAAAAAGGGTCAGAGCATCAATGACCAAGATGATATGAATATATAACCAGTTGACCTAAACGGTCGGCCCCCCAAGCCAAGTGCTTAGGAGCAACCTATTATACCTAACCCACTAAAGTGTAATGACCATCAGGGCCATTTTGCCAGTGGATTATATAACAAGACAATAGCAACAATACCATGATGGCAGCCGGGGTCGGACTGGCCTATGTGGCAGAGTGGCAGCTGCCACGGGCTCATCTACTCAGGGGGGCCCATTCATGATGTAAACAAGAAATTCTTTAAAAAAAAAGGAATTGCAGGGACCTTTGTATGAAATGTGAGGTTTCTTCAAACACATACTTCATTTTCAAAATATTCAATTGATTTCCTATGTATGTGTAGTCACATCTATACCTACTATGATTTAACAAACCTACTGCATGTTACCTCTTGATTGGACATGCCTAATTATAGTTGTTATAAACATTTTTTGTCATCAAAATGAAATTTCTAGAACAACAAACTAGTTCTGGCTTGCTTATTTGGATTATTACACTTTTCATAAGCTTGTGAACATCATAGGAGTAGTGAGAAGTTGAATATCTAATGTTTTAATACAGTGTGTTTGTACGCTTCTATTATATGATCCCAAATCATGATAAACTGAGGCTATATTTGACCAATTTCCTGAAGGAAACCTCTATGGGATATGCTCCAGGTGTGCTTTGGAGATGGTCCCTAATCATTCAACAATGACCTGTGAATGCCATGGTCATGGTTGAGTGGCTGCTGCCGCTCTGTTGTAGCTACTGTGTATCAAGAGGGGGCAATATATACTTGACTTGTAAATTGTACTCACAGATGAGATGGTTGCACAAATTGTTTGAGCTAACATAGCTTGATGTTTTGAGTTATGATAATCTTTTTGTTGTTATAACTTTAAACAACAAGCTATGATAGCTCAAAGGAATTGTGCAACCATCTCACTCAATCATTTAAGCTGACTCAGAATTCAAATTTTACAGTGTAGGGACCTTCAATGTTAAGTCTTTCATCATTTGGAGCTTGTAACACAGATCTGGGATGGTCCCTACAAAAACTCTAAACATCCTGAAAAAACTCAAAAGCAAAACCATCAGACTTATGATTTTGTGATTAAACAAAACTATCTGAATTTGACAGAAGCCTCTTACATGGGGCCCCATCCTAATAACTCTTTACCAAGCTATGTTATGCTTTAGTATTTTCCTTCTCTCTTTTGAAATAGCGCCGACGGTAGGAACTTCAGGGGCCCCCAGACTTATTTTGCCACGGGGCCCAAAATGCCGCCAGTCCCCCTCTGGTCCACTGGGTTTTTTTGGGACTCCATTTATGATAAATCTGAATCTGAATCAATCTGAATCTATGCTGATGTTGTTTATATGCCGGGACGAAACTTGTGTAAAATTTAGCCAGGGGTAAATGTGATATATAATTTAGTAATCATGTTCTCTCTTCCATCTCATTGATCCACCCTCACAAGCTCTTATAATTTGCAATGATTTTGCAGAAATTCAGTTGGAAGTAAACTTACCATGGTCTTTTTGAATTTTCAGGCTGCTCTTGGGGGAATTTCTCATGTGGAAATGGCACTTGCATTGATCCTCTCTTGGTTTGTGACCAAACATGTGATTGTAATGGCAATTGTGTCGATGAAATGGAATGCTATTATAACCAACCCCCGCCCCCCACAGCCACAGAGATGCCCGCACCTACAACAGAATTTACTCTTCCTAACTCAAGTAAGAAAACATGTGCTATAAGACCAACCTATGAATTGTTAAATAAGGTATTTTAGCAATCACGTGAAAACAGCCGGCTGTTTGGCAAGTCTGAAAAAGCTGGGATGTGAGCATAGCCACATTCCTTTTCAATATATTGTATGGTGAAATTGGTGATGCAGTCTTTGTAACATTATCTCTTTCTTTTTCTTTTGCGATCTTTTTTTGAAAGTGAGTTTTCCCTATTCTTAAAGGTGAGCAAATGAAAAAAGAAAGAAAGCATTTTTATAATGCATTTAAAAATTACAATGTTCTGTTTCAGATTGTATTTTAAAGATTTCTAATGTAATCGCTGGAGTTTTTCTGGACAAAATAAATGACGGCCGGTCATTAGCCAGCTGGTATTGAATTCAACCATTCATTTACAGCTAGCCATCTGCTAAATCCACTAACCAGCCTATTTTTAGACCGTGGCAGGTCAGAACAGGTCAGAACAATGTGAAAAAATAATTACTTTATTTACAGGCTACTGTCAATCACAAGGCTTGTTCTGGTGCTCCAACAACCGCTGCACTTATACATATTGGGTCTGTGATGGTATTAATGACTGTTTTGACAATTCCGATGAAAGATCCTGTGAAGGTTAGTTCAAAGATCCAAGAAATTAAGAAATTCTGACAGTACTAAGAGTTGATGAATGTATAATCCAGAATTTAATGCCAACAGCCTTGTCAATCTCATATTGCTGCTTCTATTTCCAATCATATAAAGCAGATAAAGCAAGAATAAACTAAAAATAGGCTGTTCATTTTATTACATATCGATTTTCGAGTTGAGGAAATTCCGAACAATTGCAAAGTTAAGAATGGAAAGGTGAAGTGAGGTGGGTTATTTTAAAAATGACCTTGCAACCAAGATTGGCAGTGGAAAGCAATAATTATATGTTATTTGCAAGAAGTAACAGTGACCAACATGAAGATTTGTCAATTCCTGAAAATGGTTACTGATAACTGTCCCTTACGAAAGCATTCAGACATAAGAAAGTAGATAAACAAAAAGGATGACGTTTCGTTGGTAGAGCTTTGAATAACGTCAATTCAAATTTTTATAAAGATTTTAAAAAAATCCAAACAATTTTTAAAGGGCCTGTGCAATATGCATGGGTGGAACCAACAAGTAAATTTTGTTTACATTTTCAGTCCGAGGATTACCTGATGATACATTAATTGCAATATCATTGTTATTGTTCAGTTACAGTTAACTATGAAAGGCCTATGGTATTTCGGAAGTTCGACTACAAGCAAAACTTATTTGTTGTATTTTCAGGTTGCTCTCGTGGGACATTCTCATGTGGAAATGGCAATTGCATTGATCCTCTCTTAGTCTGTGACCGGACATGTGACTGTGATGACAATTGTGTTGATGAAATGGGATGCTACTACGATCAACCCCCGCCCCCCACAGCCACAGAGATGCCCGCACCTACAACAGAATTTATTCTTCCAAACTCAAGTAAGAATATTGGTGCTGTGAGATCAACCTATGCATTGTTACTTCAGGTATTTTAGCAGTCACACGAAAACAGCTAGCGGTTTGGCAAGTTTGAAAAAGCTAGCATGTGAGCGTGGCCACATTCCTTTTCGATATATTGTATGCTCTCTTTGTAACATTATCTCTTTCTATTTCTTTTGCGATCCTTTTTGAAAAGTGAGTTTTCCCTATTCTTAAAGGTGAGCAAATGAAAAAGAAGAGAACCATTTTTAAAAAGCGTTTAAATATTACGATGTTACATTCCAGATTGTATCTATGGGATTTCTAATAAAATAGCTGGTGTCTTTCAGGAAAAAATAAATGATGGCCGGTCATTAGGCAAATGGTATTGAATTCAGCCATCCATCTCAGCCTATTTTTAGAACGGGGCAGGTCAGAACAGGTCTGAACATTGTGAAAAGATAATTACTTTATTTACAGCCTCCTGTCATTCACAAGGCTTGTTCTGGTGCTCCAACAACCGTTGTGTTCCAACGCAATGGGTCTGTGACGGAGATAATGATTGTTGGGACTGGTCAGATGAAAGATCCTGTGAAGGTGAGTTCAAAGATCAAGTCATTCTGGCAGTACTAATAGTTGATGAATATCATCAATCTCATATTGCTGCTTCTATTTTAAATCATGTAAAGCGGATGAAGCAAGAAAAAACTAAAATAAGGTGTTTTATATATATATTCATTTTATTACATATCGAATTTTGAGGTGAGGAAATCCGGAACCATGACAAAGTTAAAAATGGGTAGGTGAGGTGAGGTGGTTTATTTAATGACCTTGCCACCGAGATGGGCAGAGGAAAGCAATGATTGGATGTCCTTTGCAAGAAGTACCGGTGACCAGCACACCGGTGACCAGCATAAATGTTTGTCAATTCCTGATAATGGTTACTGATGTCTCTCCCTTAAGAAGCATTCAGACATAAGAAAGTAGATAAACAAAAAAAAGGATAAAATTTCGTTGGTAGAACTTAGAGTAACGTCGATTCAAATTTTTTTAATGATTTAAAAGAAATCCAAACATTTCTTGAAGGGCCTACGCATGAGTGGAATCATAGCAATTTACAAGTAAATTTTGCTTACATTGTCAGTCCAAGGATTACCTAATGAAACATTAGTTACAATATCATTGTTCTTATTCAGTTACAGATTACTACGAAAGGCCAACGGTTTTTTGGGAAGTTCGACTGCAAGCGAAAAAACTTACTTATTGTATTTTCAGGTTGCTCTCGTGGGAATTTCTCATGTGGAAATGGCAATTGCATTGATCCTCTCTTAGTTTGTGACCGAACATGTGACTGTGATGACAATTGTGTTGATGAAATGGAATGCTATTATGGTCAGCCGCCAAGTTCCCCACCCATATCCACGACTTCATTTCCACCATCAGGACCAAGTACGAACAATTGTAGATGCCTGTCAAAGAAAATGTTTGGTGGAAGTATATATGTAAATATAATTAGGTTTTGTAAGTGCCAGTGGTAAAATCTAACAAATTGTAAACTTGTTAGTATATGCTACTGTGACAGCATTAATTTGCTGCATGGAAAAATTTTGTTTGTCCATCTCTCAGCGTTCAGGGCCACTACATTTTTGCTCATATTCAGCACATAGGTGGGTCAAATAGATATTTGTGATTTTCAAATTTCATATTTACAAATGGCAGTTTTATTTTTTGTAATATCTTTGAAATGAAAAACTAGAATGATTTTCGATGCACCAGTGCCTGTGTTCGTGTTATTTCACCATAGTTTGCTGTAAATAAACCAGGTGTGGCTTTTGGGGTGTAAATCTTCAGACAAAATTTAAAATCACAAGATTGATTCGGCAAAAATCTACATCTTGGTCAAGCTTGTGTAGTAATTTTCATCTATATCTCGATATTTTCCGTATCGATCACGGAAGTGAGTTATCGTGGCAAAATTCAAACTTAAATTTGTAAAAAGGAATTTGGGAAATTCGACTGCCTTCCTGTCTGTTTTGTTTATTTACCTTTTTAATTGCTATATTGATCCATGAGAGCAAGCTCAATTGTTTGTAGTTTGAGGGGTCTCTCAGGTAGTTTTTTTAAAATAAATAGGCCCACATTGATATTGCCCAAGTGTACTATATATAATATAATTTAGCTGTCTTGAGTTGCGCTCAAACATGGCATTGTGTGTTAAAGTTAGTAAGTCGCTGAATCTAAGTAAAATGTATATTGCAGTTATAGACCATAAACTGATAGATTTTATGTATACATAGTATACACCTCCAAGCATGCAATAGAATTGAGTTTTTTCAATAATTAAGGGAGTTTAATTGATTGTAAAGCTTGAAATTACTTAAGGAGATCCCTGCTTCGCTTGATTTGTAAACAAAACAAGACTTTATCACGGGATAACATTTTTTGTTTAATTTTTTAAGGAATTTATATTCATATATTGAACTTAGAATGACGGTTAAGTAAATTTTGTTGTTAGAATATTTAGGTTTACCTAATGAAGTTTTTCAGGATAAGGGAACTTAGCTGGCTACTAAGACACTAAGGCCCCTTATGCTTGGTGGAGGTTCCTTGGAGGGATTACAGAACGGTTTTTCTCAGCTTTAATATAATTTAATTGCAAAGTTTCTGTGTTTGTCATAGTATTGAGATTAAATATAAATATCCTAATGTGTGAAATAAACAAAGACCAGATTGTGTGCAAGCATAGACTGTGCTTGGGCAAACCCACAATGCAATATGACAAGGTTTACATGCATTACAGCAAATATGAGCATTTAAAGTTGAATCCCACAGAATACAGCTGCTCCACCTATTGTACTCCACAGTTCAACAAAAATACCCCAGCTGGTGGCTCCCCCGCTTTGTAAAATTGTTCATATGCATTGGAAAAGCAACAGATCTTTGAAAACAGGGGTGGGCTCATTCGAAAGCTGCTGGCTCAGCCGGGAAACATGGCACAAAACTATTAATGCACACATTTTGGGTCGATATACAGGCCTGTAATTTAATCCAACTTTCATAAAAATCGGAGAAGGAATCTTTGTGATATCCAAGCTTATTTTAAGGGGGACTTATTTTTGTTGAACTGTTCTTCATAATTTTCACTCATTGTACACCATGTAACTCTCAAAACACATCGGTAACCCCCCTTCAAAGACATATTTTTCAATAAAGTGTATTTTTAGCTACATTCCTTTAATTTTTCATAAATATTTCATGGATATTGTTCGAGTGACGCTGCTTTTCGTTATAAATCCCACAATCTTTTAGTGTTTTACTGTATGTTTTAATGTAATGACATGAGATTTTGAAAAGATAATAGTTCGAAAATTATGTTGGATAGCCCCCCTATTTTTTTTTACGTTGGAAAGCTTTCTTTTTGAAGAACTTTTTGGCAAAGTTTCATGAATATCTTATGGGTTTTAGATTTCTTGCTATGTGTGGGATTCAACTTTAAACCGTCAGCAAAGCTTTAAATTACGTACACAAAAATCAAGCCTAATCGATCCATATAAGACCATAAAATATGCATTGTTTAACCGAGGCCTTCTGTTAACACCATGAATTTGGTGTATGCATCCTTCTTCTTCAAACATGTACATTAACATAAATATTGTGGAATGGATATTTCTAACATTTGTCAGTGGGGCCTGGTACATGTGCAGTTGTGTATTATTCAAATTTTTACTAAAAAAAGTAGGGGAGACTTAGGTAAGTTGTGTCGTTTTTGCTTTGGGGATATTTTCTATTTAAAAAACTTACTTTGTGAAGCAATTAAAACAATGGGACACAACAATTAGGGAGATAATGGTGGACCTTCACAAAGAGTCTCGAACCTCCAACACTAGCTTCATGTATCAAATTAGGGAATAATTTGCCTGATTTAGTTTCAAATTAACGATGGTTTATAAAAGTTACAACTTGCCCCAGTCTCCCCTAGTGAGAATTAGAGTAAGTTCTGGAATGCATGCAGCATTTACAGTACAATTTAATTTTTAATGTTTTGGAAGATTATCTATCTCATTGATAATTTTATTCAATTCAAACCAAAATTATTGATTTAGAGGCACTGAAAATCAAGTAATTAGGCTATGTTTTGGTCTAGACCCCACCCCCTCATCCAACATCCTTCCAATAAACAGTTTGATTGTACATATGTGAAACTTTGGCATGTATATCAAGGTATTTTCTCACAGAAAAATTGATGGCACATGCTCCATCACATTGTTCCAGCAACAGAACTGTGCAGTCATGGGTTTGCTGCTGCGCTTCCTGATTTGTCAGTTTTATCAAGTAAAGATTATGTATGTGTTGGTAATACAATGCTAGTCAGTTAACTGGTGTGTTTTCCTCAGTATGGGCTTAATGCCCAAATGCGAAATGAAATCTGCAAAGTTTGTCAAACAAAGGATTTTAACCTTAGGCATTCTCACTTCTGTAATCCTTCTAAGGGGACATTCTTAGTAGATTTCATGCTCTGCAAGTGGATGGAACTAACATAAGTACCCATAAGTACTTATGTTTGGCTGTTAGTGGATTCTTAGGTGCCATACAGTTGTCATAAGTAGCCAAATGTGCTGTAAGGACCCATTTAAGGGGCCATGGCTACTAGTGTTAGTACCTAAGTAGCTCATAAGTGGGTGTTTCATGTCTTAGTAACCACCTTAGTCCCCTTATCCTGAAAAACTTCAATACGACTCTAATCCTTCGTTTGGACATTGTTTTGTTTTGGCGACATACTACCTTTAAGATGACTGTTGGGACCATTTTGTTTATTTCTTGAGTTGTTTTAATGCGCATGTTATCAATTCTTCCTCATTTTGCCCTTTTTCAATGACGATAATTTCCTTCCTGGATTTCTTTAGGCTCCTTCGAGATCTTCTATGAACGAAGAAATCAAAACTTCGAGGTCAGCGGCAAAAATAATACTCTTGCTGCACTCCCTATCTTTGGCTTGTCTGAAAAATTTCAAACTGAACGGAAAATGGAGCAAGGGGTAAGATTCTTGTTTTGCAATCTCTCACTATAAAAGAAGGTTCTCAAATGCTATTGCTTATTTCATGTATTTAACTTTGAGTGGAATTTTATTGACAAACACCACTTTCATTATTCACATTTCCAAAATTGTGTATATTATGTCAGTTGTGACATCGAAGTGGATCATTTCAACCACCTTGGGTGGCATTTTAGGCCGAATGTTGCTGAAGTAAGATTGCTATTGTGAAGCAGGGCATAAAATTTTCCTCTTTTAAAATAGTATAGTGGGCTTTTATTTTAAAAAGGCCCCTGCCTGATAAGCATTATTGCTTTTCTGGGGTCCTTTAAGTTGCACTTAATAATAAATAACCATACATTTATACAAGCATACTTATCATCTCATATATTATGCTGCAATACTGCATGGTGGAGAATCCGGGTATTGATCCCTGTAGTCACCTCAGAAACTCCAACCTCATTCATTTTTCAGTACTTCGCGAGTTCAAGTGCATGTTCAGATACAAGTACAGGCGAGTGGATTGGTTGTAATTGTTACTATTGAGAGGAATTAACCGATTTGGAGCAATTTTGTTAAAAATTCAAACATGAATTAACATATGCTTGTACTTCTTCTGTGGAATTTCTTCATCTCTGTTCCTACATAAACTTGGCAAGGTTTGACAGAGCACAATTGAAGCAAGCTGTCTTATGTAATTGTTTATATTTTCAAGGAGAAGTTCCAAATTGACAGCATTGAGTACTGGGTGGTTGCCAGGTTGGATGATTTTGTTAAAGTAAGAGTCACGTTCACTGGCCCCGACACCACAGACATTGATCTCTTGCGACTGAAACACACCGAGGAATTTCTTGAACAAGGATGGACCTCAACTACCTCCTTCTTGGATGAAGACGTTGTGCATGTGAAATGGGAAAACAACTAGGATTTAGAATTAAGTTAACGAAAATTGTATAGGCAAAAGTCCATGAATGTGTGAGTATAGATGAGTGTGATTTGCTTAATCAAAGATGAATAGCTCAATGTGTTCGATCTTATTTGACCAAAACAAGCAAAAGGGATAAAAATGCGACATGATAATATTATTGATCAATCTTTTGTTTTAACAATGCCTTTAGAAAAAACTTTTAAATGATTATCTCTGTGTCTCACACCATAGACATGTGATGTGCCGATAATTTGTTTGTTTGTAATTTACATAATTGTATGATTTCGAAGATCTTTCACTTTGGAATAAATTCCAGCAGTTAACAAATTTGAACTTGTTTTGGAAATCATTTGATTTTTGTAAAAGGTTTTTCATCTTCAGATTTACGTAGTGGTAATAAAAACATTATTGCATGACGTCAGTTTCTCTCCTGATTGTGTTATATTTTAATACAGTGCTGCCTGTAAGTAAGTGGAACGTATGATATTGTGTCATTGCATCAAAGTCTTTGATAAGTGAGTAAACCACCCTTATCTAATAAGGGACCGTTCAGAATTTATGACTGGGGGGTGGGAGTTTTGCTGAACTTCCCGTCAAAATTGATACCCCTCCCTAAAGTTTCACGCGGATTTTTAGTACCCCACCCTTAGGTTTCATGTATAATTTTAGTACCCCCCCCCTCGCCATACAAAGTAATACACACTTATATACTGTTATACACGGTCATGCGTATAGATTCGCGCCATTTCACGGAATTTTGCAAGTATAAAACCGGATAGAGTGAGTGTATGCGTGTTTTATAACATTTTTACTTTGTTAAATTTTCTTACCCCCCCCTTGGAAGTGTTGTCAAAAATTAATGCCCCCCCCTTGAAACACGTGTGAAAAGTTAGTACCCCCTCAGGCAAAACGACCACCCCCCCAGTCATAAATTCTGAACGGTCTCTAAATAACAGTGGGCTTGTATTTCACTTACTTATCAAAGACATTGACCCATACCCACCTCCAACTACAGCAGAGAAAATTGGCCTCAGTTTCACAAAGTATGTTCCTAAATCCTTTCAAGGTGAGAAAGAAATGTTATAATAGACTTTCTTGGTCAATTTTGTGATGCTGATTCCAAATCTGTGTTTATTTTTACTCTAAATAAATATCATGACCCTATAATTTGCATTTAAAGATGTATGCCAATCTAAATAAAAAATTGTAGGATGTTTCAATGTTGACTAGTATGCATCTGTGAATTTCAAACCAATATTGTCAATAAGTTATTTGGAAAAGTGCAGATTCTCAGGATTCCAAATATGTATAGTATGTGAACCTATCTATTCACAACCTAATTTAGTCCATCAGCCAGACAAAATTTTGGTACCATCTGGGGCACTAAATGCCACTATGTTTTTATGATAGCCCTATGTCTGTAGTTCACAAAAAAGTCAGGGGGCCATTCCTGAAGGGTAGCTTTCTTGATAAATCAGCCCTGTTTCTCTCGGAAGACATCGACGCTCGGTCAAAAAATAAAGAAACGGGACAATGACAGTTTAAAGCAGTTGAAACATGTTATTTTAAACTTACCATCACATATGATACACCAAATTAAAGCTAAGACTCTCTTCTTTATGCTGGTATCAATTATAATGAGCTAACATTGAATTATGCCATCATAAAGGACATAAGTATGTGAAAAATGCTCGAAAAAAGTGAAAATTACAGAAATTTCAATAAAAACATTCATTAAAAACATTATTATCAGGTTTTTTATTCATGAAAACTTCCACAAACAGTTTCTAACTACACACTAGGACATTTAACATATTATAAGATACTTTGATAGTACACTTGTTAAGAAATTTTGTTATTGAATAGCATAGAAACACATAGACTAAGACGCCATGGCGCTAGCATGGAATCACACAATGAACAAAATTGGCACATTGAAGCATATTGATCATCTGATTATTATGTTTTGAATTTTATTTATTTAAAAAACCCATCCATTAACTTATTAGAGTTAAGTAGAATAAACAATTGGATACCTAGAATTTCTGGAGACAAACAAGTATTCTGGCTACAAATACTGTTTCATTTGCATACTGGGAAAAATGGAGCATCTTCTCAAAACATTTGCAAGAAAACACAAAAATATATTTAGCTAATAAGTGTACATGTATATATAAAGTTGAAAATGTAGCAACCAATCTATCAAAGTGCTAATTATCAGGGGAAAATCTTTGGCTTTCTCTTGCTTCATTATTTCTGATGTCAGAGTCATCAGTGTTGGCAGTCACTGTCACATGGCACATGCCACAGGCAGTGTTCACATGCTTTGCCCTTATTCTGTTATATTATACCAAGGTGTATTGCTCAAGCTCCCCCTATGGGAAAATGACAGTCGTCGTGTGTGGTCATATTTGCGGAAGTTGCCATAAATAGTATTCTTGGGATATCCCATGGCCACCAGGCCTGTTTTGTGGTGGCTGGGAAACAGGCTATAGTACGCTCACCAAAGGGCAGACTGAGGTTCCAATTTAATTAAGAGATGGCTCTGTGGTCTCCTAAATTCTGATTGGCTGTCAAAGGGAATTCCCCTGTGATGTATGCTGATATGGGTGCACACACAGGCAAGATTGGCCAAACAAGGTTTAATGTGCACTGTAAGAAATGACCGTTTTTTTCTGGCTAAAAGAACCGTAAATTTATTGTTATTTTATCAGTATTTTTTTAAAACAGACTTTGTCTGTGAATTTACAGTTCTTTGTCAGTTACAAAATGGCTCCAAGATAAATTTACTGCAACATGTCATTTAACATTCAGTTCACGTTAATGAACAATTACTTCAACCGTTAATTTACTGGCAACTTGTAATATGCAGACAAAACATTTGAATTGGCCAAACAATCAATACACCTGGTCAGATTAGGAATTATAAACAGGAGATTGCATGGACTTCAACCACGGAACATGTGGTGCCATCTATAACATATGCTTTACACAGCTGTTAATCAAACTTAATTTATAACTTATCTGAAGGTAAGGGAACATCCTCATTCATATGATCTTAAAGATGCTGTCATTATGCAAAAGTTGTTATATTTATATATGACATTGACATTTGTGTGAGTCTTATGATGTGATCTAAAGAATGACACTATTAAAACCAAAATAACCCAGGTGCAGTCTGCATCAATAAAACATACTTCGATAAACTTGACACCTGGTTCCCTTGGAAAATATCCATCAATTTTATGGTTTGTGAGCAAATGTGTGCGAATTAATTGCTGGGTATAATTGATGGACTTACTTCCCTGCTGTCAAGCAAGAGATGAGCAAGGCCGAGCTTGGAGTCAGTGGCTCTCTCAGCTGATTCCAGCTTCGGTACATCCCTACAGCTATGTGACAGTTAAATCACATGCTTAGTCTGTTGTTTCACACATGTGCAATAAGTAAGAATAACACATACTATCCGTATTTTTACAGTAGATTATACAGCTCCTTGCATTCTTTACATTCTATGATTAACAGTTGATATAAGTATAGGTTATTCACCTAGGGAGAGGCAATATGTGATTTATCCAGCGAGGGCGTTAGCCCGAGCTGTGATAAACACATATTGCCGATCCCGCGGTGAATAACTGGCTTATACCATAAGACAAAACCGAAACTTGTCATTTGTTGCTGTGGTTTTTCACAGCTTCACTTATTATTCTCCCATGGGAGGATAACTGGACAACAAAGAATATGAGTTTTATAGCAGTGAAATACTGGCTCATGATTGGCTGACAGAGGTGTCGAATGGTATAACAGTAAAATATACTTTAAATAAACTGTTTTATATATGTACATTATACTGTAACATCACTTTGTTGAATCTGCAAAATTACAGTTCAATGTACCAATCTGCATTTTACGGTTCATTGTCCTGTTCAGGTTTATTAGTACTTTTACAGTTCTTAGACCTGGAACAAAGTTGCCAGTTAATTTAACTGTAAAATTTAACGGGAATTTTTTGCAGTGTGAGTCTAAATGCAGTGTAGTTAAAATCATCTCTAAGTGTAGCTGAGAGACTATTATCTCACAGAACCAACAAGAATATTGTGAAAGGCTGCTCCTTGAGCAATTTTAATCAATTTTCTATATTTGCACTCCACCAGGCGGCACTTGAGCCATAAACCTTCCTCTCTATCTCTAGAGCTGCTAAGCCATTGTGATCATTCCGCCTGTGCACATGCCAAAATACACTGCAATGCGTTCATCACACACTGACATTTCAATGCTTCACAGATTTCCGCACGCGATTGCATGATATTAATGGCAGCATAACTTCAGGAGCTGGGAGCCCCATCCAGTGGGTGCCTATTCAATAGGGCCTATTGACTAACTGACCATCACTGAACTTCCATCCATGATTCACTGGGCATGGGATAAATTTGGTCTTGCTTTCAAAGCATGTCTTCAGATGGCTGCTTGATAGTTGGCTTGTAAAGAATGATGGTGCAAATTGTCCTTGCAAGATGGCAATTGACAAGATTGAATGTTTTCCTTCTTCACTGTGAAAAGGTCAAATATGAGGTCATTCACAGACATTAGTGTGTTTTTGCCGCATTTCACTGGCTTTTTATGGGTCTGGTCGCTTCCTCCTGCATTATTCCCACCCCTGGCTCTCCCGTGGGTCTCCTGTCTTCTGCTGGCGGTCCAGGGTTGCGTTTTTGTGACCCAACCTGGCCCTTTGGGATGGTGTTGCTCACTTTCAGCTGCTCCCTGTTTGGTTGCCATGCCTTCGGCTGCCAATCGGCTGGTATGGGCGGGGCTACCTCCACCTGGGATCCCAGTTCCGTGATCTGCTGGACTGCCGACTTTGTATTTGACCTGGATGGATGTTCTCCTCTTGTGGCTGCTCCTTTGGATCTGGGCCTGCCCTGCTTGGGTCAGTTTGCTGTTTGGGGCCCTTGGGTGGTCCACACTGCTCTGACCTGCTTGCTATCTCACCTGCGCTTGTGATGGGCTGCCGCCCGTGCATGCTCCATCTGGGCTGTCCAGTCTGTCCGGTTCTCTGCTACCCCATTGGCACTGGCTCATCAGCTCCTGCATGGTTCCTATTGTGTCATGCTTCGCGTTGTACTTGGCCAGGCTTTTGGTAGTCCCAGGAACTCCTGCCCCTGTGTTACAGCCAAAAGGTCTACATGCCCAATTTGCAAATCGGGCTGCTTTTTGCATGCCAGACACTAAAATAGGTCTTTGTCATAAGATCTACTCCCCTAACCATGCTTTGCCAATATCCCTCATGAAATATCCAAAAAGTGCAACCAAGCCACATTTTCTACTGAACTTTTCCAAAAGTTCTAATGTGCAATGTTAGAAACTTTGTCATAATATATTTGACAGCCATCTCTTCTACATCAAAAAATGACCAAATAGTCTCTCATGGTTAGGAACTATTTGGGACACTATTTGTTAGAACTTTGGGCTGTCATGCACTGCCATCTCTCCTACAACACAAGAGGGCACTCCAATGTACATCGAAGTGCATGCATGCCAGGGCATCCAAAGCCGAAGCCCCCTCTGCTGGATATTTTGGAACCAAAAATAGGACCCAGAGAATAATTGGCAGATGCCAAAGCATCTGATGGAATGCCATCTGATGAAATAGGGTCTGATGAAATATCCAAATAGCATCTTTGGAGATTTTTGACCTTTTCAAATATCCTCATAGTGCTATTTGGAATATCCAATTTCTTTTGTAAAGCACTTTTTGATATTAGATAAAATGGCAGTAGAGACATTGTCACAAGCACCAGCTTGCCTCCACTGCTCCAGGACCTTTCTTCTTCCCTGCTTGGTTTTCTGTAGCCAGTCAGCGATCTACCCAGGGCTCCTTGATAATATATATATATATTTATTTCACACACATTTCTGGTGTACATTTGAAAATTTAAACAGGATAATAATCAGATAATAAATATAAATATATATCAGACCACCTTCCTTACTTCATTAAACTGCAGGGTTTCAATGATCATAAAAAAGTTTCGAAATACATTCAAATAAGTTGTAATTCTTCAGGTGCTAATCAATACTTTCAAAAATTCTTAGCAGATTCTAGTATAGAAACTAAATTGCGCAGTTCTGATCCTGGAAATAATTATACAATCTTGAATGATATTGTGAAAATTGGTTATGAACAATTTTTTGGCACGAAAACTGTAAAATTTAATAAACATAGACACAAAAGATAGCCTTGGGTAACTTATGGCATTATTAAATCTATAAGATATCGCGATAAACTTTATAAAGAAATTATAAAATTCCTATGACTTTCAATAGCATGGAATCAAATTTCAGAGACAAGATATACACTCACAGTTTTGTAGGTTTCAAGAACTATGTAAAAAAAGCAATGATTGACAGCTATGATATAACAGGTCATGTTGATAACTGCTATATCTGTAACAGAACTTAAGTTATTAACGTATTTGTCTGCATTTTACTTATATAAATTTTTTTTAGTAAATCTTTACATAGATGCCTTGGACAGATTGACAGACATGACACAGAAAGACACTGAGACAGAATATCAATACATTCTACTTTTTCGCTGACAGAGCGACTGATAGAGTGACTGACAGAACGACCAACAGAGCGACTGACGGAGCGACTGACAGAACGACTGGTTGAGTAACTGATTGATGTCTGAGTGACAAAAGGTAAACTAATGAGCTGTTTAACTTGTCATTTTACTGTGTTTTCGAATTCCTACTCGTGCCTGTGCTGCCTCCCACCTCTCCTCTCATGTACCTTACCTAATTCTGGTGGCCCCTACCTAGCGGTCCATTGGGCCTTCATTGGGGTCTCCACCAATCATATTAATACTTACAATAATTGTATTGCATTGAGAAAATATTGGAAATAAATTGTATCTGAATCTGAATCTGAATCTGAATCCTCCACTACCGATGGCTGTCTCTTGCCCGGTAAGGATCTGGCCCAACTCGAACTTCCTCTTGAGCTTCAGTAACGTCGTTGTCTATATGTTTCTATGCTATTCAATACCAACATTTCTAAACTAGTGTACTATCAAAGTATCATATCATGTGTAGAATGCCCTAGAGCGTATTTAGAAGCTGTTTGTGGAAGTTTTCAGGAATAAGAACTTAATTGATATGTTTTCATGAATGTTTTTATTGAAATTTCTCTAATTTTCACTTTTTCCGAGCATTTTCAACAAATGTATCTCCTTTTTGATGGCATAATTCAATGTTAGCTCATTATGATTGATACCAGCATAAAGAAGAAAGTCGTAGCTTTAATTTGGTGTATCCTATAGTGATACCAAAATTTCACTGCAATACCCATGCATGAATAAAAAAGAAAAGTTGCCAAGAAGTAACAGTTTTCTCAGACATTCATTTGTAGGTTTGCGATAATGACAACAATATGATATGATAAGATGTTTATTCATGGGTACTGTAGTGAAATTTCGGTATCACTATAGGTTAGGGTTGTCCACATTTCAATGGGAAAAATCAAATCACCTTAAACCCTCAATTTGAAAGTGAAAATTGATGACCACATTGATCAGTAAAACAAACACATGTAAAACTTCAGCTAAATCGGTTAATATTTAGAGATGGCACAAAGCCCTAGAAATTTATAATGTAATTCCTCATTCGCGCATTTGAAAAATTGGTCAATTTCCCAGATCTTTCTCAGAATTGAATATTTTTTCCTGATTTTTAAGTATATGATAAAAATGGCATGGCAAAGTAATATCTGAGGGTAATCTTTTATTTATTGTTCATAGTATAAGTGAAATATTTGCCTGTTTTTATGAAAAAAGGCCGATAATTGACCTTTGTAATATCTATGCTGACCTGCTACGAAACTTTGTAAGTCAGAAAGAATATCAAGACAGGATTGGACATCCTGGACATACTTAAAACAAGGTTACTTGATCAAAATATTACACCATCATAGCAAGATTTGCAAATAACGATGATTTTGAGGTCTGCCGATGGGCAATCGAATGTTAAACTTCAACAGCTTTGTACCATCTCTAAATATTGATTGATTTTGCTGAATTTGTTATACAATACCTCCTATCCATGTAAGATCAGAATGCAAGATTCAAATCAAATTCTTAAGAAAGTGTTTTTGGACCACCCTACCAGGGAAGGCTGTGATGTTTACCCATAAAAAAACCCCGTTTCTTAAACATAACCATAACCTTCGAGTAAAGGTGGACAATTTCCTTTGACCAATCCACATTTTGCCCAAACGTTACAAAACTACGCATTTTGTCGACAAATGATTACGAGATTATTACGTACGTATATATCGTAAATAATGCGTATTTCTCCAACCTCCCTTGACTACGTACCCCCTAGCCCTGGACCCCTGGGACAGGGGTCATGAATCCTCCCATTGGAAAATCATGAGAATTGAAAGAGAGGGTTCAGGAGAATCAATATATCTTTTTAAGTATTTGCAGCTTGTTTATTCCAATTATACCATCTGAAAGAGTTCAAAATTTGCTACTGACGGCACCTATTTCTTATTTTCCCACATGCTGAAATGAATGTAAACCTTAAGAAGTGATTTTTTTATTTATACATTGAAAAAAATGGCGTCATTTGATTGGTCGATTTCTGGTAGTGCTGATGATGTCACACCGAACTGCTAGTGACGTCATAGGATGGACTGGTGACGTCACCATTGCGCTGTAAATGGAGTAGAGAGATTTTGCCCATTTTTTCATAGAGTTTTTAATCTTTAAAGTGATTTTTCGTTATTTCAGCCTGCAGGAATTGCTTTCAAAAGTAGTGCCGTCAGCAGTAAAATATGTGGGCTACCCATATCCAAAATTTTATGAAATTTGGATAAGAATTGTTTAGTATAGACCAATTTTCCTGATGCCATGTCGAAATATCAAGATTTTGAATGGGACGTCCCAGGGCTACGTACCCCCCACGCTGGAAATCCGCCTCTGGGGCGTCTCGAATGACAAGCCAGCTCAGCGTGCTGCTTGCTTGCGCATGCGCAGTGAACAGGTCAGATCAAGGAGGCTGGCGGTCATCAGGTCAAGGCCCACCCGCAGATCGAAGGACGTACTTAGAACGAAGGATGTCCCTTGTTTGAAGTATGCATTAGAAAAAATGAGACAGTTTTGTAAACTGCAGATATTAAGCACTGTATTGCCCAGTTTTGAAGCCCATGAGCATAAACTGGCAGAAAACAATATAAACTTTAATTTCAACTTGAATGAACTTCATAACACATCCTGGACATTTTTTCCTGAGCCTATAAACACTAGCGACTGCAATTTTGTCAAAATTAAAATCCTAGTTTTGGCCAATTTAAGAGCATTGGCAGTCATTATGGCACTTTGAATTGGAGGAAAAACACTATAAGAAAGTGCATAACCAAAATAATGACAATTCCATTTGTGCAAACTGAGCTATTGTCTTTTAAAGTCAGTTGTTTCACGAGTGCACTTTGTTTGAAGTATGCCCGTACTTGGAAGAAAGGACACCTCATTTCAAGAAGGATGACATCAAATTTGACCCAAATAACAATGCATACTTCAAACGAAGTACAGCCATCCTTCAATCAAAGTGTGCTGAGATGCTGCTTGATTAAATGGCAATTTCTGTGAAATGCACAAATAGAATTGCAAAAAGAAGTTGCTCACCTGCAAAACAAATATAAAAGCTTCAAATCCACGCAGAAGTTTTAACTGCCAATGCATTTAGTAATCCAGTGTAGTCCATTTTGTGAAGTGCTAAATTTTATTACTCCCATATTTCAAAGTCAATAAACATTTGGAGGGAAATTCCTAATCAGAATGAGACTTATGACATCATTCTTGACCTACAAACACAACTGACCAATGAGGAAAGCCCAGAATCTGAGAAAACAAGGTTTTCTTCTGAAACTTGGTCATACTTCAAAGGATGGGCAGGCATACTTAGAAGGAGGTAAATCCTTCGTTTTAAGGACGTCCTTCGATCTGCGGTGGGCCTTGACCTGGTCATGGGTTGTTGTTGGGTAGTATTTTGGTCCAGGACACAGCTAATTCCATCGTAACATACGATATATCGACTGGCGAAGGATAGCAGGAGTATTATGGATATATTGACACCATCGGATGGACTGTAGATGCTGAATTCACTTCACAATCAGGCTGTCAATAGGCGATGTGAAACCTGTGGACTTCTTGACAGTGCTTGTATTTCGGATTTCAATGCACAATAATCCAGTGAAATATGGCCTGAAATGACTTGTTTGAGGGTGGATATCGTGTATAACTTCGAGGAGGAACAGTGTTACAGTGGATACTCGTGTTCTGGACCAATTGCTTGGTGAACACGATGCATGGATTTGCCACGACAACCAGCGGTAGGGAGGCGCAGGCCAGGGGCGGATCGCTCGGATGGCCCGGGGGACTGCCGCATTGCTTCAGCCACCCATCCTGCCCTGCCCTCCTCGAAAAAAAAAATCTAATTAAATAAAATAAAGCCCTTGAATACTGGCCCTCATTTTGGTTGAAATACAAATGCAGTCATATATGATTCTACTGCAGGAATTTTTTTTTGGGGGGGGGGCAGATTTCAAGAATTGTTTTTAGATGGGTGGTTGGTCAATTGATTGTTGGAGATCTGCAAAGGGAAAACAAATTAAAACAGTGAAGATGCAGAGAGAAACAGAGAGAGATAGACAGAGCAGAGGCCAGAGCCAAGCAGCAAGCACTGAAGGTGGCTCCAAAATTAGTAGACTTTTCTTCCTTGTTTTACCAAGCAGTCTACAATCCATTTAAGGATTAAAATAAATAAGAATATTCACTACCTTGTGAGGGATTAATACTTCAACTCTGAAGAGTTGGATAAATCCCAATCCAAATTGGCCTGCTGGATCGTTGGCATTCAGTTGCAAGTTGGCTCACTTCAACTCCGGTCTCAACAGATTCTTTCATGGTCGTTTGTGGTTGAGTAGTATTTCTGATTTTTTTTTGGCCAATCTAATCTTTCACATTTAATGAGATTTTATTTTGGAATTTTAGTAGCTGGTGTAGCTACTATTTCTTTACGGCTTCATTCAATCATCCCCAGCAAGCATCCTGTTGGAATTTAAAAAAAAAAGTTACCTGATAGATTGGAATAGGTGTGGAATAGATGGCGCTACAAGACTGTCTGAGACTCAAGATCCAAGGTTCTGCTACTTTCTTCAAACCTTCAACAAACCTTTGGCAGATACGTATGATCAGACGTTTGCCCTGAACATTACCTTCAAACGTTGTCCATACATATCAAAAACACGTTGGAGAAACCTTGGAACTGTCAACTGTTGGTATTGTCAAATGTGCGACCATATCTTTGATAAACCTATGAATCAAAGGTGTGGTCATACGTAATAGTCTAAGGTGGTAAAAACCTCTCAAATGAATGTTCGACAAACCTATGAATCAAAGGTATGGTCATACGTAATAGCCAAACGTTCTTGAAACCTCTCAACCAAAGGTATGACATACTTATGACTGACACGTTTAGCCAAACGTTCTTCCAACCTCTCAACCAAAGGTATGACTTACGACTTACGTGTGACTCGAATGTTAGGCCAAACTATAAAACAAACTATCTGCCAACCTCTTACTAACGTTGCAACTTACGTTTGGTTTTCCATCTGAGTGCAACGTTTGGAAATTACCTTTGCCCTACCTTTGTCAAACTTTGTTAGGCCCAACGTTTGATTCTAACCAAAATAATTACGTAGCGAAAGGTTTGATTTACATTGCTGCTTGGGAGGGACAGTTATATGTAGCGTTGCTCCATTTTTAAAATGAAGTGACATATATCACTTGGTCATCCTTTATTCGCACTTTAACCTGGATGACACAAAAGACGTTCAGGAAGAAGACCCACCTGGCTGAAGGCACCATTGTTTACAAGTGTGACATTTGGAGGAAGAGCTTTTCCATCAGCGGCCGCCAAAACATGGAACAGTCTCCCTGACCATCTGAGATCGACAAATGGAATTGACTGTTTCATGTCCAAACTTTTAAAAGACTTACATGTCTGAAACATGCTTTCAATAGAGTGTAGTGAAATGAATGACATTATATCAGACATAGCGCTATGCTTTGTTTTTGGGGTCACCAAATTAATATAATGGCTCTGCGTGAAACTCACTTGCAACATTCCCAGTTCTAAATATTTCATCTGAATGTAGTGTTGATTAAAATTTTCTTATCTGGGTAAGAAATTTTTGCAAGTTTTGACAGGTGGCAATTATATTATCAAGGTGAACTAGTGTTACACAGTAACAGTGAGAGAAACACAGAAATCTGGATGAAATATCACAACATGGTGATTCATAGATTTTTCTGCCGCATTTATTTTATAGCTATCACCAATTGTTTATTTACTGTTATCGCTAATTGATAAACAAAGCAAGCAATTTTCAATTTAATTTAACGCGACTTCGGGCACTCATTGCATAAAGGAGAAACATGTGGCAACCTAAGTTCAACAGTGTTTATGCAGTAATTTTGCTTTCAATCGGTCTTGCTATTGCTGTAGAATCACGTGAGTAATCCTACTTCATATTACAGCAACAACGAGGTCAGAGGTCATAGCCAGGTCACCTTTTCAATGTGCCTGCATTCTGCCTCTGCAACTTTTCTCTGCACCTCTCATACACATGTCCTCTTATTTTCTCCATACCCTTCATATCAGCCATCGTTTGCCTACCTTCCTCCTCCAATTTCCCCCTGCGATTCCACCGTTCCGTCACATGTTTACGCATCATAGTTCCTCTACTGCACATGTTTTGCGGGTGGCGCCACCATCGCGCTTCCCGCCAAAACGATCCAGACACTGCATGCACTGCATGCACTGCATGCACAGTCATTTCTCAGAATTACCAAGCTTTTGCAGTAGGGGAGAGCGGGGCACAGTGAGACACTTTTTTTATTTTCAAGTGTAGCAAAATGTTGGCAGTCAATGTTCAGTAAAACCAATTTAGACCCACATTGTAGATGATGAAGTTGGGTATATTGTTCGGTAGTTTTGGGTTCCCAACTATTACAGGTTTGGAGATACATCATGTTAAGTCCATGCCGGATAAGTGTCTCACTGTGCCCCATAGGCGGGGCACAGTGAGACAGCAGGCAGGGCACAGCGAGACAGGGAAGTCTGCTACCACAATTGCAAACCCTCTAGGCATGTGGAATAACTATGTCAATGTACATTATGAAAACTGATATATTTCATCATGAAAAGTTGGTGAGGTGAGTTTCTAGTTCCTTTTTTGTGCAAGTATGACAAATTCATGTAGATGGACACTCCAGTGAGTTAATGTAAAAATTTAGGCAAAATTACCATAAATCTGAATTACTCAATTTTCTGTGAACTTTAAAGGCACAAAATAATAATTACCTTTAAATATTCATAGAAAATAACATTTTTTGTCTCAGGCTGGAAATATTTGTGCTTTCATGCAATTTCAGTCAATTATAGGCCTATAAATAGCCTATAAATAGCCATATTTGGCACCCACCCCTGGAGCCACGCTATGGCAACAGCTATAACAAAACTAATTTTTAATATTGCTTTCTGAGGCCTCCAAAAACAATTATCTGTTTTTCACATGGGCAGTGACTGTAAACAAACCCATGTCAGACCATCTTGTTTGATTTTTAGCCGCATCTCACAAGTTTTGAAATTTATTTGACTTGGTTCCTGGCCATAGCACCTTCACTTTTGGTGACCGCTACATGATGATGAGTGATGAGAAGACTCGGAGTCTGGCACATACGCTATTCAGTCAGTGGTGTCTAGGGTCTTTTAGCAGCCCAAGCAGGTTCAAAAGTTTGGGTTCAAACATAAGTTATTGAAACCTGTGTATGCACTTTCAAGCACTCTAAACCATTTCATCACAGGAACACATTACATTGTTTTGTGAGTGATCATTCTTCAGAAAGACCAAGGCATTAGTAACTGGAGGATTCAATCACTTTCCTTTTTACATGACAAGCTATCACAGCACCTCCCTGGTTGGTGCCTCGCACCCAACTGAATGTTCAGTGGACTTTGGCCCAATGTCTGTTCCAACTCCAGTTACCAGGTAGATTGAAATAGGTATGGAATAGATGGCGCTACGACGCTCTCTTAGACTCAGGATCCCAGGTTCTGCAACTCCATTTTCAAGCCCAAAAGGACCATGTGGCAGATGCGATATGGAAAAAAGAATACATTTCATAAAAGAACTTTAAAATCATGCATGGAAATGTGTGTGATCTGCCAAGTAAAACCTCCTATTTGTGGAAGGAGCTGCACATTCATATTGGTGAATACCATATGATAAACAATGAGAAGACTGGGAATCTTAGAGTAAGACATACTCTATCCACTAATAGCATTAACTTTCTCAGTGTGGAACACTAGATACAACAGTTACCTACATCCATTAAAATCCAACACTGGATTAAGTTCCAACACAAAATTTATACTAAACTAATAAAGTATATATATATGGCTATAAAAGTTACTAATATGTTCAACTAAAATATTTGTTGAAGTTTACCAATTTAGTCATAACCATTAATTTGAGAGAAACCAAAATTTGAGAAAAATTTGTGGTTTTTATGAAAACTTCAAAGGACTGGCCCTCCAAATGAGTTTAGTCATTTAAAGAGCTATAATTTAGACATCTAAATGCAAAATTTCAGAGCTCTAACTCCAAAATTGACGGAATCATGGAGCATTGAAAAAAAAATCATTTTTTCACATTTTCGCTGAATTTGCTGTTTTAAAATACTTTTTGTAAGAGCGTCAAGATCCCCAAATGGCACATTTAGAGTATTTAATGCATGATATGGCAGATTATCATGTTCATAGGTAAAACTGTTTCGGAGTTCTGCTCCGGAAAGAAAAAATACTATTATTTTTAATTTCCAATATTTTACAAAAACTGTACCGATTGCTTAAATATGGACACCAAAAGACACATATATTCTACAAGACCCATTCATGTGCCAAATATCATATATACAAGTGCAGTAGTTTAGGCACAGTGGCCAATACACAATGTGTGATGCTGGCTGTAGAGGATCCAAGCAAGATAAAAACGAAGTCACGTCCAAAAAACAACATGTCGGCTATTCATTCCTATGCCAGATGCTTGCTATATAATCAAGCTAAGGTGCATTCTTGACTCCAAACTTCTCCAAACAAAATGGCCAAGTGAGGGTTCAAAAGACTTCTGAAAATGCTCAAATTTCAAATTTCCCGCCAAAACTTTCCATTTTGTCACTGTGACGGCATAAATGGAGATCTGTACACACCTCCATTAAAAATGACATGTGTGACTGTTTACTACAGACTAGTAAGACAGCAGCCAGTAAGTTTGTAGTCTGTTGTAGTCTTCTAATGTTGTCCTTGTAATCAGTGGCATTGTTTCTGCATGTTAAATGTATAGTGGCTAATTTTCAACTATATAAGACCTATACTAGGACGGTTTCATGAATGTTCCATAACAAACATAGACTATTACAGAATTTTCTTTGTGTTGTTTTATCATATCATATCAGTGATCTTTAATGCATCAACATCCTCAGACTCCTGCAAGGCAAATTTTATAAGTCACGTTCTGTGCCTGCATGAATGCATCCTATATTTCAACGAATCATTTTTAAAGTGGCCTCGCTAAATAGAGTGACAAAGCATATATCAGCGCAGGCTTGAAGCCCTTTGAAGTTGAACTCAAAAATGTCCAAACAGATTTTTTTCTTTTTTGTCTTAAAATGTTCTCCTGACCCAGCTCTACGGCATTGCGCTGTTCGTTTTCAGGGTGATATTTGTTGATGTCGAAGTTGGCTCTGGGGCACTGTGTGATTCTAAATGACCTTATTTTCAGCATGTGGAATAAACTTCTGGTGCTCAAACAACGGATGCGCTCCGAGACATTGGGTCTGTGATGGTTTGGACGATTGTGGGGACAACTCAGATGAAAGATCTTGTGAAGGTGAGTTCATAGATCAAGCCATTTGTCAGTATTTGGTCTGTGACCCATAAAGTAATCTAAATAAGTTATCTTATATTGCTGTTTGTCTTTTCAAACCTGTCGAAACTAAAACATGTTATGAGCGCAGCCAATTGCTGTCAACCAATGAAGTGCTTTTTTCAACGATATTCATCAAAGATCAAACCATACAAAATTTGAGATGGGGAATTGACACATCAGTAGACTTTGTATAAGTAAGCATTACATAATGATGCACTTACAAAAATATCATCGTAATAACTATTGTTCAATTGTAGTTTGCTATGAAAAAAAAAAAACGCTTTTTAGGTTTTGTTGGCAAGAAGCGAAATTACCATTTTCGTGTTACACTTTCAGGTTGTCGTAGCGGGGAGTTCTCATGCGGAAATGGCGATTGCATTGAGCCTCGTTTAGTCTGTGACAGGTCATGTGACTGTGATGACGATTGTGTTGATGAAACAGGATGTTATGTTCCTCAACCCTCAAGTAAGAATAGAAGCGCCGCATAAAACCACTAGCACTTAATTTGTTTACCGTATTTTCTCTATTAAACGCCCAGTGGGCAGATGCAATGATTAGATGAGCGATTAATAATTGAAATAATCTCACAATCTCAGCCGAATCTTGTTTACTAAAGTTTCATGCAGCCAGAACCCACCAGAGGGCCATCAGCGCCATGCGACGCCTGGTGGAATGCAGCAGAAGCTGTCAGAAGTGGGCGAGAATGGGGGAGTTGACAACGAAATGCACGTTTTTGCATTAAAAATGGTTGGATAAAGTCATATTTTCATGGAATTTTAATTAAAATCAATTTTAGATGGAGGGGGTGGGCGTTTATTAAAGGGTGTGCTTTTAATAGAGAAAATACGGTACACTGACACCTGTGCCAGATTGTATTGAAACTATTGATGGTTAACACGGGTCATCCTAAAGTTGTTAACTCCTATAACTTATCTTCTAACTTGGTCACAGGGAAAATAATTTAGTCATTATATAGCATGAGCTTAAAACAGACTTAAATTTGAATCCCACACTTGGCAAGAAATCTAAAATCCATGAGATATTCATGAAACTTTGCCAAAAAGTTCTTCAAAAATAAAGCTTTCCAACGTAAAAACAAAATAGGCGGGCTATCCAACATAATTTTTTAACTATGATCTTTTCAAAATCGTATGTCATTACATCAAAACACACAGTAAAATACTAAAAAAGTGTGGGATTTATAACGAAAATCAGCCTCACTCGAACAATAGAGATATTTATGAAAAATTAAAAGATTATAGCTGAAAATACACTTTATTGAAAAACAAGTCTTTGAAGGGGGGGGGGGGGGGGGGGGTCACCGATGTTTTTTGAGAGTTACGTGGTGTTCAATATGAGAAAATTATGGAGGTTTTGGGGTGGAGTCGGATTTGGAGTCGGAGTCGAACTTTGGTTTTCAGGTGGAGTCGGAGTCAGAGTCGAAAATTAATCTGGTGACTAATAAACTCCTAAAGATTATCGAAATAACTGACAAAACTCATTATAAAGCGATGTGAGCAGTATTAATTTTTCTTAAGCTACTATTGATGTATAAAATCCATGAAAAAGTTCTGGATTAGATTTTTTCTTTGCTAACCACAGGAAACTTGGGTAGAAATAATGCCATAAAAGGGGTCGGGAGTCGGAGTCAAAATTCTGGAGGTCCAAGGAGTCGTTTTTCAGAAAGGCAAAGGAGTCGGGAGTCGGAGTCGGTCCAATGACTACCCGACTCCAAAGCCCTGAATTTTATTTTAGGCACATCATTCAGCCTTATTTCAGGCACAAATGAGTAATTTATTCAAAATTATTATTGTCTCTCTATTTGAATTCGTCACGCAAAATTGGCGCGAAATTGGCACGAATATGATTTGCCCTTTTTTCGTCCGACCGCCCCTGCCGACCGCATTTCCTTCCGGCACTCCTACAATGAATTTTCATTTTCTTCACTACAATGTACGTTTTTTCAGTTAAATTTAAATGTTCTCCTCACAGCAGTAGAAACAGCTGCAGTCTTGTGTGGCAGTGCCAGTCAGGACGATTGTTGACAAATTAAGAAATTTAAAACTGTGAAAGAAGAGAGGAAGGAGAGGAAGGAGAGGAAGGAGAGGAAGGAGAGGAAGGAGAGGAAGAAAGGAAGAAAGGAAGAAAGGAAGAGGCAAAGGAAGAAATGAACAAATGAAGGAAGAAATGAACAAATGAAGGAAGAAATTAAGAAGGAAGGGAGGAAGGAAGGGGTAGGGAGGAAAAGAGGAAAGGAGAAAGGGAGGAAGGGCGGAAGGGCGGAAGGAGGAAAGGAGGAAAGGAGGAAAGGAGGAAAGGAGGAAAGGAGGAAAGGAGGAAGGAAAGAAGGAAAGAAGGAAAGAAGGAAAGAGATATAAACAAAGATAGATAGGTAGATTGATAGGTAGATAGATTTGAAATAAATAGATAGATAGATAGATAGATAGAGGGATAGTAAGTCTATCTACAAGAACTGTACCGTGCTTGCACGTTATTTATTGACAACTCCTAATTTTTTACCTTCAGCGAACAAAGTTCGAAGAAGGTATTGTAATCACTTGGGTAAAAATGTTGTCCGTCCGCCGGGCGGGTGGGCGGGCGGGCGGTCGGGCGGCGGGCGGATAGATCGTTTCCGGGCCAGCACTCGGCCTCTATTGAGAGTACATGGATGAAATTTGGTACACATATAGCCTGTATGGTCTTCTTGTGCCTTTTGATGGTCTAATTGATAGATATTCAATACCTTTTGAAATAATTGAGAAAATATAAAAATTATTTTTGTTCGTTTCCGGGCCAAATCTCAGTCATTATTGCATTTGCACTTATGAAATTTGGTACAGATGTGGCCTATATGGTCTAGTTGTGCCTTTTGATGGTCTCATTGATGGATATTTTATACTTTTTGCAAAAATTTGGAAAATAGAAAAATATGTATTTTCTGGTTTTTTGGGCTGAGACTCGGTCACTATTGCATGTAAATGGATAAGGTTTGGTACACACATGGCCCATAAGGTCTCGTTGTGCCCTTTGAAAGGTCTGGTGGAAAATATTAAATGCTATTTGAAAATTCGTCTACTGGCTATTAAAAGGTTGTAAGTGCCACTTACGACCTTTCTGCAGTATTAAAGGAATAGATAAAGAAAAATAAGCCGGATCTTTCTGTGAAAATTCCAGAAAAATATCATTTTTAGTTTTCGAGATATTAGAAATTTTCTGTTACAACCTTTTTGCGTTTACATGATTGCATATTTTTAAAAGGTTGTAAGTACCATTAAAACAGATGTCTTTTTTTTTAAAGGTTGTAACTCCCACTTACGACCTGGGGTGCTACAGCTGTGAGAAACAGAGAAGGTTGTAAGTAAGACATACAACCTTCTTGCATTCTATTATTCCCTTTGATATGGTCGTAAGTCACATGTAGTTTACAACCCTTCATTTCCAGGATTTTGAAAATTACAATACAGACATTTGGGTGGAAAGATGGCAACTTCATGAGACCTGTAAAATGTATATTTTTCTATTTCATGTTCATTAAAAAAAAAAAAAATTCTGTATTTTTGTTCAATGTTCAAATTACATTTAAGAGTGATTGTAAGCCCAAGAGGGCTGGGGGCTAAGCGGTAGCTATGAGCCCATTCACCAATAAAAGAATTTTCTCTCTCTCTCTCTCTCTCTGTAAAAAATCTGATAATTTGAAGGCGCAGAACTAAACTCAATTTCATTTTTCCAGTCAATTGGGTTATGTAGGAAATTTTTATACGAATCCAGCTTATTCAAACATAGGCTGTGTAGCAGCAAACCTTCAGCGAACAACACTTTTAAACGATGCAAAGAAACCGTTACAGTGAATTGTGTTTGAGAAACCATGGAAAGGCCTAACTACACAAATTTACATATATTATAGAGCAGTTTCATACATAGTATACATGGTGTAGGTCGTGGGCTGTGGGTTGGAAACCCAAAAATACATTGATCATTTGTATCAGATTTTATCCATGCACATGTTGTTCATGCAATACTGGTCAAGATTTGACCTAGAAGTAAAAATAATAATATTTTTTTAATCAATATTTGAAAAACAATAGAATATTCATCAATCAGACCACCAGAAGACACAACTACATCGTATAGGTGATATGCGTATCAATTTCATCCAGGCACATGCAAAAGGGGCCAAGTTTTGGGCCAGACATGGAAAAAACAAATTTTATACATATTATTTTTAATATTTTAAAAGTTTAGGATATCAATCCATCAGACCATCAAAAGGCACAACTAAGCCATATAGGCTATTTGTGTACTAAATTCCATCCTTGTACACCTAATGGGGGGCTGAGTGCTGGCCCAGAAATTATCTAGCCGCCTGCTCGCCCGCTCGGCAGATGGACAACATTTGACCAAAGTATATAATGCCTTCTGGGTGAAAGCACAGTAAGCGCCTCAATATTTGGCCCCTATGACCTAAGAATTATTTTCATCAGAAGTGCAAGCTTAGTACATCAATTTAAACCTAATAATGCGTAGAATACAGAATTATGTTTGTCTAATAAATCAAGACAAGTATTTGCTGGGCTGCTATGAACTACATTATGAAACTTCCATGAAAATCTAGGTATTTCTGCTGAAATGGACCATTGGCTTTTCGACAGTTTTCGCAGATGTGATATGGACAGTTTGCATGAACTGTAACCAATTCAATTTTTGAGCCTTGTCAGCATTCACCAAAATAATCCAAATTTGTCACTAAACAAGGTATCCCTGTTTTATGGGTGACATTCCAGACCTCCAAACATCAGTCCCCAGACTAATTTGAACATTTTTGTGGACGTAATGGACGGACATTTACACTTTTTAGCCTGGTGTCCAGTGTATAAGTTAAATTCATTGTGTTTTAAAATTTTTCAGTTGCATACATAGGTGGAGAGAGATAGACATGCATTTCCATCTCAGTTGACGTGTTACCTGGTCTTTAATTCATTTAAATTACCAAAAAATCAGTTGTGGACGTAATGGACGGACATCGATTTTAGCAATGAAAGCTTCTTGTATCTTACAATTATCAGTGGCCATTGGAAATTTTTTGCTTAAATTCATTAAACTAATATCATATCTAGGCAAAATCACCAAATTCGGCTAATTATTACATAAAAATACCCTCCAGCCAGCCTTTTGAACCCCTGACTGTTAATTTGCAAAAATATGGTTACAAGCAGACCTTTTCTTTGGACGTCATGGCTGCCATAATCATCAGATTGAAAAGTCAGCCAATGGTCCCTACAGAAGGCCAGGGAGGTACAGTAAACAGATAATGTCACCGGCAGAATGTGAACTAAATATTAGGCTACAGCATTGCTGCAATAGACGGTGCTTCGGAAAAAGGGCCACTGGTTACATGCTAAAATTGATAAATTATACCAACTTTAAAGGTCTGCCCAGAGCATGGTTTCAATTGTATGCTCCTGAAAAATGCCTAAATTTCTCAGATTTACTTGTTGATCAAGCTTAAATACTACACTATTTCTTGTTTATGTCAGAAATTGGTTTCTAGGACCCTAAATTTACTTTTATCTGATCAAAACGCAATTGAGGCCTTTACTGTGCTTTCACCCTTCTTTGAACTAAAGTTCGCTGAAGGTAAAAATCCCAGTCTTTGTAGAACCTCCATTTCACCCGACACAGGTTGATAAATCATTTGTCTACGTGTTGATATCATCTCATGAAACAAATCCCATCTGTCTTCTCAGCATGGATGACAGAAACTGTACACTGTGCAGGTTTATCAAATATTATTCAGATTATATTTTATGGCAGGTATCCCATGTTTTACATATTGAATGTTAGGAGTTAATGTTATGAGTTAGCCTTTGGCCCAATTTTCTATTGGTAGATATAATATGACCTCAATGATGCAACAGTAATGTGGAATTCCATATTCCATGGTAAAAAAATAAAATGTAATACATTTTGGATTGTAACCAGGGGTGCCGGAACAGGGGGGAAGGGGGTGCCCTTCAGATCTTTAAGAAAAAAACATTATAAGGCCTTATTTTACTAGTTTTAGGCAAAAATTTGTAAGTACCGTATAAGTAAGTATATTTTCAAAATTATTAATGTCTATCTATTTAAATTTTGTCACGCGAAATTGGCGCGAATATGATTTGCCCTTTTTTATTTGACCGCCCCTGCCGCCCGCAATTCCTTCCGGCGCCCCTGATTGTAACCATAACATTTTGTAGTTTGTTTCCAAATCAATTTGAATAATTCGTTCCACAATCAGATGAAAGGCCATCGTTCATAGTTCAATTCATAACTCTAAAGATTTGTTTGAAACAGAAAAAAGCAATATTATCTGATGTCCGTTGACAACCTTTGTGTAAAATTAGACAAAAGTTAAATTTCTTAGATCAAATTACACATAGAGTCATAAAATTGATTAGTTATGAAAATTTTCTTGGTTGTTTCAAGTCGTGCCAGATTTACACAAATCATTTGTGTGGACACTATCAAACATTCATTTGGTCAGTTTTAAACATAACCTTTCTCAGAATAATGTTTTGTTAGGGTAATGCTCTTTGAGTCGGACACTTAGAAGGTGACACCTTGAGTCGGACACTTTTTGCTGGGCTTAGTTGGCTATTTGAGAGCATGTATACCTATATATTTGGTACCAATATTTAGCTTAACACTTCCTTTATCTACTCAGAAAGTATCAATATAATATGAGAAACTTAAGTTTACTTTTCATGGCTATAAAGATGGGGTAAAAACTGTGTTTTTCTGCAAATGTTTTGTTAGATATTTGTGCATTTTAGTAGAATTTAGTCACAGTGAAGCTGTCTTTTGTGGGTCTATGATATTGATTGTACTTCGATTTGTCTATCTTTTACCTGGAGCTGGCCTTGATCAGTTGTGTGCTATGATTCAGGCTTTTTTAAAGGACTGGAATGTTGTTAAACAGTTATATCTGTAAGGTATTGTTTGAAGGAGTTAACTGTCCGACTCAAAGATGCCCCCCTTCATTTTTTGTTTCAGAAAAATTAACATGATATTCAGGAATTTAGCTGCCCCATTGAACAATTTCGTATTCAGTTCTGGGAAAAGTTTTATTTGAGACTAGTCTGGTGGAAAAATGAGATTTTTCGTGGAACCTCGTTTTGAGATATAACAGATGTTTTATTGTTTGGGATGGTGGATAAGACCTCCCTGAAGGTATTTCAGCCGGGTGCCGTGACGGCACCCTTGAGCAATTTTCTTTATGAGCAGAATTCAAAATGGCCGCCGTCACCGAGCTGAAATACCTTGAAATGGTTATATCTTGCCTTCTAATTGACATAGAGACTTGCTTATTGTGTCAAAATGTATGTTTTTTGGGTAGAGGAAGACAATTAAACAGTCCCTAACATCATATATCAGGTCCTTCATAGCTAATTAGCATATATACAGGTCAAAATTAGGCGAAAATGCAATTTTCGTCACTTTCTTGGCTTGAAATTGTCATGCAGACCTATTTATCATTAAAGATCCTTTTTTTAAAACATTTTAAATGTTTTATACTATAAAACAATGATGTTTCTGCAGTACCATGGAATGAAATAACTTAAAAACAATTAAATTCAATAATTTCACTGAAATCTCTCAAAAAACGGAAGGTTAAACAAAGTTGTCCTAAAGTTTAGCAAAAGATGTTTCTCTTCTCTTTTTACACTCCATACAGAAATTTTTTACGCTCTTTACAGAAAGAGCGGAAATAGCGAAAATAAGCTGACATCTCTTGCTAAATTTCTGCATGCATGCCTGTATCCTCGATACTAAAAGCAATTAATCAAAGAAGAATGAGCCATAAGTTCTGAGTCAAACAGGCTCAAATAGAGCTTTTTTGCCTCCCCCAATCTAAACTGAGATAGTCTGAAGAAGGTGCGCAATGCATTGAAGTTCACCGTTAGCGCCCGCTCGTATCTCATATAACTCCACTGACAACGAGATCTGAGATGAATTGTGTTTTTCTGCAAATTGTGATCATTTGCTTGGGAGTTTGGAAACCTTTATGAAAGAATGACGATAACTATTTTTAAGTAGATCTATATTGTGTATTTCACCTCTTTATTCTCACTGAACATAGCAGCTTATTGCATAAATAAAGCTGAAACTTTTGAAAACTTGAACTTGAAACTTGAATTTATTAATTGTACCAGCTAGCTCATAATCTGTCTGCTAAGTTTGGATTGACAAGCATTGTTCTGGCTGAATACGCATGAGTTCTCTTGTCAATTGGATATTTTTGCATGAGACGCACTCAATGTCAAAACTGATGTTGTAAGGTGCATTAAGGCTTTATCATTGATGGGGTAGGCAGCAGAATGATGGCATTAATAAAGTTTTCTGGAATTTGCTGAGGGGACTGACACCATTTTGCGCCCCACAGCAAAAAAAGTCAATGGGCCCCAAAGTTCTTACGGTGTTTCAAAATACTATGGCAAACATAACTGGGTAAATTGTTATTAGAATGGGGCCCGCATGTGAGAGGGTCCTGTCCTGTTCAGTATAATCGGGTTGCATCATACAATCATAAACTTAATGTCTTGCAAATTTTTCACATCTTGCTCCCCCGAGTGGATAGGCCTGTGGCAGCAGACAATAGACACAAGCCACACAATATGCTATTTAACAAGATGCATCCATTGTATCTTGCAGAGGGAAACATAGCAAAGCTTTGTGCACCAGCTTCAACATTTGGTCTACTAAGCCTGTACTGAGGTTACTGTCAGTGGAGTTTGTGACAAATACCAAGTGTGAAGTAAAAGTCACTGGGCTTTGGAAATTAAGGAACTTTGTCAGTTACATTGAGGTATAGCATGTATTACAGAGAAACTTTTTTAACACTGAAGTTGCTAAATAAACTTCAATGAAGTCTCCTTGTTGCGCCAGGTATTGGGAGAGGTCAATTTCTAATCTATGTCTTCATAAGTTACTCAATACACCAAACAAGTCCAGTAGAAATTACATTGCCAAAGCCATAGCAAATGAAATTGAAATATATTGTTATATTCATGAGGATAAGAAACACAGTTATTTAAAGATGTAGCTTGGGCTAGTAGCCCTGGGATATTTAAGTGTTTTGAAGCTTAATTTAAAATTTTGAAAGCTGTAGTAGCACAGATTAATCCTGTTTCAATGAGCTCCCTCTACTCCAGATTGCCGTTGCACTGTCATTTAAGACAATATTTTAGCAAGAGATCCTTGCCCTTATGCTCTCTTTGTATAGCCACATTCAGCAGCCAATCAGCTGGAGCGTTTTAGGAAGCTGTCGTACCATCATCTGACATCTGGTTCTAATTAATTTGATCAGCTCCAAACTCAGTCTCTTTTTGACAAGAGCATGGTACGACTTATATTGTTTCTGCAGTCCCATCTGAGATAAGTGCTTGCCACAATCTCTGCAAGACTGATAGAGTGGCGGAGCTATACACAACATTGTAGGCTTATATACTGAGTTGAGTACTACAACAATCTACATGCAATTGAGCCAATAAGGTAGAATCCTGAATGTTTGAACCTATAGCTATTATTGGAGGCTATAAAATTATGTCTCTACAGGCTGCAGCAGCACTGATGTCTTTAAAGCAAGTCTGTAATAACATATATTTAACAACAAACATTCCCTTTATTCCAAATTAACATGAATGCTACTTTCTAGACGACTTTCAGCCTCCTCACAGAAGGATTTGAGTTGTCATAAGGTACTGTCAGTGTTTCAGTGTCAGTGCCTGAGACCAAAGGGGTTATAATGTCGTTGGAAACAGGATGAGCTCCTTTTACGTGGATAGAGACATGCTGTTCAGTTTAATCAAGCATGTAATACGTCCAGTGATTTAAATGTCTGCAAGATATAATGGATTCATCTTGCTAAATAGCATATTGTTTGGCTTGTGCCTATTGGGCAAGACTGGCCTATGTAGCAGAGTGGCTGCTGCCACTGGCCCACCCACTCATGGGGGGCAAGATGTAAAAAGTTTGAACAGGACAAGACCCTCTCACATGGGGGCCCCATCCTAATAACAAATTACCATGCTATATTTGCCATAGTATTTTCAAATCACACCGATCAATAGTACGAACTTTGGGCCCCAATGACTTTTTTTGCTGCTGGGCGTAAAATGGTGTCAAGTCCCCTCAGCAAATTCCAGAAAACTTTATTAATGCCATCATCATGCTGCCTCCCCCATCATTGATAAATCAATGCACCTTACAACATCAGTTATTTTGACATTGAGTGCGTCTCATGCACCAATATTATTGATAAGAGAACACATACACATTCAGCCAGAACAATGCTTGTCAATCCAAGCTTAGCAGACAGATTATGAGCTAGCTGGTACAATTAATAAATTCAAGTTTGAAGTTCAAGTTTTCATCTTTATTTATGCAATAAGCTGCTTGGGTCAGTCAGAATAAAGAGATGAAATACAAAATATAGATCTACTTAAAAATAGTTATCGTCAATCTTCCACAGGGGTTTCAAAAATCCCAAGCAAATGATCACAATTTGTAAAAGCACAATTCCATCTCAGATCTCGTTGTCAGTGGAGTTAAATGAGATATGAGAGGGCACTAATGGTGAACTTCAATGCATTGCGCACCTTCTTCAGACTATGTCAGTTTAGACTGGGGGAGGCAAAAAAGCTCTATTTGAGCCTGTTTGACTCAGAACTTATGGCTCATTCTTCTAAAAATGATTAATTGCTGTTAGTACTGAGGATACAGGCATGCATGCAGAAATTTAGCAAGAGATGTCAGCTTATTTTTGCTATTTCCCACGCGCACTTGAATTCATGACGTCACCACAGCAGCAGAGCAGTGTGTATAACACACTGGTAGCATCACAATCACTGCTGAAGATGTGACGTCACCAATCTGTGGATTCAAGTGCCCGTGCTATTTCCGCTCTTCTGTAAAGAGTGTAAATAGAGAAGAGAAGTATCTCTTGCTAAATTTTAGGACAACTTCAGATCATCAATGGAATTCTGGTAAGACTTCACTAAGAAAGTAAGTTTGTTTAACCTTCCATTTTTTTGGGAGATTTCAGTGAAATTATTGAATTTAATTGCTTTTAAGTGATTCATTCCACAGCACAGCACAAAAATAATTTTTTTATTGGTATATATCATCTAAAATGACTTTTAAAAAGGATCTTTAATGATAAATAGGTCTTCATGACAATTTCAAGCCAAGAAAGTGACGAAAATTGCATTTTCGCCTAATTTTGACCTGTATATATGCTAATTAGCTATGAAGGACCTGATATATGATGTTAGGGACTGTTTAATTGTCTTCCTCTACCCCAAAAACATACATTTTGACACAATAAGCAAGTCTCTATGTCAATTAGAAGGCAAGATATAACCATTTCAAGGTATTTCAGCTCGGTGATGGCGGCCATTTTGAATTCTGCGCATAAAAAAATTTGCTCAAGGATGCCGTCACGGCACCCGGCTGAAATACCTTCAGGGAGGTCTTATCCACCATCCCAAACAATAAAACATCTGTTATATCTCAAAACGAGGTTTACCGGTTTTCCACCAGACTAGACCCTGTATGCTAACCTAGAGCCAATAGGCCCATCACAATTATAACTTTCTAATATGTCTAGAAATAAAGTGTCCGACTCAAAGAACATTACCCTATTAGAATTAGAAACAGTTCAACAAAAATAAGGTCCCCTTTGGATAAACTTGAATATCTCAAAGATTCCATGCATTGCTGATGTTTAGGACAGTTGGCTGAATTCTAGAATATAATGGTGGTAGTTTTACATGCAATGTAAATTGTGGCCCTCAATGTGCTCATCATCCTGAGTTTTCACCAACTGCTAAGTAATGAAGCCAAAGGTAATCACTTTCAATTGTACAAAAACATGCTGAAAACGGACACTGGCCCGGATTTATTTCAATATTTAAAAAAGTATCAAATATCCAGTAATTAGACCATCCAAAGGCACAACTGGACCATATGGGCTACATGTGTACTAAATTTTATCCATGGATGTATGTGCAATTGGGGCTGAGTATTGCCCCAGAAATGTTCAATCAACCCGTGGCCTGCCTACCTGCCCGCTCGCCCAGTGGACAGACATTCTACCCAATTGATTACAATACCTTCTTCAAACTTCATTCCTTGAAGGTAAAAAAATAGGGTAAATTCAGTTTTTTTTGGGTTCGAGTAAAGTAATACAATTAACAATAAGACAATTTTCTGACAATTTGCTTCAAATAATAATCATTTCCTTGTTGTTGTTTTTTTTGCAATATCCATGAAATATTGACTTACAACCTTTTGATATTGAAGCACTTACGACCTTTCATTGGGCAGTCGCGAGACTTCAGACAAATTTTGCAAAGTTTAAAAGGGCGTAACTCAAAATTTTGTTTAAAATTGCCTGAAACTCCACCATATGATTAGTATTGGCATCCATAATGCTTTTGGATAGGCCAAGAGCAGAAAATATCGATTGAAATTGACAAAAAGGCCATTTGAAGTTTTAACTTACATCCTTCTTGCACTGGATCTTAAGAATTCAGAAAGAATTAAAAGGTTGTAAGTCACTTTTTTGCTATTTATTCCAAATATATGAAATAAATCTGTAGTAAAACACTCCAAATGAACTACAATATTTGATTTGTCAACATATGTTACCCTACTTTCAACATACCTGCCCTTATAAACCCATCAGACACTCTTGATAGTTTTTTGCATTTTTCTCAAAATGTCATTTTTTGAGTTACAACCTTTTAATAGCCAGTGGACGAAATATTGAAAAAAAAGAGAAAAAATACATTTTTTGTTTCTGGCCCAAGACTTGGTCACTATTGCATGTACATGGATAAAGTTTGGTACACATATGACTTATGTGGTCTAGTTGTGCCTTTTCATGGTCTGACTGATATATATTCTACACTTTTTGTAATATTGAGAAAAAATATTAAAAATACTTATTTTCTTATTGGAGCTAAAACGTGCCCACTATTGCATATACAGCAGTGCCATTTCCTACACGTATCACCTATAAAATGTAGCAGTGCTTTTTGACTTGTATTTAACACTTTTTGAATGATTGGAAAAACTTTGTACATGCATAAAACCGTACCATAATATAAGTAAATTAGTATAATAAGGCCTTTCCCTGCTTTTACAAACCCTGGCAAGCACACAGGTAGATCGCAGGGCAGCAGGCAAATAACAGATAATAGAATGCCATTACTCGACCACTGTTGCATACCTATAATACACGGAATTTGGTAAACAAGCCAATTTTATGATGTAATGTAATCTTCTAAATGTGTTATTCGCTGAAGGTTTGCTGCTACACAGCCTATGTTTTTATCAGCTCACACTAAACGAGTTTGGTGCAGTAATTTCATCTATGTACAACGATAGAATTCTCTTTTTTCCTGTAGCTACTGCTATGTTTTGTTGTGTCGGCTGACATCATCGCCAGTTTTTGGGTGATTTTTTGTCACTTTAAATCAAGATAAAGACATAAAAATTAATAATGCAAAATATTGCCAAAATCCAGTACAGATTAGAGTTAGCTAATTTCCTAATTTCCCTATATAGTCAGGGAGCAGAGGAGCCAAAAGTAGGCTTAGGTCTTACTCATGAGAGCACCACTTGAATTTGGTACCGATTGAAAGAGGACACTTTGGGGTTTCAGAAACCATGGTTTCACTTTCCAAAGGTGGTAGGTTTTCTTTCTGGGAGGGGTAAAAGGTCAACGACCTCTTGATTTTGCAGTCATTTAATGAAAAATGTATTTTCTTAATGTTTTCAGCATAACTTTTCAAGTGCTTTACATATTTATTTCAAATTAACCAAAAGTGATGATGATTCCACGTTATTTGGGTCACTAATTTAAAAAATGCCCTTTGACCTATTTTTGGGGTCAAATGGCGTCAACAAAGTTGAGAAATATAGAAAATTTCACTCAAAATAGCTATATATACTTGAATATGTTATTGTCATGCCCAAAATATTAAATAAATCAAGATTCTTTCTCATGCACCAGGAGGTCACATGGGCTAGTATTACACATGTTGGGAAATTTTGGTTGCTATGGATACATGCTACCTATAGGGAGGGGTAAAGCTCAAAACTGCACCGTCCATTTTTGGGCAAAATTTATATTCATTTATGGGACATTTCCATATCATTTGTTTCTTCTGTTCTTGGATATGCCTCATTATTACCATTCCAAATTATCGGTCAAACAAATATTCTATGGATAAATATTAAAATATTGGTTGCTGTAGATACTTGTTAGCCATAGAAGGTGTGAAATCTGAAACCTAGGTCCTTGTTTTTGGGCAAAATTTACCTTCATTTATAGCACAATTTCCAAATCATTTGTTTCTCTTGTCTATGTATGTAATATTATAAGGAGATACCATCCTTATTTACTGCTCTCACAAATATTTGATAAATACATATTTCAAAATATTGGTTACTATGGATACCTGTTAGCCATAGAAGGGGTAAAGCTCTAAACGTCACCCACCATTTTCGTTAAAATTCACCTTGATTTACAGCATCATTTCCACATCATTTGCTTTTCTGCTTATGAATATATGCCCTATTATGTAGAAATACTATTTAAAATCATAAATAAAACAAATATTCAACAAATATATAGCAAAATATGGGTTGCTATGGATATTTTTAAGCCAAAGAAGGGAAGAAATCTGAAACCTCGCCCTCTATTTATGGCCAAAATTTACCTTCATTAATGGCAGAATTCCTATACTATTTATCATTTGTTCTTCTATTTATTGATATGCTATGTCATGGGGAAATACCATCCTTATTTACTGCTCAGACAAATATTCAATTAATATTATTAATATATTATTAAAATATTGGTTGCTATGGATACCTGTTATCCATAGGACATTAGGACGGATGAAAACCGAAACCTGGCCCCCTGTTTTTGGGCAAAATTAATCTTCATTTATAACACATGTAACTTTCACATTATTTATTAATCTGTTTATGGATATGCCATGCTTTGAGGAAATACCCTTATTTACTGCTCACTATTAAATATGGGTTCCTGTGGATACCTGTTACCAATAGGAGGGGTTAAAATTCAAACCTTGCCCCCTGTTTTAGGGCAAAATTTATGACATTCGGACAATTGTTTAGGTCAGGGCTGAATTTTAAATATTTTTAGGGGCAAAATCACAGGCACTATAATTTCTTACAAAAAGCTCACATTGCTAAACGTATCCTGTATACAAAACATTACAAAAAGCTCACATTGCTAAACGTATCCTGTATACAATACATACAAGGTTGGCAACTCCCTCAAGATTCCTGGTTTGAGAATTCCTGCTGTAATGCTGTCTCAACAAGAGCATGAATTCTCAAACCAGGAGTTGCCAACCTTGTATATAATTTCAATAAGTGCAGTGACAAGCTTTTTTCTCAAAATGATTGTAATGCCTGTGGGCAAAATATAAAAAAATTAATTTTTTCAACGTTTGTCCGATTTTTTAAAATTTGAGTATGTTTCAGGTATTTTGCCAACTTGGTAACAGGCAGAAATAGAATCTATACTAAATTTGCTACAATTTGGTATCATGAAACCTGGCTAAACAGGGGGGGTCAACGAAATCACACTTCTAGGCATCTTTTTGGATTCATGTAATGGACTAATATTGGCATATATGTTGTGATTTCACCCAAAAACTGAGGGCGAGCTTTTAATTTTAATCTCCACCTGTGAGTGACAGGTTTCCATGGCAACCAAAATTTTTATATTCACTGAATATTTGGGGTGACCTGTAATTGGGATGGTATTCACTAATAATGTGAAATGTCTAGGAACAGAAGAGGCAAAAGACATTGAAATTGAATCATAAATTAAGGTAAATTTCACCGAAAAATTTTAGGCAAAGTTTCAACTTTTGCTATTCCTATGGGTGGCAAGTGTCCAAAGCAAACAAAATTTAGAAATATATATTGATTGAATATTTGTGTGACAACAATCAATGATGGAATTTCCTCAAAATGTGGCATATATGTGAGCGGAAGAGCAAGAGATGTGGAAATTGTGCCTTAAATGAAGGTAAATTTTCCCCAAAAATGGAGGGTGAGATTTCAGTTTTCACCCATCCTATGGGTAATACCCACTGCAACAGGTGTCAATAGCAACCAGGATTTTGATATATTTATTGAATAGTTGTGTAAGGAGTAAATATGAATGGTATTCCCTCATAATGAGGCTTATCCATAAAGAGAATAAACAAATGATGTGGAAATTGTGCCACTGGCAAGTAAGGATACATTTTGCCCAAATACACATGGTGAGGCTTCATATTTCACCCCTACTCTGGCTAACAGGTATCCATGGCAACCAATATTTTGATATATATATATATATATTATATTTATTAAATATTTGTGAGAGCAGTAAATAAGGATGGTATTTCCTAATAATATGAAATACCATGAACAGGTGAAACTAATGATACGGAAATTGTGCTATAAATGAAGGTAAATTTTGCCCAAAACCAGAGACCGAGGTTTCAGATTTCACACCTTCTATGGCAAACAGGTATCTACAGCAAACAATGTATATTCATAAAATATTTGAAGGAACCCATATTTATTTGTGAGCAGTAAATGAGGGGTATTTCCTCAAAACATGGCATATCCATAAACAGATTAATAAATTATGTGGAAGTTGTGTTATAAACAAAGACTGATTTTGCCCAAAAACTGAGGGCAAGGTTTCGGTTTTCACCTGTCCTGTGGATAACAGGTATCCATAGCAACCAATATTTTAATAATATATTAATAATATTAATTGAATATTTGTCTGAGCAGTAAATAACAATGGTATTGCCCCATAACATAGCATATCCATAAACAGAAGAACAAATGATACGGAAATTCTACCATTAATGAAGGTAAATTTCGGCCTTAAACAGAGGGCGAGGTTTCAGATTTCTTCCCTTCTTTGGCAAACAAATATCCATAACAACCCATATTTTGCTATATATTAGTTGACTATTTGTTTGATTTGCAATTTGAAAAAGTATTTCTACATAATAGGGCATATTAATAAACAGAAAAGCAAATGATGTGGAAGTGATGCTGTAAATCAAGGTGAATTTTGCCGAAAATGGTGGGTGACGTTTAGAGATTTACCCCTTTTATGACAAGCAGGTATCCATAGTAACCAATATTTGAAATACATATTTATCAAATATTTGTGAGAGCAGTAAATAAGGATGGTATCTCCTTATAATATTACATACATAGACAAGAGAAACAAATGATTTGGAAATTGTGCTATAAATGAAGGTAAATTTTGCCCAAAAACAGAGACCTAGGTTTCAGATTTCACACCTTCTATGGCTAACAGTTATCTACAGCAACCAATATTTTAATATTTATTCATAGAATATTTGTTTGACCAATAATTTGGAATGGTATTTGTTCATAATGAGGCATATCCATGAACAGAAGAAACAAATGATCTGGAAATTGTCCCATAAATGAATATAAATTTTGCCCAAAAATGGACGGTGCAGTTTTGAGCTTTACCCCTCCCTATAGGTAACATGTATCCATAGCAACCAAAATTTCCCAACATATGTAATGCTAGCCCATGTGACCTCCTGGTGCATGAGAAATTATCTTGATTTATTTAATATTTTGGGCATGACAATAACATATTGAAGTACATATAGCTATTTTGAGTGAAATTTTCTATATTTCTCAACTTTTTTGACCCCATTTGACCCCAAAAATAGGTCAAAGTGCATTTTTTAAATAAGTGACCCAAATAACGTGGAATCATCTTTGTTTTTGGTGAATTTGAAATAAATATGTAAAACACTTGAAAAGTTATGCTGAAAACATTAAGAAAATACATTTTTCATTAAATGACTGTAAAATCAGGAGGTCGTTGACCTTTTACCCCTCCCAGAAAGAAAACCTACCACCTTTGGAATGTGAAAGCCATGGTTTCTGAAGCTCCAAAGTGTCCTCTTTCAATCGGTACCAAATTCAAGTGGTGCTCTCATGAGTAAGACCTGTACAAGAAATAAGCCTCTTTTTTGAGATATCTCCCTGACTAATATATTGGGAAACTGGGATAGGAACAGGGTGCCTTGTAAATAAGAGTTTCAGTTTTGACAAGTATCAAATTTGAAATGCAAAGTACTTTTGCAATTTTTTTAGAGTTGCTTGCTTGCTTGCAAGTGCAACTGTATTGTGGGAGGCATGATGGTAAAGCTTGTCAACACTCTGGTGGTCTCACTGTTTCACCAATCTCGTTCAAACTTTGCATACAGTTTCCATGACACCTTTGCCCTGCTTCTATAAACTTTTGGTAGACTTCCATGACATTAAATTTTTTATTTACGAAACTAAAATGTTCGTTTTTGGCTGGAAATTCAAATGTCTAGCTGCAGTGATAGCAACAGCAACAGTAGCAGGCAACTACAGTGATAGCGACAGCAATAGTCGCAGCCAGATCCAGTGTTTACTAATTCAATAGAAGGAATGAAGGAGGGGTAGAAGGAAGGAAATAAGGAAGGGAGTGAGGGAGAAAGGAAGAGAGAGAGAAAGGAAGGGAGGGAGAGAGGGAGGAAGGAAGAGAGGGAGAAAGGAAGGAAGAGAGAGAGGAAGGAAGAGAGGGAGAAAGGAAGAGAGGGAGAAAGGAAGGATAGGATAGGATAATTTATTTTCAAGTAGCAGATCGAAATTACATACTTGCAGAAAATTACAAGGACTAGTTAGCCCGTGTCGTAATTACCTCATAGTTATCGCAAAAAAAGGCAGAAAGAAGATACATGCATTATATATATAATATGTAGCAGAAGTAAAGCAAGTAAGTTATTTTAGCATAAGAAAGAAAGAAAAAGTAAATATGACAAATAGAATAGATATATAAATGAAATGTAACGATAACGAAATATATGAAAAAAAAAACGAAAAACCAAGTAGGTACATCTATGCAGGTGAACTTAAGAGAATGTATGATGCATGAGTATGAGGTGGATTGAGTTGCAGATGATACAATGTCAGGAATGGAATGAATATCACTTTCAATGTCTGTTACAGATATAACAGTTTATTACTCGACAAGATATGGGATATAGTGAGACGTAGTATCTTTTTAATGCTTTGACAGAGGATTTTGTAGAAATATTTGAGGAAGGTCTTAAGGAGATTGGAATTTTGTTCCATGCTTTAGATATTTTCTGATTACAATTTTGGCTCTGAATATAGAGTTTGACATGAGGGATGTGTGCATTACTTTGTTGAAGGGTGGCATGGCTATGAATATCGGATACCAGGTTCAGCTGGTCATGGAAATATTGTGGTAAGGTTTTCCTCTGATGATTTATGTACATCTTGCAGCAGTTTAAGCTAAATAAGTCAGTTAAAGAAAGCAAATTGTACTTTTTAATGACTGTTGTACTTGACTTTTGAGGTAAGATGGATGGCTTTCTTTTGGAGTGTTTCTAGACGTGTCCGAGACTTTGATCCACAGTTTCCGTATACTGTAATGCAGTATGTTAAGTGTGGTACAATAAGAGAGTGATAGATTGTCCGAAGCAATTTTGAGGGCAATTTATTTTTGAGTCTATAGAGAATCTTCTTCTTCTTCGTAATACTCAAACAACATCACTGCTGATGGCTCAGTCGAGGGTGCAGGTGCGCATGCGTGGTTGATAAAATCGGTTGGTAAAATCGATGGAGTCAGCTCTGACTATTTCCTCGGGGAGGATGTTCCATTCCCGGATGGTTTTGGGATAGAACGACTCCTTGATGTATGATCGTGATGTGTCGGGGATGATGAAGGCTAGGCTGTTGTTTGTGCGGCTGGATGACCTTTTGCATGGAACGAGACAATCCTTGTGACTCGGCATGTCTACTTTGTTATTTATTGCCTTGTAGAGCATGCTGAGTCGAGCGACTTGCCTCCTCTTCTCAAGTGATGGCCATTTGAGCTCTTCGAGCATCTTCGTGACTGAGCTGCGGTTATCGAGGCGGTTCAATACGTATCTCGCAGCCCTCCGTTGAACCATTTCGATTTTCTTGATGTTGCCACTGGTGAAGGGGTCCCATACTGTTGGTGCGTATTCAAGGACGGGGGCATACAAGCGCTTTGTAGGCTCTCTCCTTGATGGATGGTATCCTGCTTTGGAGATTGCGTTTGCGGAATCCGAGGTTCCTGCTGGCCTTGCTGACAGTGTTTGAGATGTGGGTGTTCCAGCTAAAGTCTGATGTTATGGTGATTCCAAGGTATTTTGCGAGATTGACATGCTTCAGTTTGTGGCCATGTAGCTTGTAGGAGTGGTGTTCCGTTTTCCTGTTCTTTGATATCGTGAGCACTTCACATTTCTGTGGGTGGAACTCCATCAGCCATTTCTTCTCCCATTCTCCTAGTCTGTCAAGGTCTGCTTGGAGCTGATCTGCCTCCTTTTTACCCTTGATGGCCAGGTATGCTACGGTGTCATCCGCGAACAGGCGAACTGTCGAGTCCATGTTGGTGGCAATGTCATTTATGTAATAGATGAAGAGGCAGGGTCCGAGGACAGAGCCTTGTGGTACTCCTGATGTGACCGGGACCTTGTCCGACTTTTCTCCATCTAGGACTACACATTGTTGTCTATCCGTGAGGAATGCTTGTATCCACTGGTTTGTCTTGCCCCTGACTCCATAGTAGTCCAATTTCTCGATGACGTGTTTGTGACTGACTTTGTCAAAAGCCTTCGCGAAGTCCATTATTAAGACGTCCTTCTGCTGGTTGTTGTCAAGGTTCTTCAGGATGTCAGTCTGGAACTCTAGAAGCTGAGTTTCACAGGAACGCTTGTCCAAGAATCCATGTTGCAGTTGATAAATGATGTTCTTCGATCTTGCGTGTGACATGATGTTACTTGTTATGATGTGTTCCATCAATTTACATGCTATGTATGTCAGTGAAATGGGACGGTAATTTGCAGGGTCTGACTTTGCTCCTTTCTTGTAGACGGGGACCACGTTTGCATCTCTCCATTCCTGGGGCACAATACCGCTGTCGTACCGATTACCTCCAGTACCTTTGATGATGCAACATCAATATGTTTAAGCCAACTAAGATTTTCATCTATCTGGATCCCCAAAAATTTTTAAGAAGTTTCTCTGCTTAGTGGCTTGTCATTTAAAATTTCTATCACGAGGTTGTTGCTTGCTAATTTCATCTTTGGCAGATGAAAATTTACATAGTGAGTTTTTTCAACATTAAGCGAGAGCTTGTTTACATTAAACCAATCTGCAATTTTTGTTTAAGTTGCATTAACCATGCCTTCTAAAGTTTGGAGGCTTACATCCGAGAAGAGCAGATTTGTATCATCGGCAAAAAGTAAGCACACACAATTTTCACAGGCTTTGATTATATCATTTACAAAAATTATAAAAAGGAGGGGTCCAAGGATTGACCCCTGGGGGACCCCATAAGTGACAGGCACTTTGTCTGATAAGGAAGTTTTATACTCTGTATATTGAAATAGGTCTGAAAGATAGCTGCGGAACAGGCTTAGAGAAATACCACAAACTCCATATTGTTCTAACTTCGTTTGTAAGTTAGAATGATCAATAGTATCAAAGGTCTTAGACAGGTCCAGAAACACTCCAATGCTGAGTAGTTTGTTTGACATCTATCTAAATAAAAGTGTAATGTCAGTGGCACATTCTTCTCATGGGGTCCCACCTCCGATGCCATCAAAATCGCCTCATTTTCAACTCTTTCCCATTCACCACCCATATATCCATCAAAACATTAAGTACTTGCCATTTCCATATAAACTACTCAATAATACCACCCTAATTCCTCCTTTCAGACACTCCCCCTTTTCAGCCCCCCTGGATCAGCCCCTGACTGCTTTATTGTCCACGACTTTCAACAGCCCTGTCAATCGTCCCCCCATCTAATGTGCACATTTCCTCCTTTTTCAAACATGCCTTTCTGATGAATCCACGTCCAAACCAATATCTGTTGTCCTTTTCCCTTCGATTCAAATGTCCATTCAAGTCATCCCTCTCTCCATCAAGACAAGAAATTCATCTAAAATCGGCGATCGGACCGTATTCGATTGCGGTAAACATATTACTCCTGTGTACAGCGTGGTCTCCGTGCGCTCAACCAAAAAATGCATGTTACAAACATCGTCTCTGTCTCTTTAGTCCATTGAAACAAGTTGCAGAAGGGACGAAAGCCAAACTTGAGTTAAATTACAAGTCTTCAATCATCTGTAAATGCTCAATTTCGCTTAAGATTTAAGTTTCACAACGTGGGTCAATCAAGTCTGAAATCATTTCCGCAAACGAAAACGCCCTCATTTGACAACAAAGACATACATTGTCATTTCCTCGCAAACCTACCTGTCAATATCGATTTAACAGTACTAAAGCCCACAATTTACTCAAAAATAGACCAGAAACAATAGATCGATCTGTACTTTTCCTGCAACCTCCTGTTAATACAGGACTTCACCCTGCACTGTAAATTTTGGATTTTGAGTTAGCTTAATTGATTGAGTGAGATGGTTGCACAATTCCTTTGAGCCAAGATAGCTTGTTGTTTGCAAGTTATAACAACATAAAGATTATCATAACTCAAAACGGCAAGCTATCATGGCTCAAACAAATTGTGCAACCATCTCACTCAATCATTTGAGCTAACTCAAAATTTCAAAATTTACAGTAAGGCCAGTCATGTGAATGAGGAATTTATGTACAAATCAGTTGATCCAAGATATTCTTAGCTCACATATTTACTGCTGCTCAAGGACAAGCATTATACGCTTCTGGCACCAACACCTTAAGTAAGGTCTGTACTTTGTTTTGTTTGTTTCTTGATGTCAATGATACAGGGTTCCCACTGGCCAGGAAAACAGGAAAATTGTGAGAAGACAAAATCCCCACAGAGAAAAATCTTGGAATTTTTAATTTGCCGTCAAATTCATGGAAAACATAGGGAATTTGATTTTACATGCTTTGAAGCATGAAATATTTGGTTTTACATGCTTTAGCCCTCCACAGATCTTAAGTACAAATCCATAAAAGTTGTAGTTTTTGGTTTCCAATTAGCGGCGATAAAATAACAAGGCCAAATAACTCAGGGAAAACTCAAGGTGAAGCAGGGAAAATCAGCGGAAAAAATACAGGCAATTATCATTATATAATGTCTGTGAATAAAGTATTGAAATGAGTTGAATTGACTTGCATGTGAATCCACATAGATCTATGAAGAATACATCATGCCTAGGGTATCTCAATGTTAAAATTGCTATTAAAATGTTTGTCGTGTCTGCATTTGAAAAAAATTGTTTGTCGATGCCTCCAGAACAAAAACAAAAGTTTCTCCCGGGGTCAAATCCATAACCCCCCTACTATCGTCTGGGCAGCCATAAGGCATCACTTCAACATCAATTCATTCACTTTACCCTAGCCTCTACCTATCAAACCAATTGCTTGTAATATCATTACAATCAAACATTCTATCTCGTTAACGTTCGTAACGGGATATCCTGCGGGATCTCACCACGCATGCACGCCGGTCTGAGCGCGCCAACCTCACTTTCACAGAGCCACTGCGGGCGGCGGACGTCTTCGTCTGGATAGTCCTCGATTTGGATTCAATTACGGAGCTAATTGCAGCATTTTGGAAGCCTTGTGAAGGCCAATTTACTTGTTGGAAGGACGTACAGGCCATCTACGATGCCATCCTCGCAGAACAAGAAGCGCACAGGCGAAAAATCAGACAACAACAAACCTGAAAAAGTTGACAAGGAGAGACAAAATGGCGGAGCTGAAGCGTCGGACGGCAGTGCTTCGTCTTCAGGGGCGATCGCACTTGCAGGTTACAGGATTCCACACAAACAGCAAAATGTGGAACAGGTTGGACACCAACCTAAAGCTGGGGCTACTAATGCTTCAGATCAAGATGGGGACTCCCTGTCAAAACAGATGCTGACTCAGTTTGACACTTTGTTTTCTGGACTGACTCAGTCCATCAAGGAGTTGAGAGGAGACCTCAACAAGGCCTCCACCAGTGGTGCTTCAACTCCACAAACACAACAGCCTCAGCAGGATTACGATTATGGTGACTACGCCGATAATGCTGAAGAATATGACGAGTCATATTATGAAGAAGGTCAGTATGATGATGCTTATTATGATGTTGGGCCTTCAGACAAGCCAAGCCAACGTGACACTGTTGACAATAACACTGTGGAAAAGAGGACTCGAGATGAGGATGATCTAGAGAATCTTCCTGCTAAAAAACTAAAGTTTCTCGAGGGTATGACAGCTGCCGCCTGTGCAGCAGAGGCCAAAGGCCCAAAGTTAGTGTCTAGTTTGGCTGATAATGTTATGTCATTCATGAGGAGTAAGCCTGAGGAGGGACAGCTGAGAGCAATCACGGATGAGCTGCTTCCCCCCGCCAACTGTGCGGGTTTAGAGCCTATTGCGGTTAATGAGGCCGTGTGGGCCAGGATACCTCATGATGCCAAATCTAATGATTTGAAATTCCAAAGAACACAGAATTTTTGGTAAAAGGGGTCACTGGTGCAGCCAAGGCGCTGAATTTGCTTTTCAAACATTATGACACTAGTGACAACACTTTGTCTGAGGCTGTCTACGACAATGCATTGAAGTTATTGAAAGGATCAATTCAATGCCTTGGCGCTACTAACTTTGAGTTGTGTATGAGACGTAGAGAGGCAATCAGGGCTGCCATCAGCGAGGATTGCTGGCATCTGTGCACCCCTAGCATACCGTACACAAATAAATTGTTTGGGGAGGATGTCACGAAAACAATTCGCACAATTGCCGACGACAACAGAGTGGCCCATCGTCTTGTGAATCGCAGAGGCGAAGGCCGAGGTAGAGGTCGTGGCCGAGGCCGCAGTCGTGGTCGCGGTGGAAGACGCGGTCGTGGTCGTGGCCATTTTTTTGCGGGACGCGGCCGAGGCAAGCAGACGGCCCAGGAGGCGTCAAACCAGCAAGCCCCCCAGTAGACGCTACTGTTCAAGCACCACAAGTTCAAGCACCACAAGTTACCGAGGTAAGCAAAATGGCAGGTAGGCTAGCTGATTTTTATGAAGTTTGGCAAACTTTTACAGAAGATCAGTACATATTAAATTCTATCAAAGGTGTCAAGCTTGAATTCATTGATGGGAGACCTCCCAGTCAGACCGTTGTTCCACATCAAATTCCTTTTAATGATGTTTAGAACAAAGCAGTTAATGATATGGTTGAAAAACTAATTGGGAAAGGAGTTATTGTCCCGTCGAAAAATGAGGCAGGCCAATACGTTAATACATTTTTACAAGATTGAAGAAAGATGGCTCTCATCGAATGATACTGAACTTGAAACCATTGAATAAATATATTGTGTATAAGAAGTTCAAAATGGACACCTTACAATCAGTGTTAAATTTGATGAAACGTGACAGTTTTATGGCTGCAATTGACATCGCTGATGCGTACTACACTGTAAAAGTAGATGAGTCACATCAGAAATATTTGAAATTTTTCTGGGCAGACAAGTTTTATAAACTAACTGCACTGCCTATGGGATACAGTGCATCCCCCAGAATTTTCACAAAAATTCTGAAACCGCTCTTAGCCCAGCTGCATAGAACTGGGTGCACAATTGTCGCGTATATTGATGATATTTACATTCAAGGTGACACTGAAGCGGAATGTACGCAAGCGGTGCAAGCAACAATTCAAATATTGGAAAATTGTGGTTTTCTGATCAATTACCCAAAGTCAAAATTGGTACCAAAGCAAATGCTTGAATATCTGGGTTTTCATTTGAACTCCAAAACGATGGGGGTGGCATTGACCAGTCCTAAAGTGCAGGCCTATAGGGCACATTGTTCGGAAATATCTTGCAGACAGACAATAACAATTAGGGAATTGGCTTGTATTACTGGGAAAATAGTTTCCACTTTTCCAGCGATGCAGTATGGTCCGTTGCATTACAGAATATTTGAAAAGGTCAAATGCAAGGCATTGCTCGAGAATGATGACAATTTTAATGCCAATGTGTCTGTTACTTCTGAGATGGTCAGTGAATTGAGATGGTGGATTGAGAATTTGCCTAATGCCACAGCCAAAATTGACAAAGGGAGAATTGATATGGAATTGGAAACAGATGCCACTCTGGAAGCCTGGGGGGCATCTTGCCAAGATCAAAGAGCTGGTGGGTTTTTCTCCCATCAAGAAAAATTGCGTTGCCCTAATAACATTAATGCTTTTGAATTGTTGGCTGTACACTTTGCTTTAAAAGTTTTCGCCTCTAAGGTCAGAGGGAAAAATGTCCTAATTCGATCAGACAACACGACGGCAGTCGCTTATATCTCTCATATGGGAGGCAGTAGATCTGAAATTTGTAATGACATTGCCTGGCCATATGGGATTGGTGTATCACCAACAAGGTGTGGCTATCAGCTGAATATTTGCCTGGTTCACTAAATGTCATTGCTGATTTTGAAAGCAGACACAATGATTATCGTCTGGAATGGGGGCTTTGTCAGAATGTTTTTGACCAAGTGTGCCAGAGATTTGGGTGCCCTGAAATTGATTTGTTTGCTAGCCGCTTGAATGCAAAATTGCCTCGGTTTATTTCTTGGCGGCCTGAACCAGGTGCTGAGACTGTAAATGCATTTACTATTTCGTGGGGGAATATTTATACATATCTTTTTCCACCTTTCAGTTTGATCGCACACTGTTTGAGACGAATTCAGGTGCCAGTGGAAGAGGCAGAGGCTTTAATTATTGCACCCCTGTGGCCAACGCAGGTGTGGTTCACCCTGTTGATGGAAATGCTAATAGCAACGCCAGTTGTATTACCCAAGTCAACACATCTCCTGACATTACCGCACGACCCGGTGGCAGTACATCCACTGCATCTGAAAATTAGACTCATTGCTTGCAGAGTATCAGGGAGACCTATCAGACCAGAGGAATTTCGGAAAAGGTGATTGACATCATTGCCAGCTCGTGGAGGAAGGGCACAAGGCGCCAGTATGGGACCTACCTTCGTAAATGGTCTAGATTTGTGGATAAAAGGAAAATTAGTTACTATAACCCACCTATAAATGAAGTGTTGGATTTTTTAGTAGAAATCTACGAGTCGAACGTTGGTTATAGTGTGGTAAATACAGCCAGGTGTGCACTGTCGACAATAATTGTCTTAGATAATATAACTGTTGGTTCACATCCTCTTGTGATTCGGTTTTTAAAAGGGGTGTATAATAGAAGACCCCCGATGTCGAGACATGCATCTACCTGGGATGTTTCCATTGTGTTGCAATACTTAAAGTCTCTATCTCCTGCACGGGAGTTATCGTTAAAAGGTTGGACATATAAAGTTGTCACGTTATTAGCACTGGTGTCGGCCCAAAGGGCACAATTGCTGCACAAGTTGAAATGCACGAATATGACTGTTGATAAGAAGTTTATCATGTTTACGTTGGACGATACTGTCAAACATTCGAGACCAGGGAAATCAATAGAACCCATTAAGTTAAAAGCCTATTCACATGACAAAAGACTATGCATTGTACACTATGTAAAGTATTATCTCAGGCGGACGAAACCTATTCGTATGAATCAGTCTTCAATTTTTATCAGTTTTCGTAGGCCATTCAAGGCCGTGTCAAAAGAGACAATTTCACGTTGGATAAAATGCACATTACATGATGCGTGACTCCCATCCAAATATACGGCTCACTCCACCAGATCCGCTGCAACGTCCGCAGTGGCCGCGACACAGTTGCCCATTGAGTCGATATTGCAAACCGCTCAGTGGTCCAATCGAAGAACCTTCGATAAATTCTACAACAAGCCTGTGACTACAGACTTTGCAACTGTGCTGCTTCAGCAAGCTGAGTAAGACTGTAAGTAGCTGTACTTTACTTTATCTGGCTAATGTAAAGATTTGCATTGATATGAGGGTAAAGGATCATTCACCACAGGTTAATGCCCACCTTGCTTCCAACTGTGAGGTTGGCGCACTCAGACCTGCGCGCATGCGTGGTGAGATCTCGCAGGATATCCCGTTACGAACGTTAACGAGATAGAGATAGAATTCCCCAATTAAACGATCAACGTGAAGTTTGATGGGAATTCTGTCGAGTTAATGTGAGTAACGAGGATTTCATGCGCCCTCCCTGCCCTACCCGAATTGGGATTTTTTCTTATTTAAGAAATTGTGAATTGGGCAGCCAATTTAATGAAGAGTCACGTTACTCACATTTGAAGGTGGGCATTAATGTCTCCTGTTCGGTTGGCGCGCTCGCCGGGCTCGCATGCTCAGTGATATCTCGCATGAAATCCTCGTTACTCACATTAACTTGACAGAATTCCCATCAAACTTCACGTTGATCGTTTAATTGGGGAATTTTCTTCACACTACATGCATCTCACATTCATTACCCACAGCATCATTTCAAGCACTTCAAGTGCACTGTATCACTAACACTATGGACAGTCCATGTTTCCCCTTCTCCTAACCTTAAGGTTTTTTTAGTCCCCTATAATGGGTAAATTCTAGTGCTATATAAATCCTTCGTATCATCGAACTTCAGCTACTGCCCAGCAGTGTGGTATGCCTGCGGCAGTACTAACACCCAGAAACTAAAGAAACTTCAGTATAGGGCTCTGAAGTTTACTCTCAGATTATACATCAGACTATTCAACCCTCTTACATTAGGCCAACATACATCGCTCGAAATTGCAAGAATGAGATCACTTGCCCTAGAGGTCTTCAAAATCCACCACGACCAGGCCCCCCCCTCCTTCTTAAGGAACAGTTTCGTCCTGAAAAACACCCGCTATAACCTAAGGTCTGGTCCGACATTCGAATGCCGACACAATAGGATTATTATAGGACCATAAAATAGTCTTCACTCTTTCAGAAGCTTGGGGGCCCAAATATGGAACTCGCTTCCTCTTGATATCAAAGCCTCCACCGATGCCGTAACTTTCAAGAGACTGTTGACCAAATGGAGCGGACAATGTTGCAAGTGCAACTTCCGTAAGAACAATCATGTGCAACAGTCATAATTCTTTTTATCTCTACCAGGTACCAATTTCGTCTGCATGCTGTGACCCATGGTTATGCAAGAAATAGCATAATTTCATTTAAATTGCCAAAAACATTTTATGAAAAAAAGTTTAATCTATAATAGATACTCATAGTTGGAGAACAGTTAACTATACCAAACTTTTATTTTTAAAATTGTAGCATTTGCAAAATAGCAGGTTTGCAAAATAGCAGAGCTGGCTCAGCACTAGACCACTGTCAGATATAAAGCATGTTGAATTTGAGAAAATTCCAAACAATCCCTGACATCACAGCACTCCATCTGCTGATTCTGTTGACATATTGTACACAAAGATAGAAGCAGTTACCCTCGTCATATCAACTGGCATGGTCACAGTTACCCTCGTCTTGGGATTCAGTTACCCTCGTCATTTTCAAGGTGCTTTAAGTGATTTTTCCACTCTCACAGCCACAATTCAAGCATGCTCACTATTGAGATATTGTTTTCGGCCATCAATAATTGTGATACGCCACTTGGCTAGGGAGTATCAGCAGTGACAGCCTCAAATTCAATGTTACATAATATTTAAGACAAAATTAGGGACGAGGGTAACTCAGTTACCCTCGTCTGGTTTTGCCACAGTGCCATTGTTCCATTGAACACTTGGTCCAATGGCTCTTAGGCCCAACAGTCCATTGGTCAACGATATCTGGTTCCTTAGATCATGGAATCAATTATCTCATGAGATGGCATTGTCTCATATGCCATTATGGTCATGTGGCATGGCCCATTGTTCCCATAATCTCCTCTGGTCACTTTGATAAAGCATTCTTTTTTTTTTTCAGCTTGTCATCCGCAAGGCAAGTTCTTGTGCTCCAATGGCCACTGCACTTATACATATTGGGTCTGTGATAGTTTTAATGACTGTGGGGACTTGTCGGATGAAAGATCTTGCGAAGGTGAGTTCAAAGTTTAATTAAAGCTAGCATGTCACCAAATTACAGAGTGGGTAAGGGAAATCTGGTATGATCTTTAAGTTACTGTATAGTGCTAACAGATTAACAGAATCATGTGAAACCTACAACACAACAAACAGTGGTTAATCAGCCACAAAACAGGTCAATCTAGTAATAGTACTGGGAGAAGAAATGGCGACTCAGGAGCAGAAAAGCAAAAGGATGGCAGATCTCGTGTCCCCAAGTGAAGCATCGGACCATTTCCGACTTTGTTGGTGTGTCATTGAGCACTGTGTATGCCGTCAAACAAGCCATAGCCCTCAAAGCAAATATTGCGAGAGATCCCACACAGCCCATTAGAAGTTGACTTCTGACCTGACAGTGGCTCCTGCAGGTTATGGCCGTCCTCAAGCCCAGACCTTCAACTTCGGGAATACGCAATCTGGGGTGTTTTGGAGAAGGCCGACAATAGAAACCCTCACCCTAATGTTGACTCTCTAAAGGAAGTAATTATAGAGAGAGATGTCAGCTGACTTTGAAATAAACAGTTGTAAACATTTTCGAAAGTGTGTTGAGGCTGTGATTGCAGAAAATGGTTGTCACATACAGTGTAGAATAAAAATGTTGTCTATTGTCTGAACTTGCTCTGTCGCAAAAATCATTTTTCTGTGTTGAGTAGAAATGGTTGAAAATAAAAAAAGTTCTGCAGCTGTCACAATTTTCCAGATTTCCCTTGCCCACTCTGTAAAATGATGTCTAAAAGAAAGATTAGAAGCATATTAAACTTATCCTAACTGCCTTATTTTCTTAACTGTCGTTCTAAACTCAATATATGAAGATAAATTTCTTTAAAACTGTAAACAAATAGTTTTTATGCCGTGAAAAAATCTTGCTTAGTTTCCAAGTCCATGCAGGGCTCTCCTTGAGTAATTGAAGGCCTTACGATCAATTAAACTCACTTTATCATGAAAAACAGAATTCTGTTGCTTGGAAATTAATACTATCAGGGTCGGACTGGTCTATGTGACGTGATGGCAAAGTGGCAGCTGCCACAGGCACATCCACTCAGGGGGACCATTCAAGATGTGAAAAAATGTTTAAAAATTTGAGAATAAAACTGAAATGCGAAACATTTTCATCCGAATTACGATTTTGTGATGAAAAAAAGTCATCTGAATATGACAGAAGCCTCTTATGTGTGGCTCCATCCCAATAACTCTTTACCAAAACATATTATTCTACACTGCGTTCCCAATTATTATGCAACCATGATTTTTGGAATATCTCAATATAAATAACACTATTTGGATATCCTTTACACACAATGACATGTGTGCCGAGAAGCAAATATTCTGTCACTTTCGTCCAATTCCTTTGTTTTATTGAGGAGTTTTGCTATATAATCAGGTTTTTGGGTGTTCCCAATAATTAAGCAATTTCTTTGAAAAGCATGCCTTGTCACCCAAAATCAACAAAGTTTATTATGAAATGACATCAGAATGTACCTCATAACATTAATTAAAAAATGGAGTCATCATTTCAAAAGTGGATACCTTCATGACCAAGAAATCAATATATGGGTCAAAATTTGAAAACCTTGAAATTTCAGCTGAACAAATTTTGAAATTTTTTTGTTCCATAAATGCCTTTTAAAGTTTTCATCGGGTAGCTAAAACAATCGGCTATCACTGCACTTTCATGTCCATAGGTCCCAATGCTCTGCTGATCTGTACTGAGACGATAAACATAGATTTTTTTGACTTTCATTAAAATCACACTTATAACTAAACAATTCTGATCACTTAGGGCTAAAAATTCTATTACCAATGATCAGGCAAGTTGCTTGCACATTTTGGGCAAAGTTCCAGGTCTCTAGTGCCAATTATTTTAGAGAAACTGAATTTTGATCAATTAAGATACCAAATATGTGCGTCATTAGCATCATGCCCATAACTTGAAATCCCGACCACTTAGAGCTGAAAAATGTATTACCACTATAATGATTGGTATGATTGCCGTTCAGAATGGTGAGCGCCGGTGAGCAGATTTATCTGGAATGGGCGCTATATAAAATCATACTATATTATATTATTATATTACCAACATGCGGGAAAGTGCCTATTCTGCACACATTGAGCTATATTTCAGATATCTATGATCAATATTTATTGAGATAGAACATATCCTTGAAGCAGAAATTTACAAACACAAACAAAAATACTCATTTCATCAATAGTTTCAATTCAGAATAATAACTTCAGATGATCTCCACCACTCCCTCCAGTGCCCAATGTCTTTGCTAAACCACATTTCAGATGCTAGACAATTGTAAAATATTACTGGCCCCCCATATTTGATTAATAGTTTTGGAGAAGCATCAAACTTACTAGAAAGAACGTCAGATGCAAGGAAAATGCAAAAATGTTATGTAATATTCTGTTGAAACATTTATTGTTAATATAATTATATTCAACTAATTTCAACTCTAGTCACCTGCAACAAAGTTTTAGTGAGGTAAAGGCAATAAGCCATTTTTGACATGATGCTAAAGACAGTGTGATGCTAATGATAATTAAGGTAAAAATCGTTTTAGGGACCAGTGCAAAACTGGCTGTCTGGCAATATGAGCATGCAATGACCTTATGAACACCAAAAACATGTTCACGGTGATTTTGGTCCAGAAATATGCAGTCAAAATAATGTAGCAAGGCGTTTGCTAATGACAAATTGAGATAGGACAACTGACATGCCAACAGAAATACTCTGATATTTTGATATACATAAATGGTGCAGAGCTACAGATAGCTCAGTTATTTTATTGGGTTCTCAGACAACGTCAGACACAATATTTTCTCACAGAATGTGTGTCCCTTTAACTTTTATTAAGAAACAAGTCCGGAGTGATGCAAATGACGCAATATTGGAGACATTGCCGCAAAAACCTCTTGCTCTTATACAGAATATCATTTCAGTTATTGGTAACTAGATTTTAAAAGACTAACAGTCAAGTCTCCATGTATGGAAGAGTTTAATTGAATCAGGATCCTGTACTAGTTTTTGTGATGTGATCTTTCAGAGAAAATGTTGGTGGAGACAGACCATTTTCAGGGGGGTTGGACACTTCAATGCTATATTTGGATGGGATAAAAATATTCTGCCACATATTTTTTGTGTTATAAGTTTTACTAATATCCTTGTCTATGAAAAATGACAAATAGAGGTGCTCCATGTGCCTTCCTGAATTATTGTTGAACACTGGAGACAAGCATTTCAGACTTACCATATTTTGACCCATATAATACAACTGTATTGAAAAACCATTAAGACGCATGTTTACGCATTTTCTCGTCCTTCGGACTTGTGTTGTATTCTTCCGTGACCTGGCATCCATGAGGTTTATTGGTGTGAACCACACTCCCATTAAGTTTTATTATGGACTAAAATTTGCTTCACGGACAGTTTACCTTGTGGAGTAGATTAAAGGCACCAGTATCGTTTAAGTTGCCGAACTATTTTCTTAATTATGCATAAGTGAAGTAAACTTACCAATGTCTTGTTGAATTTTCAGGTTGCTCTAGTGGGAATTTCTCATGTGGAAATAACACTTGCATTGATCCTCTCTTAGTCTGTGACCGAACATGTGACTGTGATGACAATTGTGTGGATGAAATGGAATGCTATTACGATCAACAGCCACCCAAATTCCCGACTGCATTTCCACCATCAGGACCAAGTAAGAACAATAAATTATATTAGTAGATGCTTGTCAAAGAGCATGCTTGTTGGAAGTACATATGTAAATACAATTAGGTTTTGCAAGTGCCAGTGGTAAAATATAAATTTGAAAACTTGTTAATATATACTACTGTGATAGTATTGTTGTACTGGAAAAAATGTGTTAGTCCATCTCTCAGCCTTCAGGCTATCAGGGCCACTACATTTGAAATATTTTGCTCATATTCAGCGCACAGATGGGTCAAATAGATATTTGTGTTCATATTTCATATTTACACAAATGTTTTTGAAATGAAAAATTAGAATTATTTTCGATGCACCTGTAACTGTGTTTCATGTTATTTCACCATAGTTTGCTGTAAATAAAGCAGGTGTGGCTTTTGGGGCGTAAATCCTCAAATTAAAGTTTAAAACACAAGATTGATTTGGCAAAAATGTACCACCTGGTCAAGCTCGTGTAGTGATTTTTATTTACATCTTTACTTTTTCTGTATCTGTTATGAAAGTGAGTTATGGTGGCAAAATTCAAACTTAAATTTGCAAGAAGATTTGATAAGTGAGACTGATTTCCGGTCTGTTTTGTTTATTTACCCTTATTAATTGCCATATTAATGCATGAGAATTAGCTAAGTGGTTTTGAGGGGTCTCTTTAGTTAGTTATATTTTGTGCATACATTGGTATTGCCCAAGTCTACGATGTATCTTTCAGCTGTCTTGAGCAAGGATGCCGAAACAGGGGGGCAGGTGGGACAATTGCCCATCCTGCCCTAGTCCAAAGGGGGGGCAAGGTGTGCCTTATTTTGGTAATTTTAGGAACATATTCTGCCTTATTTTAGTAATTTTAGGCGCAAATTAGTTATTATATATTCAAAATTATTATATTGACTCTATTTGAATTTTGTCAGGCAAAATTGGCGCGAATATGATTTGCCCTTTTTTGTCCGACCGCCCCTGCCGACCACATTTCCTTCCGGCACCCCTGGTCTTGAAACTATGACATTGTGTGTTAAGGAGACTGTTGGGAACTTTTGGTTTATTTCTTGTGTTGTTTTAATGCGCATGTTAACAATTCCTGACTTTTTTCCCCCTTTTGTAATGATGCTAATTTCTTTTTTTGATTTCCTTAGGGTCCATCAAGATCTTCTATGAACGACAAAATCAATACTTTGAAGTCAGCGGTGAAAATAACACTCTTGCTGCACTCCCTATCTTTGGCTTGTCTGAAAAATTCCAAACTGAAGGAAGAATAGAACAAGGGGTAAGATTCTTGTTTTGCAATCTCTAGTTCTCCAATGCTATCACTCATTTCATGTATTTGATTTGGAGTGGAATTTTAATGACCAACTTTATGAAAACACCTCTTTCATTATTCTCATTTCCAAAATTGTGCGTATAATGTCAGTTGTAACATCCAAGTGAATCTTTTCAACCACCTCGGGTGACATTTTAGGCTGAACTTTGCTGAATTAGGATTGCTATCGTGAAGCAGGGTATCATGAAACTTATCACACACATACAAAACATATTTAGGACAGTATTGAAGTCACCAAGAGCCGCAACTTCCAATATGATTCTCGGTTTCATCTAACTAAGAACGAGCAGAGAAAAGGTTGAGTCTCTAAGCAGCTGCGTAGCTTCATGCCAGTCTGAAAATGCTAGACATGGGCTTTTCTTACAATAATTTCCCTGATCAGTATAAAATTTCTGACCAAGATAGCTATTGACCTCAACATAGCAACCCAATAAAGTTACACAGCTGGTTTGGAACTGAATTGCAATGATCTTTTTAGTATCTTTTGGAAGAAGGAGTGGGGACACTAACCAATGGGCACCAGGGAGTACTCGCTATTTTCACAAATTTCAGATAGGGAAAAGGCACATGTCCCACCATGTTACCCCCTCTTCATAATGAGGCACTTGAAATTCTTATTTTTCTATTTCGAATTTCTCTTTCAGAAATAGTATGCTTTTAGTTTAAAAGGCATCCAGATGAGCATTATCGCTTTTCTGGGTTCCTTTATGTCGTACTTAATAATCAAAAATCATATATTCATACATGCATACTTTTCATATATATTATTATTATTATTATTTCTAGTATATATTGTGCGACATGGTGGAGAATCCGGGTATTTTTCACTGTAGTTGCCTCAGAAACTAAAACTTCATTCATTTTTCAGTACTTAATGCTACAAGTACAGCCAAGTGGATTGCCTGTAATTGACTGTTACTATTGGGAAAAGTTAACCTATTTGGAGCAATTTCGTACACCTTTGCAAATGTAACAAACAGCGTACAAATTCAGTTTTTTAAAAATTAATCACAGCCATTTTAGACCAAGTAACAAAAACATTTCCTGAATTTTTTTCTTCTTGCTGTTTGAGGTTTTACTCAAACATGAATTAACATGTACTTCTTCTGTTGAATTTCTTCATCTCTGCTCTCACATAAAATTGGCAAAGTTTGATAAAGCCAATTGAAGCAGGCTGTCTCATGTATTTGTTTATATTTTCAAGGAGAAGTTCCAAATTGACAACAGCGAATACTGGGTGGTTGCCAGGTTGGATGACTTTGTCAAAATAAGAGTAACCTTCACTGGTCCTGATACACCAGACATTGATCTCTTGCGACTGAAACACACCGAGGAATTTCTTGAACAAGGATGGACCTCAACTACCTCCTTCTTGGACGAAGACGTTGTGCATGTGAAATGGGAAAACATCTAGGATTAAGAATCAAAATACTAGAAATTATACAGGCCAAAGGCTACGATTACTTGGTAATTAATAGATAAAATGCATTTGCTGCATTAAAAATAATTAGCTTAGAGTACTTGATCTGTTTTGCTAGAAAATAGGCAAAAAGGATGAAAATGTAGCATGATGATATTGACCAATCTTCTATTTAACAAAATTCTAAAAAAAACATTAAGCGCCATTTTCTCAAATCACTATGCTTCATACCATTAACATCTGATATGCAGATCATTTTGGTTGTAATTTAAATAATTCGATGCTACAGAAGACCCTAAAGTATATCCTGGCAGATATCACAATGGAATTTCATGCGATGCATACTTCAAACTTCATTTGGGAATTGTTATATTTTTGTGAAAGCTTGTTATCCTCAAATTTCAACCAACATCTGACCCTTTGAGGAATAAAGTTTAAGTCTTACCAACTCGATTTTCTCTTCTTTAAGTGTGTTACTTTTAATAGCTTAATTATGAATATTTTTCATTGATAAAATGCTTGCCAGAACAGGTTTGGCAGGGGTGGGGGACAATTGTCCCTGCCCTTGTCCAAGGGGGACAGGGAGGCAAGGTGTACCTTATGATCTTCAAGAAAAAAAAAAGTTTACGTCTTATTAGACTAATCTTAGACAAATAGGGCTATTAGTAAGTATATAGGGGGAACGGGGGCACATTGGGACGCTTTTAACACTTTTAACGTCTACTAATTTTGCTCAATGCTCAAAGCACTGAAGAACTCAGAAGTTTGCATGAATATCACCAATACTATTGAGCTTAAATGCAAGGCATAACAAACCAGACTGCACCTACCCTTTTGCAGCCAGAGAGTCGTAAAAATGACTGTCCCAATGTGCCCCGGCTGTGCCACGCATTGGGACATCAATTTAAAAATCATATTAACACCCCATGTGCAATAGATATCACATATAAGTAGTGCGTAAGACAATATACTGTGCATTAACACCTTGTAGTGCCAATAGTTCATAACTTTAAACAGTTTTAAACATTTAACATAAACTGTCCTGGGTGCGGACTTGTAACACACAGACACACAGTGCTTTGCGACAAACTTATTCACAGAGCATGGTAATCCACTAGATACCTCTATTCACTGTGGCCTGAACACCTGTTGTGTGCTGTCACAGGTCATTCAGTTGCCTTGGACACTTAAATTCTGCAATATTAAGTGCGTCCCAATGCGCCCCGAATTCACTGTCCTAATGAGCCCCGATATGACTTTAACACCAAAATGATAATTTCTCGGACACCAGTGAGTGTATTTATCACAATAGCAATTCATAACTGTTCATTACGATATATAAAATTCATACAAGCACTAAGAAAGCCTCATTGTTCATGGTTTGTCCACAGAATGGTTCGAATTGAACCCGTCCATATTTACTTTAGTAGTAGGAAAACAAACCTTTGCTCGCCATACTTCTGCATGTGGCTGTAATTTGTCTATAAAACCATGGAAACATCAGGAATAGAAATTATAAGATATGATGGCACTACCATATCATATACCTTGCCAGGATCCAAGAAAACCCCACCGTCCCACTGTGCCCCGCATCCAAGTGTGCCCCCGTTCCCCCTATTCAAATTTATTATTGACTCTATATTTAAATTTCATATCATTTACCCTTTTTCGTTCAACCGCCTCCTCTGCAAGTGTTTTCTACTGGCACCCTTGACTGGGGATTGAATTTCTATGAGCGGTCTTCCAAAATATGGGGTCATTATCAATGTATGACACAGTGCTCCTGAATAAATTTCAAGATTAAAAAAATTCAACAAGAAAACCGAAAGCGCACGCTTCTAGAGCAGGGTCAGGAGTACATTTCAAGACAAAAACCAAAAAATTCCGTTGGGAAAATTTTGAGTTATATTCATTAAAAATTTTTGGTTTATCACACACATATTTCCATGCCGAAATTGGGACAAAGAAAGCTGTTTAAGACATTTAGAATGTTTAGAGAGACAAATGCTCATAGTAAGACATTATTCTTTAATTTAGATTACCATAGAATCTGTGTTAGATATATTTAGACCAAACATATTGTGCAGGGTGTGATAAACACATGTGACTGCATGTAATAGGAATTAACACACCTGCAAGTAAGTTTGCAGCATTTTAATATTGCCTTTATTGATTCCTTTGAATGATTTATTGTATTCAGGCCAGTTTTAGCAAAATTAAATGTATATTGCATGATATTTGAGTATTTCATGTATTTTCTCATTACAGAATTGTGTCATTTATTATCATATATGTCTGTGAGATCTTACATATCAATATCTTCAAATGCCACCAGATGCAGAGGTTAAAAGAACAATACCTTAGCATAATTATCAGCTTATAGCCACTATAAGATATCTTTTAAAGTGAATATTTTACCCATCGTTGCTCAATTGTCTACCTTTGCTGTTGTTTCCACATGAGTGACTCTCTTTCAATGTCATATTGTGTTTCAGTATCAATTGTCCAGCTATTTAGCATCTCACGTTCATATTATGATGACTTGGATCAAGTTGGATTATCAAGTTAGTCCATTAAATTAGTTTTTTTGTCCTGAAGTTATTGCAAAAAAAGGCGTCATTAATATTCATTAACTCACTTCTTGGATCACCAAAAGCCACACTGCCACAGTTGGGGGTTTATTTTTTAACGTTTTTCCAATTTTTATATGATATATTGGGGCAATTTATATAAATCACATTCAGTCTTAGTAAGAATAATCCTCAAGTTTATCTCGTTTGAAATGTCATATTTTGATGAAAAACATTGCAAAAATTCAAAAGAAAGGCTAAATTAAATTCAAATCAAGCTGAAAGCAGGTTAAATATTCACAACAAACGAACGGACCAATTTACTGGGGCTACAAATTCATTTCTTTGATAAATATGCATCTGCATGTGTTTATCACACTCTGCACACTATTTTTTAGCCAATACATATATAACACATATTCAATTGTCATGTAAATTAAACAATGATGTCTTACCATTAACACTTGTCTCTCTTAACATGATAAATGACATGAACAACTTTCTATGCCCCCGTATCAGCAAGAAAATATGAGTGTGATAAACAAAGAATTTTAAATGACGATAACTCAAAATTTTCCCTACGGAATTTTTCAGTTATTGTCTTTAAATGTTCTCCTGACCCTGCTCTATAAGCGTGCGCTTTCGGTTTTCTTGTTGAATTTTTTTAATCTTAAAATTTATTCAGGAGCGCTGTGATGAGAGCAATTGGTAAGAATATTTTATAATGCTATTCAAACAGAGCAGAAGTGCACAAAGTATTTTCCCTCTCCAGTGTGATATTGCCACACAGCTGTGATGGTCATGTCAATAGATATAGTAGAAAACCAATATCAATGCTGGAATAGACATTACCGTGAGTTAATTTTATAATTTTATAATTGTCAAAATTTGCCTAGGTAATTTCTGGCAATTCTTGGCAAACATACAACAAAAAATTAATGCTCACAAATACGAAAGAACATTGTTGATGTCCAATACAATCAGTGATATATATACGAAATTGTCAAACCACAGACTTAGGTCATTTGGCAAATTTTGCACGCAAAATTAAATTGGGTTTAGAGCATTAAATATTAATCGAGAATTCCGAAAAAAAAACAACACATAAGCATGTGGTACCACAGTGCAAAAGTGACTTAAGTGTGTTTTAGGCAATTTTGCTTCAACCGACGACATGAAATTTAATGGCAAATAAATAGCAGTTGTCCTTTTAAGAAGTACAGTATATTCACAAGGCAAAAAAAACAAAACACAAGTAAAACTACTTTGTTGCTTTTTAATAGTAAGACTTTTTATTACAAAATTAAAATTCTGAGTTAGGTCCTCTTGGTAGTGGTGTTGAGTTTTGGTGTTTGCTGGGGGATAATAGCAGAAATATACAAGAGGTATCCATCAAATAGCAATGGACTAAAAGTACAATTTTTATACTATAATGCCTCCTCCATTCCCGGAGTTTTGACGCCCATGTAGGTCATGGGCCCACTTGACATATATCCCTGTTGGCAGGGCCGTGCAGAGCCTGCAGTAGGCCCAGGCCAAAAGGAAAAGTAGGCCCCCCCCCCCTTCAGGCTTCAGCTGCTTTCGGTTAACAAATTATGACCATGTTAAATATTTTTTCTGGAAGCATAAAAACTAACCCAGGGCCATTACATGTTGTGATTTGAGGCTTTTCCTATCTCGCCCATGTTAGTTTTTGGTGGGAGGCGGTAGGATACATGCGACATAGCCCAATACCCCCTAAATTGCGCCATTGAACAATGCATTTTTCTCTTTACGATATACTGTTAATTTATTCACACTAGACTTGTTGAAATTTTCTCTCTCCATGCTAAAATTTAAATTCCAAAGCCTTTAAAAAAATCACCTTAGACTTTGTATTACCAGCATACATTTAGTAAATTCTACCAAATATAGCTTGGTGAAAACTGACAAGGTGTAATTATTATGCAGAATGCAATATGCTTTTTTTAAACCTTATTTTACAAAAATGACCAAACTGCTAATGGATGCTTAGTATAAAAAATTCAAGGTTACCGAAGAGTTTACCTTGGATACATCAAAGTACATTTAACAGATTCATGAGTCATAAAAAAAATAGTAGCAAAATCTGTGCAATAAAATGTGAAATTTCAATGCAGATTGAGATTCTGACTGTTATATACTTTTGGGGTTTACAGCCTTTCAGAAATCGCAAGAAAAAATTTAGACCAGTATTTCTGACACAATTAAGTCAGGCACTCCCTTGCAAACTAATCAGCGAATCTTAAAATTTGACCTAGTTAAAGCTTTTCTTGCTTCTTTCAAAAAAAATCTTAAATCAGATTTGAAAATTCCATTTAGTTTTCAATGTAACTGCTGATTTACAGAGTAGTAAGGAGACATTCTTTCCCTATCATTGAACAAAAGTAAGATATTATCCATATCAGAACATTAAAACTATGTTCCTTTGATGCAACATTTGCTGGCATTGACAAAAATGTGCAGGGCAACTTGGATTTTGGAACATGTCACCCAATTTCAAGTAAAGAATTTCCTCATGGATATTCTTCAGGCTGACCAAAACAAACTCAAATTTCACATCGAAGAATCTTTTCAGCCGAAGAATTTCACCTTGCAGATCTTGTGAAAAAGCATCTTACAATTGATTGAGATTGTCTCTTTGCACAACTAGTGCATGTGGAACCTCAATATTCTATGAACAGATTGACCTCAAGGACAAATACAGCATTACTTCTTGTTTCTCATCTTGCTTCTTACCTGCTTACATGAGCAGGAACATACAAATCTTGGGGTAGACTGGCCTATACATGTGACAAGAAGGCAGCTGCTGCAGGCCCATTCACTCAGGGGGCCCTTGCAAGATGCCAAAAAGATGTAAAATTGAGAAAAACTATCTGTGAAAATCTTTGGATTGCGTGGTACCCGCTTACTGGATCCTGAAGCAGGACCTGGACCAAAAATTAAACTTTAAGATGGGGGCCCAATTTGCCCAATGGAAGAGGGTCTAGAATTGTGCAGGAGCTTACAGGGCTCTCTCACATTGGAGGCCAAACGGTTCACCCAATTTTACGAAATGCCCGCCAATAGAAATCACAGATAAAAATAAAACATAAACGAGACATCTAAGATTTACTAAGAACCAATATGGAAAAAGGCGATCAGTTGAATTTTTTAGCTTACACAGTACAATAATATCTATGTAAATTTTAAATTGCCGACAGTACTAGAGATGTGAGGGCCCACCAACATTTTTTGCTGCAGAGCCCAAAATGGCAAAAGTCTAACCCTGTGCAAATCGAGTAAAATCTCATTTTTCGAAATGCGCGGTTAACCTTACTTTGGAAGTAGGCCCCCTGAAATTGTGGGGCCCCTGCCATTTGGCCCCCCTGGCCCCCCCTCTGCTCAGGCCTGACCATGAGGGTGGTGTGGTGCCAAGATTGTCTACTTGGTGTCACCCTGCAGGGTGGCCGGAAGGCACCAGAGTTGATGTTGACAGTGAACTGGACAGACCTATGTCTTAATTGAGAGCACTTAGCACAATAGTGGCATAAAGTGTCAATGTAATAGTTAGAGTGTCATATCATGTGAAATGTTTTCGTGTCCATATTAGACTTGCGTTCCTATAATTTTCCCTTTGACGAATTCTGATTACTAAATTTTGCAAAGTAAATAATATTGAAATAATCTTTTGAAACACATGAACCGGGGATTGCAGGTCATCACAGAGAATAAATTTCTATCATTGACAATTTTTCTTTATGATGACCTGCCACCCACAGCAGTTATAAACTGGACCCAAAACAGTGATCCAACAGACGTCTTAAGTGTCTCCAGTCATCACTTCTTTTACCTCTTGAGACGTCTGTAGATAGACTATATTTGGCGATCTAGACAACCCGAAATCGTTATTTTCTGTATTTTCCAGATATGGTCAAATGTCAGTAGAGGTTCATTTAAGAGCTATAACAGACGTCTGGAACACTCAAAATTGTTTGTGTTAAAGACAGTCTATCTTGTTTCATATTAGAGCAGTGACTAAGAACCTTTACAGATGTCTCCAAATAATGCAAACCTGTGACAATTAGACAAATCACTGAAAGTCATAATATGCAGACATATCTAGACCACAGACAATTAATTGTTAATTAGTGTCTATAGCTTGGAATCTGTATCACTGATTTATATGTTGCCTAAAGACGGTCTGGATAAAGTGAGCCCTTACAGATGTCTCAGTGGCCCTAAACAGAACACCTGTAGACGGTCTAGACACCAAATAAAAAGAGCCCTTACAGTCATCTCAGATGAGCCTGAACAGGCCACCAATAGACCCTCTGGACGTCGGTAGAGGATTCAAAATGAGCCCTGTTTATATATGCCCATAGTCAATCCTTACAAGTCGCCACATCCTAATGCCTGGCAGCACACCCTGCTCTCCGCGTTTCCCTTTGGTTCAATTTTGTATGTTATGTTTGATGCTGGAGATCCCATGAAGACAACGTTGGACCTGTTATGTGCAACAAAAAAATCATAGAATTAGCAATCAGTTTGTTATTACAACCGGCATGCAGGAATTAAATTCAGTTTTATTCAGCACTATATTGAATGCTAACGCAGCTGGGTGGCTGATTGCTTTAGGTGCCCGCCTGCTCAGCTGACATACATATAAACTCAACAGTTCAACAAAAATAAGACCCCCTTTGGATAAACTTGACTTCACCCTGATTTCTATGAGAGTTGGCTGAATTAAAGACTTACATATCGACTTGGGTGTTTCAGTTGCCCCCAATATTTTCCGATCCTGCTTGACCTTGGTCTGGTATTGCAGTTTACATAGTAAAAGTCACATGTAAAATTTTGGCCCATTCTATAAATACCTACCTTTACCAGAATTCACTTTAAGTTTATAATGTAATTCCCAATTGGCGAACAAGCAAATTCTGTTATTTTTTGTATAACCCCATTTGCCAAGCTACCAGGAGCTGTCAAATTTGTGAAAATATGCATAAAATAGCAGAATTTTAGGAAATTCGACACTTCCTAGCTCATTAGGAAGACTTGCTATAAAATAGCAGATGCCAGATTTGAATTGCCCTCCCAAAACTTACTTAGAAACTATGGATTGAGGAAAAAATATTTATTCCTTCATTAATTTTTGCAATATCTTCAGGATAATTTTACATGTGACTTTTACTATGTAAACTGCAATACCAGACCAAGGTCAAACAGGATCGGAAAATATTGGTGGCACCTGAAACACCCTAATATCGACCTTACATGTGTGTATTAATAGCTCATTGGTATAATTTCGGCTGAGCCAGCAGCCTTCGAGTGAGCCTACCTCTGTTTTAAAAAATCCCAGGCTTTTCCAACGGATATGAACAAGTTCACCATGCAAGGGAGCCACCAGCTTGATAAACTTCATCATGTGTCTGAAGAAAATTTGTTTCTCAATTGTATTTAGAAGACAACTTGTCTTCTAAGTCAACTAGGGACTTCTTTTGCAACTATTTTTTAATAAGGGGACTTATTTTTGCTGATCTGTTTAGTAAAGCCCATCTAATCATGGTACATACACTGTTACAAGTATTGGAAAAAAACATTTTGGAGAAAAATTGGAGCAAAAATGGGGTAAAGAAAATTGGGAAAAAAGGCGTATAATGCCATATATATATTGGAAAAAGATTTTGGAAAAAAAGGAAAAATTGGGGGGAAAATTGGGTAAAATTTTGGTAAAAGACGTTGCGAAATATTTTTGGACAATATATTATAGTAAGATCAAACATTTTTGACTTCCCGGCACTCAGCTCCATATTCTGATGAGGCTGCATAGCAAGTTCCGCCTGGGTGGGGTTTACTGGTCCTCCACCAGGCATCCGAGCAAGATGTCACTCCAAGAAAAATGCACAGCTGTGATAACCAAATCATCTGTAAAGAGGAGCAGATGATTATCATCCTTCGCAATTGGTATGTATAACATGTTGAGGACTCCCGCTCTCTCTCCCGTCTCATTCATCAACCCCTTTGGAGCACCCAAAGCTGGGCTTAGAGGGTTGTACTTACCATGTCTTTATCTATATCTAACAATCATGGCATAAATATGTATTAAATGCTCTCGTCAGTAGATCGCTGGACCACATATATTTTAATTCAAAATCAATTCTTTTGTTTATTTTAGATAGTGGTTCTGGTAAAGACAGCTCATTGATTCGTATGTAGATTCTTTTTTTGATTTAAAGATATAAAAAATGTGATCCATTTTGCCATACCTTCAGCAGGTTACAGTTAAAATCCCTCCGTTACAAAGACAAATCTGTATTCATATCAAATTAACCTATCATTAGATTTTGTAGATATGCATGTCAACAAATTCAACACCTCAGTTTTCAACAGGAATCGTTACATTTTCAGCCATAAAATTTGAACTATCTAACATAAGTCAAAACATTTTGGCACCAAATTAATAATTATTGCATGTACTATTTATCAATAATCAATTTCGATTCAAAACATATTAATTTCATCCTGAAACAAACAGTAATAAGTACAATGAATATATAAGGGCCTAAAATTAAGTTTTTGGCCAACATGATTTCAAGTCACTTGATTACATGAATACATTGTAGCTAAATAATTTTTAGTTATATATATCGACGCAGAGGGAACTGCAACGAGTAGGGGGAACGGGGGCACATTGGGACGCGGTGCACTGTGGGACGGTGGGGTTTTCTTGGATCCTGGCAAGGTATAGGATATGGTAGTGCCATCATATCTTGTAATTTCACATCCTGATGTTTCCATGGTTTTATAGACAAATTACAGCCACATGCAGAAGTATGGCGAGCAAAAGTTTGTTTTCTTACCACTAAAGTAAATATGGAAGGGTTCAATTCGTACCATTCTATGGACAAACCATGAACAATGAGGCTTTCTCAGTGCTTGTATGAATTTTATATATCGTAATGAACAGTTATGAATTGCTATCGTGATAAACACACTCACTGGTGTCCGAGAAATTAGCATTTTGGTGTAAAAGTCATATCGGGGCTCATTTGGACAGTGCATTTGGAGCAAATTGGGACGCCCTTAATATGGCAGAATTTAAGTGTCCAAGGCAGCTGAATGACCTGGGACAGCACACAACAGGTATTCAGGCCACAGGGAATAGAGGCATAGTGGATTACCATGCTCTGCGTACAAATTTGTCGCAAAGCACTGTGTGTTACTTACATAGGTGTCAGCACCCAGTACAGTTTTTGTTAAATGTTTAAAACCGTTTAAAGTTATGAACTATTGGCACTACAAAGTGTTAATGCACTGTATATTATCTTACGCACTACTTATATGTGATATCTATTGTACGTGGAGTGTTAAAATGATTTTTTAATTGATGTCTCAATGTGCTGTTTTAGCCGGGGCACATTGGGACAGTCATTTTTACGACTCTCTGGCTGCAAAAGGGTAGGTGCAGTCTAGTTTATTATGCCTTGCATTTAAGCTCAATGGTATTGGTGATATTCATGCAAACTTCTGAGTTAAAAACGTTAAAAGTGTCCCAATGTGCCCCCGTTCCCCCTATGTCATTTTGGCTTGGTATTGGGAGTAAAGAAGCATTTAAATTAATTCAAATTTGTCGAACTTTCTGTAATGTTAAACATTCTAAAGTAGGAGCTATTGTTCTGTCATACTTACGGTGAAGCATTGGCAAATTTATGCGTTATCTGACTTCCACGTTCAGCTATGTCTTTGACAAATGTTGTCACAAAACTGTGAGCTGTCTAGAATTATTTTATTTTCTGGCCGCAGTTACACTGACAATTCTACAAACAGTTCAAGCCATCAAAATTTTCCAAAATCTGGCATAGGACTAAATTGACAAATTCAGATCATTGTTGCAAATTTTATCATATATCTTGAAAAAAAAAATGCAGCCCCAATTGTCTCCTTCCACTTTGGCTTAAAAACTGGACAAGAAAGGTTCAATCCTTTATAGCTTTCAAATTTTGGCTGCATAATAAGTTTGTCATTTGCTCTAAACATGAGTGGGAGGGTTAGCTTAGTGGCAGTGTGCTGGGCTTTCTGTCTCTTGGTCCTTGGTTAGAGTCCAGCTCTTGCTAGGGCCTCTTCTATGTAGGATGGTTGTTTCAATCATCCTTTGCCTGATTGCCATGTCCTCCTGCAGTAGTAATTAGCCTACCAAGAGCGTAAATACAAGATGTGAAGGCCCAGTCTCCATCACAATCCTCTGCAGACATGAACATTTTGCCATCAAACCAGGGCTATACATTTTGGCTGGGAATGGCACTAGGTCTGCTCCATTGAAGGCTTGTGGAGGTGTTTCTTCCTAAAAATTTGTGTCAACTAAGAAATGTCCATAAGTCTTCTCTTGGAAGCTTCTTTGATGGTGATATGTTCTAAAAACTTTGGTAGTTCTTGAAGCTGAGATTTTCCAGGACCTTCTGTTTTCAAAAAATTTCTTCCAACATCGCACCCGATCATGGTGTTTGCAACAATTTTGCCACTCTTCTGTGCACACAATTATTGCTCGCATTAAGTAAATGCCCTAGTATGAAATAATGTTGACTATGATCTGATGCAGTGAACATCTGTAGGAGCTGGTGTCTGCATTGTGTCCGATGATTTTCAATGGAAGAGACCCAGTAATTTACCCTTAGCCTAAGACTGCTAACATCTCAGGAGCATATCTAGGTTATATTCCCGGATCATCCCTAAGAATTCTAACAGCCCAGTAAAATGATGTTATACCTGGCAATAATCATGTTCAGTACAATTCAAAAGATCTTCCTAAATCCAATACCCTCAGTAAGATACTTGCCCTTGGAGACAAAACCACATCTTTCCTCTGAAAACCCAAATGAACAAGAGCAGGTATACTGCCTCCATATCCCCCATGCCCTACACATCTACCTATACCCACCAGAATTCCAATTTTAGTTATGCCACATATTTCCACCAGGGGCACAATTGTGCATACATGTAAGGATGTGGAGACACCTGGGGGTGGAGTTCGCTTTTAAAAATAACATGGCTGCAGGCCAAAAGCACAGAAAAAAGTATTTGGGATGTGGAAATGGTTATAACACAGTGGCATCGCATTTGACCATTTGGCAAACCAGTCAAGTGCCCCTTGCTTTTCATTTTGTCTTTTTAATTTTTACCTTTCACCAGAGTGTTGCACATAGTGATATGTCTAACATTGATTTAAATAAATCAGTCCAAAGAAAGTAAATAAAGAGTTAAAGAACTATGAATCAGTGAACAGTATACAGGAGCAGACATCTGGAATCAGGGGCATGCCCAGAAAATGCTACTTTTTGACAGATAAGTGTATTATGATCATCCCATGTCTCAATCAATGACATGGGCAATATCAGTGATATTATTTCAGCCATTGCAGTGGTACACTTTTGACCTAGACATCACTATTTAGTGCAGACAAATTTGTGTTCAAATATCCTGATGAAGAAATCCAGAATACAGTTGAATAGCATTTTAAACCATTTGGAAAACTGGTCAATTATCATATATGATTATTGACTGTAAGCAAACCACATTGGGGAAAAAAATACATGCTACTAAAAATTGTGAAAAAGTGTGAGTTTGGCCATTTCAGACCATCAATGCCTGAACATGCTAGAAATACCGATCTTAAAATAGTCTCAAGGCAATCTTAAAACAAAATCAATATTGCTGTACAATCAAGACCTAATATGCCAATGTGATTTAATAATTTTGATTTATTCAAATCGCTAGAAACTGAGAAAGATCAAGTCTCATTTCCTTCACTGACAATAAACTAATTAGTTTCCAGCAAGGACAAAGATTTCACTATCTGATCAAGAACATTGAAAATTACACTTATCTCACAATAATTTCTTTGTGTACGAAGGAAAACCAATAAAACACCAGCACAACTGCAACAGTTAAATGTTCCGCTGTAGAACAAGAGTACTAATTTTTATGTTCAGACTATTTCTTCACCTGTCCGATACATAAATCAGACCTGGGCATTGAGAACTCACCCACAGTGATTGAAATAAATCACTTCAAGGAGTGTAAATGAAACTGCTATGTTTCTGACAGACAGAAAAGTTGGTTTAAGAATAAGCTGCAGACTGACAGTGTAGGTGCCAGACAGCTCTCACAGGTTAAGTGCCTGTATGTCCCATTGGAGTAAAAATGAAAATAACGTGCACAATGCACTTTAAAGGGCGCTCCTATAGCTCATGACACTGCAAGTTCTTGAAAACCAAAGGAACGAATAACCATCTAATCCATTTCACTGTTTCATTGTTTTCCTTCATTCTCTATGTCAAGCTATCAGACATGCTGAGTTTCTAGCTGTGCTTCTAGGTATCTATCTATCTATCTATCTATCTATCTATCTATCTATCTATCTATCTATCTATCTATCTATCTATCTATCTATCTATCTATCTATCTATCTATCTATCTATCTTTCCATCTAACTTACTACAGTATGTTAACTTTATTATTTGTCCATAACCATCTTTCATTCATAGTTTATGTCTCATGGATTTCCCAAGTTTCACCTGTAACCCCACATCTTATATGTTTTATTAATTGCCTCTCCAATTGTGTGGTATTGTTGCCCTTTAGAATGGTAGTTAAAGTATGTTTTTGCCTCTGTAAAGTTTAAAGGCCATTCCGCACAATCTAACTGCTGATCTGAAGTCTTGGTCATCTTGTTTTTAAACTGTTGCTATTACGTTTCATATCATACAAAGGTAGCAACACATTGATGAAGCATGCAGAGGTGTTTTGTCCCAATTGCAGACCTCTTGTTGTTTTGACAAATTCTCAGTGATCTGGTGTGGGAAACCCCCTGAATGACACCACAGGACTCCCTCTTTCCAGTTTTTCTAGGATGGTTTTCCTGGGTCTCTAAAATGGTATTTAAACTATATGCATGTCCCTGTAAAGTTGATCAATCCATTCTTGGCTGATATGACGCAATGTGTGTAGTTTTGAAGTCAATTGGAACTGTAATTTGCCCGTAAATCGACCCACAAGATTCTTCAGGATTTCAATGACAACAGGGAGCTCTCTTAGCAGAGAGCGCCTAAAAACAGCATGCATTTTACCATTTTACGTTGTGGTCAATTGCAAATCAACTGTTTTAAATGCTAAATTTAGTACCTGTCATGCAAAGCTCCATCATATGCACATTCATAAATTTTATACAGTCTGTTATTCAAAGTTTGATTAAAAACCTAAACTTACACATCAAACAAAAAAAAGATTAGAAGTGAGTGATGACTGGATTTTCAATTTTGTGAGGTCATCTCAATTGAAGCCCCCCAACCATTACCAAATGCTTACTGTTATTTGTCATACATAAGAAAATATAATTCTAAAAATCATAACAGCACAATACAATTATCATACTATCATCATGTCCTATTTGTCTACAGAGTATAAAAACAAACAATGCAGGACATAAATCATGTAGCATCCCCCAACCATTGCCAAAAAACTTCCGTTATCTGTCATGTGGTTGAACTGAATAGGATACTGTGCATTTAAATATTTATATGACTCAAAGTGATATTGCAGGTTAATCAGCATTTGTGATAATTTTGGTTTTGCTAGTCTTTTTCCTCCAACTATTTTCATATCATATAAATTACCAAATTGATTTGAATTTGCCTGAGTCAATATTGAGAATGTTATATAAATTGAATTATAATATTACATACCTTATAATGAATGAAAATTCCATTGAAACTGGCCTTAGTATCATTTCCACTATAATTTGTGAACTCAAAAGAGCATTACAAGAATATTATGTTTGCTCATTCTATAGAAAAACAGCTAGTAACAAGCTGTCAATATGAGTATAAGTTGGACAATACCTGTTTTTGACAATATGCAGTCTAATCCTTTATTGGCAAGTTTTGAATAAGCATTATATCATACTTGTGACCAACAACTAAAGAAAACTGAGAAAACATAATGCAATCCAGTAAGTCTCATTTGGACCAGGAAAGTAAGGTCCCATTATTGCATCTTCAGTGAATGGATAACAAATAATCATGATGGAAGTAACTCAGCTGTAAAACCTTATTGATAACAATAAATACCAGGTAAGAATTTCTCATTCTTTCTAAACCGTGTGAAAAAAAAAACAGTTATGACAATCCAGTAAAATATCAAAAGCAAACCATATTTAGCTCTAATTTGCATGGCAGTGGTCAATGATTAATTAGACAATGTTGCAGAAGAAATAAAGTAACATCACAATGAAAATTTATGTGCTCAGCTGGTACTAGGGATGCTATATGATTTCTGTCCTGCATTGTTTGTTTTTTACACTCTTAAGACAAATGGGACAGGATGATATTAAGATAATTACATTGTGCTGTTATGACTTTAAGAATTATGTTTTCTGATGTAGGCCTAGGGTAACATGGGGAAATTCAGGCCCGGGGGCAAGTCCTGCCACTGGAGGATAAAATGTTTTCTTGTAGACCTAGTAACAGAAATTATGCTGCAAAATAATTATGATTCGACTTACATGAGAATCACATTATTTTCTTTCATTTTATTATTAATAAACTTCACCTATTACATAGGTGAAGTTTCTTGTTTTCGTAAATATTTTTATTAAACTTCACCTACACATAGGTGAAGTTTCTTGTTTTCGGTATTAGTATTTATTTATTATTATCCTTTCCAAAAAATATCTTCAGAAAATTTTATACGTAGTCTACAATGACCTTATTACAAATTCTGAATATTTGTTATATTCTGCACCAAATATTTCAGACCTATACATGTTAGTAATAACTCTCTATAAATCACTGTTTCGTGTGTAATCTACTTAATTATCCCCAATTATGTAAAATCGGGATATTCATAAAATGATAGACATTTCGTCCTACCCCAAGCTTACCTCTTCAATTGACAATTAAGTGCATGGACATACTGGAGACAGCCATGCCAAAAACAAGCCAATAACACACTCTACACACCAATATCGTTATGATTGATTTCATGGCATTTGATTGGCTCAGCAATTTTGATTCAGAATATATTTAAACATAGGTGGTCTAATATTGCCACAAGGCTTATACTTTTCTTGATTCTTAATAGCATGTTATGTTTCTTGCCTTGGAGATGTGTGTGTGATTCTTGATGTACTTTCTTTAATTTCTTTGGAGTGATTTACTTAAATCATGTTAGCAAGTTCAGTTTCCAAAAATTGTCATTTGGTGCTGGCACAGAATGTCTAACAACAAATGCAAGTTACGTCATTGTTGAAAGCCCATAGGTTGGATAGTGATTTATTTCAATCAAATTGACCATGTCACCTTACCTTAGTATATATGTAACTCCATATGATACAGGAAAGTGGAAAGTGACTGTGGTTCTGATAAATTATTAGAATGTTAATTTTGTTTTACGGTGCATCTTGAGATGATTTGAAGAATCATATTCCCATCTGTATTTAAATGTAGGTAGACTGATATTACCATGCTTTTCTACATTCTTAAAAGCACGTTATGTTTCTTGCCTAGGAGTTATATGTTTCAAATCCTTAATCTTATGACACACAGTAAGTTTTCCAATCTGTTGCCTTCAAATCCAATGCTTTGAGAGAGAAACTTCATTGTGTATTTTGCATGAAAAGAGGTGATTTAAATAAATCAAAATATCAAGTGACTTGAGATAATGGCATATCCAGTAGCAATGAGAAATAATTGATGACTGACTTGCTGAAGTTCTTCACCATACCGCAGCATTGCTTGTAAAATTGTAAATAGACTTAGAAAAATGAAAAAACTAAGAAAAATGAAAAACAAGGAGCAACTGACCTTTTGCCATTATGGTCAAATGCGATGCCACTGTGTTTTATGATATTTATTGATTTATGGTCAGATTTGACAAGTTTAGGGGGGTCTTTGAATGTTGGGAAAGGATGAGCATTGTGCATGGTGTGATGTTTGAGATATTTGATGGATGCCATGACATGGAGACTAAAAGTAAAATCCCCCATAGCATAGCATGGGGGATAAGATAGATAGATAGATAGATATGGTAAGTGCAGCCCTCTAAGCCCAGTTCTGGGCGCTCACGAGGGTTGATTGATGAGATGAGAGAGAGAGCAGGAGTCCTCAACATGTTACACATTTACCCCATGCGAGGGATCTTTTACTTGCCCAGCACAGACACTGATACAAGGGGCCGCCAATTTAACGTCTCATCCGAACGACATCCAGCTGGGATTTTGCTCATAAAGGTACACTGAAAATTTCGGGTTCCCCAACCGGGAGTCGAACCCATGCAGGCAAAGACCTTCAGCGGAGCAGGCGGGAACCTTAACCACTACACCACCCAGCTGCCTAAATTATTATAATTAAATGTTAGTCCTACACTGCAGCAAATACTCAAAGAGAACAGTAAGCTACCCCTCCCACTCATGTCTACAGAGCAAATGACATACTTATAATGCAGCCAAAATTTGAAAGCTGTAAAGGATTGAAACCTTTCTTGTCCAGTTTTTATGCCAAAGTGGAAGGAGACAATTGGAGCTGCACTTTTTTTGAAGATATGATAAATTTTTCAACAATGATCTGAATTTGCCAATGTAGTCCAATGCCAGATTTTGGAATTGATAGCTTGAACTGTTTGTGGAATTGCATGCAGAATTGTGGCCAGAAAATGGAAGAATTCTAGACTGCTAACAGCTTTGTGACAACATTTGTAAAAGTTGAACGTGGAAGTCAGATGATGCACAAATTTACCAATGCTTCACTGTAAATATGACAGAACAATGGCACCTACTTCAGAATGTTTTACATTACAGCAAGAGACTTTTTGTCTTCAAGCAAATGATTCATAACAAAAGCATAGTGTTTAATGTTTTCTATGTATTCATGTAATCGAGTCACTTGAAATCATGTTGGCCAAAAACTTAATTTTCGACCCTTATATATTCATTGTACTTATTACTGTTTGTTTCAGGATGAAATTAATATGTTTTGAATAGAAATTGATTATTGATAAATAGTACATGCAATAAGCTTTAATTTGGTACCAAAATTGTTGACTTATGTTAGATGGTTCAAATGTTATGGCTGAAAATGTAACGATTCCTGTTGAGAAATGAGGTGCCAAAAACTTCAAGCTCAATGTTGCAATAGAAATATACATGAATAACATCAAATTTATAACTTACTACGTAGGGCATTGATTCAGTTTTCATTTGGTGCCAAAATCTTTGCTCTATGTTGGATAGTTCATAAGTAATGGCCATAAATGTAAGCAAATTATGCCCGAAAATGGCGTTTCTTTAGGTTTCCGAGTGCCGAAACTTCAGGCTCAATGTGGCAATGCTTCCAATCATCTGAGACCAAAATGGTTGTGATATTTGGCTTCAGCAGGGTCAAAAGCATGGGAAAAAGTTTGTAAAGATAGGAAAATTAAAAAAAGTCTGATTCTGAACAACCCTAATGCTCCATGTTAGTTCTTAATTGCAATACTCCAACTTGCAATACCTTGCAATGCATTTTGAATGAGAACAATCAATGCTTTGGCCACCCCACTATACATGATTCAGCTAACCCAATCACACCTGGATCACAATATAGTCTTATTTTTCAGTCTTATCAAATGCACATAACAAAAGTTTACAAAACGCTTCTGGGGGTGAATTAAGAATGGGTTTGCTCATTTGAAATCAAGGTTAGTTCACCTGGATTCCATCCTTATTGTACAATGACTGCTCTTGAAATCTGAGCAAACAAGTTACTTAGATGCCCAAGAATCAAACTTTCTTGCCTACAGAATTAGCATTTTGGAAATTTGGATGATTAAGGGCATGATAACTTGTGCCAGTAAGCGAAGTGTCTACCAAAAGTACCAATTTGGCAAAACAAACCTTTTAAAGTTGATTTTAGGCAATGTTTCATATAATCCTGCGCTTGAAAATTCGCCGGTCTCCACTATAAAATGACATCACAGCTTGTAGCTATTAAAAAAGACATTCGGGTATTTACGTATATTTTTGTCATTAACTCCTGAATATATGTACTGAATAATGTGAAAATAGAGAAAAATAAAATAAATAACATTGCCAAATTTAGTGCAATCCATCATTAAGCTGGTCAGTATTTGAGTTTTATTAAGGGAGTGACAGTCACCCGGCCTCCCCTAACCTTATCAACAGTAAAAGTCTTGAAGTCCATGTATTTCACCAAGTGATTGAAAAAAATGTGTGTCTCGTTAAAGTGCTATTCATATATTCTTCTGTCTATCTCATTACACTTTTTTATGTCAGTGTGACACTATCAGTACAACAAAGCTATATGCTAGATTAGGCCACACATAATTGATGTTTAGCTTCTCGGATCTTCTCAAGGAACTTTTTCTAGGGTCGGTCGGCAGGACAAAAAAAAATTTTATAATGTCAATAAATATGAATTATTTTTTTTCGTTGGTAGAAAGTCTATTGTGTCGGCGGGTCCACCAAGCTAAGAATCAATTATGTGTGGCCTTACAGATAGCATTCACAGTAATGTCAATAAGCAGGACCAAATATTTTTTCGAAGAAGGGTCATCAGCACAAATGAGTCTGTAATTTTAGAGCAGGATTGTGACTCAATGATATTTCTGCTCTCTTTAGATTGCGCCCGACTATTAAAATTTACTTTCCTCACTAATCTACTGTCGCAGTCAGCAACTTTTTAACCTGAAGTAATGCGACTCTTGATTTTGGAGATTTTTCAATTGATAAGCTCAAGATCTTGTGACAATAAGTCCCACTTTTCCTGGATTTGGAGATTTTTTAATCGAAAAAATATCATTTACATTATTTAAAAAAAAACTATACTTGCTTTATCTAAATAAAATTAATTAGGCTACTTGAGTAAAATGTTTTTAAATATTCTTTAAGTCCCATGCTATACATATGATGATAGAGCATTGTCAATTATGCAGGCTAACGGCAAATTGAGTTAATTGCAAGTCACTTGATGCTTGTCAAATGCAACAGACTTTTTCAACTAGACGGATTGGCACTGCAAAGGGTCTAACTGCAGGATTTTAATATCTTCAACTTATAAATCATTAGAGACCATCTTATCATTTTATATTGTTCAATTGCAGCTTACTTAAAAAAATTAATTAACTCAGTGCTAAACAATTTCACTTCTCTGCTTTGTTTGTTTTATAATAATAATAATAATAATAATAATAATAATAATTTATTGACCACATAAAAAACAATTCACAATTACATAATTTGACAAGAATTAATATGACGTGGTTGGCGACACCAGATAGGTGTATTTGCCATTACCAGTTAATGAAACAAAGTGTTGCAAGAATAATACTTAAAAGTTAACATAATCGAGTTACAAAATTAAATTCAAGAAAAAGAAAAAAAGGGAAAAAATGAACTAGAATTTTATAGCTTATATTAGTGAATCCTGGGTTAACACTCGAAAAAATTTAGATTATGATAATGAATGATAATGTGATATTAACAAATGACCATGATGTAACCTTGACGTGAAGTTTACAAAAGCTTCTTGATCTTCATGAATCAACAACTCTGAATGAACTCTATGTGTGGGTAAGTACTTTATCCTCCTAACTGGAAACGTTTCAGGCTGTTATGATCAGTCTAGGACGTTTTCATGTGGACAAGGCATTTGCATTGATGCTACCCTAGTCTGTGACTGGAAATGTGACTGCGATGAGAATTGTGTTGATGAACAAGAATGTTTTTGCGATCGACCTGAGTGGACCACACTGGCGCCGTCAACCACAACTGCACGAGGACCAAGTAAATATCCTTTTTCACACAAATCTTGACAAGACAGCTGAATGCAGTGGGCTTGAACTGGCACATTGCAATAGTGCCGTCAGTTTTTGTCAATTTAAATGTGATTGACTGGTGAAAAATTGATGAAACGATGTACATAAACCGACAAACAATATTTGGAACACGTTCATGTTACTTAATTCTAACATCTTTGTATTAAGTAATTAACCTTCTAACATCTTTGTATAAAGTAATTAACCACAAATCGTGTCACAATGTGGAAAAATTCCCCAGATTTTTTTATTCTTTGGTAACTTGATAATTCAGGGAAATGTGAAGAAGTTATGCACCCAGTGTCATAAAGAGATGCAAGTGAAACAGTCTGGATTATGCAAGTATCAAATATTACGTTTTCAAAGCACATTATTATAGGAAATAATAGCTTGACTGCCATAATCGTCCCATTCCTGCTGTTATAGTCTGTCCGCTTGTACAGCGTGATGTAACTGACTTTATATGATGTAACTGACTTTATATTACAACAGCATAACATTCCTCTACAGGAAAGTTTTCTCATTTCAGATCGTTCCGCAATAATTGTTCCTTCAGTAACTGTCAAGTGACAAACATATGAAGATTTAAGTAATTTATTTGAAAATTCCCTATATTCCCAATATTTCCGCACAAATAAATATTTCCGGAAATTTTCCCAGCCATTGCATTCCTAGTTCAGCCACATACAGAGCATTGTGTTTCATGTATGATTGGCCTATTGCTGCCAAAATTGTTCTGGAAATAGACAAATTTGTAATTTTGCATCAGGGTAATTAAAGTTCTGGGCACAACTGTATGATTTGGGGGGGGGCGGGGGTGGGGTTGGCATGTCCGCCCGGTCCCCCACATTTTTCACCTCAGCCCTCAGTGGACATATTAATATGAGTCATCACCCCCTACTTAAATTGTTTACGTTAAAACAACATTTGTTGTGGTAGAATAGAAGAATAGACATGTCCTGTACTTTATCGGCTCATTGTTAGAGGGATGCCTGTAGCCCCAGCCTCCCCCAATTCTTATCAACGACCAGTCTTAAAGTCCTTGAATTTCACTAAGTGAAATAGGAAGATTGCAAAACAATGTATGTCTTGTTACAAGTAGTATTCATATCTTCTCACAAGTAGTATTCATATCTTCTCACAAGTAGTATTCATATCTTCTCACAAGTAGTATTCATATCTTCTCACAAGTAGTATTCATATCTTCTCACAAGTAGTATTCATATCTTCTCACAAGTAGTATTCATATCTTCTCACAAGTAGTATTCATATCTTCTCACAAGTAGTATTCATATCTTCTCACAAGTAGTATTCATATCTTCTCACAAGTAGTATTCATATCTTCTCACAAGTAGTATTCATATCTTCTCACAAGTAGTATTCATATCTTCTCACAAGTAGTATTCATATCTTCTCACAAGTAGTATTCATATCTTCTCACAAGTAGTATTCATATCTTCTCACAAGTAGTATTCATATCTTCTCACAAGTAGTATTCATATCTTCTCACAAGTAGTATTCATATCTTCTCACAAGTAGTATTCATATCTTCTCACAAGTAGTATTCATATCTTCTCACAAGTAGTATTCATATCTTCTCACAAGTAGTATTCATATCTTCTCACAAGTAGTATTCATATCTTCTCACAAGTAGTATTCATATCTTCTCACAAGTAGTATTCATATCTTCTCACAAGTAGTATTCATATCTTCTCACAAGTAGTATTCATATCTTCTCACAAGTAGTATTCATATCTTCTCACAAGTAGTATTCATATCTTCTCTAATCTCTTAACTTCGCTGCATATCCCTTTTTTTAATGTCAGCTTGACACTATCAGTACCACCAAGCGACACTGCTAATGTACAGATAGCAATCTGAGCAAAATCAATAAGGAGGACAAATTCTTCCCATTAGCAAAAAAAATGAAAATACAAATCTCAAATCATGGGACGATGACAACATGATATTTCTGCCCTGATAAGATTGCAGCGGACTATTTTAATTTACTGTTATCGGTAATCTATTATCCAAGTCAGCAATTTTTCAACTTAAAACAATGCAACTCACTGGACTCATCACATAACAAAGAAAGGATGATGAAGTATACATTTGGTGTTGTTTATATAACAATTCTGATTTCCTTCAGTCCAACTTTAAATGCTGACACGCGAGAACGTAAGTAAAATATTCATTTAATGCAAATATATTTTGATGACACACATATATATATATATGATGTAATTAATGTAAAATCATGCAAAAATTGTCGAGAAGTATAATGGTTTTGCTGGAGGATGGAGATTTTACAATGAACACAAAAATTATTGTTCCCCCAAGATTTTTCCGTCAATCTCATCTCATTTTATTTTTAGTTTACCTAATTTTAAAGGACTTACTATCCCATTATAATAAACTACTGATAGAATCCTATTCCGTTTTATCTATTCCATAGTGAGTGCCAAGTTACTGTGCTGCACCATTTTTTTAATATCTAAAATTTTGGCCATTTTAAGTTTTATGAACATTTATCACACCTCCCCTTAAATCCGTTTCCTGATTGGTCAAAACCTAGTCACATGACTTTTTTTAAAAACTAATACCAAGTAGGCTTAGTGAACTAATTTTTAAAAGTAATATTCTCACAAAGTTTTTTCTATATTTTCAGGCTGTCCGACTAGTTTCTGGTGCTCAAACGACGTATGCATCAGCGAACGCTCAGTTTGTAATGGGTACAATTCTTGTGGTGACAATTCCGATGAAAGATCTTGTGAAGGTGAGTCTCAGTTTTCCTTGGAGATTTTTCAATTCATAAGCTCAAGATCTTGAGACTATAAGTCCCACTTTTCTTGATTTGGAAATTTTGCAAGTCATCAACCCATGATCTTGTGACCATTAGATTAAGATTTTAGAGCAATTTACAGAGACATACGTTTTAGAGCAGCATATCAGCAAAAAATATTGTGCAGGAAACGTGTGGCAGATAACTTTTATCCCTTCCAAAAATTGAATGAAAGTGCCCTACCCCCCTGAAAATGGACTGTCTCCACTAGCATATTCCTTGACAAATCACCTCAAATGATTTTCCTTGTTACCTTGATCCACCTCATTTGTACCTCAAATTGGACCTTGACCAACACCCTTTCAAATTCAAAAACCAATGGCTGGACTAATATTTTTACCCAACAGGAGGGCGCTCTTGTGTCTTTGTCTTTAAGTCCTGTATTTGTGCACTTGGTAGGCTAATTATAAACAGAGGGAGAACACGGCAATGAGGCAAAGGATAATAGAAGCAGCTGTCCAACATAGGCCCAGGTGACCTTGCTAGAGCCGGATTCAAACCCTGGAACAGCAATCGGCCATCTTGAACGCTGCCACTAGACCAACCATGCCCCGCTTTTTTGTGTGGAATCACAATAAATAAATTTGGTTTGAGCCTTTTGTTGCAACAGGCCAGAAAAAGTCTGTTATATACTAAAAAAAGAAAAGAATTAACTCAGTGCTAAACAATTTCACTTCTCTGCTTTGTTTGTATTTTCAGGCTGTTATGATGAGTCAAGGAAATTTTCATGTGGCAAAGGCAATTGCATTGATGCTAGACTAGTCTGTGACTGGCAATGTGACTGCAATGAGAACTGTGTTGACGAACAAGAATGTTTTTACAATACATCAGAATGGACCACGCTGCCGCCCTCGACTACAACTCCACCACCAGGACCCGGTAAGAATGCCAAGTTGTCATCATCTAAATATAAACTGCAGTGACATCATTTACATTATTAAGTAATGCTAACTGCCAACTCTGCTCCTTTAAATAGACTCGGACAAGAAAGGTAAAAGAACGATGCTCCTCTCAAACTGGCAAATTATGTACGAATCTGCTTTTAAAGCTTAACATTATATAATTATTTGGTACTAGCCTGTTTGATATTATTATCCCATGTGACCCATGTCTAGCTACATTTCTCCCTGATACTGAGCTTTTTCCCTGGTGAATACAGACAGAAGAGGGGAAAATACGAGGGAAAATGCAGACTTAATGAACTGAAGAGGGAAATCGAATTTAAGTAGATTGACAGGGAAAATACGAGATTCAGCTAATCAGAGGCCAGCAAAGTGATGACGTCACAACACACGTGGCGCTGTAAACATTGCAGCAGCAGGAATTGTCAGTGATTGTCAGAGTCATTCTCAGAGGCAGATGTTTATCCGTAGGCCTATCTCCCTTAATATTATAACAAAACAACCCAAGTCAGGGTCTCTGAGTAACAATATCACAAGCTGTTGTGTGAATTAATATAACTCGAGCCCAAAGGGCGAGAGTGACATTAATTCACACGACAGCTCATGATATTGTATGTGCCCTGACGCGCGGTTGTTTTGTTTTTATCACCTGGTTTTACCTCAAATTTTTAGTTATGAAGAGAGACTATTTTCTGCCATTACAAAAATGTGACTTCACCGTGGAGCAGCAATCGATATGACGTCACAATCCCATTGTTTTGGCCATTGTTTGGTTTGTGACATCATCAGGCAGCTGAAATTCTGGTGATGTCATAACCATTGTTAAAAAATATCGCCCTTGAAGGGTGGTATTTTTTACAATATCATTGGCCCTGATATTTTGACTGTAAACAGTGATATTCACAGCCAACCAGGTGATAAGACTCCAATTTCCTTTCTGTAAAATGCTACAGATAGGCCAGAAGTATACGGAGATAATGATAACATACAGGTCCAAGCTATGAAATAACCTACAAGTATTTCTTCAAGGCATTTTATTGCAAGAATATAACATTCCTCTATGTGACGGTTTTTTCATTTCAGATTATTCAGTAATTATTCCATCGGTTCTTTCTACGTTGATTCCCGTTTTCTGCTTATGCTGTTTTTGTGGAGTGAAATTGAAACAAAGACTTGCCAGGAAGCCGTGGACCGCACCCTCTGATGATAATGCATGGACTGCGCCACCTGGTGATAATGAAGCGCCATCTGGTAATAACGAATGGACACCACCATCTGTTGATAACGAATGGAGGCCGCCACCAGTTAACCTTGAGGGCGATTCAGCGATATGGCAGAGTGGTTTGGAAGGATACCAAGCACCACAGTATTATCCACACTCCAACGATTCCAGCTTACCCCCAGCTTATGATAGTGTAGAACCAACAGAAATTGACATTGAAGATGGTAAAAAAGTACCTCCTCCAAATTATGAGACAATTGAGGTACCAAGCACACCTCTGGATAAGTATTAGACAAGACAAGTTGATCAAATTCGAATAAATTATGCATCACTGTCTGATCATTTGCTGTGACATTTCTAGCTGTTGATTGAAACATATAGACATTCAAGGAATTTTTCAGAAGGAAAACAACTTACATTTATGCACCATATCATCTGGTTATTCACCGTTGAGTTAAATTTGTGCTTAAGGTTTCTTGAATGGCTATTTTATTGACATTGTATATATTGTAACTCTGAGAGTGATGGTAATTTTGTGTAAATGTGAATAATAATTGTCCCTCCTTCATGCTTCTTACAATGCAACCATTCATCTTGATGATTTATGATTGTGAAAATGATCAGTACATTTTTTTATATATTAAAAATGTATGCCCAAAATTATTCATACCTTTGTGTCACTGTCACAATCAGTATTCTGTTCAGAAACTTTCATGAAAAAATTGTTTGATGGGGCAAATGCAAAGCATGAAGTTGAGAGACATGCATAATAATGTGCTATCAGACAAGCCATCAACCAAAGCTCCAAGTGCAACAGGAGCTGAGCTACAAAGCAAAATGTCATGGTGTAACCGTGACATTTTGACATAGCTCAGCTCCTGTTACACTTGGAGCTTTTTGTTGATAGCCTGTCTGATACCCCTATTATCCGGCCTCGTCCGTCCACGTGTAACAATGAAATGGCTGAGGTGTAATGGTATTGGGCTACAGAAGCTGCTACAGTGTCAAATCTGTAAATTTGTGGAACAGACATATTTCACTGAATGGCCTGAACCATTCTCCTACCGCAGAGCTTGACTTCACTCAAACTCTGCTCACGAGGGTGCCAAAAGTCTGGGGTGTGATGAATATGTATGAATAGGGGGACATTGTGGGGTTGGGGCTGAGCTGCACCAATCAGGGTTTCGTGTGACACAGAAAAAACCCATCTGCACCCCTCAGCACCCTCAACCTCCTTTAGGTACCCCATTTCCCTCTCCGCTGGCTAGCTGCCAACACCCCAGGTTTAAGTGTTAAAGTCTGAGTGCCCCCTTGATTTGGCCAAAATTTGCAATCCCACATTAAGAATGAATGATACACATACTTTCATTCCTAAGTCATAGTCAAGCCAGAAAACATCATTCTATGCTGTTACATAAGGTTAATCATACCAACTGGATGCAGAGTGGCACACTGTATTTTGAATTTAGCAGTCAGCTGACTTCACCAGCAGCTGAGCAGCTTAGCTAAAAATAGCACAGTGATGTCACAATGGTTTCTCCAGGCAGCTCTCTGCTGCTGCCTTGCTGCTGTTGTGTCGTAACCGACATTTTCAGCGGTGTTCAGTTGTTAGAACTTTTCAAGTTGGATTAGAAGAGATAACATTGACCTGAGGTCACTTCACTTGGCAGAAATAATATATTTGGTATGTAACCTTGCAGCAGATAGAGAGATTAAATGTGTTTGTCATAATTCATATCAAGGGGGCACACTGACTCTAACTGAGAGAACAATCCGCGAAATTGGTCTATTGCCCAAAGGTAAGTATTAGGCCTCTTATAATTGGGCTACAGGGCTGGTTTTGATGTCATTATGTTCGTCTCTATCTCTAGATCAAGAATAAATACATGTACAAGGAGAGACCTTTTTTTTGGGTAAATGCCTATAAATTGTTGGTTCGTATTTTCAGTCAAGAGCATTCCCGCAGATGATTCTCGATGTTTCCGAATTTATACTTATACCCCCTCCCTCTCCTACATGCTCAGTGTAAATACATTTGTGCTTGATATAACATAATAGATAAATCTATAGCTCAATATCATTGAATGGGCACTTGTGTAAAGTATGGGTAATTGGGTATGAACATTGGGTAACAAAAAATGGTCTGTATTATTTTGGCCTATGTGTCAAAGAGACAGAAGTTTTGATATTTAGCATTCTCTCACAAAACAATCGTTATCAGCGGTACTAAAATTTATTATTTCTACAAATGAAAAAACCTCTCTTTGGCTATTCTGTGTTTAATTTACATAAGATTTTTATCTTTATTTATCTTCTTTTGTCATCGTTCTATTAAAAATCAATACGACTAACTTATATGTCTATCTAAATGATTTTAATAAACTGGGACAACATTTCTTAAAAAAAGAAGAAACATACACTGTATCAGCACAGAAAGAAATCTGTGACAGTCTATCACTTACATGACGATAACTCAATCAGTGGCGGACGTACAGTCCTGGACATAAGTTCTGTCGCTAGCACAAGCCACAGATAAAATTGTCAATAATTTGACTTGTACTGAACAGATTTTAACGAGTAATGGCTCAAATGAAAGCCATTTCCTTCTACAACATGTTTATTTTGCGAAAGTAAAGTTTCGTCTCAGTCTGAATATCATAGAAATTAATATTGACAGTGTACCCAAAATGTGCCTGGACAAAAGTCCTGTCGCATGCAAGAAGTTATGATGAAAAAAGGTCTAAATTAATTGTGAAATTGCTAGAATGATGAAAAATTGTCAGAGCATTTAGTCATGATGCAGGAGAATAAAAAAAACTAACTTTGTTACACTTAACAATCTTGTTGAACAATATTCATGGGGTTCAACGAGGTCTAAAGTGTAATATCAATACATTATCAATAATAACCATCAAAAGTGATAGATAATACAGGCCAATGCATTCTAAAATTCATAAATATTCTTTAGAATTGTCCTCCCTGCCTTCCAACTTAATTTGGAGGACATGGGATCATTGAAATTGAGATTATAGCATCCAGATGGGAGAGCAGGTATAATGGAACATGCCACCTCGATGAGAAAAATTAATGTTAGGGCTACACTTTTACAAACTATGCCATTTGGCTTCAAAGACTCACCATAGCAGGACTAAAATTTGTTCTTGTCTGAAGCTACTGTTAATCATATTGTCCCCTTGCCATCTTGATCAATTTCTTGCTCCAAGACAGTATTTTTGTTTTTCATTATCATGGTCAATTTCAGTTAAATTTTATTTATGTAAGCTTTAACAGAACATTTGCATTATTGGTACAACTTTGTGCAGTTATAATGTTGTTTTTTATTTTTAAAAATTGAAAATTAATCGCTGTGCTGCTCAGCCTGTGTCACCTAGAGGTACAACCCATGTGCAAGAAGTACATAAGCCCAATTCATCCCTAACAAAGTGCATATAATTGTTCCTTATCACAAGCATCATCTAATACAGGCCCAAAATAATGATCATAGTAATACATCAGTGCCAACTTGGCCCCTATGTTGATTTTTCGACTGATTATGAAGCTCCCTTTCTATCTTCTCCATCACCTGAAATGATGTACCCTCTTCAAATGTCCACCAAAATGGGACAGGAGGTAGGGAAGATCATTCCGAAGGATATTTAGGAACTTTTGATGATATTTTACTGCATTATCTGCCATCCTTGATGATTTTTACTCAGAAATGTTGCTATTTTAACCAAACCCCGTGGATATTGTCTTCAAAGATCAGGAATTCATGCGAAGTGATATTTTTACATTCAGTTACACCATGACAACATTGTCCAACATTTTTGCATCCTTTTGGCAGTTTCACTATTCATTAAAACAAATTTTCAGCATTAAGTTGTGCATGTGACAAGACTTTTGTCCAAGCACTTTTGTGAAAGACTCTTTTTATTAATTTCTAGAATATTCAGAGTAGGTTGTAACTTTACTTTTGCAATATAAGCAAGTTGCAGAAACCTTTGGCTTTCATTCAAGCCATTTCTTGCAAAAATCAGTCAATCACAAGCCAAGTTATTAACAGTTCAGTCAATTACACTTGGATGTGACAAGACTTACGTCCAGGACTGTAGAATAATTATTGATACTACACAATAATAGCGCTGTTCATTACTGGTAAGTAGGGGAGAGCGGGGCATGATGGGCCCCCGGGGCATGATGGGTTTGGGCTTTAACTCCAAAGTTTAACACTGGAGAAAGCTGATGTTTCTTGTTTAGAATACCTTTTGCTAACCTTTATTGAAGAAAAAATTGCATGGTACAGATACCAATACTTGAGCAGATATTGCCCTTTCTAGGATTTTAAAGTCCTGACAACTTTTTTTCCTGATTTTCCAAGTGCGTTGTGATTATGCGTAAGTTATTTTTTAACAGCTGTCTTGTTTTACTTCCACAAAGAGATATCTCAACATTTTGCATGAAAACTCTTTGATTTGATTTTATTCTTGGAAACTGGTGTCTGAGGGCATTTATGAAAAATGAAGTTTGGGGCATGATGGGTCTCTTGATTGGGGCATGATGGGCCCGGGCCCATCATGCCCCATTTGAAATAAGCATATGTATTTCTTGCAATATAATAGTTGAAAATTGGCGAGACTGGACAATACTGCCTATATCAATATCTATTGGTATTATCTCATTTACTACATCAGGCATATAATTAAGAACATAATTTGTGTGCCAAATCACCTTTTATGACGTTAAATTTACGTTTTTTGATTGTTACCCGCATTTTTTAGATGAAAAAGTGATTATGGTTTGCTGAGTTGGTTCAATTACTACCATTTATCATGTAATGCATGTTTTTTATTAAGAATATTGGAATTATTTCAGTTTTACAACTATAATGCCGTAAGTATTGTCCAAAATTTTAAGCTGCCCATCATGCCCCAACAAGGTGCCCATCATGCCCCACCCTAGCGGGGCATGATGGGCACCTGCCAAAAAATTAAAAGTGCTTATAACTCAAACACTATTTCATTGAGCGAAACAAGATTCTCTATGCTTAAAGTAGAACCTAATGCAAAACCAGTCAGCAACAAATAGTAATTTTTGTTGGCATAGTAATGGCATGGTGGACCTTCAAAGTTAAGGTGCCCATCATGCCCCGCTCTCCCCTACAGTGGTGTATCTAGAAATGGCCTGAGGGGGGGGGCATAACATGGGGTGAATATTGGGCGCTCCGCGGCTCTTCCTATCTCTTACATGTTAAATTTGGGCCTGAGAGGGGGGGGCATGGCACCATACCCCCCCCCCCCAATATGCCACTGGGTAAGTTAAATATGGCATGGAGACATCTCAAAGATGGAAGTCTTATAATTGCTGGACCAAATTTAATGTGAAAGAGAAAGGAAACACTGTGGAGCACCACATACTCACCGCATTTTATACCCCCCTCCCAAACCGTTTCTAGATACGCCCCTGCCTAAATGGTATTCCTTCCTTCTTAGATCTTTGGTGCTGATATGCAGTCACTGTTATCTATTTGCAATCAGCTACAAGTTGCTGCTCTCTTCCCTCTTCCAAAAGATTACTTTTGTCAGAGCTGGTGGCACTGCATGTCTTTTTTACATGCTTCAGCTCCATCTACCTTTAATCTTTTAATTCTGACTGGACCGTGCTGCCACCTGATGGATGCCATTTCCGAGCTGGTTCTCAGCTAAAGCCCTCCCAATCACAGGCCCGGAGAGACTGTATTTGCAAGGTAACAAGAATTTGTATTTTAATAATCAATGTTACTCTGTACACCTGTGGCATATGGAAGAGAGGATGTTCCAACTCAAGCTCTACCTTGTTTGCATTACGATGTTGGTTACAGTCTGTCCAAGTTTTAACACAGAAAACCGTAAGTAATGCGTTGGAATTTATACTATTTTTGTCCGTCTACAGTGGAAATTAGTATAGCGTACACATACACCATTGTACAAATGATCATTTCCAGTGTTTTTGTTCTTCATCAGGCAAAATTGTTAATGGGTTACTAGACCTTAGGTTGATCAACATCAGCCATAAAAATTTTCCATGTTTAATGCTGGAAGTGCATGGACAGTACTGGAGAAACCATACTGATAGGCAGGAATTTCATGAAAGATGCATAATACACAAATACGACATGATAGGAGTGCAATGTGAATTTTTATTTGCACGAGGAATTCATATTGAAAGAGGGTGCAGTGAGAAAACAAATGGATAATGACTTCATTTTTTTACAGCATGTGTAAGGACTTTCTGGTGCTCTAATAATCGCTGCATTCCTTATAGTTTTGTGTGTGACAGAGATGATGATTGTTTTGACAATTCAGATGAAAGATCTTGTGAAGGTGAGTGTAAATTTCAATTTATTTTGACAATGCTAAGCAGTGGGCGGATGTGCCCCCTATCCCAGGACCATTTTAAAAGATTTAAAATAATATTTTCAAGTAAATTACGAAGGTCGAAAACCACTCAGTCTGGGCCCCCTACACTACCTTGTCCGGATCAGCCACTGTTGCTAAGGCATTATGGTACTGCATAGTGTAACAACATGGCAGCACTGCACATGTTGTACATGACTTCCTGTTTGACCAAACATTGGCTTGGAGAAAGTACATCTTACAGAAAAAGTCAATACATATAAAATCAAATTGCTGTCAGCTGTAGAAAACACATAGAACTGGTGTATTTAGTCACTGTGGACAAAGCCTATGCCAGGTGTAACCTTGAAACATCTTTGATATTTGATTAACAGCCTTCAAAGTTTCAATGTGAGTCGGCAAACAATTCTGTGTTGACATGGCCATAGGATAATTTTATATTTTACCTTTTCTATGAATCTGTATCCTACAATTTGTCCTGTTAGCAATTCCAGATATCGATATCCCATGCAATATAAATATAGTCCATGAACAATTCCATGTGGATAAATGGATACACAAATGCTCCAATCAGAAGTTCTTTGGCAAATATTCCCTGGGTCTGTGAGCCTCTTACACATTTTCTTATGCTCTGACAATGTCTAAAGGGGCACTGTTACAAAATAGCAAGCTTATCTTGTTTAGCCTTGATTTGGCATTGACTGTTTGTTGTTGTTTGATAGGATTTGGTTTTATTTTTGGGGAGGGGAGGGGATACTGAACGGGGCAAACCTTTCCCCAATTTTGTTGAACATGTATTTTCAGGCTGCAACAGAGGAACTTTCTCATGCGGAGACGGGACTTGCGTTCACTCTCTTTTAGTCTGTAACGAAAAATGTGACTGTGGGAGCTGTGTCGACGAAACGGGATGCTATGGCCGTCTCCCCATGACACCTGTCTCTACGCCCTCATCCACATCAATGTCAACAACGACAACAACAACAACAACAACAAATTCACCTCCATCCTCCGGACCAAGTAAGAATGTCGCAAGTTTTTGGGTCCTTGGAATTCCTTCCAAGACCATTGTCGTCAGATTCATTTCCTGTGAACAGGCAAAGTTGGTGTATGCACAAAAACATTTCATAGACAAAATGACAATCCTAACTGATGTGCCCTTGTGATTAGAATGGTACTCCGGCATCCCTGGCTACAATATTGTGCTTCTTAGTGCTTTAATAGACTGTCATTCAACTATTTCTTCTGACAGCGAATTATGCGTTCCGCTACGCAATGGTCCGATAGACCCCCCCCCCCGGATTTTCTGGATCCCCCCCTGACCTCACAAAACAATTTATTGTTGATGTTTTATTTCAGATCTTGCCGTAATTCTACCTTCGATCATCTCGTCGTTGGTTCCTTTTTTCTGCATCATCTGTTATATATGTGTTAAACTCAGACCGCGGACAAAGCCATCTACAGGCAATGTGTGGACAGCAACATCTGGTGATAATGAAGGGACACCACCGTCTGCTGACAACGAAGCGCCATCTGGTGATAACGAATGGACACCGCCATCATTTGATAATGAGTGGACACCACCTACGATCAACCTGGATGCAAATTCTTATAGTTCAGACCCACCACCAAATTATAACGCAGGCTTTTCCACTGATGACGAATCACCCCCACCCTATGAAAGTGTAAAATCAACAATAGACATTGACGATGGTGAAATAGCACCTCCTCCAGATTATGAGACAATTTCTGAACCTAGCGCACCTTTGGAAAAATATTAGGAAGTACAAGTGCAAACTATGGAAAACTTTTGCATAAATATTCTCTTTGTCATACGTTTAATGTCTTGAAAATCTGCCTATAATAATTTGTTTGTGCTCTTGACCGCAGGAGCTGGCTGATAAATACAATTTGCAATATGGATGAGCTCATACAAGTTGACATATATCTTAAAGGTGGTACAGGCCTCACTTGACCTGATTATTTCGGAAACCCAGCAAGAACAAAATTAACCTGAACCATTTCTATGAACTGCCCTACAAAGGTAAAGTACAGTAACTTACATGCTGTACTTTGCCTTTGTAGCCCCTACAGCTGAGAAGGAAATCATAAAAGTCCTAACTTTATTATGAAAATGTTGTCTTTATATTATAATTGTGAACAGTAAATAAGAATTTGATTAAAAAATATTTTTCTCTCTTGAGGAAATGAAATGATTAATGAATGATCTTGTCCATTGTCCAACGTAAGTCCAGGTGGTGCAACCCAGAGCAGAAATCGAATCTGGGACCTTGCAACTGGCAGCTCAGTCCTGTACCAACTGCGCCTACCTCCCTCCGTCCTTTTTTTAGCATTGTGCAACTATTCCGGACCTTTTGCAGAGTCATTCTGTTGCATTGTGAAAGAGTTGCACAATGCATATAATTATTATGTGTATACTTATCACTTCTCTGTACTTATCAGCATTCATCAAAGATAAGCGATAAGAATGTTAGCATGACCCTGGCTTCATAAAGCGATAAGGTAAGGTTGTAAATAGCCGTTTTGATAAGGCCAGACATAACTTATTTTTAGTTTCTCGATTTTCTCGCGGCACTTTTTATAAGGTTGATCAGTAGGCCCAAAAAACACCCTGGAATCTCAATATTTTATAATGACGATTTATTAAAAAATTTGGGTTAGTTCAATTTTTTTCTATTAGCAGAAAATCTGTTGGGTCGGCAGTTGATCTCCCAAGCTAAAAACTAAGTATGTCTGGCCTATTATAAATCAACCAGGAGAGATATTGCGAAATATAAGTCAGCAGATCAGCAAAAAATAAATAAATAAATAAATCTGTGTTAGAGTATCTCAATCTTGACTGCGGATAAATAGTTTGCTCTTCCCTTTATCGAAAGATCATGAACTAATTACATTTATTGATATCACTTATCTATCAGCAGAGTAAGCAACATTTTGATTTAAAAACAATGATACTATTTGTAAACATCACATAAAGTAGGAAGTTCCAGGAATGTCAACATTTAAATATTACTTCATTTATTTGACAATTTGCAGTTCTCTCAGTCCCGCGTTTACCACTGAATCACGTACGTATATATATATATATTTTAAATCCAATTGAAAATCTATTTGACAACCAAGAAGAAATGGCTGAGCAGTAAAAACGCTTTTAATATATATGTTTGATCTTTTTTAACAGAAAGATTATCATAACTCAAAACAACAACTCATGCTAGCTCAAACAAATTGTGCAATCATCTCACTCAGTCATTTGACCTGACACTAAAAATTCAAATTTTACAGTGTATACTCCCTTGCTTCATGCAAGGCCATTCATTGCACCAAATAACAAAGTTACATAGTGTTGGGAAATGGCCATTATTATACTCATAACACAAAAAAATGAGAAAATAACAGAACATTGAAACTGAAATTACAGAAAAATTAGAGACTGTAGTTGCCATTACAATAAAACAATTGTGTAAAATTACTGAAACATTATTACTTTATTTGCAGCATCTTTATCGAAAGATAAATTCTGGTGTTCCAACAATCGCTGCATTTATACATCTTGGGTCTGCAACGGTTTTGATGATTGCTTCGACAATTCAGAAGAACGATCTTGCACAGGTGAGTCAAATGCATTTTGTCAGTTCTTACAGCCTGTCACTTCGATACCGAAAAAGAGTGTACTGTTGCACTGCAAAAATTGCACTTCGTGTGTCATCATACTGATGATTTGTCATGATAATTTGATTTAAGGAGACTTATCCCTCTTGTTGGTGACCGCCAAACGAAAGGATTATGCATCTGATTTTCATTCCAAAATCAGTTATGACAAGTCAAATGGCCTTCTCTTGATCATGACTAATCAAACTGCCTCTATGTTTTCCATGTTGAAAGTAGAGAAGATGACACTTCATCAGCTATCATGAGTCACGAAGTGCATTTTTCACAGTGAACTGGTCCTCATTTTTCTTTATCAAAGTGAAGGCTGTAAGCCATCTGTGGTATGCTTGAAAAAATCCCTTGGTGGCTGTCTACAAGTTGACCGCTCTTTCATTGCCAGCAGTGAGTTTCATCATTGGCAGATCAGTGCTACCACCTTTTACATACATTTGCTGCCTCCTGGGGGTGCAAATTCGCGAGCGTCAGCAAGTTGCCATCACTCTTCTTCTTCTTCTGTGTGTCTTCCTTGACTCGTTCCTGTCCCGAGCCGAGACAGGGATGCTGAGATATCTGGCCAAACGTCTGTCTCAATGTTGACGTGACAAACTGTAGGTGCTCATGTACATGTAAAAGCTAACACTCGTAAATATGCTTTATTATTCGTTTGTGGACCTGCCAATTCTAACATTCGCAGAGGTGTTACTACAAGTCTCAGTTTAAGGGTCAGAATTAGGTTTAGGGTTAGTTTTAGGAAAGTTCAGGGTTACAATGTTCGCAGTTACACCTGTAAAAATTGGTGAAAAAACTATAAAATCTGGCGCCTACATGAATGCCAAATTCGTATATAATTTTCACTTTCGTTTGTACAAGTTTACAAATTAGTCCACATACAAAAATATTGAAAAATATATAACTCGACAGGCTAGCTGTTCTGTGAATATTTTCAATATTTTGGGTTCACTTTTCTCATTCTATGCTCATCCTGAAAATATATAAACCAAAGAACAGACTTAAAACCGCACTGATAAGATTACTTTATACAATTAAAAAACTTACTGACTCAAAATAATATTATGTCAGGACTATTGCCATTGCATGGTTTGTGCTTTCAGGTTGCTCGAAAGGGACTTTCTCATGCGGAGATGACACTTGCATTGATCCTCTCTTAGTCTGTGACCAAACATGTGACTGCGATAATTGTGTTGATGAAACAGCATGCCATGGCCTTCCCCCCATGACGCCTCCTCCGACAACCACGGCCCCGACCACGACAACCATTGCTCCTCCTTCAGGACCAAGTAAGTAGAAATTTTATCATCTCAATGATGCCCCACAGATTTCCAAAAATAGCTGTAGCCGTAATACTATCTGATTTTAACATCCATATGTTCCTCATATGATGAAATCCGGTCTTACTTTATGTTTCGTTATAACAGAAGTTATCAACATCACCAATTTATTGAGAAAATACAGACTTATTCCATACTTCTGAGAAACAGGCAAAGCTCCGCAACAGCATTTTGTATGATAGAGAGGTTTTGCTACACTTTCACTTGTGACATATACATGTGCTATCGTATAACATTGTTGTCATGAAAACCCACATGTACACGTCACATGGAAATATGCAGCAAAACCTCTCTATTGTAAGCACTGGAACCTAGATACCTGAGTGCTTCAAAGGAAATTTCAAAGAAAAAAATTAAATCCCATTATTATGTCCTCATCAGCACTCTCTTTCTCATAAATATGGAATAAGTACATTTCCTGAATAAATTGATGATGTTTACCTCTGTTAAGAAACATGAAGTAAGACCAAATACCATCATAGACCTATATTATTACCAGTGTCATTTTGAGGAACAAATCTATGTCAAAATCTCATTATTACGGCTACATTTAGTTTTGGAAATCAGTGGGGCACCGATTGAGTTCAATAAATAGTTTGCCCAAATTTGTAAATAATGTAAATAATTTGAAAAATTTCTATATAGCTGCTGTTTTACTTCAGCTTTGAAATAACAATAATCTCAAAATGTTCTGTCTTGCAGCTGTTTTAAATAAGACAAGTTTTCGAAAAAGTTCTATAATGCTGTTGTTTATTTCAGATCTTTCCGTAATAGTCCCGTCAGTGATTTGTTCGTTGATTCCATTTTTCTGCATCTGCTGTTTTGCATTTGGAAAGTGCAAACAAAGACATGCCAAGAAGCCATGGAAAGCGCCATCTGGTGATAATAAATGGACATCACCATCTGCCAATGATGAAGCACCATCTGTCGATAATGAGCAGACACCACCAACAGTCAACCTTGTGGCCAATACAACTGTGTGTCAAAATTGTTCAGAGAGATTTCAAACACCAGGGTGTTATCAACCAAACTCCCATCTGGCGGGTTATCTGCAACATGGTTCACACTTACCACCAAATTACAATGCAGGATTTGTCACTGGCAATGAATCGAGTTATTTTGTTGACCATCCTCAACCCTCAGCATTTGGAATTAACTCCGACACACCCCCACCTTATGAAAGTGTGAAACCAACACATGTTGAAGATGGTGAAAAAATACCTCCTCTAAATTGTGAGACAATTGCTTTATAAAGTGTGACATTGGAAAAGTACTAGGGAGAAATTGATCAAAGTAATACTATTGGATGATTTTGACATGCACGCTCTCCAGGTCCTTCATTACTTGAAAATCTACATTTATAAATTTATGATAACTCTGTTGTGCAGCAATGTGTACTTGACAGACATTGTTTTGTTGATGAGAATGTGCAATAAACAATAAAACTTTCAATGAATTTCCAAAAAGTTGTATTGACATGCACAATAGGCATCTAATATTTACGGTTGATTTTAATTTGGAAGATTCCTTGAATGATTATCTGTATGGACAGTATTTTATAGGAGAATATTAACTGTTCAGTGTTCACCTCCAACTGAAGTGACCAGTGAGATGAAAATGCACCAGGTCGTAAAGGAGGACAATTTATACATATTCTTTACGTGCGGGTTATTTTAAGTGTGACAATGATCTGTATGTGTTTAATATGTTTTCAGCAAAAACTAAATCTATCATTGGCAATCACCATTTAATCTATCTAAATGGTAGCTTCGTGAGCATCCACAGTAGACAGCTGTTATAATTCTGACAGATTTAAAATCTGCATACTTGCAACTTTACAACTTTCAACTTCGATGAACCTTGTTATAAACAAAAGGCTTTGACAATGTTTTGTAAACACATGGTTTATGTGATGTATATTTGCTCTGTCTGCCCATTAGCTGACAGGCTGTGACGTGGCACTTGCATGGGTTTTTCCAGACCCAATTTTCACTCTGACATGGCGCTGAAACTGTGATGCTCAGTTACATGTGCAAGGTTGATTCACATTGGCTAGAAGCCAGGGAATGTGACTCAGTTTAAAATGACATCACAGCTAGTAGTTAATATTATATACTGCAATGCTATAGAATAGAGTCTTCTCTGACATCACACGTCAACAGCATAGAAATGAACTTGAGATTCCACCTAAATATGACGAGGACTGTTATGTGTGCATTTTAGATATTGCTACGTTTAGTTTCATAAGATCTATCAGATAATTAGTTACGGAACACAAAGAAGTTTCAGAATGATATCAGGATCACTTTTATGACCTATGAAATGTGAAAAAGACTGTGAGGTAATAAATGGAAACATTAAAAGATCTTGACTGTCAAGCACCAGTGTAAACAAGACACCTTTTATACCAACAATACATGGTTGTAACTTTAATCTAAGTATCCATATAACTTTATACTTGATCATATGACTTTTACACAATAACATACTTATCCTCTTTAGATTAGTACTTCCTTCATCGTCGCCTATTTATCAGGAATTTATCTTTGGTCATATAAATTCAGCACAAAGAAGGAAAAGGATGTTCCAACACAAGTTCTATTGTGTTCATATAGCTATTTTAGTTTTGATTGTTCCAACACTTAACGCTGAGTCAAGTGAGTATTACAGAATCTCTCATATACTAATATGTACATTATATAATACATACTACTCATAATATTGGAAAGTAAACCTTTTTTTTTTGTTTCCCATTTTAGAAACAATTTCATTTTAGTGAGAATTTCATTTTCTATTTTTTCCTGGGACAAACTTATTTCAAGTGCAATTTTTTTTTCATGTGTGAAGAAGCAACCAAAATTGCCAGTGTCATGTGCTGAACAATTCTTTTTTTTTTTTTCCATTAAAAAAAATGTTCAGCTCCCCAAAAATGGTTCTGCTCCTCAAAACAAGTGTCTAAATATTCATATAAAAGTAAAATTCATTCAAAGTAAGTCAAATAATCAACACGTGGCCACAGCTAGGTTTATAATGACCCCCGTAAGCAGATCACTTCAAAAATGATAATTGAAATAGGCAGAGCATTTATAAGGAATTTCTATTGAGAGACAAGATTATTAATCGCACTCCAATGTGCAGCATAAATCAATTGATAATACATATATCTTTACAGATGATTTCATATTTGTAGACATTTGAGGAAGAAAATACATCATTTTTCTTGCAATTTTCATTGGTCGAGAGAAGGTATGACACCACTCTCTCCTGAAAAGTGCATGGCATTTTAAGCCATTGATCTCCCAACAGGGGCAGTTTCAAGTGAGAGTTTCAGTTTGTGTTTCACACATTTTCAGTACATACATTCTGCAAGTCCAATGTTGTGCATTCAGACGATTAGGATCAGGTGATCAATGCAATGACTGTTTATACAGAAAATAAACATGTATAATTGTGAATGAAAGATTTTCTCAGAAGAGGGGCTCAGGTCAGGCGGCAGGACAATGGGCTACCAATCACGGTGTCCTTGGTCTGATTCCCCGGGGATGTTCTTATGAATGTTGACCACATCACTGGGTTGCCATCCTGTCCTGAGGGACCATTCAGAATTTATGATTCTGGGGAGTTTTGTTGGAACTTTCTATCAAAAATGTATACCGCCTTTGGTTTCATGCTTGTTTGTACCTCTCATACATTCCATGTGGATTTTTAGTATGTCCCATTTTCTTTTATAAAAATGTCATACCCCCCTCAAGCATGTTGTGAGTAATTAGTGCCCCCCTTGAAACATGTGTGAAAAGTTGGTGCTCTGTCGGGCAAAACTCCAATTCCCCTCAAGTCATAAATTCTATTTAGCCTGCAAGGCACATAAATTCTGGACTAAAGGTAAAAATCAGTACTGTCCCACCTGAAGCATGTAGCACCCGCTCAGGTAAACTCCCATCTCCCCCTCAACCCATTCATAAATTCTGAACAGTCCTTTACTGATGTGACGTCATAGACAATGCTTTTGGTCAAAGCATGATAATTCAGTGTAAATGGATGTGAAGCCATTCAGAGTCAGCTTGAATCTGATTTCATATCAATTGAAATACAACTGTTCATGAAGAAGTGAAAGAGCTCATGAATGTGGATTGCAGTTTGACACGTGTGAACAACTGGCACAATACCAAGTTGGCCTTTGCAGTATACTATTGGTCAAAATTATGACATCATTTTTCCAGCAAATGTCACTTGCTTGAAGCAAGCGGAAAAAAATGTGACAGGCAAAGGGCAACTTGACCAATCAACTGGCAGGATTTTCTGATGTCAGACCAGAACTTTTGCTAAATATTTTGTTATTTGAGAAAAGTCTACAAATGTGAAGTCATCTGTAAACTGCAATGTATTGCAAAATAAATTTTCAACTGCTGAGCTGACTGTTAATTTTTTACCAGAAGGAAATATTGTGAATACCGAGTGCATGAATACTTTGATTCATGATCATGATTTCATGACTGGAGATGCCAAGAACTTCAAATTGTTCTGTGTTAAATATAGTATTCAATAAACAAATAAACAGCAGAACAATGTAATTACTTTATTTACAGCATGCCATACTGGAGATAAGTTCCTGGATAAGTTCTGGTGCACCAACAACATATGCATTGAACCGTCGTATGTCTGTAATGGCTGGAATGAATGTGGTGACAACTCAGACGAAAGGTCTTGCCAAGGTTGGTTTTATTAGGTCATTCTGCCCTATTGATACTGGTCTTCTCTGAAATCTTGTAGACAAATTTCGAGACAAAATACTGCACGAATTTCCTTCAAAATTTGCACACGGGGTTTTATTTGCCTAAGATTGTGTTGATCAACTTTACAGGTTTAATTTGCCTAAGATTGTGTTGATCAACTTTACAGGAACATGGACATTGTTTAAATACCATTTTAGAGACCTAGGAAACCCATCCTAGAAAACTGGAAAGAGGGAGTCCTGTGTTGTCTTTGAGGGGTTTCCCCAACCCAGATCTATTTGTAGCTCATTGAGAATTTGTCAAAACAACAAGAGGTCATCAATTAGGACGAAACACCACCGCATGCTTCATCAATGTGTTGCTACATTGTACCTTTATATGCCCTGTCATGTTGTAGCAACAATTGAACAAGATAACCAGGACTTTAGATCAGTAGTTAGATGATGCAGAATGCCCTTTAAAGTGCGCATGCCTTGTGCACATTATTTTTAAAGGTTGAAATTTTCCTAAATCCCTTTCTCTCAGTGAGATAGGTCTCATGACTGGATACACCCCCGCTCCCTTTTTTTATTCCCGTAATATCAGTTACCCTCCATTTTACCCCCCTTTTGCACCCTGCTTCCTCCTTTTCCCCTCACCGATACCCGTGAAATGGAGGTAAGGGAGGGACAAAATATTAAATATAAATTTTGAACATAAAAACCCAGCCTATGTCCTTCTATAGTGCGAGAAAAGGTTGCATGCAAGCTTTTTTGTGAATGGGCACATTATACTTGGGCTTGGAAAGACGGAGCGGTCCATGAATGATTAATGGTAGCCTGGTAGGATATTCTCACGGTCTAGTTTTGTTACTTTCCAAGACCTTTTCCAGCAGTTTATCAATACTGAATAAATAGGATCTTTGACTAATTCCAGATAAGAGGTTCCCATTTACCAAAACTCTGAACAAAGTTCGCTTTGATTGTTAGGAGGCATTGCTGTGGCCATCAAACAATCTTTAGACATCAGGAAATTGTGTCTCCGATAGATAATTTTGACGACACTGATTTTAGATTAATTGACAACTGATTTTTTTCAGATCTTGTCATAATGCTTCCAGCAATAATCATACCTCAGATTTTTGGAGTTTTCTGCGTCTGCCTGCCTGCATATGTGAATTGGAGACGAAGAATCGCTAGGAGTAGGGCACCCTCTGCTGGTGATGAACAGACAGCGCCATCTGGTGATAATGGAGCGCCACCTGGCAACAATCAATGGGCTTATTCCATTTTTGCTCCTCCACAATATTCAGCCTTTGACAATCATGGTCAGTTACCATATTCCAATATGGATGGCTCTCCCCCTCCCTACGAAAGTGTAAAACCAACACACATCGAAGATGGTGAAGCAGCGCCTCCTCCAAATTACGAGACAATTGCATGACGAACAAAGCGAACCTTCCGAAAAGTACTAGGCTAGGCAGAAAAAATGAAATGAATTCAATATGCAAGTCTATGTGCCTTTGGGCAATATGACTCCGTCATGATATTTGGTGTTTTGAATATCAAATTATAATTGATCGAATCGTCAAAATTAATGTTCCATCTAAGATTCAATAGCAAATAAGCTTCATTGCTCAATTTTTGTTGATTGCAGTCACCAAATGACACAGAAGTAATTGTATACCTTCATGAACTGATTCAGTGAGAGTTTCGCTCCGATCCTACCATACACTCTTTAGAAAGAGGTTCTATATGGAACCTTTAAGGGTTTTACAAGCTGGCATAGATAAGAAACCCTAAAAGGTTCATTACTCAACTTTAAAAAGGTTCCGACTGCAAACAAAAACAACAGTTAGATAATCCAGCTGCACTGAACTCCCACAATGGAACCCCTTTCTCCCAAGTTGGAAGTGTAGGGTCCTATCATGGGGCCTTCCAACCAAGTATTGAACTTTTTCAATTCTATTGAACCCCGAAAAAATTTGGAACTTTTTTTGGCTATGGGTTCTTTATACATACCATAAAGAACCTTTTGTGTTAAGAGTATGATATTGCGCTCATTCCATTCCAAGGCTAAGGACCTGAGTTGTTGGGGGTTCAGATATTGTCCAATATTTTTAGTGCATATATTCATTTGTGAATCCGTGCCCCACATATGGGATCACCAGTTCACCACTAAGCCATATTATATCTGGAAATAACCTGAGGGTTGGGCCAAAATATGTGGTGAATATACGGTGCTTTGTGCTATTTCCTATCTCGTCCATATTAATTTTGGGCCTTTCGGTGTCATGGCTCAACATCCCCCATAAATATGCTGCAGCCTCCATGCCCAACCTGTATAGTATCAAGTTAACTATAATGTTATTTAGAACAATGTTAATCAAATTCTGGTGTTGGTAATACTTGATTAAGCTCTCATTTTGCCTTGTATAGTCATGAAGGGCAATTCCGTGAAGTCCTATTTACAGATTTGACACTTTAGCAGCTAATGTAGACTTACCATTATACCTCAGCTTCATTGTTGCACAGGGATGAGACCAGGTAATAGGGGTATCAGACGCCATCAACCAAAGCTCTAAGTGCAACAGGAGCTGAGCTACAAGGCAAAATGTCATCTCATCGAACATACTCACACGGTGCCCGTCCGATGACATTTTGCCTTGTAGCTCAGCTCCTGTTGCACTTAAAGCTTTGGTTGATGGCTTGTCTGATACCCCTATTACCTGGCCTCATCCCTGTGCAACCATGAAGCTGGGGTATAATGGTAGGGCTACACAAGCTGCTTAAGTGTCAAATATGTAAATCAGATTTTTTGGAATTGCCCTGAAGTTGCTTGCAAGTTTTTATACCAATATAGTAACTACAAGACAGATTTTAATCTATTGTTTTTAATTTTTGAAAATAAAACAACTGAAGTCTTATTTTAACTTTTCATAGAAAGGAAGGGGGCGACCATAAGGCATTCTGTCATATAGGTGCCATGTTGTTTTGTTGTGGTTTTTTTTTCACACTGAAAGCAAGCAGACTGGCCTCAGTCTCGTTTTACTGAACAGTGCTAGCTGTGAGGAGACTGGCAGAATTCAGGGTCATGCATGAGTAAATTCTGTTCGTTCCATACTTTAAAAAATCCCAAACGCTGCTGAACCACAAAACACTAATTGAGAATGATTTTTTTAATTGCACCTACAAGTTTGCAACTCTCCTGAATGCTACCAATCCTAGGCATAGCATGCCAATTGGCATTTTCCAACTTTATTCAAAGTTGAAATATTAATCCCGTACAAGGTAAGTGAATTTTGTTATTTTGAAGTCCTTAAATGGCCTGTGGACTGCTTGGTAAAACAAGGAAGAAATGTCTACTAATGAATCCAATATCACCAGGGATTCGTAAAGAACGCACCAGCTCCACAGTCCATCCGATGGTGGCAGTATAGTCAAATACTCTTTATAAACAAGGGTGAGTGCTTGGGCGAGACCATTTAATCCTTTTTTTGGGGGGTGGGGGGACTGAAGTTTTTTTTAATAAACAAATTCTTGCTCAGTTTTGAGGAAATAAATAAATTCTTTTAGGGCAGTCTTGAAACAAATCATTTCTGGCGGGGGTATTTCTTAACAAGGTGTTGTTTGATCTGGGAATGAATATTCGGTGACTTACTGCCCTTGAAATAAATAACTACTGCCGCCGTCACGACGAAACAAATTACATGTGTTTCATATCAAGGAAAGCTCCAAACCTCCCCCTGGAAATATCACTCCCTTAAATCCAGTGTTTTGGTGACATTTATCCAACTCCTGAGTGCGAATAGCAACAATCAACTGATTGTTGCTGTTCGCACTCAGGAGTTGGATAAATGTCATGTGAACAAGGCCTCAAGCAGAGAAGGGGGCAGGGGGGGGATTGCCCCTCCTGCCCTTGTCCAAGGGGGGGCAGGGGGTGCCCTTTAGATCTTAAAGAAAACAACATTATTAGGCCTTATTTTACCAATTTTAGGCAAAATTAGTAAGTTAATATTCAAAATTATTATTGACGGTTTATTGAAATTTTGTTACGCGAAATTGGCGCGAATATGATTTGCCGAATATGATTTTCCCTTTTTCGTCTGACCACCCGCCTGTGATTCCTTCCGGCACCCCTGCGAAAAATTGATGTCAATGAAAAAATGTAATTCTCAGTGAACAATAATACGACATATCATAGGTGCACAGGTCTGAGACCAAGAACAACTTGTTCAGAGTTATTCTCCATAAAACATTAGTAACACGCCAGAAAATGGGGTCAAAATCAACTGCAGTGTCATTCACTTGTGAACAGGGGTGCCGGAACAGGGGGGGGCAGGGGGGAGATCACCCCTCCTGCCCTTGTCCAAGGGGGGCAGGAGGGACAAGGGTGCCCTTTAGATCTTAAAGAAAAAATACATTATTAGGCCTTATTTTCTAATTTTAAGGCACAAATTAGTAGTATATATATATATTCAAATTGGCTCTGTATTTAAATTTTGTCACGCGAAATTGGCACGAATATCATTTACCCTTTTTGGTCTGACCGAGTGATCGTCCCTGTTGCCCGCGATTCCTTCCAGCACCCCTGCTTGTGAACAAGACCTCAAGCAATAAATATGGAATATATCAAAATAACCAGGATGCTTGTTTTATTTTTTATCCTTGTCCAGGTTTATAGAATTACTTAATCATGCTTAGAAGAGCTCAGCTAGACAGATGTGGGTGGCTGGGATGGATTCTGCTTAAATTGAGGTTTTCAATGGTGGTAAACCAACCTTGTTTTGTGATAAATGGCATTGAATTGGCTCATTCAAAGAAAAGGTTAATCTTTTCTTTATGCCAGCAACATTGGATTCAATTCTAGCCATACAAAAATCTATACTTCGGCTATTCTTGCATCATTAATTTTTCACTTTCCCCCAGCCTGCCGAATGTTCAACTTGAAAGAATTCTTAAAAGCTAGGATTCAAATGAGAAATTCAAGTAACTCATTGGGAATCCACTTAGATTCTTAAAAGTGTGATTTTAACCATTAAATTAAAATGGGTTAGCCACAATTCAATGGTAGTTTTCGTGTTTTCCTATATTCTAAATTTATGAGCAAGAGTGTACATAACTTTCGCAAACTCCACTACACACTATCCATCGTCCATAAGACTTTTGATTGTAGGATCTAATTTTAGCCTCCATCCATCCATTTATTGCTAGGATTTGAGTTTTCGCACAGACTGATTCAAGTCACGGCAGTAAAACGTTTGAATAACTGGATGCATAAGTCTTACCTGTGAGTATTATTTAATTCAATTTTTATCGAAATAAGAGAAAAATAAATAAATACGTCTGCCACCTCCCACCTTCGAAGTAACTTTTGGGCGCATTATGCGCTCCAGTGTTTGAATTCAACTTCTGACTGAATAAGAAAAATCAATTTATATCAATCACTTCACTTGACTATTGACTAAATTCTGAATTGTATGCTGTCCTCAAAGCCAGTGGAGACTCGTTCAGGACATTTGTTTTTGTCATGACTTTGTCTAGTCTTAATGTACTTCGAATCGAGGATGTTTACTTTCTAATATCTATACTATACATGGTGTTGTTTGTTGATACTCAGTTATCTGTCTTGTTTTTATTGGTGATTGTATACTGTTGCTCATAAATATGGAATACTTCAAAATTCTCCATTGAAATTGACTACTTCAGCAACTTCTGCTGGAGCACATGATGGCCTGATTCAACCGTAACTATTTCCAATGACCGCTAAAGGGAAGATCATGCTGTAGTTTAAAAAGCATGCTGCACCATTAACCCCAGGAAAAGTTACAGCAGCATGAAATATGGAAATGCAGGGGGTTTTTTAAGGGGAGGTGCATTAAACCAAAAATTAAAAAAATTTACAAAAAATGTAGTTAAGGCTTTGAAAGAGTGATTACAGAAGATGTCTTGACCTTTACAATGGATCTTGCTTGCATTCACACTCTGAAATTTACATTTATTTGACACCTTTTTTCCAAAAAAGTATTCCATATTTATGAGCAGGAGTGTATCAATGACGAAATGTAAATTGCATTAAATAATTGAAATGGTAGGTCTTTCTAGAAAATTCAATTAATCTGTTTTCAGAGTATATTTGATTTATGCATGTACAATGTACTGCAGTTGATACAGTCGCATAACTGGGGGGTCTTGTGCATGGCCCCTCAATGACATCACAGGACTCTCTCTTTCCAGTTTTTAGGGCATTCTGCCAGTGGCGTAACTGGGGGGTCTCAAGTGGGGGGGCACCTGGGGGGGGGCACGCGCCCCCCATAGGGACGCCACTGCATTCTGCCCTATTGTTATTCTAGGATGGTTTTCCTTGGTCTCCAAAATGGTATTTAAACAATGTGCATGTTCCTGTAAAGTTGAGCAATTAGACACGTGCCCCCCACATTGGACCTGTGCCCCCAGGTGCCCCCATATGAACTTTTCAAAAATACACAATTAGTATAGTAGGTGCTCCCCACAAAAATCGCGCTCCCCTCCCCCCCCCCGGCTGCCCTTCCCCACCCCATATCTATTTATAGCTCACTGAGAATTTGACAAAACAACAAGAGGTCAGCAATTAGGACAAAATACCATTCCATGCTTCATCAATGTCTTGATGCCTTTGTATGCCCTGTTATGTTGTAGCAAAAGTTAAACAAGATAACCTGGCACAGCGTCCCTGAATTAAGTTTGGGGTTAAAAAAATTGAACAAATACGCCACTAGCGCAGTGTTCCAGAAGGCAATCAAGGGAACATTTTAAGACAAAAACGAAAAAAATCTGTTGGGAATTCTTTGAGATATGACAATTGTAAAATTTTGGTTTATCACACCACAAATTGCATGTTCTAATGATCAATAAAACCTTGTATATGAGTTTAAAAGTGAAGTTAAGTCTATGATATACTGAGGCCAGTATTCACACAGTTTCCAAAGTAATTGTTTCAGAAATTATATTTTGTAATGTAAAATCGATTTTTTTGAGTGTGACAAACAACATTCTTTCGAATTTTATGATATATGGGCACAATAACTTCAGAAAATAAATCCATTTTGTTTAATTTTTTATAATGCTATATGAAACTACAAATTGGCGTTTATTGAAACTGTTTAAACCAAAAATTAGCTGTTTCTGACATTTTTTCAAACTTACTGGTTGAAGCATGGATTGCACTCTATTCAGCTGCCTGTGGAATTTATATAATCTTCTTTTCTCACAGAAAATATTCTTGATGCAATACCTAAACCCAACATTGATTAAGGTTTGCATAACAACCACGTATTTTGTCAGCAGATTCCTTCAATCTCTAAATGGAATTTATAGGTTTTTTTTGCAAAACTATGAAATTTCTTTGAATATATGGTTAAGGCTTATTCTTTTAGCATTTTTACCCTCGGCAATGTATACATTGCCGACGGGTATTGTAGTTACTTTGGAAAAATTTGTCCGTCCGGCGGGCGGGCGGGCGGGCGGGCGGGCGGGCGGGCGGACGTCCGGATAACGGGCGTCCCACTTGTGTATTGGGAGTAACGCCAAAAATATGGGATGTATACTTTTTATATTTTTGACATTATTGTATCTTTTATCCTAGTTGTGTCTTTTAGGGGTTTAATCCACATGAGATTAATACTTTTCTCACAGTTATTGAAAAATGTGAAAAAATATTTTTTTTGTGTATTGGGTGTAAAGCCAAAACTATGGCATGTACATGTATTAGTCCTGGCTCTGACCTACAATCCCGTATACAATGCGAGCCGCAGAGAATTTGATGGTTGAATCTTGTAGCTTAGTGTCCTAGCTTCCAAAATCACACAGGTGGACGTTCCGATTTTACTGCGAATAGCCACTAGGGGGCGTTTTTCAAAATGGCCGCCGTTCTCACTCTCGCCATTCTATTTTCCTTAATTTTCAAGATAAAATTTCATGCAACACCACTTTTTAGGGGTTTTCTGACCTGCAGAATCCATTTCTGTGCTTACTCTTGTGATACAGTGTGTGTATCATGTGATATTGCAATGGCTAATTTACATTTATGAAGACCAATGGTCAAATTCACTAAAATCGCCATAAATCTGCCTAATTCTTGTATCTAATCCCACTCCAGCAACCAGATTGGTGTAATGTATGCCTTATAAAGGTTCAGGAAACTTAACTTGGGGTTAAACCAGGTCTGGAGACAATTTATTTGGCCAAGAACCAGGCCTATATTCAGTTTTGACTGGCAGAGAATGATCGAAAAGCAAAATAATTGCCAAAAAATCACAAATTTGGTAATATAAACAGCAAATAAAGGATGGAACTGCCTCAGATTAATACATTATTTGCTTCCTGTATAATTTCAGAGTGTTCTTTGCAAAAAGATTGGTCACTGTAAATTTTTCGTGTCAAATAAAGTCAGAAAGCAGCTGCATCCTTCCAAATTATTTTTAAGATTTCTGAAATTGGTATTTTATTCTCATTCTTCTATTTAACCCACCCCAACAAACTTGATAATTTATATATTGTGGCTTAATTACATTTCTTATAATCTATTTGGCAAAAACCAGGTATATCTTTTAGATTTTGACAGGTAGAACATGGCTGAAAATTCTACCTTATAAATAACCAGTTTTATTTGCGCTGTCAACTAAACGATGGTAGAACTGGAATAACCCTCCCCCCCCCCACATTAATATATGCTTTGTATTTTATTGGATGTTTGACTATTCTCTACCAATATCATAGTGTTAGAAAATATTTGGATTTTACGTGACAAAATTAAGTCAAATATGTTCAAAATTATTTAAATGTCATACTCTCATTCTTGAATGTAGACCAATCCGAGTTGGTGGATTGATCTATGTGTACTATTGTTAAGGTTTCTAGACATACATTTAGGGTATTCTATCTATTGTTTTGAGAGACATAAAAATACTACAAACAAAATTACCCCTCTTAACAAATTTGGTCATTCCAAAAACTTTATCTGTTTTTGGTCCGTCAGAATCATGTATTCTTGACTTCTTACATAAATTTGGATTAATTAAGTGATCATGCACATGCCAGTTATGTTGAAAAATGTGATGCTATGTTCCAGAATATTTTCTGGGAAGTCATTGAAATATGACAAATAAAACATTAACTGTCTATGTTTTGATCATAAATTACTAAAAGTCTTAACTGATGAAATGTGCCATCCCTCTGATGTCAAATGCAGTCAGATGCTCAGTGGGAACATTCAGGTTATGATGCTTAATTCTATCTAATACGAAGTATCCAATTGGCCAAAAATCAAAACTTACTTGGCCAGCATGAGACACTTAATAATGGTCAATACCCATACTTAATGCTCGTAACTATTATCATTCAGACAAAGGCTTTAGAACCCTGGCTGGACAGCATAATGCTACTCACACAAATGTCTATTGTTTTTTGTGGTTGTTTTACATTTCAGCTATATATTTCACTGCTACTATGTTGTTCCAGTAAGGGATATGCTGAGCAATGAGGGTTGTGGGATTTTGCAATCACTTGATTCTGAAGTGTCAAGGTAGACTGTACAGAAAAGAAGTGGACTAGAGCATCCAGTGTCTTTGGTGCTTTTTTTTTTCAGAATTGTATTTCAACTTAATCAGAATAGTTTCCTGATTATTATTTTCTATGATGTACATTGCTTGAGCAGCTTTGAGGGCCAAATGGTGTGAAACTGACAAACTTGCCTAATGCTTACGTTTTTTCTAAAGGTAAGGAATTATTATGACAATATCCTTTGCCGTGTACATGCACACTGTGTTGGTATATTTTCTCACATCACTTGTATGCTTTTGAAGGAGCAATTTTTTTGAGACAGAGGAAACTTACACAAAAGGCTGCATTAGCAACATTTTTTAACCTCACAGGATATTCATTCAATTACAATTTTTTTTTATTATGAACTGTGTGTTAAATCCCCAATGAATGTGTCATCGCAAAGAGTGTGTCATTTGTGCTGATAAACGTTGGTGTAGAAATCTGACAAACCAACTCCACTTTGAACTGTACTGTGTACACAGTACAAAAATTCATAATTCATGATAGAAAGTAGAAGATGATTTGCAAATAATGACAACCGTATGACGATTTTTTTACTTCTTGTTTTCACTTTTGTCAATTTTGACTGCTAACCCTAAATATTAAGCAGATATACTGCATCTTTGAGACAAAGATGAAAGCATGTGCAAAGGTTTTTTGTCAAGGGTCAGTCAGTTGTTGATTATGATGATAATTAAAACCGCCGATGTTGCAGCAACACTGAGCATTTTTGCACTATTTTGGCAGGTTTACAGCATGTTACTCATACTGCAAAGAGCACTCTCTAGTTGTTTCAGAACTGAAGTATTAGGTATTGACTAATTGGAAGCGAGTTTCACTTTTAAAAAAGTAGACGTTGTTTGAATAAATACCCAAATTTCTAGTTATTATTTTTTGGTGTTTATTTTGCTTTGCAGCTATTTCATGCCCATCAAAACAAAAGATAAACCAGTTCTACCCAAATAAGTGATCAGAAATCTTAATAAGTCATACGACAAATCAACATATATGTAGTTGAGAGTATGATGAATAAAAAAAATTTGACTGGACCTGTAATGTTTATTACACGGTCCATTCTTGACAATCTACAAAATAACATTATTTTTGACACTACAGTCCTATTTCCACCACAGTAACTGCTCTTTTCACAAAGAACACTCTGAAATCATGGAAGAAGCAAAATGTGTATCAATTTTAGGCAGTTCCATCCTTTATTTGGCGTTTTAAAAACCTAAGTTGGGTCGATTAGACAATTGTTTTGTTTTTTGCAGAGTCTTTGCCAGTCAAAACTGAAGATCCTGGTCCAAATAAAATGTTCCCAGACCTGGTTCAACCCCAAATTAAGTGTCCTAAACCTCATCAACTCACAAATTACACCATTCTGACTGCTGGAGTGGGATTAGATACAAGAATTAGGCAGATTAATGGAAATTTGTGTGAATTTGACAATTTGGTCTTAATCGGTCTTCATTTATATATAAATTAGACATTGCAATATCACATGATACACATACTATACCACAAAAGTAAGTTCAGAAATGGATTCTGACTTTCAGAAAACCCCCCAAAAAGTGGTGTTGCATGAAATTGTATCTTTAAAAATAAGGAAAATAGAATGGCAAGAGAAAAATAATTTGGAAGGATGTAGCTGCTTTCTGACTTTATTTGACATGAAAACAATTACAGAGACCAATTTTTTTGCAAAGAACACTCTGAAATTATGCAGAAAGCAAATAATGTATTATTAATCTGAGGCAGTTCCATCCTTTATTTGCTGTTTAAATAACCAAATTTGTGATTTTTAGGCAATTATTTTGCTTTTCGACCATTCTCTGCCAGTCAAAACTGAATATAGGCCTGGTTCTTGGCCAAATAAATTGTCCCCAGACCTGGTTGAACCCCAAGTTAAGTTTCCTGAACCTTTATAAGTCACACATTACACCAATCTGGCTGCTGGAGTGGGATTAGATACAAGAATTAGGCAGATTTATGGCGATTTTAGTGAATTTGACCATCGGTCCTCATAAATGTAAATTAGCCATTGCAATATCACATGATACACACACTGTATCACAAAAGTAAGCAGAAATGGATTCTGCAGGTCAGAAAACCCCTAAAAAGTGGTGTTGCATGAAATTTTATCTTGAAAATTAAGGAAAATAGAATGGCGAGAGTGAGAACGGCGGCCATTTTGAAAAACGCCCCCTAGTGGCTATTTGCAGTAAAATCGGAACGTCCACCTGTGTGATTTTGGAAGCTAGGACACTAAGCTACAAGATTCAATCATCAAATTCTCTGCAGCTCGCATTGTATACGGGGTTGTAGGCCAGAGCCTGGACTATATCATTTTTGGGTAAATATAGTATCTTTTATCCCAGTTGAGCCTTTTATAGGTCTAATCCCCATGATAAAAATACGTTTGTCACAATAATTGAAAAATGTGAAAAATTGTATTTTTTTGTTTCTGGGACATAACTAAAAAACTGCTGGACTTTTGACACTGAAGTTTGCATACATCTTAAGTGCCCAAGATGTACTTTTGTGGGTCTAAATGCTCTTCGAAAGTTGAACGCATGACAATTTACCAAAAATATGAAAAAATACTATTATTTCAAACCTGTATGATTCACTCAATTTTGGAGTTAAATCTATGAAATTTTTCAATTAGGTGTCTAACTAATGCCTCTTTAAACAGCTTGACTCAGTTGGAATGTTGGTCCTATGAATTTTTATAAAAACCCAAAAATTAGAAAAATCCCTATTTTCCAACATTTCTGCGCGAAAAAGCCAAAATGGTAATGGGTAGATTATTTTACTTTAAAGCTTATTGTCGTTAGACACACTATGGACTAATATTCACAGCCATTGCATGAGTTTTTGCAAATTTTTCTATTGAAAAAAAGTTGGGGAAAGAAAAGTTGAGCAGAAGCAGCTATATGAAATCGCGATTTCAATTGTACATTACGGTTTGCAGGAAGGAAAAAAATCCATGGAAATAGGCTCATGCATTAGAATAGCCGTTTTTTAGTTCACCTGGGAAATCTCAGGTACCTGAGGGGAATAATGAAGAAGCCTCAGACGTTGAATAGGAGGTCCAAAACGAGGTAAAAGCGAAACGGCCGTACGAAATCGCGATTTCAGTAATAAATTATGGCTGAGACAAAGGGATTACACGAAATGGAATAAGCACATGCATTAGAACGGCCATTTTTCAGTTCACATCAAAAGTCTGAGGCACCTGGGAGGAAAAATGAAGAAGCCTCAGGCCTAAAATGGGATGTCCAAAACGGACCTGGAATTTGTCAAAAATGCATAATTATACAATGTCATGGAGAGGCCTATAGAAATTATTATATGTATGACTCCTTTTGAAAATGCAGGATTTAGGAGAAATGTGAAATCAAATGTGGTCTGATAAATCATTGTATTGTATACATGTTATGATAATTTTGGAGAATTACAACATTTTGTATGAGCACCAATTCTTCCTCTTAAAGGGACCTTTTAGCCTCCCCCTTCCCAGCTGCTCAACCCTCTCCCCTATAGGCATGAATTGGCCATTGTCTGCTGTACCTCAATCACCTTATATAAGATGATGTAATCTGGGTAAAGTCTCACTAAAGAATGGAGGGTGCATTAGCCTACTTCAGAACTCAGATGTGTATGACAGGGAGGGGGGGGGTCAAATGTGAAACATCACTGAAAATCAATGGTTATCAAGATATTACACTTTAAATTATACATGTAAATAATATAAATATGTATGGTTGCACATGGTACATGGCCCATAAGCCTGCATGGGCAATAAAAATTCATAGGCCAATCTCGTCTTCTACTGATCTCAGGTTTGTCTGGAAAAGTTATAAAAACGATTTTGAGGAATTTTTGTCCATATGAAAGTCACTTTTCAAATGTTAACATTTTGGATTTCATGAAAGATACCACCTTGGTTGTTTCTAAACCTGATATCTGGGTTCCACACAGTGGCTTGGACCAGTATTAAGGGCAATCTTTCATATTGTATTATTTCTACAGGCATTTCAAAATGCCTTTCCATTTGGCGCAAATGCTTGATGCAGCTTTTTCAAAAAGCTACAACTCAAAAACCTATTCTCTACAGGCTTCTAATCTCGGCTTTATAATCTGCTATAGTAGCTGAGGTAGCAAGGCCAGGTACTGGTCATATGCAATGATTAGTTCCAGAGATAACGGGCGTCAAAGTTGGACAAATCACAATTTCACAGACTTTCAAAGCTCAAAGACAAAAAGATGACATCAGTTATCAATGTCAAACCAATTAACCAATGCCATTTTAAACGGTTATGAGTAAACATCATCCACATAAGTTTCTTCGCGGTAATCCTTTTCATTAAGGTTCTCTGAATTATGCAGATATGAAATAATGTTAATTTATTATATTTAACCACATCAATTCTGAAGAAGAATGTGATAAAAAATGATACTTTGGACATGTTGTTTGGCACTTTTGAGAGACCAAGACTCAAATTTGACTGAAATGTTACAATTTAAAGGTCTACAGTTTTTACCTATTTTTAGCAATTTCTGTCTTTTCATATTCAAGTTTAAAATTCACAAAAATGTGAAAATACCCACTTCCTGACCATTTTGTGTCTACTAAAGTCATGCTATATTCTTGAATATGAACAAAGTGGATAAACATCAATGAAATACATGGTTTTCGCGCATACATCTATTAAACCATCAGATATTTGAATATGAAGACAGAAATTGCTAAAAATATGCAAAATACTGTTGACCATTGAATTGTCACATTTCAGTCAATTTTGGATCTTAGTTACTCAAAGTGCCATAGGGTAATGTTCTTTGAGTCGGACACTTGGATTCTGTGTAATTTAAAAAAGTGATATCTTGTTTGGCCTATGGGTTATTGATTGTCAACCAGGGCCTCAAGTTAAGAGTTTTTACTACATCTAACAAAAACTTGACAATTGGCACAACACAAGAACTGAATTTGTAGTTAAATATCTGAAATAAAAAATGACATAGGGTATCTTTGAGTCGGACAGCTGTGTAGTAAAAACATGACTCAAAGGTACAGGTGCTTTAGAGCCATCCCTTCAATTGAAAAAGCTCATGTTTGATTAAAAAACGGGCAATGCTTCCTTCTAACTGAATAACACATGCATTGATGTCAGATCAATACTATAGGCCAGCAAAGGATTCTTCAAATATGGCTAAAATTCACTAAAATACACAATTTTATGACAAAATTTGGGAGAAAAACGGTTTTACCCCATCTTTATGGTCTTGGAAATCAAACTAAAAATAGTCATATCAAGCTGATACTTTTTGAATGGATGAAAGAGATCTTGGGCTACGCATTGGTGCCAAATACACTGGTGTAGATACTCTCAATTACCCAATTCAGCACCAATAAAAGTGTCCGACTCAAGGTTACCCTCCCTAAGGGTCAGACTCAAAGAATCTTACCCTACAACGTGTCCCAAGTGTAACATTTTATCACATTCTTCCTCAGAATTTATGTGTTTTAATATTATAAATTATATATAGACAAATATGATTTATGCTCATAGTGCTTACTCAGGGGCCTTACCATTTAAGACTTTTGACAAGAAATCTCAAAGACTCACATGTTACCCTTTTGCTCAAATCTAACCTCAGTGATGTAAATCAAAAACAAGATATTAAAGTAATGTCAGCCTGCTTTTATTTAGATTGTTGCATAAAAACTAAATGTGATCATTTCATGATTGCAGAAATTATGCCACTAAATACAGGGTTATATAGAAATTTACTTGGTATGTAACAAAACCCATTTTCTATGAATTTAAATATTTAGTTTTATATTCATACAAAGATATTATTGGATAAATTTGTGTTTTAATTCATTACAAAACTCAACACAAGCATATTTTAGCACCTTGAACAGAACAAGTGTCAAGATGGAAGGGGGTGCAGCTTTTGTTGAATGGGCATTATGTAACATGATGTCACTGATCCTCTCTAATGACCAAACCCAAGAACAAAGGGGAGGGTATAGAAGCAGATGCATACAATGTAGTACCCTCATCTTTCTAACAAAATTCCCTGTTTTTCTTGGAAGTGTGTTCAAACATTGATAACCTTAGTTTTTTTTAATCTAAAACAAATAATGAAATTTCCAATTTCAATCAGAAATATAGGCCAAGTAGAAGCTGAGATATGACTTTTTATATCCCATGCAAGCTTTTTATGGTGTTTTCAGCTATTGTTGTACCACCAAGCTTGAACAGCATTTAACATTTTTGGTGTTAACCAGCAAATGTATTAGTCTCAAAAAGTATTTGTAGGTCATACATTGTTTTTAGTTTAATATTTAAAATAGATTTAATATTTAAAATAGATTGGATAGTTAGACACCTACCTATTATTTCTGTTTTTAGGCTGGCCTTTTACTGTATTCATAATTTATGATAAGAAAAGGTAGGATAGACAGATGGATAGATAGATAGATAGATAGATTGACGGATTGATAGATTGATAGATTGACAGATTGATAGAATGATAGATTAGGTGTTTAGATGATTGAAGATTGTTTGATTGATTTGATTGTTTGTGATAGATCCATTGTGAATGTATCCCTGAAAATAGATTTTCCTATTGCACTATTGATTCGTTTTTAGGTTGATAGATATATAGATAGATAGACAGCTAGACAGGCAGATAGATGGATAGATAGATAGGCTAGCTAGATAGATAGATAGATAGATAGATAGATAGATAGATAGATAGATAGATAGATAGATAGATAGATGATTGATTGATTGATTGATCATCTATATTGTTTTATTAATACATCCAGAGAATCATGGATAGATGGATGATTAGGACTTTACCTCCTGTATTTAATCACTTGGTAGGCTCATTAGGACAAGAGGAGGATATAGCAATGAGGTGACCATTTTATTTCATTGCAACATCTCTTTTCAGTACATTTGTACCTTGAATCTCTTTAATGCTTGGGCAGAGAAATTTGTCAAAGTTAAATACAATAAAAAAAAATCATATAAAATAGAGAACTGGATGTTTCATTCATCAAACAACGTTTTCCATCAGCCAAAAAAAGCAAATGAGTATTTATCTGTAATATAACTCTGGTGTCACTGTCCGATAGGCCCATTTGCCTGATGTTTATTATTCAGATTTCATTTAGTTACCATCTTTCCCATGCAAGATGGTAGTTATACAGCCTACCACTTCCAAGTGCATATTCTCCTGTGCTAAATTTTCAGATCTTTACCCATGTTTTAACAGTTTTCCTTTTTTTTGTTGGGGCGGGGAGGTGAGGGCTCTGCGCATCGTGCTGCCAACCCTTACCGGCAGTAAGTCAATTCACATGCTTCAGTATGAGCTAGTATGGCCTGCTGAATAGCCGAGGGTATGCTGCCGCGCAGCCTATGTTTAGGTCATACAAAAGCGAAAACACAAATTCAGTTGTTATAAAGACAATTTATACACATTTTAAATATCTATTCTGCATTTTAGTTGATTTATCACCAAACTCTTAGATTTTTCATGATTTCCCAAAAATTTACAAGATAGCAAATTAAGAAGCTCACAATGAAACATTAGTGTGTGATATAACTAGTAGGAATACCACTTACACTGTATGCACTATCAAAAAATACCACTACTGTATAATTGTAATAATATAAATAGTGAATGAGGATAGGTGTTTTTGTTTGATTTTGTGTCTTAAAACACTAGTTTTGCTTATTCTTTAAAATTTAGTCATACTAAATGTAGGCCTATGTGCACACCTTTATGAAAGAATGTCATGTCTCAACACGAAGGTAAAATGCTATTTTTGGTATAAACTTAAAACCGGCAGTGTTTATCACACACAAATTAGTAAAATTAAAAAACGCAATACATACAAGCTAAAAATGATGATAGGATTTATATAAAAATGTCTGCCATTGTCAATAGGATCAGTTTTATAAGATTTTGGACCACTTCTAATAGGTTAAGATCTCTTAAAATCATAAATATGATAATGTGATAAACAAAGATTTAAAAATTGTTATAGCTCAAAGAATTCCGAACAGATTTTTTTCGTTTTTGTTTTAAAATGTTCCCTTGATTGTCTTCTAAAACACTGCACTAGTGGCGTATTTGTTCAATTTTTTTAATTCGAACTTTATTCAGGGACGCTGTGTTGGACTTCAGATCAGTAGTTATATGATGTACAGAATGCCCTTTAAAGTGCCTTGTGCACGTTATTTCGTGTATTTCCCATGGATAGAAATCAAAGCGGGAATGAAGCGAATTCTACCAAGGTCCATTACTTTTCCCGGGAGTGTGTGCTGTATTGACATAATATTATGGTCACTTTCAGGTGGTATGGCTCTCTTTGCCTATAAAGAATCAGAATCCTTCGGACCAGAGCCAGTGGTCAAGTTCAGCAATGCAACAGACTACTTTGGCAATTTTGACAACCTTTCTCAGACCATCATGATACCTAGAAGGGGCGTCTACTACGTTAGTCTCAGCGCTGGTTGTCGCACTAACATCCCAGTCGATTTCACTTTTGTTGACCCAAATTCTCAACTAAGACCAGCCGTCATAAAGAGACACACAAATGATTTTGGAATCGATACTTTGAGTAGAGACGCAATCCTCGAGCTTACCCGCGGCTACATCTATGCCCGACCCGTTGCTCCCCTCTACAGCGATGATGCTTACAAACTAACCTTCCTTTCTGTGTTCAGCATAACTGACACCATGTGTAACCCTCACTACTTCTTTGTCTATCATCCCGAAGGCAGCATCAGCAACGAGGGAAGAATCACTTTCCAAAATGTGGTACTCGACCAGCTTGGAGATTGGAATGAAAGAACCCATTCTTATCAATGTCCCAAAACAGGAGTCTATGTTGTGACGTTCTCTGTTTTTGTCGAACTAGCTGATGGTGCCCATGCCCAACTTAATTTGGCAATAAAGTCTATGAACTTGTGAAACAACACAATGACTCCCTTATAGATGGCGGAGATGTACTCAGCCGTACTGTCCTGACCACGTGTAATGTAGTCCTGGCTCTGACCTATAACCCCGTATACAATGCAAGCCGCAGAGAATTTGATGATTGAATCTTGTAGCTTAGTGTCCCAGCCTCCAAAATCACACAGGTGGACGTTCCGATTTTACTGCGAATAGTCACTAGGGGGCTTTTTCAAAATGGCCGCCATTCTCACTCTCGCCAGTCTATTTTCCTTAATTTTTAAGCTATAATTTCATGCAACACCACTTTTTTGGGGTTTTCTGACATGCAGAATCCATTTCTGGCCTTGGTGTTTTGGTACAGTGTGTGTATCATGTGATATTACTATGGCTAATTTAGGTTTAAGGTAACCAATGGTCGAATTCACTAAAATCGCCATAAATCTGCCCAATTCTTGTAGCTTATCCCACTCAAGCAGCTTGATTGGTGTTTTGTGTTACTTATAAAGGTTTGGGAAAAATTAATATGGAGTTGAACTAGGTCTGGGAACATTTATTTGGACCAGAACAAGGCCTATTGTATAGGCAAAGAATGGCAGAAAAGCGAAATTATTGCCTTATAAAACCAAATCAGGTTATTTAAGCATCAAATAAAGGATGGAACTACCTTAAATTAAAACATACTTTGCTTCTAGCATTATTTCAGAATGTTCTTTGTGAAAAGAGTGATTACTGAGGTGGAAAATATGATTTTAAGTGTCAAAATATTGTCAAAAAGCTAGCAAATTGTTCAAAATTATTATTTAGATTTTCAAAAATGGACCAGTAATAAACATTTTACCCTCATTCTTTTGTTCAACATACTCCCAACTACATATTTAGATCTGTAGCATGGCTTATTAAGATTTCTGATCACTTATTTGGGATAGAACTAGGTTTATACATTAGTTTTGATGGGCAGAAAATAACTCAAATTCAAAACAACCACCTCAAAACAAAAAAACTTCTCATTTGGGTACATGTAAATATTCAAACAACAAAATTTGCTTTTAAAAAAATGAAAATTGCTTCCAATTAGTCAATACTTTAGTTCTGAAACAATACAGAGTGCCCTTTGAAGTAGGAGTCACCATGCTGTAATACTATCAAAATAGCGCTAGCATTGCTGCATACTGAAAAAAAGGATTGTCTGACAACAGACAATAATTATCTAATATGTGTCCGATCAAGCGATTGTCTAATCCAGACAATTTAATTGTTCAAAATGTCAAAGAACTCGTTTGTTTCATTCAATTGATTGCCTGGTTCAAACAATCAACTGAATGAAACAAATAAGTTCTTTGACATTTTGAACAATTCGATTGTCTGGATTAGACAATCGCTTGATCGGACACATGTTAGACAATTATTGTCTGTTGTCAGACAATTCTTTTTTTTTTCAGTGCAACATCGCCTGTTTCAAGTAGGTCCTAAATCATAATAATCACCAACGGGCAGACCATTGAAAAAAAAAACCTTTGCACATGTTTTAGTCTTACAGTAGGTTCCAAATTATTATGCAAGTTGGTTTTTTTATGATATCTCAAAAACAACTAAACATATTTTAAAATCCTTCCCACATAACAATTTGTGTCCCATGAAGGCAATATCCTGTAAGTTTTGTTCAATTCTGGTGGTGAAGTGAGGAGTTACGTCACAGAGCACCATATACCCTGTTTTTCGATGTCCCAAGTTATTAAGCATATATAAGAAAAAGTGATCTAAAAGTACCAAAATGATCTTTTATTTCTTCTAAACACTTACCTCTTAATGTTAAATGAAAAACAGAAGCTTCATTTCAAAAATTGTTGCTTTAATAACGATGAAATCCATAATATTCCCCTGCATTGAAATAACATTGAAATTACTAACTTCTTGCATTAAAAAGCTTCTCCAAGACAAACAAAATTTTTTCACATTATGAAACATGTACAATATCATTAAATGAAAATGATGGAGATTGGGCTTGCATTGACGGCAATGCTAATTCAATGGAAAAAAGAAGCACTCATTTTTGACTTATTGTTATGTTTTGTAGAGAAAGGGGAATTGGTTCATCTTCACACAGGATAACATCACAGTCTCAAAGGTATATTGTTATGTGAATTGGTTGTGATTTGACATTTTTTAAAAACAACCGATTCTGAGGCTTTATATTCAAGAAAAATGGTCATTTCAATGTTATTCCAATGAGGAGGTTTTATATTGATTTCTTGGTCATGAAGACAGCCATTTTTGAAATGAAGGTTCTATTTTTCATTAAACGTTACGAGGTAAGTGTTTAGAGGATTAATAGATCAATTTGGTACTTTTAGATCACTTTTTCCTGCATTTGTGTAATAATTTGGGACATCGAAAAACAGGGTATATAGTGCTCTGTGGTGTAACCAGGGTTGCGATTTTTATAGATTTTTATAAGAAAATCAAAAAAATCGGATTTTTTTTTATTTAAATCAGATTTTTTTTATTTAAATCGGATTTAAATCATTAATGGAAAAAGTTCATTTTTCTTATCAATTTCACCAACTGTTATTAATTTATATGCATTGACATATCATGAATAACACATATATGGATGTCAATAAGCATATATAATAATTTTGTTTAAATTAGAAATTATAATGCAAAATTATGAAATCAAGGCAGGTGATGTATTAAATATAATAATCATAATGTAAGCTACGGCAGCAGTTCCACATTTTGATACGGATGTGTTAATAAATGTCTTTTTCTCTGAACATCAATCATAACTATACAGCTTACTTGTAATAGAAGTACACCTTCTAAAAGATAAAAAGGGATGTCAAAATTAGTCATCATTTTCCCTACTCTGCCATGAACTGAACTGTTACGTTAAATCACCAGTCTCAGCACTCAGTCTCACGAAGCCTGTTAATTTTGTTTCACATGCAGTGTATTTGATATCAGTTTAGCAGTAGGGGCTTTGGGGACAGTGCTGCATTTGCAGAACATGGCTTTGGTTTTCATTGCAGCAATGAAATTGTTTAGATAATCATGAGAATGCCATGATTGAAATAAAATTGTTTAAATCTTTATTTACGTGTATGTAGTCGTCATTCTACTCGGATATATTTATCAGAAATATTCTATCATATATCTAAAATTATATCTTATATATATACAAGGGGCCTGTGTGATATGTCATTAGACATATTTATGAAAGAGTATTGCTAAATGGTAGATTGCAAGCTGTAATATCTCACTGCCAGCTTTATTTGTGCTTTTTTAAGCCTTTTTATCACAACTTTGATTTAAATCACGATTTTTAATGAGTGATTTAAATCAATGATTTAAATCGAATGATTTAAATCCAGCAACCCTGGGTGTAACTCCTCACTGCACCACCAGAATTGGACAAAACTTACAGGATATTGCCTTCATGGGACATAAATTGTTATGTGGGAAGGATTTTAAAATGTGTTTAGTTGTTTTTGAGATATCATAAAAAAACCAACTTGCATAATAATTTGGAACCCATTGTAGTCTCAAAGGTACTGTATAGCTGCTTAATATATAGGGTTAGCAGTCAAAATTGACAAAAGTGAAAACAGGATTGGAAAATCATCATACGTCAGTCATAACATCTTCTACTTTTTGTCATGAACTATGAATTTTTGTACTGTGTACAATGTACAGTTCAAAGTGGGGTTGTTTATCAGATTTCTACACCAATGTTTTTCAGCATAAATGTCACACTCTTTACTGAGACACTTTCATTGGGGATTTTACAGTGTTCGGAATAGAAAGTTTGAAATTAAATTTTTATCCTGTGAGGTTATAAATATTGCTAATGTAGCCTTTTGTATTTTTTTCCTCTGTCTCAAAAAATGTGGTCCTTCAAAAGCACACAAGTAATGTGAATCATAAGAAAATATACCAACACAGTGTGCATGTACACAGCAAAGGATATAGTCATAATGATTCCGCACCTTTAGAAAAGACTAAAAACATTAGGCAAGTTTGTCAGATTCATACCATTTGACCCTCAATGCTGCCCAAATAACATAAATCATAAAAGATAGTAACCACAGGAAACTGCTCTGATTAAGTTGAAATACATTTCTGAAAAAAAAAAAAAAAAAAAAAAAAAACACCACACCAAAGACATAATTTTCCAGCCCACTTTGTTCTGTACAGTCCACCTTGAACCTTAGGAATCATGTGATTGCAAAATCCCACAACTCTCATTGGGCAGCATATCCCTTATAGGAAGCATTGTGTGTGTGTAGCATTATGCTGTCCAGCCAGGATTCAAAGCCTTTGTCTGAATGGTAATAGTTACGGGTAGCGAGTATGGATATTGAGTATCTCATGATGGCCAAGCTTTGATTTTTGTTTGGCCAATTGGATACCTCACATTAGAATTAATCATCATAACCTGAATGTTCCCACTGAGCATCTGACAGCATTAAGTGACCATGCAAAATTCATGTTCAATGAATTCTTAGAGAATATTCGGGAACCTTGCATCACATTTTTTCAACAAAACTGGCATGTGCAATTTTGCATGGTCACTTAATCTGCAAGAATCAATCTGAAATCATGTAAGAAGCCAAGAATACATCATTACTCAGAAGAAACCAAGAATACATTATTACTAAGAGCTGAACAATAGCAGATTTTTAAAGTTTTTTTCAATAACCATAATTTTGTTTTGTAGTCATTTTATGTCCATAAAAACAGTATATAGGCACTTATTAGACAGTCATAGACTACCCCAAATGTATATTTAGAAACCTTAACAAAAGTACACATAGATCAAGCCACCAGCTGGGATTACAATGGTCTATATAATATTCCAGAATGAGAGTATGACATTTAAATAGCAAATTTACGGAAATCTTCCAAATAATTTTTGACTTTATTTTGACGCCTATAATTTAAACATGATCACTTTTGGAAAACAGTCTAAAATCCAATAAATCACATAGAATATTGAGGGTATTCCAGTTCTTCCCTCATTTAGTTGATGGCACAAATAAAACTGGTTATTTATAAGGTGGGTTTGTCAGCCATTTTCTGCCTGTCGAAATCAAAATGATAGACCTGGTTCTTGTCCAAATAAATGGTTAGAATCCTCAATAAGCCATAATGTAAATTAATCAAGTAGGTGGGAGTGGTCTTAATAAAATATGAGAGGGGTGTCAGCCTGGAAAGTTTAAATACCAATTTCAGAAATCGTAAAATTAATTAAGGATGCCCCGGCATTTCGACCTTACGTAACACCTGGTCCACAGTGACCACTCTTTTTGCAAAGGACACACTGAAATTATGCAAGAAGCAAAGAATGTCTTAATCTTAGGTAGTTTCATCCTTTATTTTCTATTTAAATGACCAAATGTGTGACTATTAGGCAGTAATTTCGCTTTTCTGCCATTCTTTGCCTATACAAACTGAAGATAGGCCTTGTTCTGGTCCAAAATAAATGTTCCTAGACCTGGTTCATTCCCATATTAATTTTTCCCAAACCTTTATAAGTAACACAAAACACCAATCAGGCTGCTTGGGTGGGATAAGATCCAAGAATTGGGCAGATTTATGGCAATTTTAGTGAATTTGACCATCGGTCACCTTAATTTCCTTAAACATAAATTAGCCATAGTAATATCACATGATACACACACTGTACCAAAAAACCAAGGCCAGAAATGGATTCTGCATGTCAGAAAACCCCAAAAAAGTGGTGCTGCATGAAATTATAGCTTGAAAATTAAGGAAAATAGACTGGCGAGAGTGAGAATGGCGGCCATTTTGAAAAATGCCGCCTAGTGGCTATTCGCAGTAAAATCGGAAAGTCCACCTGTGTAATTTTGGAAGCTGGGACACTAATCTACAAGATTCAATCATCAAATTCTCTGCGGCTCGCATTGTATACGGGGTTATAGGCCAGAGCCTGGACTAATTCTATTTACGCCACTCTTGATGGTGGCAAGATTAGAGGTCGCAGAGAGATGACAACTGGCCTGATGGGATTTGCTTATGACCCTGACCTGACCAAATCCCAAAATATCTAATGGTCACTCTCGCGCAACACTGAAATGATAAACTATGGTATGGAACTTGCTGACTATCTGTTCACTCGATTGGACGAGTCCAGTTTTGGCCTCGGAATGGAGCTACATTCTGAAAATCTTTACCGAGCTGTGATATGTCCAACCAGTGGATGGTACTTCGTACATGTCACAGCCGTTGCCATGCCGACATTCGGAATGGACTTATTTTTCTCTTTCAATGGACAGCGGCAGATTGCAATTTCAAGAATGTCAACCTGGCAAGGCAACGGCACGGACTTTCTCGGAAGGTCAGCCATTTTGAAATGTCAGCAAGGAGATCGTATGTCGGTGCAAATTGGAGGTGAAAAAGGAGTGGGCAAAACATCATCACCACGTTCTGAAGTTCATGGTACAACTTTCCTTGGCTTTATGCTGTATGCTAACAATACTGTGAAATTAAGCGAGAATCAAAAATGTGTATATGACCAGGCACAGGTTGATCCAGAGGGAAGATATTCGTTTCTTTATTTCGAGTAAAGATGGCGCCACTGCGAATATCAAGCGAATATCAAGCATGACAAACTGAGGAGCAAGTACTAGGTTAACAAGCACTCTTAGAGTACAGCACCGGCCATGCTGCATGCTTTATGAGGGGAAACGATATGATGAATACAAGTGTATGGTGGATTAGGTCAATGGTGGATGGGAAAAATGAAAAAAAAATTAAAATGAATTGCTTATAAAATTGTTTCCTTTCATTTTGAGTCCAATTTCACGTAAAAAATTGTTTTTTAAATAAGTATGAGGCTGATTGAAAATATTGGTACAAGCTGACAGATGACATGGAGGTGTGAAAGTGAATTGCACTTTAGGCCTAAATGGTGATATCAACACCCTGTACTGTACATGAATTGTGGTTTAGCTTCATGGCTGCAGCTTTTAAATGCAGCACACAGTGCACTGACAGCCCCAAATAGGTACACATAAAAATGGCGGCGCAAAATGAGCCTGACTGACCCTGCGCTGGGTGTTAGAAGGGATGATCATAAATCTAATAATATAGCATTTAATTAAAAAAAGACACAATTGACAGAATGTACGATGTTATAACTGAGAAATACATATAAAATAAACCCTTGGAGTGGTCTGGTTGGGGCAGGAGGCTCGTGACTCACAACCGATGGATATCACTGCATTACCGGCCTATGCATAGCATGCATGGCCGGTAATTAAACTCCATGATGCATGCATGGGGGGTCTGCATCTCTAAGAGTGCTTGTTAGGATACTCTAAATACCTGATTCATTGTTCCAAATCGTAACTCAATTTTGAGCATAGGCCTTACAACCAAAGCCTCACTTCCAAAACCGAAGTTAGCTGGCATATTTTTGACCTATGGCAATGGTTAAGGTTGTGGATATAGGCTATATCTGCCAAATCAGAACTCAATATTGAGTGTAGGCCTTACAACTATACAGTTAAACTATACAGTTAAACTTCCAAATAGAAGATAGATGGCTTTTTTTTACCTATGGTTATGGTTAAGGTTGTGGTTACATAATTTGAGTTGCCAAATTGGACTTAATTTTTTTGTAGGCCTTACAAAATTAGTTAAACTTCCAAACAGAAGTTAGCTGGCATTTTTTGACCTGTGGTTATGGTTAAGGTTGTAGTTATATATGCACCAAATCGGAACTCAGTTTCGAGTGTGGAACTTAGAACTACAGTCACACTTCCAGATGGAAGTTAGCTGGCTTTTTTCTGAACTATGGTTATGGTTAAGGTTGTGTTAATATAAGTGCCAAATTGGAACTTAATTTTAGTGTAGGCCTTACAAGTACAGTTATACTTCCAAATGGAAGTTAGCTGGCATTTTTCTGAAGTATGGTTATGGTTAAGGTTGTGGTTATATATGTACCAAATCGGCTTAATAAACATACATAACATAACACATAACATAACTCAGTTTCGAGTGTGGACCTTAGAACTCCAGTTACACTTCCAAAATGAAATTTAACTGGCTTTTTTCTGACCTATTGTTATGGTTAAGGTTGTGGTTTAACTTACATGTCTGCCAAATTGGGACTCAATTTTGAGACCTTACAGCTACAGCCTCATTTCCAAATGGAAGTTAGCTAGCATTTTTTTGACCTATGGTTATGGTTAAGGTTTGGGTTATGTATGTATTTTGGTGCGAGTGTTCATTAAGAGAAATTTTAAGTAATGATGTCATACTAGCATGGAAAAGTTGGAGCGGTTAATATTATATCAAGAAATATATTTTTAATAGTAGCGTTATGAAATGCCCAATAAAAAAATATAAACTATGTGTGGAAAGTATTTCTTCAAATATATTGAGTGTGCAAAAGGTGATGATTTACCCCTGTGAGGTACATTTTTAGAATGCCGAATATGGGCAACCATAGGGTAATCACGGGGGACTTGGAGTTTTCGTTGATGGAAAATTATTTATCGTATAGCAACAGTGACACGTTTTTTTTAATTGCATAGAAGTGACAATTGCAAAAAGAATTGATCGAAAGTGGGTAATACAATGTTATAGCCATTCATCCATGGCACTTTATTCATTGTTGCAATTGCATAACAATAACAATTTTTTGTGGAAGGCTAAATCGAACAATCAGTTCCTCGGGGTTACTTGATAGGCCTTATTTCAAGATGTTAGATAAATAATGTTTCCATCCAAGGCCACTTGCATGCAAACTGTATTTTTATTGATTCGACATTTAAAAAAAAATAGCATGAGAGCTTGCCATTTTACATGCTGTGTTTCCAAAACCGTAATTCTTTAAGGTAAGATTTTATTTTAGAAAGTTTAAGTGAGAAAAAATGAGACATTTTGTGACCTTTGTGAACATGTCGACTTAATAAATTTACTGATTTCCAATATTTTTGGTTTACATTTGTCTATCAAGTGTACATGAGATCAGGATTTTCTTGGAATTACTATTGGAGTGATGATTCTGTAACAATTGCCAACTTGTTTTGTACATTATACAATGTGTAGAAGCCGAATACTGAGAACACTCACAGATAAAAAGGAGCATCACTTCACGATTAAATCAGACTTCCAGTTTATCTGCATTTATTCCAAAGAAAATTGCTAAAAAAGACTATCGGAGCTGATAAAATCATGTGACTTGACATGCTTAGGCCTATTATAAAAGGTTGAGGTAAGAAGCAAAATAAATTATGATTTTAGAGGTTAAATTGATGCGACCTTCTGAACACAGTGTTGTTCTTGAAAGAAGACAAGATGCTCAAACTAAAATTGTATTGTGTTTGCATCACTGTCTTGTGTTTGGCGTCCGAAGGAGCAACTCTAAATCTCGAGTCATGTGAGTATTGTCAACGTTGCAGATCTAAAATGAATTTTTTACCCACTGAGCATTTTCCAGATTGGTGTTCTCCAAATTCTTTAGAGCTCTTTGCAGATTGGCAGTCCAGTGGAAAATTTGATTTTCTTATTTTCAATTTGCAAACTGGCTTTGGCACATCATTCACATCATTGACAGTTTTCTGTTGTACTCCGAATCTTCTTATTTCATGAAACACTTGAAGACATTTAATTGGTTTGTTTTTTGCCACCCATGCTACAAGATATGATGAGCACTAAATCTACTGACACAAACAAAACATTTTCAAGCCAATGACAGAATTAGAATCAGAATCAGAATTATCTTTATTTGGTCTTGAAGGAAAAACAAATTAATTAATGAATATCAAGAAAATGAAAATATATTAATATCGTTCAAGACCAGGGCCCACTCAAAGACAAGTCTTTGTCGTTATCGAGTGGACATCATCACACAACCAAGTTGAAAGTTAATTTTGAAACCACTTGGACTGCTAATCTGCACACAGCTTTGAGACATGGCAATGGTAATGATTTATTTTACTGTGCTTTGAATTATCAATGAGGTATTTTAATGAAACATTCACATGTATGATACGAGCAGAAACATCTCAGAATCATGATTACATTTTCATAATCAAAATAAGATCAAAATATTATTAAATGCCTAATCATAAGCTTCATTCATTTTATGCAAAATCATAATTTATTGATGAGATGACATATCCCAATTAACATTGGTACATTGGCATTGATTGACGAGACATATATGCAAGAAAGTTTATGGTATAGTCACTGAAACTGTGTGAGAATGAAATTTTGTAAAAATACATATGATATAATCATCATGTGATGAATAAACATTTTTAAAATTGTTCAAAATGAACATGTGCAATGATCAGTGGCGAATCTAGGTGGTGCACCACTGAGATGAAAAATAAGATTTGAAGAAAATATATGGTTATGCAAATTTGCGTGCCACGAATACCAAAATGCATCCCCTAGTGGCGTCCCTATGGAGGGGCATGGGGGGGTGGGTACGTGCCCCCCATATTGGACCTGTGCCCCCCCCAGGTGCCCCCCATATGAACTTTTCAACCTTGGCTAAAATATACAATTAGTATTATGGGTGCTCCCCTAGAGAATCGAGTGGCCCCCCAGGTGCCCCCCATTCTCGACCCCCTAGTTACGCCACTGGCATCCCCCCTTTTGATCGACTTCCCTGTCTGGATGTGACTATATCAGCTGATAATTGGAGTTTCTACTTCATTTGCAGCATGTGAGTCGATGTTCCGATGTGCGAACAACCATTGCATTGTGACTCCCTTTGTCTGTAATGGCGTTAATGACTGTGGGGACAACTCGGACGAAACATCTTGTGATGGTAAGAATAATTTTTTTTTTAAATACCAGTTCCTTTTAACGTCATCATACACACACACACAATATTGTTTACAACTGAAGTCAAAAGCGTGGATTAAGGCATATCATGATTTAGGGGGCACGATTAGCATGATTGGATATAGTATTAATATGTTAATAAAGCGAGTACAGTATAAAACATTTTTTGGGAGGAGGCCATTTCTAGATACGCCCCTAATTAGGGGCATTGGATTTTGCATTCAAACTCCAAAATTTACTTGTGCCATTTTTTTCAACAGAGAGCATTCTATATTTATTCCGTATCTATGATCAAGACTGTTGTCTCAGTTTCATATTACATGTTACAATTACTTTCACAGATAAGATACTTCAATTTTCATAATCTCTTGCATGGCATTATTAATGTCAACTTCAAATCATAATTCTACGAAAACACTATTTAAACAGATCCACAGAGGTAGGTCCAGTCCAAAATGTACTTGAATATCTCAATGATTGACACCTGGACACTAATTTTAACATTTTTGGTTCCTTATGGTGACAATACAGATGATTTAAGTGGATATTGAGAGCCTCTTGATGATAAAAGTTTTTTTTGGACAATCATTGAGAAGTTCAGAAGAGTTTTAAGAGAGCAGGGCACATTTTTCTTATTTTCAAGTGCAACAAAATGTTGGCAGTCAACAATTATGTTGTTCAGGTACACATTATACAGTACAACCCAAAATAAAGTAAGACATTTTTCTGTCAAGAAGTCCTCTGTTTCCCTATTTTGCCCTCCCTTTTTCTCTCCACCAAATATCCTTACAACTACCTTTGACTCCTCACCACTACTTGATCCCAAGAAGTGGCTGATTCATCCTTCCTGCTGAGGTAGTCATACTTTATTTTGAGTTGTACTGTGTATGATGAAGTTGGGCCTACTTTCCAATATTTTCAGTTCCTAACTATAATGTGTTTTTAGTTACATTGTGATAAGTTCAAGAAAGTCATGTGTTTCACTGTGGCCCATGGGAAATTTCAAGACATGGTGTTGCAAGATATAAAATGTAATATTTTAGGACGACATGCACTCAAAATCGATATTTACATCCGGCATTTCCGTCAAATAAATAATTTATCAATGGAAAACTCTATATGCACAGTTTATACGTAAGTTATATAAGTAAGATAATCACCATGCATTGATGACTATTTTACAATATTGTGCCGGAGGGCACCCAAGCAGAATATCTGCCATAACCCGAGGGCCATAAGGTGGGGCCAATACGGGACAGGTAGAATCGCAGCTTTTTCTATCTATCCCATGTTAATTTTGGGTGGGGCGGGGTGGGGTATGGCCCGATGGCCACCCCCCTAAATACGCCACTGCCCTTTATACTTATCAACATTTGGTGACTATTTTACGGAGAGATTACAAAAAATTTATTTAACTTAATAAATAAATAAACCCTCTATAGAGCCCTCCCTCCTTGGATACGCTATTGGTTTTCCATTATGATCATGAGTGCATAACAACTTCTGTTTTCAGGTTGCCCGCAGGATACATTTTCATGTGGCAATGGACCAAATGGCACCTGCATCAGTCCTCTGCTCATCTGTGACAGAAAATGTGACTGCGATGAAGATTGTGTTGATGAAAGGGGCTGCTTTTACGATCCAATCACAAATGAACCGATACGTAAGGAAATGCAAAGGAGACAATTTTGTTCTAAGGAGCTTAGTCACACTCTCAAAATGGCACCTTACATAAATGAGTTTATATAACCCTAGCAGAGCCACTTCCAGGCTATCAAGGGCTCCAGGGCACATGTAGGGAGACCAATAAAATATGTAGTTATGGGGGGCTTCCAAAGGGAACTTATGTATGTTTTCTAACAAGCAGTATAGTTAAATTCCACTGCAGTTCAATTGTTCAATTCCATGCAGAAATTAAGGAAATAATTTATTTAATTCAGAAAGATTTGGCAAGAGGCTGTCAATTTCAATATAAATCCAAAGCCCGTCGCCCCAGATATTTAATGATAGATAGACGTGGTAAGTGCAACCCTGTAAGCCCCGTTCTGGATTTTTTTTTTCATCAAATCTGGGTAAGAGACTGGATATTTCAAAAGAACTCCAGGCCAGGCCAGGGTTGAACTTGAGAAGGAAGAGAAAGTGGGAGTCCTCAACATTAGTGCAGTTCACTTTTAGACTAGGTATCCTGCATAATTCATCTGTGAACGTTCGAATGATTCACAACTTTCAACAGAGGTTTCAATCAACAGTTGAATGAGACATGTATATTAGGGGTTTTGAATTCAGGCAGATATTATGGAAGTTCAAACAGGCCCTACTAATACGCAACAACTTCCCGCTGCCCCCGGTTCCGCCACCCCTGGCGGCAGTACTTATCTATTTCAAGCATGCAAAGTCCAAGAATATTCATTCTTATAAATCAAGCAACACCTTATTAAGAAGGCTGCCCCCCCCCCCTTGGGTATTATCAGTTACACCCTGCTCGTTTCGAGGGTACGGGAATATACACCATGAAGGACTCCATAGGCCTACACCACGAAGCCGAAGGCTGAGTGGTGTATGGAGGCCTGAGTGGTGTATATTCCCGTACCCTCGAAAAACGAGCAGGGTGTAACGGTTTTATCCTCAGACTTCTTGTTTTATTGATGCCCATAGATTATCTTGCAAACTGAGTCTGAAATGTCTTTCAGTAACAAAGCAACAGCATTGTGACGTCATCACTAGTGCTGTCGTCTGGATGATGTCACAAAGGCTCAAACAATGGCATTGTGACGTCATGACTATTGTTGCTACAAGGATGACGTCATAACAATCCTAAGGTTGCAATTGTGACATTATTGTTTATCTCATACACCCTGTCTGGTGACGACAGACAGGGTGTACGGTGTCATACACCGCGGCTCTCAGCCAATCAGAATCAAGGATTCACACTGGACTGAGGATAATAAATGGTCTCCCCCAATTGAATAGGTAGATACACTTACATAAATATTTCAATTGTGATTTCAGAACGCGATGCAATTCTCACCTTAGCTGTGCCTGGGTGTATTGCCGGGCTCTTCTTCATCTTCTTCGTACTGAAGAATTGCTTCAGGATCTGCAGACGAAGAAGACAGCAAAGAACACCTGGCAAACTACCCCACAAGAAATCATTCCACATTGATGAACAACCATCGCAAGAGTATCACGCTCCTCTTATATATCAACCATCCTCTCTGGAACAAGGTACCAACCAGCAGAACTATGACTCACCGACTTACAATCCTACGGCGCCATATCTTCAAAGTAAGGATGCACCTCCGTCGTATGGAATGGCTGACGACACTCAAGACACTAAGGTTGACATTCAGTGCTGCGACCCTTGCTGCGACCCATTCTGCGACTGCTGTTGTGACCGCTGTTGTGACCGTTGCTGCGACCGATGCTGCGACCGTTGCTGTGATCGTTGTTGTGACCGTTGTGGTGATCGCTGCTGTGACCGATGCTGCGACCGTTGCTGTGACCGCCTCTGCGACCGTTGCTGTGATCGCTTCTGTGATCGTTTCTGTGACCGCGGCGGCTTCTGAAACAAACATTGAAGTCTTGTAGAACTTTCAGAAAAACATCAATGTAATATCTCTACAAGAAGCCTTGCAGATATGATTTGAATATCTAATTATAATCATCATTTTGAATTATCATTATAGCTATCATACACTACCCTTGAAAATCATGACGATGTTTAAAAATAAAATTACAAAACCGCGGATAAAAGACACATGATGAGAGGAATTGAATTTAAATCATTCCAAATTCTTTTATTCAATTTTATCGATGCAGGTTGATTTTATTTGCCAATGCTGCATTTTCCTTTATACTTAGATTGTTTTATCTGCGTTTTACTGTTATAATTTTTCAAATTATTTTGTGACTGTTTATTTTATTTGCGATTAAAGATTTATGACACCCTTATCAATCACTGTTAGTAGTACTTTGTCTTTTCTTGCTATGTAAACTGAGTGTTCAAACTCTTCATCGATTTTCACAGCATTTTAAATACTACTTAAAAAGCAATGCACCAAGTACCTCTTGTGGATTACAGAATTCAGAAATAAAAAATAATGTGCAAGCACTTTAAAACTTAATTTACTATAACTTCTCATTAGTTGATTGCAGCTGGCCACCAAAATCTTTGTAACACGAGCTAAAATATTGTTGATGTCTTAAGATTTAAGATTGGATAAAATTGGTAAGAAGGGTCACTCTGGTAAGTCTACAGTCGTATGTTTTGGCAAGAAGAGCTTGCCCTTAACGCCACAGAAAAAGGGTTTGCCACAATGGAAACTGATATAAAACAAAGTTTGAATCACTGAGTCATTTTTGATCGTGAGAAATTAAGCAAGCTTGCCAAAAATTGCCCAGCAAAATTTTCTATCAAGATATTTCATATGGCTTCATAGGCCAGCCTGCAAAATAATGATAGATTGTGCAACTGTGATAAATACAGTTTTGCGGTTTGTTTCTGTACTATTGTGTCTGTGCTCAGAACATTGTGGCTTTCATCGCTCGCACACAGTTTGTACAGCAGAATTTAGGTCAAGTGTATCATTCTCGAGAGCCCCTAACCCGGAAGTAAATCGAACATGACTCAGGTACTCATTTCGAAACACAAAAATGAGTCAAACCTAAAACACACAGAGAAAAAATTATTTCGCAATCTAACATCGAACCTTATCAGCATTTTTTTCCAAAAAAAATCATAAAAAAACTATCAGAGCTGATTATATCATGTGACCTAATAATGCTTATCATAAAGCGTCCAAGAAAATGGAACGAGTATTTTATGGCTTGTGTTGATGCCACTTCCTGAACGCAATGTTATTCTTTATGGAAGATCGAATGCTTGACCTAAAATTTTATGGTGTTTACATCACGATTGTGTGTTCGGTGTCCAAAGGAGCAACTCTAAACCAAGAATCGCGTGAGTACTGCTAATAATATAACAATAACACTATTTTTGAGGGCGCTATGCTGTTTGAATGGCCCAAAGTGATGTCCAGCAGCCCAAGTGATTCAAAGCAGCACGAGCAGCGCGAGGCCTGCTGTGTAATCACGAGGGCTGCTGGATATCACCGAGGGCCATTCAAACTGTATAGAGCCCGAATAAAAAGTACTGATAATATTACTATCATTATCCACTTATTTGGCATTTCTCTTCTGATTTACCAGCAAGAGCTGTTAGTTCAGGATTTGTCCTCGGTGGAATGAACAAGGGCCGATATACTCATTATCGGCCCTTGGCCTTATAAACAAGGGCCGTTATCGACTATAACGGCCCCCGCCCTTGTCAACAAGGGCCGTTATGGACCATAACGCCCCCGACATTGTTATCAAGCGCTGTTTTTGACAATATTAAATGAGGGCCGATATGGAAAATCAGCGGCCCTCAAAATTTTGCTAATCCTCTAGTGAACGGCCCTGCGGGTGGATACTGATAATTTATACATCCATCCATATTCCACAATTATGTAAATTTATTTCAAATGCCAAGAGAAATGTAATGAGCTTACAAGTGAACTCAATGAAATATGCTATCTGAAGCTGTCATGTAAATGACAAAGATTGCTTAGCTGATGATGCAATAATAGACTGGTAAAAAAGTGGTAATATTGAGGTTTCATTACTTTTTACAGCATGTGAGTTAATGTTCTGGTGTTCAAACAACCAGTGTATTGTGGCGCCCTCTGTCTGTGATGGTGCGAATGACTGTGGGGACAACTCCGATGAAAGATCTTGTAAAGGTAAGAACTGAGAATAAAGGTCAAATTACTAGCTACTCCGCACACAGAGTTCATACTTAAACCTGTATGCTACTGTCTCTCAATTTATTGATTGCTTTAAAATAGAATTAGAGCCATATTCAACTTATTCTAACTGTAAGATGTTTGTAATTGCCATTCTTAGCCCAATATATTAATAAAATTAATTGTAAAATGTAACCTTGTTTAACTTGTTATGTTTATTATCGTTTTCATAGCTACGTGTTTTTCAATTTTGCAATCTGCTTCATTCCAAAACTGTGATGCCAGAGATTTGGCTGAATAATTTTGTTTATTACAAGCACAGATTTCAGGAAACTGACAAAGTGCAGTGACACATGGATGATGTATGTTTCACTTGTTTAGCAACACATTTTGTTTGGAGACAATGAGGGGCAACACGCAGCTTAGACATGAATTGTTTGTTATGGTTGTACACAAATATCAGTAGCATTGCCTGACAGTTTTAAATTCCTTTGTCATTAACTGTGATGTCAAACTCTGAACTGATATGTCACAGATTAAAGATTAGACCAATCACATTGACAGATACTGATGATGTCACGGTTTAACTACAAAACGAAGTTTTAAATAAAACACATAGCTATGAAAACGATAATAAATACAAATCAAGCAATGCAGGACCCTCTTGAAGTATAAAATTAACTTAATTCACAATCAACTGCCCCTGTGGTTGAACAACTGCTTTGAAAATTTAAATTAAGATCTATTGTCAATTTGCCACCATGCAATGAGTGGCAATAATGCCAGAAACACAGTCTGAATTTACTCATGCATTGTCATGAATTCTGCCTCTCCCCTCACATCTAGCACTGTTTGGCAAAAAGGGACTGGGGTCGGTCTGTCAAATCACTGTTCCTCTTGATTTCGAAAGATTTCCATACACATGCACTTGATTACCACTGAAGTCAAAAGCATGGACTTAAATTAAATATCTAAGCATGTCATGGAGTCCTAGTAAATAGAAGTTCTTACGTCTTCTGCATTACTATCCTGAGTGCAGTATGATTTCTGTTTTCAGGATGCCCGCCAGATACATTTTCATGTGGGAATGGCAAGTGCATTGGTCCTCTCCTTGTCTGCGACAGAATATGTGACTGTGATGGAGATTGTGTCGATGAAATTGACTGTTTTTATGATAAAATTACAATAGCAGCAACACGTAAGAAAACACAAACGACATATTTGATTATCACTCAAAAGACAGATAAATAGATGGATAAATAGATATTTTAAGTGCAGCCCTCTAAGCCCAGTTCAGGGCGCACACAAGGGTTTAATACACTCCTGCTCATAAATATGGAATACTTTTTCGGAAAAATAGTGTCAAATAAATGTTAATTTCAGAGTTTTAATGTAAGCAAGGTCCATTGTAAAGGTCAAGACAACTTCTCTAATCACTCTTTGAGAGTCTAACTACTTTTTTTGCAAGAATTTTAAGTTTTGGTTTAATGCACCACACCCCAAAAAAACCCCTGAATTTCCATATTTCGTGCTGCTGTAACTTTTCCTGGGGTTAACACTGCAGCATGCGTTTTGAACTACAGCATGTTCTTCCCTTTAGCAGCCATTGGAAGTAGTTACTATTGAATCAGACCATCGTGTGCTCCACCAGAAGTTGCTAAAGTTGTCAATTTCAATGGAGAATGTTGAAGTATTCCATATTTATGAGCAACGGTGTAAGATGGAAGAGAGAGCAAGAGTCTTCAAGCATGGTACACATTTACCCCATGGAGGGACCTTTTACATGTCCAGCACAGACACTGATACAAGGGGCTGCCAATTTAATATCTCGTCCAAACGATATCCAGCTGGGATTTTTGCTCATCAAGGACTATTGAAAATTTCGAGTTCCCCATCCGATGTTCGAACCCATTCTGGCAAATACCTTCCGCAGAGCAGGCGGCCACCTTAACCACTCAGCCAACCAGCTACCTTACAAGGAGCTCTGTTACTCTCCCAGAGGGCACCTTTAGTTTAGACAAATAGAAAATTAGTTTTGACAAATCTATAGATAAAATAAATATTCAAAATTTCAAATTAGGCCATCACCACCAATAATTTCCCTAATTGGCCTGCATGTATGACTGGTAGGTTTGACTTGTACCGGGTGTTGAAAAGGAAATTATCTTTTTATTTTTGTTGGATGCTCAATGTTATTGACTTACATCTCAGCTACAGTAACACACATTTTTCAATTACAATTTCAGAACGTGATGCAATTCTCGCCTCAACTCTGCCATTATGTGCTGTATTAATCTGCTTCATCATTGTTGTGTTGAAACTTTGGCACTCCAAACGAAAAAGAAAACTGTGGAGAGCACCTGACACCAATTCATTCCAAGTTGAGGAGCAACCGTCGGATGAATATCGTGCTCCACGTATATATCAACCATACTCTCTACAACAGGATAACGACCAGCAAAATTTTCCTCAAGCGCCATATTCTAATGATGCACACCCATCTCATGAAATGACTGAACACGCAAATCCTAACTTTCAAGATGAAGATCAAGACTTACCGTGGAGAGCAACTGACAATCTGCACGACACAAATTCACTCCAGATGCAGGACCAACCTTTGGGAGATTATAGCGCTCCACGTATAACAATATATCAACCGTACTCTCTACAACAGGATAACAACCAGCAAGATTTACCGTGGAGAACATCTGACAACGTATCCAACACAAATTCATTCCAGATCAACAACCAACCTTCGGAATATTATAGCACTCCCCATATAACTATATATCAACCGTACTCTGAGGCACCAACTCCTTACAACCAAGAGGAAGACAATTTTCCTCCAGTGCCATACTCTGAAAGTAATGATGCACCCCCATCTTATGAAATGACTGAACATGCTAATCCTAACTTTCGAGATGAAGATCAAGACGTACCGTGTAGTGCATCTGACAATCTGTCCGACACCAATTCATTTCAGGTAGAGGAGCAATCTTCGGAATATTATTCTGCTCCACGTATATATCAACCATACTCTCTGCCAGCACCACATACTCAAAGTAACGATCCACCCCCATCTTATGAAATGACCGAACTTGACAGACCTAACATTCAAAATGAAGCTCAAGACCTGCCGCCCCCTCCTGCTTATGACACCCTTGGTGCTCTGGCCACTACTCCGATCGCTCCATCTGAGGCTGTCATTGAATTCTAATAGAATGTTTTATCGAAACATCACTCTCATTTGTCTCCTGTAGATTAGATTAAATCATCAATGTCCCTGAAAATTAAGATTGTGTTGTAATAAAACTGTTGCGTTCCTTCTGATGCGACACTTTTTACTTTTGCTGTATATGCATAATTTTCACATGTTGATGCCCAGTACAGCTTAATTGAATCAGTATACTCCTTCGAAATCATCATTGGTTAAAGTCTGATAGGCTACTAACACTGTCTGAGCTTTCACTGAAAATTTGACTCGCTGAAAACCAGTAAGACCTTTTTTGCATCAAAATAAACGATGAACAGTTTATTTTTTCACAATCGGACTTCGGAGCGGTAACAAACTCCTTTTTTGCTATTTCAGCAACCTTATGAAATTTTACAGTAACATTAAATAATATAATGAACAGTTATTGATTAACTTGGAAATTTGAATTGCAGTTCTGTACCTACATCTTTCAGGTAACACACTAGCACAGTAATTAATAGAAAACAAAACTCATGACTCAGTCGGGATATTAAAATTGTTTATTAAAGTAGAAAATATATATAAATTTGCTCCATTCACAAATTTGAGGTGCATGTATTAGTCAAGTTATTAAAGGATCATGGTAGTCTCAATGGTAACTAAACATTTTCATTGTCATGAATAAATGTCACTTAAATACGATTAGAGCATTTACATACCCTACTGTATCCTAACAGTTCATAAATTGTGTTCAAGCAGATACTACACAGAGATCTTGCCAATTGTGCAGTAAACAGGCAGGTCTCATGGCAGGATACACCCTCAACCCCCTGGGGTCACCACTGTTTTATAATGGGGTAATTGAGGGTAGTTGAGGGATGGCGAATTTGGTTGAGGGGAGGCGAGTTCGTTTGAGGGGAGGCGAGGGGATGTGAGTTTAGTCGAGGGGAGCTCAGTTTAGTTGAGGGGAGGCGAGTTTACTTGAGGGCAGCCGAGTTTACTTGAGGGGAGCCGAGTTTAGTTGAGGGGAGGCGAGTTTAGTTGAGGTTACTTGAGTTTAGTTGAGTTAAGTTGAGGGTAGTTGAGGGAAGCTGAGGGTAGTTGAGGGTGGCGGAAGTGAAAAGGGGTAAGTTGAGGGTAAAAGAGGTTAAGTTGAGCGTGCCGAGTTTATGAGAGGGTTTGGGGGGTGTATCCTGTCATGAGGCCTACAGGCCAACACACAGCATGAATTTATTTTGCATTTATCTCATTATTTTTTGTTATTTTGTTATCAAAAGATTATGACTTCCATCTATTAAATATTATTTTTGGTATACATTTTTTTAATAGAAAATTGACATTGCACAATAGGGTGGAGGGAAAAAAATCAAAATGTGAACATCAAAAAATAGCCCCTCTGAAAACTTGTCAAATATAGTTAAATAAGCATTTATGACCATTTTGGGTGGTTTCACACATATCTGATACACCAACCCTGGGTATTTTGAAATCCCCTTTTTCTACATATCGCAAGACCTCAAAAATGCTATTTTTTGCCATAAAAGGGGTTCTAAATTAGATAAAGACATGATTTAAAGAGCTGAAAATAAGTTTATGGTCATACCAAACATATTAGAAAAGAAACATATAGGAAACACTTGCTTTGTGTGATGTAATAGGGCAATTCCGTAAACTCCAATTTACAGATTTGACACTTTAGCAGCTTGTGTAGCCCTACCATTATATCTCAGCTATTTCACTGGTAAATAAGGATGAGGCCAGGTAATAGGGGTATCAGATAAGCCACCAACCAAAGCTATATAGCAACAGGAGCTGATCTAGGTCAAAAATATCAGCATTTCGGACGTACATCACACGATGTACGTCCGAAACACTGATATTTTGACGTAGCTCAGCTCCTGTTGAACTTGGAGCTTTGGTTGATGGCTTGTTTGATACCCCTATTACCTGGCCTCATTCCAGGATAACAATGAAATAGCTAAGGTATGGTGGTAGGGGTACACAAGCTGCTAAAGTGTCAAATCTGTAAATTGGAGTTTACGGAATAGCCCAATATTGAAATAACATGATTTTTGCAACTTTTTGCACTGTTTTTGTTCCGGAAAGGATGTTTTTGCCATATAATTGGTTCTAAATGGCCCAGAGACATGATTTAAAGAGTTGTATTTATGTATAAGACCATGCCAAGCACAATGGACAATATTGTGATTGAGAAAAAAAGGCTGTATATTATGTAAACTGCTCACACTTAAAAACGCACACTTCCAAAAAGGTTAAAAATTGTACTTCCTCTTAAAGTATCAAGATGAAAGTTTGAACACTTCACAATTAAAGAGGATGAAATTAATAAAATTTAAGTGTCAATGCTGACCCGCCCCCTACAGGAGACTTTTGTCAAAGTCTTCAAAAAAAGATGTTTTATTCAGATTTTTGAAAATATTGATATGGAATGATTGTCTATCTATCTGTTTCTACCCTGGGTAAGCAAAAAGCCCCACGATTTAACAGTTTTGGTTCACATGCTACATTTCCAGATGCTGAGTCGTACGTTTTGAGTTGTCAATTCAAAATCTGCTTTATCATTAACTTTTTTTTCAAAAACTTCCATGGGGCAGTTTTTGGATGTCCTGTGCCTGTCATGTGAAAATGTCATAAGATCAATCCTATCCAGTATGCCACAAAACTAATATTTCCATTAAGAAAATTTTTTGCATTTTGTGTTGAAGTGCAGTTTGTGACTTGCATTTTCAACAGTAACTACAACGATTTAATTTAACACAAAAGTACTTCACTTAGAGATTTGAAAATTTTCATCAATCTACCTGATGGCAACTTCTGGAAGTATGCAAACTTTCATCTTGATACTATAAGAGAAAGTATTACTTTTAACCTTTTTAAAAGTGTGCGTTTTTAAGTGTGAGCAGTTTAGTATTGAGATATTATGATTTTTCTTACTTTTTTTCATTATTCAAATTCTTTGAATTTCGTTTTTGTCATAAAATGGATTCTAAATGGGCTATAGACATGGTTGAAAGAGATTTACATATGTTTTATACTATTCCACCTAATACATAGATAGGCAAGCTCTTAGTTTGCCAATTAGACCCTTCAAAAAATGTCCGACTCAAGGTTACAACCCTCAAGTGTCCGACTCAAGGAAACTTACCCTAATGATATTCCACTGACTTGTTCAATTAAAACGACTGATTAAAGGGTTTAGACCTTTGTTCAATACATGTGTCTTAATTCAGAGGGAGTGCTCTTTTACTATCTTCGACGTCAACATATGATTGGGTTATATTTTCATAAGAAGGTGGCGCTGCCTCGATGTCTTGTGCACCACTCTGCCACTTGGCGGAATCGACCTCAAGAACGACTGGCGGTGGTCCCCATTCATTATCTGAAGATGTTGATGTCAACTCATAATCACCATTGGCTAAAACGACTGGCTCTGTCTCTTGCTTTCTGCATAGTGTTTCTTTATCTTTACAAATGATAACACAAATGATAACACAAATGACAACCAAAATAATAGCAGCCAGAACTATCGATGGGATCATTAGCTCAGGATCTGAAATAAAAAAGAGTACATGTAAAATCAAAAGAATATGGTTTTAAAACTTATTCCAGAACTCCCACAGCACTACATGAGAGTACACCCTTTTGAGTGCACCCTTTTGAGTACACCCGTAGATAGATAGATATGGTAAGTGCAGCCCTCTAAGCCCAGTTCTGGGCGCTCACGAGGGTTGATTGATGAGATGAGAGAGAGAGCAGGAGTCCTCAACATGTTACACATTTACCTCATGTGAGGGATCTATTACTTGCCCAGCACAGACACTGATACAAGGGGCCGCCAATTTAACGTCTCATCCGAACGACATCCAGCTGGGATTTTGCTCATAAAGGTACACTGAAAATTTCGGGTTCCCCAACCGGGAGTCGAACCCACGAAGGCAAAGACCTTCAGCGGAGCAGGCGGGAACCTTCACCGCTACACCACCCAGCTGCCTTTTGAGTACACCCTTTTGAGTACAACCTTTTCAGCACCCTTTTCACCCTATCAGCGTGCCTCGGCGGCCCAACGTCGGCCCAAAGCCGGTCCGATGCTGCTGACATTGGACCGGCGCCGGGCCGACGCCGGACTGCCGAGGCACGCTGACAGGGCAGCACCCTTTTCAGCACCCTTTTCAGAACCAGTTGCTGGGGTTTTAGCATTGGGGTTGTGAACAATTGTGATGCCTGGGCGACAAATTTACAAGACTTTGAAAAGGTTATGAAGAACAGCAACCTGTAAATTGTTTACAATTGACTGACGCGTTCTTTCTTTTGGGAATACTGCCTCCAGGTGAAGACAATATTAAAATATATGAAGCCACGCAATCGTTTACCTATAAAAAAAAAGGTGTCATTTTCAACATTCTTGTGATGATCTGAACTATTCCATGAAAATCTACAGTTTCAAACATTCTTTCGGAGAGAGGAATGAGTGTCTCTCACAACTGATGTTTGAGAAAAAAATATAAACAAAGAACATTTTTTAAGATAGATTCTTATCATTTTTCTGAAAGGATTATGGACTGTTGTGGAATCAACTCCCCTTACTGCGAAAGTTGCAATCTATGTTAGAAATAGGGGGAAACTGGGGCACATTGGGATGCTTTTAACATCTACTAATTTTGCTCAATGCTGAAAGCAGTGAGTAACTCATAAGTTTGCATGAATATCACCAATACTATTGAGCTTAAATGCAAGGCATAATAAATTACACTGCAACTACCCTTTGCGCACATGGACAGCAAAATGCGAGTCGTAAAAATGACTGCAATAAATATTACATATAAGTATTGTGTAAGACATAATAGAGTGCATAAACACCTTGTAGTGCCAATAGTCAATAACTTTAAACAGTTTTAAACATTTAACAGTTTTAAACATTTAACATAAACTGTCCTGGGTACGGACAGCTATGTAAGTAACACAGAGCTTTGTGATAAATTTGTTCACAGAGCATGGTAATCCATATCAAGTGCGTTCCAATGTGCCCCGATATGACTATTACGCTAAAATGCTAATTTCTCAGGCACCAGTGAGTATGTTTATCAGGGTAGCAATTCATAACTGTTTGTTACAATATATCAAATTCATACAAGAGAAAGTCTCATTGTTCATGGTTTGTCCACAAAATGGTTTGAATTGAACAACTCTATATTTACTTTAGTAGTAGGAAAACAAACATTTCCTTGCCATACTTCTGCACGTGTTTTTAATTTGTCAATAAAACGGTGGAAACATCAGGATGTGAAATTACAAGATAGGATGGGGCATGGCAATACCATATCATAAACCTTGCCAGGAACCAAGAAAACCCCACTGTCCCATAGTGCCCGTCGTCCCAATGTGCCCTGGTCCCCCCTTTGTGTCAAGCAGCTGGCATTCATCTTAAAACATTTTAGTTTCCTTACCTGTGAATCTTACTGGCCTTTTCCTAGATGCGTATACATATTTTTCTGTTGTCGTAGATATGGATTGTTCAATAGATAGTTCGGTGGTCGGATTTGGGGTCCACGAGTGCTGATTATTATAACATCCTGTTTCATCAACCCAACTGTCATCACAGTCACAAGTTTGGTCACAAACTAACAGAGGATTGATGCAATGGCCATCTCCACAGGAGAAAGCTCCAAGAGGGCATTCTGAAAATACAACAGGGCAAGGTTAATACCTGACAGAACAACCTGTAAATACAACAGGACAGGGGTAAGTCCCAACAGGGCATTCTGAAAATACAACACTAACAACAGGACAGGAGCAAGCCCCAACAGGGCATTCTGAAAATACAACAGGACAGGTGCAAATCCCAACAGGGCATTCTGAAAATACAACAGGACAGGAGCAAGTCCCAACAGGGCATTCTAAAAATACAACAGCACAGGAGCAAGTCCCAACAGGGCATTCTAAAAATACAACAGGACAGGAGTATGTCCATACAGGGCATTCTTAAAATACAACAGGACAGGAGCAAGTCCCAACAGTGCATTCTGAAAATACAACACTAACAACAGGACAGGAGCAAGTCCCAACAGGGCATTCTGAAAATACAGCAGCACAGGAGCAAGTCCCAACACGGTATTCTGAAAATATAACAGGACAGGAGCAAGTCCCAACAGGGCATTCTAAAAATACAACAGGACAGGGGTAAGTCCCAACAGGGCATTCTAGAAATACAACAGGACAGGAGCAAGTCCCAACAGGGCATTCTAAAAATACAACAGCACAGGAGCAAGTCCCAACAGGGCATTCTTAAAATACAACAGGACAGGAGCAAGTCCCAACAGGGCATTCTTAAAATACAACAGGACAGGAGCAAGTCCCAACAGGGCATTCTAAAAATACAACAGCACAGGAGCAAGTCCCAACAGGGTATTCTGAAAATACAACAGGACAGGAGCAAGTCCCAACAGGTTATTCTGAAAATACAACAGGACAGGAGCAAGTCCCAACAGGGCATTCTTAAAATACAACAGGACAGGAGCAAGTCCCAACAGGGCATTCTAAAAATACAACAGGACAGGGGTAAGTCCCAACAGGGCATTCTAGAAATACAACAGGACAGGAGCAAGTCCCAACAGGGCATTCTAAAAATACAACAGCACAGGAGCAAGTCCCAACAGGGTATTCTGAAAATACAACAGGACAGGAGCAAGTCCCAACAGGGCATTCTAAAAATACAACAGGACAGGGGTAAGTCCCAACAGGGCATTCTAAAAATACAACAGGACAGGAGCAAGTCCCAACAGGGCATTCTAAAAATACAACAGGACAGGGGTAAGTCCCAACAGGGCATTCTAGAAATACAACAGGACAGGAGCAAGTCCCAACAGGGCATTCTAAAAATACAACAGCACAGGAGCAAGTCCCAACAGGGTATTCTGAAAATACAACAGGACAGGAGCAAGTCCCAACAGGGCATTCTAAAACTACAACAGCACAGGAGCAAGTCCCAACAGGGCATTCTTAAAATACAACAGGACAGGGGTAAGTCCATGCAGGGCATTCTAAAAATACAACAGCACAGGAGCAAGTCCCAACAGGGTATTCGGAAAATACAACAGGACAGGGGTAAGTCCAAACAGGGCATTCCGATAATACAACAGGACAGGGGTAAGTCCCAACAGGGCATTCTAAAAATACAACAGGACAGGAGCAAGTCCCAACAGAACAATCTGACATGAGTAAGGTTTGCTACCCTATGAATTTCCTAAGATCGTGTCTGTTTCATGAAAACAACTATTTGATGCATTTTTAATTGAACAATTGCCATGATATTGTTGTCATGGTGTTGTTAAATAGCCCACATCAAGAAACAACAGCTATATTACATATAAAATTACAAGAGAAAAAAAATGTACCAAATTGTCTGGTGAATTACAAAGTGTTGAGATCCCAGAACCTGACTTGGCAAAGGGCAGGGGAATTATACCAAAACAAACCAGAGTCATGTGTAAGGAGGTGTGAGACTTAGGACTCACGTGTGATGTTAAGCCAAAAGAGACCAGAGTCAGGTGTAAGGAGGTTAGACTTAGGACTCAGATGTGATGTTAAGGCTTTGGCAGATCAGAACATATGCTGTCATGTGTTGCCACCTAGTGACAAGTGTGCTATTCTGCAAGCCCCTGGGAGCGGTCCACACCATTTCAGTCTGAGGAACTCACATAATTTTGTCTGGAAGAAACCAGGTCATTTCTGAGTGTACTGATGGCCTTGTCTACTTCCTAAGGGAATGTGATAGCCAAATCTGACTCTGGTATACATCAACGTTGAATAAAACATTTGTGAATGTGCAATGAAATTGGGACAGCAATGCTGTAGCATTCAAAATCAACTTTTGTGCCAGGTGGCAGCAGTTCTCAGTTTCACTAGACTGACCAAGACAGGTGTTGGTATAGCAGACAGAATTTGCTGTAGTGGACAGTTTGCAGTAGCAGACAGAGGTTGCTGTAAAATGCAGTTGGATTCAAAGACCAAATAGGTGACCTCGACTAAAAAAAATTATCAAAATGATTGGCAGAAACACATTGAACCAAGTGAACTGTATCTAAAATATTTGTAAAGAGCAATGCACTATTTTTTTAACACAAATTCTTCTTTAAAACACTATTAAAATGAGTGGAATTCAATTGTTTCTGCTGTCCACATGATACTGTGTGCTATAATATTGATAATGCATTTTTTTAAGAGTTGCATTTGATTTGTAGTTGACTCGGTGTATAATCTATTATATCAATAAGTCATAATTTACTGCTTCGTCAAAAAACATCTGCGCTTTTACTAAAATATTTCAAGAAAACTGACCAGCAACACTACCCTGGTTGCACATACCATGACATATACGCACATAATGCAAAGAAGTATCAAATTGGGCCTGAAATAGTTACAGTTGTACCACTCCTAAAATTCTTTAAAAAAAGAGTCCATTATGTCACGAGAGACACATGCTTAAAATGTCAATGAGCTTGGGGATTTGGCACAAATGTCATGACCCTTCGCAAATTTATCAGTTTGGCAAATACTACACCAATCATAAGAGGAAGGAGTGGTGCATTTAATTTAGGCCTGAGTCCGCCAGACATATTTAATCTTTTAGCTTCTCCGATCGACCAATCAAACATTTTGTGCCTAGTACCAGGGGCGGATCCAGAAAATGTTGGACAGGGGGGTTTACGAATGAAAATGTTCTAAAAATATCGGATTTTTTTTTTTTACTTTAAAATGTACTGGCCAAAGGGGGATTTGAACCCCCTAAACCCCTTAACATTAATAATTATGGATAGCTTGACACACTACGTTATGGACTGCTAATTGATTTTGTTATGTTTTTTGGTGAGATTTTTATTAGTTCGCTAGACAATTGTGTGTTCTTTCTGCCCACCCTGGTCATGTTGGCAACCCACAGAAGGCCTATTGTACATACTCGAACACTAAATCAGAGACATATACTATACGTAAATACGTAGTCCTAGCATGTAGGCCCTGGCCCATAACCAAAAAATAATAATAAACTATATATAATTATGTAAGTTTGCTTTGAAAATTATTATTGGAATTTCCAATAGACCCAAACCCTCAGCACCCCATCAAGGAACATATATATTCATCTCTGAAACTAACTTAAAAAGTTTAATTTGGTTGAATTAGTCAGATTAAATATTATGTTTGATGGAATTTTTTTATATTGCTACGAATCTATGACCAGGCAAACGGAACATATCTCTCCAAGACAAATCTAACAGTGAAAAAATTAAGGCTCTATCAAACGTGCACAGATTATTATTTCTGAATTTTACTTTTAACGCATATTTGGACATTATCCAACCATGAACTTGTAATCCAGCTGAATGACCGTTCTATTGGTGCAAAAATTACGCTTCTATCATTATTAGAATTCCTTCAAATAAAAACCCAGCCTAACTCACTTATTTCTATAAAAAAAAGATTGGCAAATCCCGAGATCTCGCGTCCCGCAAACGTGTTCCGCATTCTAGAAAAGATTCAATGGGCGACATTTTGGGAATAAGCTAAAGGATTGGTGATTTATGAATGTGCTGAGTTGTCCAAAATGACATGTAGGCCTAATGAGTGATAATTACAGAATTGTGCTCCTTGCCAATCTCTGAATCGAGGCTTTTTGACTATTTGGAGATTGTCACTCTAGAGATTGGCAGCCGCAACTAAAGTCAAGACATTTTATTTTGGCAGTAAGTTTTTGGCTGATTATTAAAAACATACCTTACTCTTGACAAAAATATGCGTCTCCTCCTGTTCCTGACACCTTGACCAAACAGTTTCATAAACATTTGGAAGTATTGGCATGTTGTAGTTCTGGTTTTGAGGTAGTCCCATTAGAATAACATTGCTGTCAAAACAGCTCAAGAAGCCATTTTCTTCTACTGCTTCTATTGCTGCTGTTGTGACGTCACCATTGTTTCAGTGATGTCATAGAGCCAACAATGCTGATGATGTCACAACAAAAGGCTAAAAATAGCTCTAAATGTGCTGAAGAGCAGCAGTAATTTAGCATTGTAAGTGCCTGCATGATGGAGCTGGGGGGTCAGAGGACATAAATTTAGTCCAAATCATGCTTGTTCATGGTGTAACTCACCCTGATAAACCAAAAATTAAACCTCAGACTTAATCATGTATTCTTTTATTGGCTAAAAACTTACTGCCAAAATAAAATGTCTTGACTATACTTCTTCTATGTTCTGCACTAAGATCTATACAGTACATCCTGCTGACAATGATGCAAAGCTTAACTATCTTCATATGATTTTCAAAATTATGCTGAATGTTGATCTACAAATATTGTGTTACTCACGTGATTCTGCAAAAGTCAGACACGTCAAAACCAGAAGTACTATATGAACACAGTTAAACTTCAACTTCAACATGCTTTCTTCAATATGCAATGCGTACAAAGAATTGCATTATTTAAGATTAAAAACATGCTTACTTTGCTGATAGATTAGAGATAAAAATAATGAAAGATAGGCCATGTGTATCAGTGGGAGCCATATCTAACTGCTACATGTGTTGTGTCACTGTTGTTTGAACCTACTCATCAAACTTCAATCAATTCCTATAACAATGCTCATTAATCATAACCCATTCCATTCTCATCCTGTTTTCTCTATACTTCTTTTAAAAAAAAGTAGGCCAACTAATAGAGGATCTAGAAAATGTCCAGTTGCTTCACATTTTTTCGTTTTTTTCTTATTGAATTAGACTCACCTCCTCCATTATTGAATATAATTATCCTCAGTCCGTTATAGAGCCCGGAACCGCCGACATTTTGCGCCGCCGCGAGCTGATTTTCCTCTCAGCTGAAGTGAGCTGAGATTAGTCAGTCAGCAGCTGACATAGTTTCAAGTCAGCTGAGCTGAAAAGCCAGCTTGAAGCCAATTAAAGCCCTTGTCTCTATGGCAATTTAGGTTCAATTAACAGGATAATCAATAGGACTTTCATAATTGCAATTAAGGAAGTAGGAAAGGTCTCTGCTTTTATTTCTCATGGCGGCAATTAGAGTTTGCAATCTGATTGCAACTCACACATTTGACTTCTAGAATAGTGAAAACTTAGAAGTTTGATGCTTGAGTTAGGTCAGTGAAGTTCATTGGATATTGGATATTGGATATTGGATATTCGGCGGGTGAAGTTCATTGGATATTGGATATTGGATATTCGGCGAGTGAAGTTCATTGGATATTGGATGTTGGATATTCAAATCCAAACTTCAAAATTTGCAGTTTTTTGTTTACCAGGGGTGGCTCTGTCAAATATCCAACAGCCATTTGACATTGGATGTTGGATATTCAAAGATACAAAATTTGCAGATTTTGAATATCCAACGGAGTGGTGAAGTTCATTGGATATTGGATATTGGATATTCGGCAAGTGAAGTTCATTGGATTTTGGATATTGGATATTCGGCGAGTGAAGTTCATTGGATATTGGATGTTGGATATTCGAATCCAAACTTCAAAATTTGCAGTTTTTTGTTTACCAAGGGTGGTTCTGTCAAATATCCAACAGCCATTTGACATTGGATGTTAGATATTCAAGGATACAGAATTTGCAGATTTTGAATATCCAACGGAGTGGTGAAGTCCATTGGATATTGGATATTTGCTGATTTTGCATATTATGCAAAGCCTCAAGTCTAAAATAGTAAACTGGATGTATTACCTGGTATATTCATAGCCAAAGTTGTAAAATTTGAAAATTTCTGTGCTCAAGGGGGGCCCCAGCCGAATATCCAATGGTGAATCCAGTTCATTGGATATTGGATATTGGATATTCAAAGTTGCTGATTTTGTAAATTATGCAAGGTCTCAAGTCTAAAATAGTAAATTGGATGTATTACCTGGTATATTCATAGCCAAAGTTGTAAAATTAGCATATTTCTTTGCCCAAGGGGGCCCTAGACGAATATCCAACAGAGTAGTGAAGTTCATTGGATATTGGATATTGGATATTCAAAGTTGCTGATTTTGTAAATTATGCAAGGTCTCAAGTCTAAAATAGTAAATTGGATGTATTACCTGGTATATTCATAGCCAAAGTTGTAAACTTAGCATATTTCTTTGCCCAAGGGGGGCCCTAGACGAATATCCAACAGAGTAGTGAAGTTCATTGGATATTGGATATTGGATATTCAAAGTTGCTGATTTTGCAAATTATGCAAGGCCTCAAGTCTAGAATAGTAAATTGGATGTATTACCTGGTATACTCAAAGCCGAAGTTGTAAAATTCGCATATTTCTGTGCTCAAGGGGGGCCCTTGCCGAATATCAAACGGTGAATCTAGTTCATTGGATATTGGATATTGGATATTCAAATTTGGGGATTTTGCAAATTATGCAAGGTCTCAAGTCTAAAATAATAAATTGGATGTATTACCTGGTATATTCAAAGCCAAAGTTGTAAAATTAGCATATTTCTGTGCTCAAGGGGGGCTCTGGCCGAATATCCAACAGAGTAGTGAAGTTCATTGGATATTGGATATTGGATATTCAAAGTTGCTGATTTTGCAAATTATGCAAGGTCCCAAGTCTAAAATAGTAAATTGGGTGTATTACCTGGTATATTCATAGCCAAAGTTGTAAAATTAGCATATTTATTTGCTCAAGGGGGGCCGTAGACGAATATCCAACAGAGTAGTGAAGTTCATTGGATATTGGATATTGGATATTCAAAGTTGCTGACTTTGCAAATTATGCAAGGCCTCGTGTCTAGAATAGTAAATTGGATGTATTACCTGGTATACTCAAAGCCAAAGTTGTAAAATAAGCATATTTCTGTGCTCAAGGGGGGCCCTTGCCGAATATCCAACAGAGTAGTGAAGTTCATTGGATATTGGATATTGGATATTCAAATTTGGGGATTTTGCAAATTATGCAAGGTCTCAAGTCTAAAATAATAAATTGGATGTATTACCAGGTATATTCAAAGCCAAAGTTGTAAAATTAGCATATTTCTGTGCTGAAGGGCGGCTCTGGCCGAATATCCAACAGAGTAGTGAAGTTCATTGGATATTGGATATTGGATATTCAAATTTGCTGATTTTGCTAATTATGCAAGGTCCCAAGTCTAAAATAGTATATTGGATGTATTACCTGGTATATTCATAGCAAAAGTTGTAAAATTAGCATATTTCTTCGCTCAAGGGGGGGGGCCGTAAACGAATATCCAACAGAGTAGTGAGGTTCGTTGGATATTGGATATTGGATATTCAAAGTTGCTGACTTTGCAAATTATGCAAGGCCTCGTGTCTAGAATAGTAAATTGGATGTATTACCTGGTATACTCAAAGCCAAAGTTGTAAAATTAGCATATTTCTGTGCTCAAGGGGGGCCCTTGACGAATATTCAACAGAGTAGTGAAGTTCATTGGATATTGGATATTGGATATTCAAATTTGGGGATTTTGCAAATTATGCAAGGTCTCAAGTCTGAAATAATAAATTGGATGTATTACCTGGTATATTCAAAGCCAAAGTTGTAAAATTAGCATATTTCTGTGCTCAAGGGGGGCTCTGGCCGAATATCCAACAGAGTAGTGAAGTTCATTGGATATTGGATATTGGATATTCAAATTTGCTGATTTTGCAAATTATGCAAGGTCTCAAGTCTAAAATAGTAAGTTGGATGTATTACCTGGTATATTCATAGCCAAAGTTGTAAAATTTGCATATTTCTGTGCTCAAGGGGGGCCGTAGACGAATATCCAACAGAGTAGTGAAGTTCATTGGATATTGGATATTCAAAGTTGCTGACTTTGCAAATTATGCAAGGCCTCGTGTCTAGAATAGTAAATTGGATGTATTACCTGGTATACTCAAAGCCAAAGTTGTAAAATAAGCATAATTCTGTGCTCAAGGGGGGCCCTTGCCGAATATCCAACAGAGTAGTGAAGTTCATTGGATATTGGATATTGGATATTCAAATTTGGGGATTTTGCAAATTATGCGAGGTCTCAAGTCTAAAATAATAAATTGGATGTATTACCAGGTATATTCAAAGCCAAAGTTGTAAAATTAGCATATTTCTGTGCTGAAGGGCGGCTCTGGCCGAATATCCAACAGAGTAGTGAAGTTCATTGGATATTGGATATTGGATATTCAAATTTGCTGATTTTGCTAATTATGCAAGGTCCCAAGTCTAAAATAGTATATTGGATGTATTACCTGGTATATTCATAGCAAAAGTTGTAAAATTAGCATATTTCTTCGCTCAAACGGGGGGGCCGTAAACGAATATCCAACAGAGTAGTGAGGTTCATTGGATATTGGATATTGGATATTCAAAGTTGCTGACTTTGCAAATTATGCAAGGCCTCGTGTCTAGAATAGTAAATTGGATGTATTACCTGGTATACTCAAAGCCAAAGTTGTAAAATTAGCATATTTCTGTGCTCAAGGGGGGCCCTTGACGAATATTCAACAGAGTAGTGAAGTTCATTGGATATTGGATATTGGATATTCAAATTTGGGGATTTTGCAAATTATGCAAGGTCTCAAGTCTGAAATAATAAATTGGATGTATTACCTGGTATATTCAAAGCCAAAGTTGTAAAATTAGCATATTTCTGTGCTCAAGGGGGGCTCTGGCCGAATATCCAACAGAGTAGTGAAGTTCATTGGATATTGGATATTGGATATTCAAATTTGCTGATTTTGCAAATTATGCAAGGTCTCAAGTCTAAAATAGTAAGTTGGATGTATTACCTGGTATATTCATAGCCAAAGTTGTAAAATTTGCATATTTCTGTGCTCAAGGGGGGCCGTAGACGAATATCCAACAGAGTAGTGAAGTTCATTGGATATTGGATATTCAAAGTTGCTGACTTTGCAAATTATGCAAGGCCTCGTGTCTAGAATAGTAAATTGGATGTATTACCTGGTATACTCAAAGCCAAAGTTGTAAAATTAGCATATTTCTGTGCTCAAGGGGGGCCCTTGCCGAATATCCAACAGAGTAGTGAAGTTCATTGGATATTGGATATTCAAATTTGGGGATTTTGCAAATTATGCAAGGTCTCAAGTCTAAAATAATAAATTGGATGTATTACCAGGTATATTCAAAGCCAAAGTTGTAAAATTAGCATATTTCTTTGCTGAAGGGCGGCTCTGGCCGAATATCCAACAGAGTAGTGAAGTTCATTGGATATTGGATATTGGATATTCAAATTTGCTGATTTTGCTAATTATGCAAGGTCCCAAGTATAAAATAGTAAATTGGATGTATTACCTGGTATATTCATAGCCAAAGTTGTAAAATTAGCATATTTCTTTGCTGAAGGGGGGCCGTAGACGAATATCCAACAGAGTAGTGAAGTTCATTGGATATTGGATATTGGACATTCAAAGTTGCTGATTTTGCAAATTATGCAAGGTCTCAAGTCTAAAATAGTAAATTGGATGTATTACCTGGCATATTCATAGCCAAAGTTGTAAAATTAGCATATTTCTGTGCTCAAGGGGGGCCCTTGACGAATATCCAACAGAGTAGTGAAGTTCATTGGATATTGGATATTGGATATTCAAAGTTGCTGATTTTGCAAATTATGCAAGGCCTCAAGTCTAAAATAGTAAATTGGCGGTATTACCTGGTTTATTCATAGCCAAAGTTGTAAAATTAGAATATTTCTGTGCTCAAGGGGGGCTCTGGCCGAATACGCAACAGAGTAGTGAAGTTCATTGGATATTGGATATTGGATATTCAAAGTTGCTGATTTTGCAAATTATGCAAGGTCCCAAGTATAAAATAGTAAATTGGATGTATTACCTGGTATATTCATAGCCAAAGTTGTAAAATTAGCATATTTCTGTGCTCAAGGGGGGCCCTTGACGAATATTCAACAGAGTAGTGAAGTTCATTGGATATTGGATATTGGATATTCAAATTTGGGGATTTTGCAAATTATGCAAGGTCTCAAGTCTGAAATAATAAATTGGATGTATTACCTGGTATATTCAAAGCCAAAGTTGTAAAATTAGCATATTTCTGTGCTCAAGGGGGGCTCTGGCCGAATATCCAACAGAGTAGTGAAGTTCATTGGATATTGGATATTGGATATTCAAATTTGCTGATTTTGCAAATTATACAAGGTCTCAAGTCTAAAATAGTAAGTTGGATGTATTACCTGGTATATTCATAGCCAAAGTTGTAAAATTTGCATATTTCTGTGCTCAAGGGGGGCCGTAGACGAATATCCAACAGAGTAGTGAAGTTCATTGGATATTGGATATTCAAAGTTGCTGACTTTGCAAATTATGCAAGGCCTCGTGTCTAGAATAGTAAATTGGATGTATTACCTGGTATACTCAAAGCCAAAGTTGTAAAATTAGCATATTTCTGTGCTCAAGGGGGGCCCTTGCCGAATATCCAACAGAGTAGTGAAGTTCATTGGATATTGGATATTCAAATTTGGGGATTTTGCAAATTATGCAAGGTCTCAAGTCTAAAATAATAAATTGGATGTATTACCAGGTATATTCAAAGCCAAAGTTGTAAAATTAGCATATTTCTGTGCTGAAGGGCGGCTCTGGCCGAATATCCAACAGAGTAGTGAAGTTCATTGGATATTGGATATTGGATATTCAAATTTGCTGATTTTGCTAATTATGCAAGGTCCCAAGTATAAAATAGTAAATTGGATGTATTACCTGGTATATTCATAGCCAAAGTTGTAAAATTAGCATATTTCTTTGCTCAAGGGGGGCCGTAGACGAATATCCAACAGAGTAGTGAAGTTCATTGGATATTGGATATTGGACATTCAAAGTTGCTGATTTTGCAAATTATGCAAGGTCTCAAGTCTAAAATAGTAAATTGGATGTATTACCTGGCATATTCATAGCCAAAGTTGTAAAATTAGCATATTTCTGTGCTCAAGGGGGGCCCTTGACGAATATCCAACAGAGTAGTGAAGTTCATTGGATATTGGATATTGGATATTCAAAGTTGCTGATTTTGCAAATTATGCAAGGCCTCAAGTCTAAAATAGTAAATTGGCGGTATTACCTGGTTTATTCATAGCCAAAGTTGTAAAATTAGAATATTTCTGTGCTCAAGGGGGGCTCTGGCCGAATACCCAACAGAGTAGTGAAGTTCATTGGATATTGGATATTGGATATTCAAAGTTGCTGATTTTGCAAATTATGCAAGAACAAGGATCTAAAACAGTAAAATCAATGATTTACATACATTCTTCAAAGCCCAAGTGACATAATTTGAAAATTTTTGTGCTCAAGGGGCACCAGCGATGAATATCCAATGGAAATCTTGTTGGATATTGGATATTCAACTTTGCTTATTTTGCAACTTTGGGATGTACAATGTTTGGAAAGAGTTAATTTATTAAAACATTGATGTTTTATACATCCATATTTGCATAATTTGTAAATTTGTTGCTACCGGGACGACTATTGTACGAAGGTCCAACAGTAGTTGCATGATAGACTTTTGATATCCAAAGTTGCCAATTTGACAAATTCTGGAGAAACAAACATTGGAGATAATAAATTGGATGTTTGACATAGAATGTTGAAAGCCAAAGTGGTAAAATTTGTGATCAAGGGGGGCCCTGGCCGAATATCCAACAGACTAGTGAAGTTCATTGGATATTGGATGTTGGATATTCAAAGTTGCTGATTTTGCAAATTATGCAAGGCTTCAAGTCTAAAATAGTAAATTGGATGTATTACCCGGTACATTCAAATTTTGCAAACTATGCTAGACCAAAGATCTAAAACAGTTAAATCGATGATTTGCAAGTAATTCAAAGCCAGAGTGACATAATTTGCATATTTTTGTTTTCGAGGGGCACCCCAGCCGAATATCCAATGGAAATCTCATTGGATATTGGATATTCAAATCTGCTTATTTTGCCACTTCAGAATGTACAATCATTGAGTTAATTGAATCATTGAGTTAATTGAATGAAATATCAATTGGTGATTTATATATCTAGATTTGCATAATTTGTCAATTTGTGGTTTCCAGGATTGGTCTTGGATAAACATGGCTTTTTCTGTCAAATCTTGTTGGATCAGTCCCTGTCTTATCATCTATAATAATAATTTTCTGATTCTTGTCCTTTCTTGTATGATCAACTCGTCAATGTTAGCTATAATACGTCAATTAGATATATTTCACGACAGAGCATTTTTTCAGGATTTTTGGACTGGGAGACCATCGGAATGACCTTTTATTTGTGGCACAGGGATACGCGACATTCTAGAAGTTTGGCCAATTTCTACAAAAAGGAGTATTGCAAATTTTTTAACGTATGAAAAAGTTGATGTCAGCCAAAATATGTAGTATTTTTAAACAGTAATGACAGTGAAAAAATATATTTTTGGTATGAAAAGAAGCTTCATATTCAAATGTCACTCGAGAACTTTAAAATAGACAACCAAATGTACAATAAATGTGAATATCTGGACAAAATTGGTCTCCCAGTAATACTATTTTGGCAATGACTGGGAGACCAAATTTGTCCACTGGGATACCATTTAGTCTCCCAGTTACTATGTTAAAAATGCACTGTTTCTCAAGGAATCATGCTCAAAATAGCACTTATAGAGGGCAAATTTACAAATTTCCTCAGCAAAAATTCTTCCCATCTACAAGCAACAGCACCTGAACTGATGATGTCATGCACATTGCACATCTTATGCAAAAGAGCATTGAGTAGTGCCCATTTCTGTAGGTTAGTGATTACAACATAAGTTTGTAGCAAAAAAATATCCTAAGCATATACTGTAGTTCTGCTCTTGGTCTGAGAAGCAAACTACAAAAAGCCCTATTTTGTTTTACATCTCAAGTAAAACAGACCCCTCCTTGAGTAATATTAAGTTATCAAGTCAATTTAACTCCCCTATTTACAGAAAACCAAATTCTGTGTTTGCTATGCTTTAAAAAAATGTATCAATTTATGATCCATAACTAAATCCATAACTTAATTTTACAAAGAATCGATGGACTTACAACCTTGAAAAACCTGTCATTTATGAATGTTATTAGCCCACCAAAATAGGCATAACATGTTGTAAGCCAACCAAAATAGGCAGAAAAATGTTTACCCTGGCTAATAACATTCATGCAGAGAAAGAAATGATAATGCAAAAATTGCTGGAATTATTGGAGCCCTAGACTAAAGCCCCCCCTGTAGGAACTTTTCAGAATGACACTTCAGTTCTGAAATGAGAAACTTTACTTGGAACTGTGGACTTAGAACTCTTTTACTGGCGTATCAGTTTAGTCCGTGTCTGGACTCAATAATCTGGAACATCTCGCGCTTTGATCCACATTGTTTTTTTATTCTAAAATTGCACACGAATCATGTTAATGTGATTTTAAGAATATTGCCTTTGTCACCGCAAAAAAAAGTTTTTGACTGTGAATTTTACTTTTTTTTTAAATGTGGCAATTCTTAGACAACATAGCAAAATTATCTGAAAATTTTATTTACAAAGCTCTATTCTAAGGGCCCGAACCATGGAGAATTTGTCCGCTACATTTTGAGATGTGCAAAACTCTGAATTTCAAATTGTCCTGTAAAATTCAAAAATGGAGTTGCTGCGCTAATTTTTCGGCTTTTATCGTCTCTTCGGGCATTATTCAAAATGGCGCCTTTATTTTTGGTGTAACTTGTTGAGAAGGTCACATTTTTATACAAAAACTGAAATGTGATAAACAAGTCTAAAGGCAGACAGGAAATGGTCACAGCTGAATGATTTTTGGCACAAAGACACTAGTTGATCTAAGGATCAACAACATATAATTAGTTTTGTCCAAAAAAATTTCTTTGCAAAATTATAAGCCAAAATCAAGTGCTGCGTTTCTTTTGCTGGTGAGTGTATGTTCAGGAAAATCTGAAATCAATTTCATTGTTAATACGTACATTAAAAAAAAATTAAATAACATAAAAATATCAAAAAAGGAGTTTTTTGGAAATTTTGCTAGTGAATGACAATTCTGGACTAAATCGACTATTAATCATACTTAGTTCAATAATATTCATTAAAAAGCAATGCTAATACATTCAAATGAAAATCAGTAGGGTTATTTTTGTTAATTCCGGAACTTTGTCATTACCCTGGATCTGAACCCATGACCAAATTTACATAATCTCACATCTAGTCTACTATTCTGGTCCCCCAACTGGCCGAAACTGAGTTTTAAAAGTTTCCTATAAGATTGGTGGCTCTGGTATTAATACTTTTCACAGTGCATGCGAAGTTCTGACCAGCATTTGAGAATTCACTTTCCGCAAAGCTAAGTTTAAAGTACTGCAGCTCCTCACTGCTTGCAGTTAGAAATATAAAACTATATGAAAATTTGCTCTGGTATTTCAGCTATAAATGTGCCAAAAATCTATTTCCTGAGTTAAGGAGAAATAGGTGTTTTTTGAAGAAATAGAATTCTTCCCTATCCTGTCCCGATTCACCCAAGTGTCCCTATTCACCCCATATTACGGTACCTCTAAAAATTTTAGTATTGTGCAATTAGCAGACGTTGCACCTTCCTTGAGTGAGTCTGACTTATCCTAAAATATAAACTTGAAACGGCAATGGTTTCCGCCAAGTTTCACCCACTAACAGTCTGGATTTTGATATTTTCTGTAATACATCAAATTTAGAGCCCGGAGCCGCCGCCGTATCAAGCCGCTGACAGTCATGTCAACTGAACTCAGTGACTCCGGGCTCTAAAATTCACTATCCTAGATGTTGTTTCTACTCTATTTGCCATATTGGCAACTTTGAATACCTAAAGTTTATCATCCGACTCCTGTTGGATGTTTATCCAAGAGCAATCCTGGAAACCACAAATTGACAAATTATGCAAATCTAGATATATAAATCACCAATTGATATTTCATTCAGTAACTCAATGATTCAATTAATTCAATGATTGTACATTCTGAAGTGGCAAAATAAGCAGATTTGAATATCCAATATCCAATGAGATTTCCATTGGATATTCGGCTGGGGTGGCCCTCGAAAACAAAGATGTGCAATTTACGTCACTCTGGCTTTGAATTACATGCAAATCATCGATTTAACTGTTTTAGATCCTTGGTCTTGCATAGTTTGCAAAATTTGAATATACTATGAGGTTATACCATGGGTAGGTGCAGTACATCCCCGGTATACCTTTGGGTCTCGGGAATATACTGGGGTCTCGGGGAGTATATGGGGATGTACTGCACCTACCCATGGTATAACCTTTTTATCCCATGCTAGGCACATTTTTGAAATAATTCAGAACTATTATGTTTGTACATGAATGCATTCACTTCTGTGATGCTACGTTTGAACTGAAAATTCTTGTTTCAGTTATGATTTTTTAGTGGCATTAGTTTTTGAGATATCGCCTTGAAATTTTGGATTTGTAATTTATACTATATTTATGACAGTAATGGAGAATTTCATAGATCTGGCGCACTTAGGTCCTGAGTTATAAAATAAAACGGCCATGGAACTAAAAAAGAACGTTGACTCAAAACTGTGATTTTACGCTTGAACTGAAAATTCTTGTTTCAGTTAAAAAAATTTGCCCTCTATAAGTGCTATTTTGAGTATGATTCCTTGTGAAACAGTGCATTTTTAACACAGTAACTGGGAGACTAAATGGTCTCCCAGTGGAAAAATTTGGTCTCCCAGTCATTGCCCAAATAGTATTACTGGGAGACCAATTTTGTCCAGATATTCACATTTATTGTACATTTGGTTGTCTATTTTAAAGTTCTCGAGTGACATTTGAATATGAAGCTTCTTTCCATACCAAAAATATATTTTTTCACTGTCATTACTGTTTAAAAATACTATATATTTCGGCTTACATCAACTTTTTCATACGTTAAAAAATTTGCAAAACTCCTTTTGGTAGAAATTGGCCAAACTTCTAGAATGTCGCGTATCCCGGTGCCACAAATAAAAGGTCATTCCGATGGTCTCCCAGTCCAAAAATCCTGAAAAAATGCTCTGTCGTGAAATATATCTAATTGACATATTAGATATATATAAACTTTTAATGACAACAGAAATATCAAATACAGATACATGTGTCAATCAAGAATTGAAAATCGAAAAATCAAAAAATTCAAATCAACATCTACAGTATTCTATGTTACCAAACATAATCTAGTGTCATATCATAATAAATGACAGGTTTCACAGTTCATGTAGAATTGTCTTTCATAGTTCATAAAATATGCACATTGGTCCCAGTTTAATATGTGTTATTGCACAAAAGTCAATAAAAGCAAAGTGAGGATACATATCTCGACATAGACAGCAGCACCGGTGAAAGTAAAGTGCAAGGAGGAACAGAAGTTTTAGATTTTATTCACATTATTTTATTGAGAAAAGAACCCACAGCAAGTATTATGTCAGGGCTTTTATTTGACATGAGTATTTTAAACTGTTGTATGCTATCAAGATCACAGAAATTAGGGATTAAGCTGCTTGCTTTATTTACAAGTTCTATTCTCTGAGCAGTGTTATTGTTGCACACTAAAAGGCAATGTATTTCATCTTCAATGTCACCTGTGTCACATTTGTCACATTTTCTAAGCTCTACCGGCATCTTGGGTATATTATGTCTTCCTGTCTCAATTTTAAGATTGTGAGAACTTAATCTGAATCTTGCAATATTAGTGTATGTTTTCTTTGGGAGATTCCAATTTAGATATGGTTCTAGGCAGTAGCTTGTCTTAAAGAGTTCATATGTGCGAAGTTTAGGAAGCTTTTCAGAGTCAGTGAGTTCATTAAGAATTCTGTTCTGTTCTTTTGCGTATAGTTTTAGTTTCACTTCCTTTAATACTGAAGTGGGATCAGCTGTAAGCCAATTTGAGATGTCAGCTTCTGTCGTAGTTTTCTCTACCTTACTGTACCAGTTATGCTGACCTGTGTTATGTAAATCTTCCTGAATTTTAAGACATTTACTAAGGACATCATGATTTGGGAGATCTTTTAATTTGGCCCAATAGGTTATTGTGCTAAGTTGTTGCCTCAATCGAAGGGGGAATCTACCTGTTTCTGCATACACTGCTAATGTCGGCGTTTGTCGTCTAACATTAAGTATATGTTTTAGGTAACCAATCTGAACTTTCTCAATTTTAGAAATCTCCGAAGTACCCGACCAAAAGGTGCTATTGTATTCCAGTATAGGGAGGACATAGCTATCAAACATTTTAATTGCAAGTGATGGGGGTATATGACCAAGAGACTGTTTCATCCGTCCATGCAGAGCAAAAAGAGCCTTTTGGGCCTGGGTTGCTATGTAATCTGGCATCTCTTTATGTATCTTTTTATTGCTGCTAATTGTATGACCCAAATATATAACTTTTCTGCATTTTCAATGGTTTTATTATCATATAGGAAATTAGCGTGGGTTTTGGATCCGATTTGCATTACTTTGGTTTTAGAGATATTAACAATAAGGTGCCACAAAACATGTGTAGAGAGTCAATGCTATTTTGTAGACCCTCTACAGATTCAGATATGAGAACGATGTCATCTGCATAGAGAAGGTGTGTAAATACTGTACTATTTATCTCTATTCCATCTATTTCACTTAAATATAGTGGTAGATCAGAGAGGAATTCGTTAAACAATTTAGGGCTCAGGATGCCACCCTGAAGGACACCATAGATACTGTCTATTGGGGCACTTAGTTTGCCCAATTGGTGTACTTTAGCTTCGGCCTTTTCAAACATACTCATGATAATCTGAAGCATTTTAGTACTCATTTTTTGTTTAAGTAGTTTATAGTAGAGAGCATTTCTATTAATATAGTCAAAAGCTTTAGTAAAATCTACAAAGCATAGATAAATAGGTTTCTTTCTAGATTGCTGATAGCTGACAATGGTGTCAAGTACGAATACACAGTCGGTCGTTCCACGAGAAGGTGTGAAGCCAAACTGGTAAGGGTCATCCAGTGACATTGCTTCATTTTTAAAGTATAGTCTGGCATTCAGAATAGAGTCAAATACTTTGGCCATAGCAACTGTAATAGTTATCTTCCTGTAATTATCAGGATCGGAAGAGTCCCCCTTTTTGTGTAATGCATTTATTATCCCTTCTGCCCAGTGTGTAGGGTATTCACCTTTATCAAATATGCAATTAAAGACGGCACAGAAAGGTGTTACCAACTCATCCGCAGCATATTTATAGAATTCTCCAGTTATACCATCTATGCCCGCTGCTTTGTTATTCTTAAGCTTAGCCAGGTGCAGCGCTACCTCAGATTCTGTGATGTGATTGTCACATATGTTATTACTAATGTCATCTAATATGTGATTATTTAAAGTATTTGTTTTAATTTGATTTATTTCGAGGTTAATGCCAGTCATGTGTTCCTGATCGAAATGAGAGCAGGGTGGTGGTTGTATTTGTTTGGTGAAATATTCATGGAATGTGCCTATGTCTGGTTGGTTAGATATTTTTGTGTGTGTGTTTGTGAGTTTATTCCAGAGTTTCCAGCACTCTGTTTGATTGGTTGTTTTCAACCTCTCCAGCTCATTTCTATTCATTTGTTGGTGTAATATTTTCTTTCTTTGAATTGTATACTTGTACTTTTTGTGTAGTGCCTTATATTGCAAGTTACATGGTTCTAAATTTAGATCATGGTTTTTAGCATACTCGTTGGCCTTCTTTCGGGCCGATTTACATTCATCGTCATACCAGACATTAGTTGGGAATGAATTAGTTACTGGTTTGAAGTATTTCTTTTTAAATGTTGCTTGGATACTACTTTCTACATAATCATAGGTGCATTTAATTATGTCATCTACATTACTTGCATAATTTAAAGTATCAGTGAGAATTAGGAGTTTATCTGTCGATAAGTCGGCCTTCAGATTTTCTTTATATAATGGAACCTTTTCTTTATCAAATATATATCGAAAACGCTTTTCATTGTTCCTATTATGGTTAGTTTTTGTGTGTGCAATACCCTTTGCTGGAATTTTAATATCTAGAGCAAAGGCTATTGGTAAGTGATCAGACTCAACCAGTTTCGGACATATTTCAAAATGTGCCAGTGTGTGAAAGAGTGTTTCTGTGCTAAGAAGATATTCTACAGTACTCTTACCAAGGGGAGCATGACATGTGTAGTTATCAGTATTGTTCGCATTAAGGAAACCATTCATAATCCTCATGTTGCTATTTTTACACAGTTGCGTTAGGTCTTTCCCAAAATTATTATGTGTATTATCTGTCATGAGCCTATTTTTAGTAGACCAATCTGAATTACTGATACCCTGAGGATTAGCAATTACATCATTGAGATCAGCCATAACGTCAGCATCTTTACCATTTACATTTTCAATTATGTCACTAAGGCCTCCTGTACGGCTGTTGAAATCCCCACAGAGGGCAACAGAAGGAGTAGACAGAAGGAAACTGGCAATGTCTGTTTCGAGAGCCTGAAAGATGTCATTTATCCAATAATTAAGATATATTTTAGATCCAGCTGGTGGTATGTATGTCCCACCAACTATTAGTGAAGGTTGTTGCTTTTGCTTGAGGCTAAGCCAAATTACATGCTCATTTTGTTTCTCTACTTTAACTAGGTGTTTTACTCGATCTTTAATTAGGACACCTATGCCACCAGATGGCCTTCTAGCACGGGGGTGTTTATATCTGCGTTGGCAATGGATAAACTCAAAATTAGGAATTGATGGGTTGTAGGTGTCCAGCTTCATTGTTTCAAATAAGAATACTATATCATATTTTGAGACAAATTGTTTTACGCCATCTAGTTCAAATTTACTACCTATTCCTTGGACATTCCAGGAGAGGATCTGTATGTCATCATGTGTGTTGAAAAGAATTTCACATTCATTTCCATCACTGTTGACTCTCATTTCACTTGTATTAATTGTTAGATCATGATTGGATAAATCAAGGTTTTGAGTTGAGTTATTATGTATACAATTAGTAACATTGATACAAGTATTTGAACTGATTTTATTGCAATCATTTATATTCCTATCATTTATATTCCTATCATTTATATTCCTATCATTTATATTCCTATCTTCACTTATACTCCTATCTTCATTTATACTCCTATCTTCACTTATACTCCTATCTTCACTTATATTCCCATCATCTATATTCCGATCATTTATGATATCATTATGAGTATGTGCCACCCTCCCAGCAGTAGGGCCGCCGGCACTGCTGTCTGTCATATTAACAGCGTTAGAGATGGAAACAGAGACCAGTTCATCAAAATTTCTGAAGGGCAGCAAGATGCGGCTTCTTGAATATTGTTGCGATCCGTTTGCCGAGCGCTTTTTTTGAGGGGTACGTAAGGTGGATGTGGTCTTTCAGTCGCGAGTTGTTGTTGTCGGTGAAAGTAGTCCGGCGTTCATAGGCAGCAATATGTCGCATCAGGGCGTTCAGTCGATGTATTGTCTGTTGTCTTTTCGTGTTTCCGGTTATGGCGAGCCCAACAAGAATCAAGTGTGTCCAGGGATACACACGCCTGATCTCTCCTATTAGCTGCTCGTACTTTTTAAGTGCATGTTCAGGTTCCATGCCATTCGCCGCCTCTATGTCACCTGCTATGACAACTATGTGGCTTGGATGGGTGCCATCACTGGTTCGGCGAATACGTGAGGTGATGAAGTCCATGCTACCACCGGGGTAGAAGAATGAACTGGCATTGACGGATTGTTCACGGAGTATGCCAGCCATCTGACGAACGTTCGAGTTTCCTAGAAACAACACTGGGGGACGGTCAGGTGCCGGCGAACGCCGAGCACCTGGGGGAGGGGTTGTTGTTTCGGGCGATGTCTTGGTCAGAGCTGATCATACAAGAAAGGGCAAGAATCAGAAAATTATTATTATAGATGATAAGACAGGGACTGATCCAACAAGATTTGACAGAAAAAGCCATGTTTATCCAAGAGCAATCCTGGAAACCACAAATTGACAAATTATGCAAATCTAGATATATAAATCACCAATTGATATTTCATTCAGTTAACTCAATGATTCAATTAACTCAATGATTGTACATTCTGAAGTGGCAAAATAAGCAGATTTGAATATCCAATATCCAATGAGATTTCCATTGGATAGGGTAAGGTTTTTTTGAGTCGGACACTTTTTTTCTGTTCATTTTAAAAAAGTGATATACTGCTTGGTCTATGGATTATTGATTGTCATCCAGGGACTCAAATTAAAGGTTTTTACTAAATCTGACAGAAAATTGACAATTGGACAGCATAAGAACTAAATTAGTGGCTAAATTTCTGATATAAAAAATGACATAGGGTATCTTTAAGTCGGACAGTTGTGTTCTAAAAACATGAATCAAAGATACTGGTTCTTCAGAGTCTTCCCTTCAAATTCAAAAAGCCAATATTAGAGCACAGAATAGGTTAAACATACTCCTAACTTAATGACAAAAAACTCAAGTAATATCAATACCACAGGCCAGTAAAAAAATACCTCAAACATGACAAAATTCTGTAAAAATTCACAAATTTCTGACTCAAAATTGAGAGAAAAACGGGTTTTTACCCTATCTGTAGAGCCGTGAAAAAGACACTTTCGTTGTTCATATCATGCTGATACTTCTGGCATAGGTGAAGGACATCATGGGCTACAAATTGGTACCAAATATACTATTATACAAGCTCTCAATTAGCCTGTGGAGCTCAACAAAAAGTGTCCGACTTAAGGTTACCTTCTCTAAGTGTCCGACTCAAAGAACATTACCCTATTCGGCTGGGGTGCCCCTCGAAAACAAAAATGTGCAAATTATGTCACTCTGGCTTTGAATTACTTGATAATCATCGATTTAACTGTTTTAGATCTTTGGTCTAGCATAGTTTGCAAAATTTGAATGTACCGGGTAATACATCCAATTTACTATTTCAGACTTGAAGCCTTGCATAATTTGCAAAATCAGCAACTTTGAATATCCAACATCCAATATCCAATGAACTTCACTAGTCTGTTGGATATTCGGCCAGGGCCCCCCTTGATCACAAATTTTACCACTTTGGCTTCCAACATTCTATGTCAAACATCCAAATTATTATCTCAGATGTTTGTTTCTCTAGAATTTGTCAAATTGGCAACTTTGGATATCTAAAGTCTATCATGCAACTACCGTTGGACCTTCGTACAATAGTCGTCCCGGTAACAAATAATTTAGAAATTATGCAAATATGGACGTATGAAACATCAATGTCTTATTAAATTAACTCTTTTCAAACATTGGACATCCCAAAGTTGCAAAATAAGCAAAGTTGAATATCCAATATCCAACGAGGTTTCCATTGGGATATTCATCACTGGTGCCCCTTGAGCACAGAAATTTTCAAATTATGTCACTTTGGCTTTGAAGAATGTTTGTAAATCATTGATTTAACTGTGTTAGACCCTTGGTCTTGCATAATTTGCAAAATCACCAACTTTGAATATCCAATATCCAATATCCAATGAACTAGATTCACCGTTGGATATTCGGCAAGGGCCCCCCTTGAGCACAGAAATATGCTTATTTTACAACTTTGGCTATGAATATACCAGGTAATACATCCAATTTACTATTTCACACTTGAGACCTTGCATAATTTACAAAATCAGCAACTTTGAATATCCAATATCCAATATCCAATGAACTTCACTACTCTGTTGGATATTCGGCCAGAGCCCCCCTTGAGCACAGAAATATGCTTATTTTACAACTTTGGCTATGAATATACCAGGTAAAACATCCAATTTACTATTTTAGACTTGAGACCTTGCATAATTTGCAAAATCAGCAAATTTGAATATCCAATATCCAATATCCAATGAACTTCACTACTGTGTTGGATACTCGTCAAGGGCCCCCCTTGAGCACAGAAATATGCTAATTTTACAACTTTGGCTTTGAGTATACCAGGTAATACATCCAATTTACCATTCTAGACTTGAGGCCTTGCATAATTTGCAAAATCAGCAACTTTGAATATCCAATATCCAATATCCAATGAACTTCACTACTCTGTTGGATATTCATCTAGGGCCCCCCTTGAGCAAAGAAATATGCTAATTTTACAACTTTGGCTATGAATATACCAGGTAATACATCCAATTTACTATTTTAGACTTGAGACCTTGCATAATTTACAAAATCAGCAACTTTGAATATCCAATATCCAAAATCCAATGAACTAGATTCACCGTTGGATATTCGGCAAGGGCCCCCCTTGAGCACAGAAATATGCTTATTTTACAACTTTGGCTATGAATATACCAGGTAATACATCCAATTTACTATTTTAGACTTGAGACCTTGCATAATTTGCAAAATCAGCAACTTTGAATATCCAATATCCAATATCCAATGAACTTCACTACTCTGTTGGATATTCGGCCAGAGCCCCCCTTGAGCACAGAAATATGCTAATTTTACAACTTTGGCTTTTAGTATACCAGGTAATACATCCAATTTACTATTTTAGACTTGAGACCTTGCATAATTTACAAAATCAGCAACTTTGAATATCCAATATCCAATATCCAATGAACTAGATTCACCGTTGGATATTCGGCAAGGGCCCCCCTTGAGCACAGAAATATGCTTATTTTACAACTTTGGCTATGAATATACCAGGTACAGTGGGTTGCAGAAGTATACAGCCCCCTTGGAGTGGGCGTTCATTTCTTGACATATCTTTCTTCTGAAAAGAATCATCATTCCCATATTGCTACATGGTCATACTGACCTGTCTTACAACCTATATAAACCATAAAATTCTGGATGGAAAGTCATGGAAAAGTAGAAAAAATTAAATCAGTTAAAATTGGTGTTGCAAAAGTATACACCCCCCTTTTACGTTGTGCTGTTCTTCAGTGATAACCGTGTTGTTTTGACCTGAAGAAGTAGAATTATGGTATAAAATTTTGATCTATGATTGGTTTTTAACATTTTGGATTGTTTTACCTTAGTTGTGTAACTTTTGTGGACAGAAAATATCCAAAAATCCACCTACTGCAATAAAAATTGTAAAAATTCAATATAAAAATTAATCAATTATGTAATGATGTTGATAAACTGCATTTGAGAATTTTAGAACTTGAGTGGGTAAACAAAAATATTTTTGAGCCCTAATTACACATCAGCATCCCCCATAGCAGTGTCAGAATGAACTGACATTGTGACCTGACGGAAGGTGCTGGGATGCTATTTCCTTGAGAAGCCCCCAAAAAGCAAGAAATTAGCTTGACAGACAGGGACGCACCCTGATACAACCTAGGAAAGGTTTTGGTTCAATATCTGCCATAGAAGTGGAAATTCGTACGGTCAAATTTTTGGATAATTTAAATATTTTGTCACGTCATTGGAAGACTACTAAAAATATCACTGAAACTCCACTGAGCATTGTCAAATTGCACCAACTTGATATTTATAACTGTTAGAACCATGCACAATGAATGGTTTTATTGAAAACTGATACTTTTAAGACACAAGACATCAAATGGGAGAGAGCCAAAACTAAGCATCATCACCAATTTATGTGACCATACCTATTTTAACTCCTGTTGCAGATATTGTACCAAAACTTTTTCTAGGTTGTATCAGGGTGTATCCCTACCTGTACACCTAATTTCTTGTTGTTTTGGGGCTTCTTGAGGAAATAGCATCCCAACACTTTCTGTAAGGTAACAATGTCAGTTCATTCTGACATTGTAATTGGGGATAATGGTGTGTAATTAGGGCTCAAATGTTTTTTTTCTCCATGCAAGTTCTAAACCTCTCAAATGCAGCTTATCGACATCATTAGATACTTGATTTATTTTGTTATTGAATTTATTATAATTTTTATTACAGTAGGTAGATTTTGTGATATTTTCCATCCACAAAAGTTACACAAATAAGGCAATACAATCCAACATGTTAAAAACCAATCATAGATCAATGTTTTATACCATAATTTACTTCTTCAGGTCAAAACAACGCAGTTATCAATAAAGAACATCACAACTTACAAGGGGGGTGTATACTTTTGCAACACCATTTTCACTGATTTAATTTTTTCTACTTTTCCTTGACTTTCCATCAAGCATTTTATGGTGTATATAGGTTGTAAGAGAGGTAAGTATGACGATGTAGCAATATGGGAATGATGATTCTTTTCAGAAGAAAGATATGTCAGGAAATGAAAGACCACTCCAGGGGGGTGTATACTTCTGCAACCCATTGTAATACATCCAATTTACTATTTTAGACTTGAGACCTTGCATAATTTGCAAAATCAGCAACTTTGAATATCCAATATCCAATATCCAATGAACTTCACTACTCTGTTGGATATTCGTCTAGGGCCCCCCTTCAGCACAGAAATATGCTAACTTTACAACTTTGGCTTTGAGTATACCAGGTAATACATCCAATTTACTATGTTAGACTCGAGACCTTGCATAATTTGCAAAATCAGCAACTTTGAATATCCAATATCCAATATCCAATGAACTTCACTACTCTGTTGGATATTCGGCCAGAGCCCCCCTTGAGCACAGAAATATGCTAATTTTACAACTTTGGCTTTGAGTATACCAGGTAATACATCCAATTTACTATGTTAGACTTGAGACCTTGCATAATTTGCAAAATCCGCAACTTTGAATATCCAATATCCAATATCCAATGAACTAGATTCACCGTTTGATATTCGGCAAGGCCCCCCTTGAGCACAGAAATATGCTAATTTTACAACTTTGGCTTTGAGTATACCAGGTAATACATCCAATTTACTATGTTAGACTTGAGACCTTGCATAATTTGCAAAATCAGCAACTTTGAATATCCAATATCCAATATCCAATGAACTTCACTACTCTGTTGGATATTCGGCCAGAGCCCCCCTTGAGCACAGAAATATGCTAATTTTACAACTTTGGCTTTGAGTATACCAGGTAATACATCCAATTTACTATGTTAGACTTGAGACCTTGCATAATTTGCAAAATCAGCAACTTTGAATATCCAATATCTAATATCCAATGAACTTCACTACTCTGTTGGATATTCGGCCAGAGCCCCCTTGAGCACAGAAATATGCTAATTTTACAACTTTGGCTTTGAGTATACCAGGTAATACATCCAATTTACTATTTTAGACTTGAGACCTTGCATAATTAGCAAAATCAGCAACTTTGCATATCCAATATCCAATATCAAATGAACTGGATTCACCATTGGATATTCGGCTGGGGCCCCCCTTGAGCACAGAAACTTGCTAATTTTACAACTTTGGCTATGAATATGTCAGGTAATACATCCAATTTACTAATTTAGACTTGAGACCTTGCATAATTTGCAAAATCAGCAAATTTGAATATCCAATATCCAATGAACTTCACTACTCTGTTGGATATTCGTCTAGGGCCCCCCCTTGAGCACAGAAATTTGCAAATTTTACAACTTTGGCTATGAATATACCAGGTAATACATCCAATTTACTATTTTAGACTTGAGGCTCTGCATAATATGCAAAATCAGCAAATATCCAATATCCAATGGATTTCACCACTCCGTTGGATATTCAAAATCTGCAAATTCTGTATCTTTGAATATCTAACATCCAATGTCAAATGGCTGTTGGATATTTGACAGAACCACCCTTGGTAAACAAAAAACTGCAAATTTTGAAGTTTGGATTCGAATAACCAACTTCCAATATCCAATGAACTTCACTCGCCGAATATCCAATATCCAATATCCAATGAACTTCACCACTCCGTTGGATATTCAAAATCTGCAAATTTTGTATCTTTGAATATCCAACATCCAATGTCAAATGGCTGTTGGATATTTGACAGAGCCACCCCTGGTAAACAAAAAACTGCAAATTTTGAAGTTTGGATTTGAATATCCAACATCCAATGAACTTCACTCGCCGAATATCCAATATCCAATATCCAATGAACTTCACCCGCCCAATATCCAATATCCAATATCCAATATCCAATGAACTTCACTGACCTGCATGAGTTACTGTAATCCTGAGTTACCTGTAAACCTAAGTTTACTAAAGTCCACAACTAAACTAAGCTTGATATTTGGTAGAGTTCTTCTTGGTAATTCACCTTAGAAATTCACCTCAAGTGGTCCCTGTGGCATGTAGTTACAAGCTTGTATATCATTAGCCATACTGACATTTCTCTATCCACAGACGAATTAGCCAAAACCAAATATGCCTAATTAGCACAGCATTGTTTGATTTTAATTTAAAAATTATAATTTGATATTAAATTGAGTCCCGTACATTAATTGGCATTGATAGTACTTTCAGTACGCCTAGTGCTGCTTAACAAATTCAGTACAACCCCCCCCCCTCCAAAGACCACAGGCCCAGTTATACTAGAGTAGTTATAGTTACAAGTAAGACTTTCCCAGGAAGAGACTATCAGGCTTAAACTTTTACAAAGACTAAAGATTGGTGCTACAGTAACTGGGCTTATACCCTGTTGTTTGCATTAGGTGCCCGGTTGGCAGATTTAGTGATGAAACGGGCAATTAATAGTTTTCTGCATTAAAAACTTCGGACAAAGTCATGGAATTTTTATTAAAACTGGTTCTTTATTATTATAAATATTTATTCAAACACTTTTATAATGTAAAAGGTTTAAGAGCACTTATCCTCAGTCCAGTCTGAATCCTCGATTCTGATTGGTTGAGAGCTGAGGTGTATGAGACCGTACACCCCTTCTGTGCTCACCAGACAGGGTGTACAGGAAAAACAATGACGTCACAATGGTTGCTAGGGCCTTGTGACATCATTCCAGTTGAATGACGTCACAAAATGTCATGCACTTACTCCTGAGAGTTGCTCCAGAATATGTTCTGACACTGTGTTGCATTTTGCCTGACAGCTCCGCCAATAATTGTCTGATTCACGAAATTCAAATTGCAGCATGTTGATCAGCTTTATGGCTACTCATCTGGATGGTTTGCAAATGTCTGGCACTCATTCCTTTGCTACAACGCCGTTTTTATAGACAATTGTTCAGTTCGCGACTTTCTGGTCATTGACAACAAAATTCCTGGAGTTGATAAAAGGGGGTTGACAGAGGATAAAACCGTTACACCCTGCTCGTTTTTCAAGGGTACGGGAATATACACCACTCAGGCCTCCATACACCACTCAGCCTTAGGCTTCGTGGTGTATGAAGTCCTTCGTGGTGTATATTCCCGTACCCTCGAAACGAGCAGGGTGTAACTGATATTATCCTCAGTCCAGTCTGAATCCTCGATTCTGATTGGTTGAGAGCTGAGGTGTATGAGACCGTACACCCCTTCTGTGCTCACCAGACAGGGTGTACAGGAAAAACAATGACGTCACAATGATTGCTAGGGCCTTGTGACGTCATTCCAGTTGATAACGTCGCGAAATGTCATGCACTTACTCCAGAGAGTTGCTCCAGAATTTGTTCTGACGCTGTGTTGCATTTTACATAACAGCTCCGTCAATAATTGTCTGATTCACGAAATTCAAGTTGCAGCATGTTGATCAGCTTTATGGCTATTCATCTGGATGGTTTGCAAATGTCTGGCACTCATTCCTTTGCTACAACGCCGTTTTTATGGACAATTGTTCAGCTCGCGACTTTCTGGTCATTGACAACAAAATTCCTGGAGTTGATAAATGGGGGTTAACAGAGGATAAAGCCTTCGGCTTCGTGGTGTATGGAGTCCTTCGTGGTGTATATTCCCGGACCCTCGAAACGAGCAGGGTGTAACTGATATTATCATCACCTCAGTCATGAGATAAGTAGGGTATTGTCATTAGATGAACCCTGCGACAACCACCCATATCGCACTCATTTGCAGGGCCGACAATACTTTTCAGGGCCGACAATGATTTTGAGGGCCGACAATGGTATTGTCAGCCCTGTGGTGACGTCACCTCATAGGTTGCCAGGCAACATAATGTCACCATGCTGCTGCAGGTAGCGTCACAAACAGACCAGCCTCACTCTCAGGCACATTTTAGTGTACTGGCAGGCTGGCAGCTGGCGGGCAGCATCACAAAGTTATTTTGTCAATCCCCATTTTTCCTCATAATTACATTTGCAGGAGCATTGGACTGTTGCAAGAAGTGACAGCTAGATATTTATATATTTTTGCGTTTGCACAATGAATATTACTTGTTTTAAATAATCTGCGCAAACAGATTGAGAGCTAATGATAATAGTAATATCATGACCTGTGTCGGGCATTATGGGTGGTTGACAGCCCTCGGGCTTGCTTGTCATCCCTACGATTGTCAGCCCTCGTTCCTCGGGCTGACAAGAATTCGTAGGGCTGACAAGCAAGCCCTTGGGCTGTCAACCACCCATAACGCCCTCCACAGGTCATGTTATTGTTATATTATCCTCGGTCCAGTGTTCATCCTCGATTCTGATTGGCTAAGAGCCGCGATGTATGACACCGTACACCCTGTCTGTCGTCATCAGAAAGGGTGTATGAGATAAACAATGATGTCACAATCACAACAATAGGATTGTTTTGTCGTCATCCATTTAGCAACAATAGTAATGACGTCACAATGCAATTGTTTGAGCCATCGTGACATCATACAGGTGAAAGCACAAGTGATGACGTCACAATACTGTTACTTTGTTACTGAAAGACATTTCAGACTCAGTTCTCAAGAAAATCTATGGGCATCAATAAAACAAGAAGTCTAAGGAAACCCCTGCTCATTTTAGGGTGCGGGAATATAGAGTAGGTCGGGGCAAGAAGCCCGGGTTAGGTGAGAAGCCCCCCCAGGTTTATGTTATTTACATTTTTGGTGCGTTTTCTTATTGTTAGGATTGAAGCTACAGGCATTTTAGGTGACGTCACAATTTTTTTAAGGCAAACAGCACCAAACCATAGTAGAAATTAAAAAAACAAAAAAATAAGCATAGTTTTTGTAACTTTGACTAATTCTTTGAAAGCGGTTGTCAGAAATAACTTCGGAAATTTTTGAAAGTATAATGGATATCTGCATTGCTTTACTTTAGGACCATCATGTAAATATGATTTGGATCATGTTTTTTGCCTTTTAGCTCAAAATATAGAGGTCAAATTAAGATATATGTGGGTTTCGGGCGAGAGGCCCCACATGGCATGGGGCATGAGGCTCCCTACGCTGGGGCCTCAAAGCTGCTTCAGGAACAATTTAATAAGGTGTACTTTACCTTAAATCTTGATAGAATAGCTAATTAAAATAGAAAAAAAAATTGGCCGAAATTGAAACAGGGCAAAAAATATTAAAAGATGAATGTATGAACAGAAATTTTCTGAAATTCAGAAAAAGTGAATAGAATGCCTTAAAAATGATAGAAGAACCCCAAGAAATAACTTTCAAGCTGAAAGCACTCGCAAAAAAAAATTGCCCAAGGATTATAGTAGGGGGGCTTCTTGCCCGATGGGTTGGGTAAGGGACCGTTCAGAATTTATGACTGGGGGGGGCAGAACTTCCCGTCAAAAATTGATACCCCCCCCTTGAGATTCATGCGGATTTTTAGTACCCCGCCCCTAGGATTCATGCGGATTTTTAGTACCCCCCCTTGACATACAAAGCAATACATACCTATATTGTTATACATGTGCCCGTTGTACAGTCGAACGTGCAGATTCGCGGACTTTTGCACGTAAAACAGCGTGTTTTATTACATACATGTTTTGTTAAATTTTCTTACCCCCCCTCGGACATCTTGTCAAAAATTAGTACCCCCCTTGAAAAACGTGTGAAAAGTTAGTACCTCGGCCAAATCTCCCACCCCTCCCAGTCATAAATTCTGAACGGTCCCTAAGAAGGCCATCTTCGATTTTTTACAAAAATGGCCATAACTCCTTTATTAAAATTGGTAGACATTTGTTTCACTAGTTATGAGTCGAGTCAAGTGATATCTTCTTGACAGCATAAGCATTCAAAGAATCGACCATAAAAAGTAGGTCAAATCGCACCTCGAAGTTAAGGGGGGCAGCATGTCCCGACCTACTCTACACCACTCAGGCCTCCATACACTATTCAGCTCGGCTTCATGGTGTATGGAGTCCTTCGTGGTGTATATTCCCGTACCCTCAGACGAGCAGGGTGTAAATGATGATACACCACTCAGGCCTCAGCCCTCAGGTTCGCGGTGTACGAGCATGGAGTCCTTCGTGGTGTATATTCCCGTACCCTCGAAAGGAGCAGGGTGTAACTGATATTCCACCTGTCCTTATTGCCATATAACTGAATCCTAACCACGAGCACTTGGATCTATATGATGGTGACGTTATGACTTTATATTCACATTTAAACATCACCATCTATGAATTGATTCAAGTGCTCGTGATCCTAACCCATCAAAACAGATGAGGATGGATAGCCCTTGATGTAAGCTTTCATGCGGCACCTTGATTTCCTTGTTACTAGTACTGTCAACCCTCCAAAAGCTAAATAAATGTTGAGGTCATTGTCTAAAATCGCCTCAGAAACACTAAATTCTCCTATGTATTTTCAATCCCACCTATCCTAATCACTATATTAGGCATTCTTAATCCACCAAAAAGGATCTGGATGGATAGTCCTTAATGTCAGCTTTCATTTTGCACCTTTGTTTTCTTGTTACTACGACTGTCAACACTCCAAAACTGGCAAAAGCTAAATAAATGTTGTTGTCAGTGTCAAAAATCTCTTCGGAAACACTAAACTCTCCCTTGATTCTTCAATTCCATCTTTGCTGATCACTGGATAACTCATTCATAACCAGCCATTATTAGGGTACCAAAAAAACTTACCATTAACCATTCACATGGATGCAGATTGCAGAAGTACCTCTCTGATCTGGCCAACTAATTTTTTGGCTAAGAAGTCCGCCTACAAATCAATGTTTTGGTAAAACTGTTATTTCTAGGTTTAAAACTTTTATCTGCAACTATAACACTAATTACTATTGAATGAAAAAAATTCTAATTAACCAGTTTGGTCATGAGTACATGTTGGTATATTGGAACTAACGAGAATTACTTCGGCCTGCTAGGGATCATCTAAAATACCAATTGCTGACTTCTGTGAGTGCAAAGTTAAGTTCGAAATGGTTCAATTGATTATAGCATTTACTAATTGGCATAGGCAGCCTTACTCTAGGGAAAGGCAGATGGGTCATTCTCTAAATTATTGTCAAAGTGGATGCTCTGAATTTAATAAATACAAAGTTTATTTTTTGTCTTCAGTGATTAATGTATTATTAGATAAGACTCTATAGAGAGCTACCAAATGACTGGCCAAAAATCTGAATCATTTTTACTGATTTTATCTCATTTTTAATATTATGAAAAATTAAACGGTTCTGGAGTTGACATTGAGACTTTTCAACACATGTAAAATGGGTCATGATTACCATAAAATAATTGAGGTACTTAAAAGAGGATAATTGAGGTACTAAAAAGAGGATAAACTGGATGCTTTCCTTGGTAGGGTGAAACTTTTAAATGAATGACCAAGGAATAAGACAGTTATTTTTACAAAAACAACTTTCTGATTTGAAGCATGCAAAGTGCCGGAGTTGACATTTTATCAGCTCTGAATCAACACTGAAAAAAAGGTTTGTGTGAAACAGACAAAACGAACGTTAGCTGGTGTCCGTCCAAAATTTTGTGTAAATTCAGTCAAAAGGTATGTGTATTTTTGACATTTCATTGTCAATCTTGATCAACTTTTTGTCTGATTTGATCAATGAAATGTCAAAAATACACATACCTTTTGACTGAATTTACACAAAATTTTGGACGGACACCAGCTAACGTTCGTTTTGTCTGTTTCACACAAACCTTTTTTTCAGTGAAATATATATTCTTAAATGCATCAGTATTGTATTTAAAAACATTAGTATGTTATAAATACTCAAACCCTATCAGCGTGCCTCGGCGGCCCAACGTCGGCCCAAAGCCGGTCCAATGCTGCTGACATCGGACCGGCACTGGGCCGATGCCGATCCGCCGAAGCACGCTGACAGGGAATTGCCTTGTGAAGTTGTACAATTTAATATATTGCACCAAAAAAACTAGTAATTTTGGCCAATATTTCCTATACAAGCAGCATTAAGTTGATAAAGAAACGGTTCTGGAGCTGACATTTATTCTAAAAAATAAATTTTACTTTTGTTTAAGGAATAAAATTGCACCAAAATAAGTATAAAACTGATGATATAAAATCACTATTCTGATTGTTTGATAGCAATTGTTTCTTTCAATTCATCATCATTCAAATTTTATTTATTTTGCACATTTTTTGGGCTGAACATTTTGTAATCAGCATTTTTTACCATTTAGCACTTTTCAGCATTATCTTAAATGTTTTAAGAAGGGTTATACGCCAATTTTGGTACAATGATAATTTAATACATATTCTTTTGCTGATGGTATCTGAAATATATATTTTGTTGCGGAATCATTATTTCTGCTGAACATCTTTGTCTAACGTGTATCAGTCAATTGTCAACTCTGGCACTAAAAGAAATTCGTACATTTAATCAAAAATGGAAGTTGAAATAAACAAATCAATAAAGTTGCAAAATACAAGCATCGTTTCATCCCTGCCATCAAAATTTGTAAAATCCGAATTGATTATCATTGCTTAAGTATATATTTAACCCGATAATGTGAAGTCCTGCAAGATTATGTGTTAACTCCGGAATTCTTCAATTTGTTGCCGGAGTTGACAGTTCTGGAGTTGACAAATTTGTATGTTTCATGCAAAATAAGAAAATGGAAGCAACTGATAGAATAAAAAGTGCTCAGTTCACAAGTTGTACTCAAAACGGACTTGGTAACCAAAAAATAATGAAATTAAGACATATTTTTACCCTCTAGCAGTGGTTCTGGAGTTGATGCTTAATATAAAAAATAAAAAACAGGAAGACAATCTACTGCTATAAGGATGTTAAACTAATATTGTGAAAGAATTGTTAGGTTTCATTAAATTGTATTGATACAAGGACTCCAAACATTATAAAAGTTCTGGAGTTGACATAAATTGTGCAAATGCAGTAACACACGGAAAAACTGACGTAAATAGCTTGAAAACCATGTAATGTGGTTTTTCCATCCACAGTGCAAGGCCAGAGTTTGATGCACGCATACCAATTTGAATTTTAAACATTTTATAGAGAACGATGTGAGCTTTAGTCTGAGACATGTAACAACCTGGAACCAGTAACATTAAAAAAAGACTAATTTTTGGGTTAAAACATGGAAAAAATGCAAAAAAATTTTTTTAAATTAATCCAATCATAGATTTTCATGAGAATTGTTCATTTGATACTCACAGCATAGTTATTTTTTAGGTATTCCTAGGTTTCATGTCATACATATCAGTAACTGTAATTTGACAATAGTCAGAATGACCCAGATGTACAATGTTTATTAAGCAGGCATTCAGCAAGAAAATTTGCCGCGGAGATTTGAACTGGGTAAAAAGGATGCTTTTTGGTGTACGCCCTCAGCAATCATTACATGTCCTTTTTAAAATACATCGTTCATGGTTCAGTGCATTAATTAAACATCAAAACAGTTAAGTCCATTACTTTGAGGTATTGTTCTAGCCTAAGCTTGTACAATTTTGTCACTTTAGGTCATTTTGATTTATTTTATTTTCAAGTGTTGATTGAAAATCACAATTTTATTGTCTGGTCCAATGAAATACCACTGACTTTTTAAACTAAAATGACTGACTAATGGGTTTAGTCGTTGGTTCAACACATGTCTCATAATTCAGAGGGGGTGCTGCTTTACTCTCTTCAATGTCAACATATGATTGGTTTATATTTTCATAAGAAGGTGGCGCTGCCTCGATGTCTTGTGCACCACTCTGCCACTTGGCGGAATCGACCTCAAGGATGACTGGCGGTGGTTTCCATTCATTGCCTGTAGATGGTGTTGTCAATTTATAATCATCAGTTGGCTCTGTCTGTGGCTTTCTGCATATTTTTTCTTTACACTTGATAACAAAAATGATGACAACGAAAATAATAACAGCCAGAATTATCGATGGGATAATCAGCTCAGGATCTGAAATAAAACAGAGTACATGTAAAATCAAAAGAACGTGGTTTCAAAACCTACTCCAGAACTCCCACCGCACTACAAGAGAGTAAACCCTTTTGAGCACCAGTTACAGCATTGGGGTTGTGAACACTTGTGATGCCTGGGCAACAAATTTACAAGATTTTGAAATGGTTATGAAGAAAAGTAGTGATGCGGACTGGACCAGACCACCCCCCACCAGTCCAGAGGTGAGGTGTTCCGGTCCTGGGGAGACGTGGTCTAGTATACCGGTACATACCGGTTTTCGATTTATGTGCAATTTTCACCAAAAATCCTCAGAGAAGTTCGAAAAATGAAGGTGTGAAAAATTAATTTCTTAGTTTTTTTGGCATTTACCTAATTTGCCCTGTACTGATAGGTACCGGTACAGACAAGCTCTGGACCGGTTTTTTGGAACTGGGGCGGTCCGGTACTAAAGAGGGGGTCACTAAAGAAAAGCAACCTGTAAATTGCTTAGAATTGACTGAAGCATTCTTTCATTTGGAAATATATGAAGCACTGAGTAACTCAGAAGTTTGCATGGATACCACCTATACTATTGAGCTTAAATGCAAGGCATAATAAATTACACTGCAACTGCCCTTTGCGCACCCGGACAGCAAAATGTGAGTCGTAAAAATGACTGTCCCAATGTATCCCGAAGGGGCACATTGGGACATCAATTAAAAAATCATGTTAAAATTCCATATGCAATAAATATTACATATAAGTAGCGCGTAAGACATTATAGAGTGCATAAACACCGTGTATTGCCAATAGTTAATAACTTTAAACAGTTTTAAACATTAAACATACAATGTAAACTGTCCTGTGTGCGGACAGCTTTGTAGGTAACACAGAGCTTTGCGATAAATTTATTCACAGAGCATTGTAATCCACTATGCCTCTATTCACTGTGGCCTGAATATCTATTATGGGCTGTCCCAGGTCATTCAGTTGACTTGAACACTTACATTCTGCCATATCAAGTGCGTCCCAATGCGCCCGAAATCACTGTACCAATGAGCCCCGATATGACTTTTACGCCAAAATGCTAATTCTCAGGCACCAGCGAGTATGTTTATCAGGGTAGCAATTCATAACTGTTTGTTACGATATATCAAATTCATACAAGCACTGAGAAAGCCTCATTGTTCATAGTTGTCCACAAAATGGTTTGAATTGAACCCCTCTATACTTACTTTAGTAGTAGGAAACTTTTCCTCGCCATACTTCTGAACGTGGTTTTAATTTTTCAATAAACCGATAAAAACATCAGGATGTGAAATTACACGATACGATGGCCCTACCATATCATATTATACACTACCCTCTAAGAGTTTGAATACACCAGAAAAATTAGATTTCTTTCAAACATACCTCATCTTCAACAAGTTTTATACTTACATCAAACAATATGGAAATTCACATTCAGGCCATAAGCTGTCCATATTTCATGCTTTTAGATCATTTTGGTACAAATTTACATAAATTTCTCGATATTCCATTTTTTCATTTTCTATGAAAAGCTATAAAAGCACAGTTATCTCCCATATTTGTGACATTTTCTCATTTTTACACATTTCCACTGGTTTGTGATGATTTTACCAGTAGTTTCAGACCAGAAAACGGCCGTTGGAAATCGGACCAAAATACTGATTTTGGCTAGTTTTTGGTCAAATTTTGACTCAAAACAATGCTGAAATAGCTCAAATAAAATAATTTTCACTCGAGAAGTTACATTCTATGATTATACTTCATGGTGACCTGAAATTATCTAAATTTTGTATTTTTGAGTGGTCAATGTCCAATTTTTAAACCGTCTTTTTTGGGGTTTAAAATAACTGTTACGATCATGTTACAACTCTGGAAACACTTAAATGTGATTGAATTTCATAATCCTACAAGATAACTGGGCTGTGAAAATTCTTTTTAAATTCAAAAATTTGAGATATCGAGAAAGGCCATAAATTTGAACCAAAATGACCTCAAATGTCAAATAAAGACAACTTCTGATTTCAATGTGACTTCTTAAATTGTATGAAGTAAATATGAAACAAAAATTCTATTTAAAACCAAGTATTTTTAAAAGAAATCTTACTTTTCCAGGTGTATTCAAACTTTTGGAGGGTAGTGTACCTTGCCAGGAACCAAGAAAACCCCACCGTCCTATAGTGCCCAACGTCCCAATGTGCATTCATCTCAAAACATTTTAGTTTCCTTACCTGTGAATCTTATTGGCCTATTCCTAGAAGGGTATACATATTTTTCTGTGGTCGTAGATATGGATGGTTCAATAGATAGTTCGGTGGTCGGGTTTGGGGTCCACGGGTGCTGATTATTATAACATCCCGTTTCATCAACACAACTGTCATCGCAGTCACAAGTTTGGTCACAAACTAACACAGGATCGATGCAATTGCCATCTCCACAGGAGAAAGTCCCAACAGGGCATTCTGAAAATATAACAGGACAGGAGTAAGTCCTGACAGAACAATCTGACAAGAGTAAGGTTTGCTACCCTATGAATTTCTGAAGATCGTGTCTGTTTCATGAAAGCTGCTATTTGATGCATTTTTAATTGAACAATTGCCATGATATTGTTGTCATGGTGTTGTTAAATAACCCACATCAAGAAACAACTATACCAAATCTTGACAATAAATGCGTGTAAGGTATGATCACTGGCTTGCGAAAGATGTTCTGACATCATCATATATGCCCAGAGCAGCAAGTCTGTTGGAATCGAATGAACCAAGACACTGTCTACAAGTGGACCGCTGTTACATTGCCACTTCTTTTTCCAGCCTTGGCAGATAAGAATGTATGCTGTCGTGCGTTGCCACCTAGTGACTAGTGTGCTATTCCGCGAGCTGTACCACTCCTAAAATTCTTTTAAAAAAGAGTCCATTATGTCACGAGAGACACATGATTAAAATGTCAATGAGCTTGGGGATTTGGCACTAATGTCATGACCCTTCGCAAATTTATCAGTTTGGCAAATACTACACCAATCATAAGAGGAAGGAGTGGTGCATTTAATTTAGGCCTGAGTCCGCCAGACATATTTAATCTTTTAGCTACTCCGATCGACCGATCAGTTTGGCAAATACACCCACCATATGAGAAAGGGGTGGTGCATTTAATTTAGGCCAGACATATTTAATTTTTAGCATCTCAGATTGACCTACCACACATTTTGTGCCTTAGGAAATAAAATTGACCTCCTTGCCATGCTTAATTGTTACATAACATGGGCTAGTAAGATGTTCATCGAAGTAAATAAAATTGACCTCCTTGCCATGCTTAATTGTTACATAACATGGGCTAGTATGATGTACATCGAAGTAAATAAAATTGACCTCCTTGCCATGCTTAATTGTTACATAACATGGGCTAGTATGATGTTCATCGAAGTAAATAAAATTGACCTCCTTGCCATGCTTAATTGTTACATAACATGGGCTAGTATGATGTACATCGAAGTAAATAAAATTGACCTCCTTGCCATGCTTAATTGTTACATAACATGGGCTAGTATGATGTTCATCGAAGTAAATAAAATTGACCTCCTTGCCATGCTTAATTGTTACATAACATGGGCTAGTATGATGTTCATCGAAGTAAATAAAATTTACCTCCTTGCCATGCTTAATTGTTACATAACATGGGCTAGTATGATGTACATCGAAGTAAATAAAATTGACCTCCTTGCCATGCTTAATTGTTACATAACATGGGCTAGTATGATGCACATCGAAGTAAATAAAATTGACCTCCTTGCCATGCTTAATTGTTACATAACTTGGGCTATTATGATGTTCATCGAAGTAAATAAAATTGACCTCCTTGCCATGCTTAATTGTTACATAACATGGGCTAGTATGATGTTCACCGAAGTAAATAAAATTGACCTCCTTGCCATGCTTAATTGTTACATAACATGGGCTAGTATGATGTTCATCGAAGTAAATAAAATTGACCTCCTTGCCATGCTTAATTATCCCCCATGCTATGCTATGGGGGATTGTACTTTTAGTCTCCGTGTCATGGCGTCCATCAAATATCTCAAACACCACACCATGCACAACGCTCATCCTTTCCCAACATTCAAAGACCCCCCTAAACTTGTCAAATCTTACCATAAATCAATAAATATCATAACCATTTCCACATCCCAAATACTTTTTCCTGTGCTTTTGGCCTGCAGCCATGTTATTTGTAAAAGCTAACTCCACCCCCAGGTGTCTCCACATCCTTACATGTATGCACAATTGTGCTCCTGGTGGAAATATTTGGCATAACTAAAATTGGAATTCTTGTGGGTATAGGTAGATGTGTAGGGCATGGGGGATATGGAGGCAGTATACCTGCTCTTGTTGTTACATAACATGGGCTAGTATGATGTTCATCGAAGTAAATAAAATTGACCTCCTTGCCATGCTTAATTGTTACATAACATGGGCTAGTATGATGTACATCGAAGTAAATAAAATTGATCTCCTTGCCATGCTTAATTGTTACATAACATGGGCTAGTATGATGTTCATCGAAGTAAATAAAATTGACCTCCTTGCCATGCTTAATTGTTACATAACATGGGCTAGTATGATGTTCATCGAAGTAAATAAAATTGACCTCCTTGCCATGCTTTAACATAACATGGGCTAGTATGATGTACATCGAAGTAAATAAAATTGACCTCCTTGCCATGCTTAATTGTTACATAACATGGGCTAGTATGATGTTCATCGAAGTAAATAAAATTGACCTCCTTGCCATGCTTAATTGTTACATAACATGGGCTAGTATGATGTACATCGAAGTAAATAAAATTGACCTCCTTGCCATGCTTAATTGTTACATAACATGGGCTAGTATGATGTACATCGAAGTAAATAAAATTGACCTCCTTGCCATGCTTAATTGTTACATAACATGGGCTAGTATGATGTACATCGAAGTAAATAAAATTGACCTCCTTGCCATGCTTAATTGTTACATAACATGGGCTAGTATGATGTACATCGAAGCCGTCAAGAGATGCAACTACTTCTTCAATGTTCTGCACTGAAATATACATCCTGCTGAAAACAATGAAAACTTAACTACGTACAGTGTATCTTCACATGATTTTCAAAACTGTGCGAATGTCAATCTACGAACATTATATTACTCACGTGATTCTGCAAAACTTGGACATGCCAAAACCAGAAGTATTATATGAACACAGTTAAACCTCAACTTGTACATGCTTCCTTCAATATGCAATGCGTACAAAGAGTTGCATTATTTAAGATTAAAAACATGCTTACTTTTCTGATAGATTAGCGATAAAAATAATGAAAAATAGGCCATGGGTATATCAGTGGGAGCCATATCTAACTGTCACCTGTGTTGTATCACTGTTAATTATTTGAACCTACTCAACAAAATTCAATCAATTCATATAGTAACAATGTTCATTAATCATAACCCATTCCATTCTCATCCTGTTTTCTCTATACTTCTTTAAAAAAAAAAGTAGGCCAACTAATAGATGATCTAGAAAATGTCCAGTTGCTTCACATTTTTTTGTTTTTTTTCTTATTGTATTAGACTCACCTCCTCCATTATTAAATACTAGCACGTACAATACCCGTGAAATGGGAGAAATTTGAGCAGAAATGTTAACAAAAGACTTAGTATCCCCAGCACGACAGCGTCTTGGCTATCAGTAGGTTGGCTGAGACAGACGGAGGGTTCCGTGAATTCCCTGTGCCTTTGCAATTTTGTAAATGTTAATTGCCCTCAGCTGTGGATAGGGTTTGAGGTCTTGCTATTTGACTTTTGAATTCCCTGTCCCCTAGAAGCGCCCATCCACCACTTCATCACTGAACATGTCTATGTATCGATCTATATTTCTATCTATGTGTCTATCTATCTATGTAGCTATCTATGTATGTATGTCACAATATTGAGGTCATTGAACTATCTATCTATGCACCGATATATGTATGTCGGTATGTTTTGATGTACCATCATCTACATGTAGGCCTATCTAGAAATAGATTGATCTATCTTTTGATTATACATGTATAGACAATGAAGAGAGGAGGGTATAGCAGGACCATGTGCTCTTTCATCATGCATATATCATTATCAGTGGAGGCTGTTCTGGTTATCAGATGTACCCCCTCCGAAATACATAGGCTGAGTGAATGCAGGAGGGGGACAATGAGCAGCAGAAGGAACAGATCTCTAAGGTTGTGGGTTGCTTTTCCATGCATAAGTTATCTTTTGAAGGGAGATTTAGGAGGAATGAGAGTGTTTTGAAGGATAACAGAGCTTATTTCAAGGGAAAATGTCAATGCCAATAGACATGCGAAGTTTAGTGATGATTGAGAAAGAATTGGCTGATTGAATCGATAAACAACAAACTCAGGGAGATAGAGTAATTATAATTTATATAGAATATAGATAGATTATATATAGATAATTACACTGCCAGTTATAATTTATTGATGAATATGAATTATTATGATCATATTGTCTGTTGTGCGGGGGTACACGATAGCACAAGTCCAAGCTGGCTTAGTGTACACCTCCTAGACCCGTAGAAAAATTTTTTCAAAATTTAATTATGTAGCTGTTATTCTTTATTGGTCTGAATAAAATTTTGTCATTGTCATTGTCATAGTATGACAAATATAATTTCTTCGAAATGTTGGTCCTGGTTCTTTGATATTACACAAAGTAATTTAACAGTGGATAACTATAAAATGAAGATGAATTCTTAAAATATCACAATATGGGTTGAAATTATTTCCTTTTTTATTCAAACCACGTCTTCCTGTGAGAAAACCCTATTTGAATGAGGACGCCTGTGGAGAGGATTTCAAAAAACTACCCATGTGTAAAAATGCAACCTGTACCAAAGCTTGAAAGTTGAAACTATGAAAGCAGAGAGACCTGTTGATGATTATCAACATCATACATCTGACCCTATGGGATGGGCCAAAGAATACTATATTTAGTGATTACAAGGCCGATGGGCCAATGGACCGATGGCCCGATGGGCCACTTTTTTATGTATAGAAAACAATTATGCTTACTACACACTTCCATTAATTGCTCAATACATCAATTTCCTAACATGATAAAAAGCTTTGCAAATAGCAAATAAACTGGCCGTTACATGCAATTTGTCATACCTTGCCTGGCTGCTCATAAATGTGTGCAAGAGACCCATTTTGGTATATATCGAGCCCATTGGCATATGGGACAGGCGTTTTGCGGGGGGGGGGGGCTGTCGCTATTTTGCCCTGAAATTTTTTAAACATGGCAGGGATGTGAACAGGGCAGTGGATCTGCCCTGATTGGTCAGGATTTTCCCTGATATATGCCATTTGCTCTGATGCCAGATGGGGCTGCAGTCCCCCCTGACCTCCCGCGAAATACGCCTATGATCAAGCCGCCTTATAGTTATCAGATTTGACAATTCTATGCATTATCAAACTTCCAGTTTAAAGCCATGAACTGATATATTGTAATTGTATACAAAATTTTCCATGACAACTTAATTGATAGAAAAGTGCCCAAATGATGGAACGTTATGATGTGGTGCTTTTTTTTTTTCAAGCAAGGATGAGGGGGGTCTGTTCTCAGACTGCCATTGTACTCAACTATGCCCACACTGTACGGCAGAAAGTAGCCCAATTTTTTTATTCTCGAGAGTGCTCACATTGAAGTACATTGCACATGGCTCAATTACCAATTTCGAAATACTGAAATCAGTCAATACTAAAAACACTTACGTCATTTCACAATCTAATATCCAATTCATCAGCATTTATCTCTAACTCGAAAGAATATCACAAAAAACACTAGCGGAGCTGATAAAATCATTGTGACCTGACATGCTTATCATAAATCGTCCGGGAATGTATCGATATCGCTTTTGGAACTCAATGTTATTCTTTAAGGAAGGTGGAATGTTTGACCTTAAATTTTATAGTGTACATGACGATTGTGTGTTTAGCGTCGAAAGGAGCAACTCTAAACCCTGAATCACGTGAGTTCTACAAATAATACATCCACATTAGGTAGGACGACCCACCTTCTCAGTGTAGCTGAGAAGGATGGGAGACAAAACACAGGCTGAGAACTGTACACTTGCGACACAGGAGCGTGTCACGGCCTAGTCCCATCAAAAATAAAGGGATGGGTTGATAGGAAATGGTTTAAAATGTATTGTGTGTGATTTTCAGAGCTTTCCTGTACTTTAAAGTGTCAAAATCGGCCGATTTTCAACAATTTATCACCAAAAAATCAAAGGATTTTCAGACTGAAGAGAGGGAGGCCTTGCAAAACTGTTACAGATGATTTCATTTTGTAGACATTTGAGGTAGAAAATACATCATTTTTCTAGCAATTTTCATTGGTCGAGGGAAGGTATGACACCACTCTGTCCTGAAAAGTGACATAGCGTTTTACATGGGTGACCATGGCATTTTAAGCCACTGCAGTTCCTTGACTTTAGCAGTTTCAAGTGAGAGTTTCAGTTTGTGTTTCACACATTTTCAGCATGTACATTCTACAAGTCCAATGTTGTGCATTCAGACGATTAGGATCAGGTGATCCATGCAATGACTGTTTATACAGAAAATAAACGTGTATAATTGTGAATGCAACATTTTCACAGAAGAGCATCCTCCCCACTCAAGCCCTGCTAAAATGGACAGGGCTTTCTGCTATTTCCAACTTCTTCTGTGATTGGCTGCTTATTTAGGTCATAAGCATTTTGCATGCAGATTTAGTCGATTATGGTCACTTAGAGGATTACTGGCAACTGAGAAAAACAGTGTAAAACAAGCAAACTTTCAAACAGTTTCATTTCAGAACTGTGAAAATACATAATTCAATGGAATTTTCGGAGCTGTGATAGCACCTTTCAACTACACAATTTCTCCATTTGTAACAGTGTGAAACAGAAGCAACAATTTCAAACTGTGATGTAGCTGAGCCAAAGCTGGGTCAGTTAATTAAGTATTCATGAATTAGCAAAGGTTATGGGCCATTTTGTCATGGTATGACTTGGGATGATGCAGAAGAGGGGCTCAGCTACCAATCGCGGGGTCCTTGATCTGCTTCCCACTAGGATTTTCTTATGAATGTTGACCACATCACTGGCCTACCATCCTGTCCCGAGGGACCATTCAGAATTTATGATTCTGGGGAGTTTTGCTGGAACTTTCTATCAAATTTGTATACCCCCTGTGGTTTCATGCTTATTTGTACCTCTCATACATTCCATGTGGATTTTTAGTATGTCCCCTTTTCAATTATTAAAATTTCATACCCCCATTAAGCATGTTGTGAGTAATAAGTACCCCCCTTAAACGTGTGTGAAAAATTGGTGCTCTGTCGAGCAAAACTCCAATTCCCCTCAATTCATAAATTCTATTTAGCCTGAAAGGCACTTAGATTCTGGACAAAAAGGTAAAAGTTAGTGCTGTCCCACTTGAAGCATGTAGCACCCACTCAGGTAAAACTCCGATCTCCCCCGCAACCCAGTCATAAATTCTGAATGGTCCGTTACTGATGTCATAGACAATGCTCGCGACTTTTGCTCACGGCATGATAATTTAGTGTAAACAGATGTGAAGCCATTAAGAGTCAGCTTGAAACTGATTTAATATCAATTGAAACAATCAACAGTTGTATACACAGGAGTGTGAAATACAACTGTTCATGAAGAATTGAAAGAGTTCATGCTGATTGCGGTTTGAGATGTGTGAACAACTGCCACAATGCCAAGTTGGCCTTTGCTGTATACTATTGGTCAAAATTGTGACATCATTTTTCCAGCAAACATCACTTGCTTGAAGTAAGCTGAAGAAAAGTGACACGCAATGGGCAACTTGACCAATCACATGGCAGGATTTTCTGATGTCAGGCCAGAAATTTTGCTAAATATTTTGTTATTTGAGAAATGTCTACAAATATGAAATCATCTGTAATGATTTTGTTGTTCATAATTTGCTATTTCAGTTTCTATGGCTATTGTTTTTCAAATAATAGCATTGGTTATCTTGTTTTGTCTCCAGTCCTGAGGTGTTTTCAACACAAAGAACAGTCAAGATATTTAGAAAGAAGGAGGGGACAATTATTTCTATATGCCACTTTTAAAAAATATAAGAATTTGGTAGTTCTCATCACTTGTGAAAAAATCAAAACACATAAATTAAAGTAAAATGTTACTTGTGGTGTGGTTTCACTATCTATCTATCAACCTATCAGTCAACCTATCCATCAACCTATCCATCAATCTATCCATCAATCTATCTATCTATCTATCTATCTATCTATCTATCCATATCTATCTATCTATCTATCTATCCATCTATCTATCTAAACAGCAATCTATGTAGGCCTATCTCTATCGATTTTTTCATCAATCTATGAATGTATCTATCAGGATTTATGATTGTGATGTGTATTTTGGGGAATTTAATTTCTTGAACTACCTTTAATATAACATAACATATAAAGGTACATAGATTAATTAATTGTGCAATTATGCACATGAATTTAGAAACATGCTTTGATAACAATAACACTGCACCAACAGGCCTGCAAACTTTATTCAATCTAAATGCGATCTGAATTTGTGAAATGTGGTCGGAGTCAATCACTGTTCACCAAACTGTAGGGGAGAGCTGGGCACAGTGAGACACTTTTTTAATTTTCAAGTCTTCCAAAATGTTGGCAGGAACGAGTTAAATGAGATCAGGTCCACATTATAGATAATGACGTTGGGTATATTGTCACATAGTTTCAGGTTCCTACCTTTTACAGGTTTGGAGAAACTTTGAGTTATGTACGTGCTCGGGGCACAGTGAGACAGCAGACGGGGCACAGTGAGACAGGGCATCTGCTGTCATAACCGCCAATCATCAGGACCTGCAGAATTGTTCTATCAATTGTTGCATCAGAAACTACTGTACTCTAATAAAAGCAGCTGGCTAGGTGATTTTTTAGGTCCTTTTTTGAGCATGTTTTGAAACTTTATCGCATGGGACACATGCACGACTTATTTAACCTGCCGCACCTGTTACATCCTAATCAAAATCCTTTTTTGACGCTTCCCTGTGGATATCACTAACATCAGTATTTTATAGCAGGTATTTTGTTTTTAATAGTGAATTGTGAGCCATGCATTACACTCATGTCCTTTCGAGTGTATTTTGTGATGTCTCACTGTGCCCCGCTTCAAACTGTCTCAGTGTGCCCCACGCAGCTCTGTTTATAAAACTTTTGAATCCTGCAGACCGGATGCCTGCATTGTGGTTCGTCATCTCACTAAACTAAGACTAGCAACCAAGGTTTGAATCCCTGGCAATTGCTTTGCATTATACCATTTTTCTTGGGAATTATAACAAAAAGTCGTTTAGCAAAATTATTTACTTTTACGGGCTAAAAACAAAAATATTGAAATTCCACTCTCGATATGCTGCGTAAGCATTCAAGATATAGGACAGTCTCTCACTTACTTAATTTTTGTACTATACAAAAAAGGGTTGATCTGTAAGCAGTACCAGGTAGATGCTACGGGCTTTGTCTCACTGTGCCCGCCGTCTCACTGTGCCCCGCTCTCCCCTATTTTGAACCAACCAATCAGATCATACATGCAATGCTTGACTGAGTGTGATTGACTGCTGAATGTAATAGTCCGCTTATGTTGCTTTCTGTTTCCAGATTTCAGTTTTCTGTTTGTGTTAATGTTTGATTGTTTGTTTTTATCACTTATTGCTTTCAATGATTTTTAAGAGTGCTCAGCAAATGCAATGTCCTGAGTCTACGTTGCCTACAGCAAAAATAAAAAATAAAAAAACGTCAAGACTGTGACCTCGGTCTACATCCACATTTCACAGAATAGTTTGGATTCTGACAAAGATGATCTCCGCTACTCCCTCCAGTGCCCAGTTTCTTTGCTGAACCATATTTCAGATGCCAGGCAACGGTAAAATGTCACTGACACCCAATATTTGATTAGTAGTTTCAAGGAAGTGTCAAACATCATACTAAGCATGTCAGATGAAAGGAAAATGCAAAAATGTTAATAATATGTAATAATCTGTTGAAATATTTATTGACAATATGTATTCAACTGATTTCAACTCCTGTCACCTGGAACAACATTTTAACGAGATAAAGGCAATGAGTTATTTTTCCTGTGATGCTAATGACAAAGTTATGCTAATGATCATTTGGGTAAAAATCTTTTTAGGGACCAGTGCAAAACTGACAGTCTGGCAGTATGGGCATGCAACAGATTTTTTTATGTTCAGAGTGATTCTGGCCCAGAAATACGCCGTCAAAATAGAGCAGTAAGACATTCGAAAAAATTGAGATAGGACAACTGACATGCTTACAGAAATACTCAAATATTTTTATTAACATGAATGATGCAGAGCCACCGACAGTGCAGTTATTTTCTGGGGTTCTAAGACTAGGTCAGACACAAGGTTTTCTCACAGAATGTGTGTCCCTTTCATTTTTATTAAGAAACAAATCCGGTGTGATGCTAATGACTCAATATTGAGACATTGACACAATAACCTCCTGCTCTTGTACTTAATATTATTTGAACTATTGGTAACTAGATTTTAGAAGAGTGATATTCAAGTCCCCATGTATGCAAGAGCTTAGTTGAATCAGGATCCTGTACTAGTTTTTGTGATGCGAGCTTTCGAAGAAAATGTTGGTGGAGACAGGCCATTTTCAGGGGGGTTGGCCACTTCAATGCTATTTTTGGATGGTATGAATATTACCTGCTGCATTTTTGTTGTTGTTGTAAGTTTTTCTAATATCCTTGTCTATGACAAATGACAACAAGAGGTCCTGCATGTGCCTTCCTGACTTCCTGTCACCATGAATTGTCGTTAAACAACGGAGACAAACATTTCAGACTTAGCAAATTTTGAACAATGTAAAAAAGTTGATTAAAATTGATTTTGAATAAAGAAATCCAATTCTTGTCAAGTTAACTTAATTTTTTTAGCTGATTACTTTTGTACTGATTAGAATCATATATAATTTTGTCGATTAGGTGATTATAATGTGTTAACAACTAGATTATTATTAACTCTTGGTCACATGATTTCATTTCATTTGCAAACAAACCAGATAATGTGTCATCAGGTGAGCTTCCCCAACGACAAAAATAGCCAGTCCCCTTATCTTTATATTGTAATGCTATTATGAAGACCAGCAGCGGATCCAGAGGGGTGTTTATGAGGCTCAAACCCCAACCCCTTGGGCCTATAGATTTTAATGTATAAAAATTTAAAATCCTAACATTTTTAGTACATTTCCATTTGTAAACACCCCCACCCCCCCCCCCCATCTGGCACTTCCTGGATCCGCCCCCTGGTTAATTAGCACCAGATTCCAGAGCATTTTTTAAGGATTTTCGACTGGGAGACCGACGGACCAACCTCGAACATTCTCCGTAGTGCCGTGATATGCGCTTGCAAACAGAACTTTTAAGGTGATTGCTAACTAAGGAGTCGATTTCTACCAAAATATTTTCCAAATTTACCGCAAACTATTAATTCGTGAAATTTGAAAACCAGAATGATAACTTAAGCTGGCTCGATACTCGTGAACTTTCCAAGATAGGATTTCTTAAAAACAGTTTAGAATGATCCAAAATATAGTTTATAGCAAGGATATGTAAACAAAAGTGGTTGCTACCAGCCTTTTAAAAAAAATATTTGGGGTTATGTACCAGAAAGTCAGTCCACGCAAACCTGAAAAACTAAAATTTTTTCTTATTTTTCCTACTGTGAAGTTTGTTCTGCCATTCAGTGGTCATGCATCCTATATTATGCTATGAAGCATGGAATTAAAGGAGATACTTTCATGGAAAAGGTGATTACAATTCCAAAGAGATATATTTAGTTTTTTTAAAAGGACTTTCCAAGGGGCTCGGAATATAAGTTTCGATTTTGACAATTTTAACTTTTCTTATAAACCATGGCGCTAAAAAAAATTGACGAGATAGGATTTTTTCATTTCTTTACCATTTATTTCCAAAAATAGTTGGGAACAACATATATAGACAAACCTTCCTACCACACTTCAAATTGATATAAACATTTATATATATCACAAAGTCATTTTTGAGAAATTAGACCTACTTGGCGAAAACCGCCTGTAAAAAATTTCTATTTTGAGTATCTAGTTGAATCTCTGGCTGTATATAGTGCTCTTCATGGCGCACCTAATGCTCCAAACAAGAAGTCTCTAACCCCAATAGAAGTGGCGCAAATTGCAAACGTATCTCTATAAGGTAGGCCTAATGGCCTGGCCTATGACTCACAATGGGATTCTGATTTTCAAATTTTTTATTGTTTCGATATGTTTTTGAAAAATCTGCAACTGCATTTGCAGAACAGCCTGTACTCTTATCCAGTCACACAATTGCATTTGTACAACAGCCTGTACTCTTATCCAGTCACACAATTGCATTTGTACAACAGCCTGTACTCTTATCCAGTCACACAATTGCATTTGTACAACAGCCTGTACTCTTATCCAGTCACACAATTGCATTTGTACAACAGCCTGTACTCTTATCCAGTCACACAATTGCATTTGTACAACAGCCTGTACTCTTATCCAGTCACACAATTGCATTTGTACAACAGCCTGTACTCTTTTCCAGTCACACAATTGCATTTGTACAACAGCCTGTACTCTTATCCAGTCACACAATTGCATTTGTACAACAGCCTGTACTCTTATCCAGTCACACAATTGCATTTGTACAACAGCCTGTACTCTTTTCCAGTCACACAATTGCATTTGTACAACAGCCTGTACTCTTATCCAGTCACACAATTGCATTTGTACAACAGCCTGTACTCTTATCCATTCAAACAGTCTTGGTCTCGGGAACGTCCTAGGTTATGTTTCTTCAGTTGGAACACAGGCGGAATGATCACAATGGCTTAGCAGTTCTAGAGATAGAGAGGAAGGTGTATGGCTCAAGTGCCGCCTGGTGGAGTGCAAATATAGAAAATTGATTAAAATTGCTCAAGGAGCAGCCTTTCACAACATTCTTGTTGGTTCTGTGAGATAATAGTCTCTCAGCTACACTTAGAGATGATTTTCACCCACTACACTGCATTTAGACTCGCCTTAAACCTTGTTTGGCCAATCTTACCTATGTGGGCACCCATATCAGCATACATCACAAGGGAATTCCCTTTGACAGCCAATCAGAATTTAGGAGACCACAGAGCCATCTCTTGATTAAATTGGAACCTCAGTCTGCCCTTTGGTGAGCATACTATAGCCTGTTTCCCAGCCACCACAAAACAGGCCTGGTGGCCATGGGATATCCCAAGAATACTATTTATGGCAACTTCCGCAAATATGACCGCACACGACGACTGTCATTTTCCCATAGGGGGAGCTTGAGCAATACACCTTGGTATAATATAACAGAATAAGGGCAAAGCATGTGAACACTGCCTGTGGTTGGAAGACAGAAGCCACTGGTGACTAGTGGATTGATTAGCCTACGGCTAATGTTGTTTTCTTTGTACCCTCTCAATCCGACAATAAATAAAATGATTTGATTTGATTTGATCCTAATACGAGGGGTGTTCAGGAAGTTCTGACCAATTTTTGTAGCAGACCTTTCTCTTTGACTTACTTGAATGAAATTTTCACAGTACAAAATTCAGGTGTATAGCCATTGATTCTGAAAATATTACGTCCGTGGCCAATGTTTAACTTACTTTTCTGTTGCCATGGAAACGACACCTTGGGGTAGGCAGCGCAGCTAAATTTTTCATGCAAAACTCAACAATTTAGCTGTGTAAATCACCATAAAATTTATTGCATATACACAATCGATTTTGAACATAGATGTTCATCAACAGCTTCACACTTTTCCAAAGTACTATTGGTGGCATGAAACACATTTTTGCATCCTTTCAATCCATTTGGTGAAGTAATTTTCAAAGTCCTAACTTAGAAAAGCCCTAGAAATGGCATGTCGCTAATTTGGCCCTAGATTTTAGGGAAAACACAATGCCAAGTTCGCTAGAAAAATGAGCTGCGCTGGGTTCCCCATCTTGCTGTTTCCATGGCAACAAAAAAGCAACTTAAATATATTGCGTCCCAAAGGTGCTTGGCCATTTTTTTCCTTGATACCTCAAGAGGTATTCCTGAAAATTTGAAGACTCGAGCTTAAATATAAGCTTCTCTCAGAAAAATTGGTCAGAACTTTCTGAACGCCCCTCGTATATTATATACAGACGGAGTTGAAGTAGGGCCCAAACTTCAACTGACTTTTTCAGCTAAAGTGAAAGACTCTCGGGTCTATCACTTGGTTCATCGATTGTCTCATTATTTACATGTTGAGGTGCTGATGTTTCCTTCTCTTCAACGTCAACGTGTGATGGGTTTATGCTTTCATAAGAAGGTGGTAAGTCCGGGTCATTGGAATAGGGTAAATGATCGTCAATGTTAAATGCTGTATGCTGACGACTGTCTGAGGAATAACTTGATCCATCATGAGTGGAAAAAGCTTGGTTGTAATTTGGTGGCAAGGTTGAATCTTGCTGATGATAATCTGGTAGATCAGATTGAGGGGGATAACTTTGTACTGCCTCGATTCCTCGTGCACCACTCCGCCACATGGCAGAATCACCCTCGAGGATAACTGGTGGTGGTGTCCATGCACCACTATCTATAGATGGCACTGTCCATGTGTTGTCCATAGATGGCGCTGTCCATTCATTGTCACCACAGGGTGCTCCGTTGCCACCAGATGGTGCTCTCCGATGTGTTTGTTCATTATTACGAGATGGTGCTCTCCGTGGCTTTCTGCATATTCGTCGTATGCACTTCCACATTATAAAACTGATGATTGGAAGAAAAAACACAATTGTTGATGGGACGATTATTGCAATATCTGAAATAAAGACAAAGTAATATCAAGTCCCTTGTAACCCTATAGTATACATTTTTATAAACCAACTCCAATACTCCCATAAGGGGGCAACCATTTGATTTTCAGGGGGGCTTGGGGTTTTCCTCAGCAGGAAATGATTTATTTCATGGTAACGTTGGCAGTAGTTATTTATTTCAAGAGCCCAAAGTCATTCCTAAATCATGCAACACCATGTTGAGAAATACCCCTTGCAGAAATATTGCAAGACTGCTCTAAAAGCATTTATTTATTTCAACAAAATTGAGCATTGCCAAGATATTGTTTATTTTAAAAAACTCTAAGCTTCCCCTGGATATTACAGCTCTCGCAATTGCTCTGAAGAAATCACTTTTTTTCATAGTGTGGACCTATGATGTCAAAGCTGGAGACTCCATTGGAACCAATGCACCTTTGGTGAAAGTTATTGTGTCATAGGTCAAACTAGCCAATAGCATTTCATGTAGACAACTTCATCATAGCCTTGCAATTATGTCATGGCCAGATGAGCCAATGATACCACTGCAAAAACTCAGGTGTCAAGTGAGAGGGGGGACTGTTTATTATTTTGTTATACCAAAAGTGCCTGGAATTCAACCAAGCATGGTTAATAAGATAAATCAAAATTAATCAGAGTTGTTCACCAACATGCTTCTGATCTAAATTGCATTTCATATGGAGCTGTGAAGTTAAGCACTTTGTTTACTGTTTGCAGTTTTGTTGGCTGCTCCTTCCAGTGTAAAACTACAAACAATTACTTTAATCCTACGTTGTTTTATTGGTAACACAGGTCACAGGAATGAATATGCAGACATAAGGGTCAATTGACAGCTTTTGAGCAGAGTGCCCCCTCCCCAGGAGTAGTCCAACCTTGCACCTGAATTGCTGTGGTATTATTGGCCACTCTGACAATGATGTAACTGCAAGGCTATGATGAAACTGTCCACAGCGGATGCTATTGGCCAGTTTGACCTATGGCATCATTGATTGCACTAATTTTGTATATCCTCCAGTGCTTGGCAATGGAGTATGCACCTATGACATCATAGGTCCACTCTGGCACTTAGAAAAAAAACTGATTTCTTCAGATCAATTGCTAGAGCTGTAAATGGTCACCCAGGAGTAGTTAAAGTCAGGAACTTGTCAATGATAAAGCATGCCTTGCTGAGGGCCATGTCTGTGGGTTTTGCATTTAATCTATAAGTGTCCGTCAGTGCTATTATCTTGGAAAACAAAAAAAGTTTACACCTTAAAAAAAAAGTAAATGGAACAAGTACACCACTGTGCATAATAGTCTATCTGGTTTGTGTCATTTCCATAAAGAATTATGAGCAGTTAAGCCTTCTTCTCTTACTGCAAAAGTACAGCCAACATTGAAAAAGGCTGTCAAAGCAGTTTAGATTATGACATCTTTAAATGCTTACGTGATCCTGAAGAGGTAGATAAATGCTTTTTTGTGGTCGTAGATATGGATGGTTCAATAGTTATGACGGTAGTCAGGTTTGGGACCCATGTCTCATGATTGTGATAGCATCCGGTTTCATCAACACAATTTTCATCACAGTCACATGTTTGGTCACAAACTAAAAGAAGGTCAATACAATTGCCGCCTCCACAAGAGAAAGTCCCAACAAAACAACCTGAAAATACAACAGGACAGTGTAAGTCCCAATAGAACAACCTGTAAATACAGCAGGACAGCGCAAGTCCCAATAAAACAACCTGTAAATACAGCAGGACAGTGTAAGTCCCAATAGAACAACCTCTAAATACAGCAGGACAGCGTAAGTCCCAACAGAGCAACCTGAAAATACAACAGGACAAGAGAAAGTCCCAACAGGGCATTCTGAAAATACAACAGGACAAGGGTAAGTACCAACAGAAAAACCTAGAAATATGACAGGACAGGGGTTAGTCTCGACAAAACAACCTGAAAATACATCAGGACAAGGGTAAGTCTGATCAGAAAAACCTGTTCATACAAAAGGACAGGGGCAAGTCCAGACTGTACCTGTCCCTGTCCGTCTGATCAAAAGCCTCCACCATCAGTTTGAAATAATTGGTCAGCTCAAACAAAACTAAAATCAGTATGCCTGCATCTGCCAAGCCCAAGTCAAGTCCAGACTGATATGAACATCTGTACTCTAAACGGGGGTTCTTGGCAGGACAAAATCACAAGTCAAACATTTTGTCAGAAAGGTGCTCTCTTAAAATCTCTGTAAACAGGCTTTTAATATGTCTAAAAACTTGATTTAAAGTAATGATTTGAATTTGTATATCTGGTATGTATCCCCCATGTAGCATGAAAAAAAATGTATGTATTGCTTAGGAGACTTTATTAAAGCCTGTGTGGGAGTACAGGTATAGATGATGCTACATGTGGCAGTTAACTATCATTGGTCATCTGGTAATAGTTAACCTTATAACTGCCTCATACAAGTGGCTACAGTCTGTTTGTCCAAAATGGAATGAATAGTTGGATACTATGTATTCATTATGAGGTGTCCCAGTGGACTCACTATCTATCTAACCCCCCCCCCCCCATGATTCCAATCCATGCTGAATTCTTCCAAATTGCAAACTGCGTTTCCAATTTATCCCAGGGAGCATAGTATGTTTTATTATCTAGGGAGCATCGAATTATTGGTCTGTGCTATCCTGTGAGTACATCTGAAGCGCTTTCATCTACTTCGGGAATGCAGATAAGTGACCTGGGGTAAACTTTACTTCAAGAGCAGCAAATATGTATGTTCAAGTTAAATGTACCAACAGACAGAGGCTGGTGTTGCAGAACACTGAGGTTGGCGTAAAATGCGGGGCTTTGAAGCTGGAGTCGGTGTGGTGGATAAAGCAACACCAACTCTGAACCCTTAGCTCTCCGTTTATAGGCATTACGTGTATTGCATCAATTACATGGTCTACAGGGAAAAAAATTAGTTACAAAAAATTTTCATTGGATGTACATTAACACTTGTTGAAGAAGTTTTGTTCAATTATTTTAGGAGGTCAGGAACAATCTATTTCATTTACAACTCCAAAGTCGACAACCGGACTCCGACTCCGCCCAAAAACCTCCTACTATTCTGATTCCAAAACCCTTATTGTTACATATATCATGAGCCAAAATGGCCTTGAACTGAAGGAATGCAATTACTTCATGCGAAATTGATAATAATATATAATAATATAATAATAATATTAAGTATTTATATAGCACCAATTCCAGTAAACTGCTCATTAGCGCTCAACAATCCTTCTGCAACCCGTCTATGCCTATTGCTGCACCGCTAACTATTTCCGCATGATTTTTAAGAATATGTTAATTGTCTTTAAAAGAAAATTGTATCAGTACTTACGTGATTCTGCGCTTAAAGATGGACACAGCAAGACAACAATTGTCATATAAACACAATTACAGTAAAATTGAAACATACTTCCTTCCTTGTACCAAATGGAAAGTATGCAGGGAGTTACAATATTTTAATAAAAAACTTGCTTACTTTGCTGATAGATTAGAGATAACGATGAATGAAATATCACTGGGTCATTGTTATCTGATAGACTATCCATGTTTTTGGTTTTTAAAGAATTATGAGACCTGGTTCATTGATATTACCAGCGTAATATCCGTTCTATGAACGGGACTTCGAACATCATACCCTGTAAGTTACACAAATTTAAGTAATAAAATGAAAGAGGAAGACAGCAGAAAACCACAGATGGCAACAATGAAAATACAGTAATCGTTTTTAACAGTAAGAATAGTGAGCACGACTATATATGCAAGGGGTCTGTGTTTGAAGAGACCTCTAGTGGCGGCTCTATTTGAGGGGGGGTCTCTATTCGAGGTGGGTCCTATAGAACAGACGCATTAGAATGATGAGAGATGGTTATTTTCGTAATGTAAGAATAATTCACCAGGGTGGTATTCCCCCCCCCTTGCTCAAGATTTCCTAGTTACTCCACGGGTCGTATAGCCGAAAGGTTCAGTTCATTATTTTTGCTGACCCGGATGTACATGTATGGCTTGCTACTCCACCTCAAGTTTCCAAACACTAAACAGAAATTACCGAATTTCTCAGGGAAAAAAAGATGCAATGATCTATTCAAAATCAAAACTTCAGATTATCAGTGTTGATTATCAACACAAATGAAATCCTAAAAACGTCTATCATGATACACTGAAGTAGCTGATAACAACGTGTGACCTATTATGCTTATCATAAAGGAATGAATATTTTGTGGAATGTATTGACGCCATTCGAGGAAATTAATGCCTTTCTTTAAGGCGGAAACCGTGCATGAACTATAGTTTTACAGTGTTTACATCATAATTATCATAATTATATATTTTGTGTCCAAAGGAGTGACTCATAATTCTGAATCAAGTGAGTACTGTTGTTATATCCACATTTGTATCAATTTGCTTGTAAACGCCACGAAAAATCCAATATCATAATCAAGTTTGTCCATTTAGAGCTCTTTGCAGATTGGCGATCCACCAGTCTTGTGAAAATGAGAACTGCATGCTGCTGCCACCTGGCTCAAAAGCTAGGTTTGTATGCAGCTCCAAGGAAATAGTTCCAATTTCATGACACATTCACAAAGTTTCTATTGAACATTGAGATTAACCAGAATGAGACTCGCCAATCACATGCTCTAAAGAAGTAGACAAGGCCATCAGCATGCTCAGAAACAGCCCTGGTTTTTTCCTAACAAAATTTTGCAAGTTCCACACAATGGGCTGGCGTGGACCGCTCACTGGAGCTTGAGAAATTTCACACTTTCCACTAGGTGGCACCACATGACAAAAAGAGGATAAAAAATAACGTGCAAGCACTTTAACAGCTGCTTGTAGATAGACTTAGTATCTATCTATCTATCTATCTATCTATCTATCTATCTATCTATCTATCTACATGTATATATCCTCCCTCCCTCCCTTCCTCCCCCATCCCTTTTTTCCTTCCCATATTTTCCTTCCTATACTTTCCTTCCTATACTTTCCTTTTTTCTTCCTTTTTTCCTGCCTTTTTTCCTGCCTTTTTTCCTTCCTTAATTCCTTCATTCATTTTTTCTTTTGAATCTGCAAAGACTGGATCTGGCTGCAGCTGTTGCTGCTGGTTTCACTGCAGCTGATAATTTGAAACTCCCGCCAAAAACGAACATTTTAGTTTCGTAAATAAAAATTTTAATGTCACAGAAGTTTACCAAAAGTTGATGGAAGCAAGATAAAATTATATTTAGGCTGCAAGCAAAGTTTTAATGACATAGGTGAAACAACACGACCAGGGGAGTTGTCATAAGTTTTCTTGGAACTCCTCCCGTAATACAGGCTGCAAGCAGCTGTAAAAAGGGAATGATAAAACAATAGCTTATTTTAAGAAATATATTGCAGGTGAAAAGATTATAGATAACTTGAACTGTGATCCTAATATGGATCATAATATAAATTATAATAAATTAAACAACATTCTTAAAAATGGTTAAATTTGATAGACATAAGCATAAAAAGACAAAATGGATTACACTTGGTATAATTCGGTCCATCAGATTCCGTGACAAATTGTACTACAAACTGAAAACAACTAATGTAAACAATCCTATATATAACAACTTAGAAGTAAACTTGAAAACTTACAACAAAATTCTTAGAAAGCTTATACGTGATGCAAAGAAATCCTACTATAATGATATTCTGAAAAAATATAAGAATGATATTAAGAATACTTGGATAGTAATAAAAAAACTCATGAATAAGAATAAGAAAATTGACAACTTCCCAGAATATTTAATGATTAATGACAAAAAGATATATGACAAACAGGAAATAGTCAACGCCTTTAATAACTTTTTCACTAACATTGCTACTACAATTGCATCAGAACGAACTTCTCACCCAGACAATTCACATATGGACTATATGGAAAATCCTTGTGAAATAAATTTACAATTCAAACCAATCACTACTAGTGATACCATAAAGATAATAAATGACCTTAAGTCCAAGACAAGTGTAGGTGTCGATAATTTATCACCTAATCTACTAAAAAAGATCAAAGATGAAATTGTACAACCCTTAACTGTAATAATAAATCAATCTCTTTCAACAGGCATTTTTCCAGATTTACTCAAGATAGCTAAAGTATCCCCAATTTTCAAGAAAAATGATAAAGCACAATTGAATAATTACAGACCCATATCCCTACTCCCCGCAATCTCCAAAGTTTTTGAAAAAGTAATAGCCAAGCAAATACATGAGCACTTTAAATCACAAAATCTTTATTATGACTATCAGTATGGGTTTAGACAAAATCATTCCACCGAATATGCAACTCTTGAATTAGTAGACAGACTTATTTCTGATATGGATGTTGGAAAAATACCTCTTCATGTTTATATAGACCTAAGTAAGGCTTTTGATTGTGTAGATCACAAGAGTCTGTTCGCTAAACTAGTACATTATGGACTAAGAAATACTTCCCTATCTCTTCTTAAAAGTTATCTAAGCAATAGACAGCAATATGTTGAAATAGATTCCTTCAAGTCTGACTACCAAGCTCTGAACATAGGTGTTCCACAAGGCTCTGTTCTTGGACCCCTTCTCTTTATTATCTATATTAATGATATTCCAAAATACAGTAATTTATTTCATTTTGTGACATATGCAGATGATACAACCTTATTTGTCTCCCTTAACTCCGATAATGGCCCTTCTGAACAAATATTAAACTCTTAACTGGAATCAGTCTGTAAATGGTTGAATCTCAATAGACTCTCTTTGAATGTATCCAAAACTAAGTGCATGATTTTCAATAAATCTAACCGATATCATTCTAGACCAAATTTGAAAATTTATGAATGTCCTATTGAATTTGTAGACAGATTTAGTTTCCTTGGTATTATTTTAGACAGCAAACTTAACTGGAGACACCACACTGACAGCATAGCAAAAAAGATAACTAAAGCTGTATGTATACTAAGTAGACTGAAATATTACGTACCAAAAACCTGTTTGAAAACAATATATGACTCCCTAATATGTTCACATCTGAACTATGGATTATTATGTTGGGGATTTGAATCAAAGCGTTTAATTAAGCTACAGAAAAAGGCTGTTCGAAATGTTTCTCTTAGTAAATATAACGCACATTCAAACCCTATATTTAAAAAACTTCACTTTCTAAGCTTGGAAGACATGTTTAAAAGAAAGGTCCTTAACTTCTACTACAAATTAGTCAATAGTGACACCCCCATATATTTTAGTAAAACTTTTAATATTATTAGACAGCAAGATACTCATAAACATTTTACTCGTAACCAGAAATATATGATTCCAAGAATCTATCATACCTTTGCTGCATGTAACCTTCAACAATATCTGCCGAAACTATTAAATGAAAGTTATAATTTTTTTTCTCTCTTTTTCTTCCTCCTTCCATACCCTTGTAACCACGGATTTATTACTAACACTGTGTTGCTCTTGCTATTGCCATGTGAATTATAAAATGAATGTATTTGAATTGTTTTAAATGGTAGCAGAATGTTAGCGTTCTTTCTTTGAACTTAGTTCTGTTACCATGATCCATGTTAAATTAATTTGATTTATGCAATTGTGTTTCATATCTGGGTCTAATAAATATCTTCTTCCTTCCTTCCCTCCTTCTTCCTATTTTCTGCCAAGGCTGGAAAAATCAGTGATAATGAAACAGCGGTCTGCTTGTAGACAGGCGATCCACTGGAAAAATCAATTTTCTAATTTTTAACTAGCAAACTGGCTTTGCCACATCATTGACAGTTTTCTGTCGGTCTCCTAATCTTCTTATGAAGTACCGTAAGTAATTTAATTAGTTTGTTAAATTGTCACCTATGCTGCTAGATATGATAAGCCTTGATTATCAACTGATTAACCGTAACTGACACAAACAAAACATGTTTAAGCCTGTGACATCACAAGACCAAGTTGAAAGTTGATTTTGAAACAGTTTCGACCACTAATCCACAAAAAGCTCTAATTTGAATTTATGGCATCTAGTTAGTGCATGATATATATGGACATTCATAATCCCTTTGAGGGTATATTCTTTTAAAAAGGTTGAAATAGCAACCAAAACCTACATTTAGATAGTCCAGCTGCACTGAACTCCCACAATGCAACCCTAGTCTAGCCGATTGCCTATTGCTTTACAGGTCGAAACTAGCGCATCAGATTCGTTGCGGCAGTTCTAGTCCTGTTTAACCTATCAAAATTGGCCTGTCAAGCAATGAAAAGGTGCCCTACCTTCTGTGCATGTTGTTTGGCTACGTATCCAACACATTTTGGCTTTCATTACCCTTTTTTTCTTTGCAAAATCCATCAATTTCATATCGAGGGGTTGAAGAATGTCTTCATAAAATGGTGACTTTGTTGATTCAATTGACACAATTAAGGAATTCTGGGATTTGGAATAATCATAACAAGCAGTAAGTGATTTGAATAGCCAAGCCGACAAAAAACAAACCTACAAACAGCAAACAACATACTTTGGAACCAATTGTAACAACACAGCTGAGCGCTTTTCACGCAAAATTGAAACTTCAAATCAATGGTCATGTGTATGATAGTCTTGCAGGTCGAATTTGCCGCATCAGATATGTGGCAGCACTTTACACACTGCTAGCCGATTGTTTAAAAAAAATGTCAGAAGGTAAAAACTCACTGTACCTTTTCAGTTTGGGGATCTGCTTATGGTAATGCACAAAATCTGTATTTCAACATGCTGATCAACCATGTGATTTGCGAAATTGTATTTCATGTGGGGTCTGATCCACACACCATGCATCCATTAAGTGATCCATTGTCTTGAGATGCCCTGATTGGCTGGTTGTTATGAGTTTATTTGATAGTGGTCAATTTGCTCCAATATATGTCATGCCCAGCCGCATTTTATCAACTGGAAATTGTACTGATAGATAGGTAGATAGGTAGATAGATAGAGAGATAGAGAGATAGAGAGATAGAGAGATAGAGAGATAGAGAGATAGAGAGATGGAGAGAAAGAGAGACAGATGCACAGATAGAGAGATAGATATAGAGATAGATAGAGAGATAGATAGAGAGATAGATAGAGAGAGAGATAGAGAGATAGATAGAGAGATAGATAGAGAGATAGATAGAGAGATAGATAGATATAGAGATAGATAGAGAGATAGATAGATAGACAGATAGATAGACAGACAGATAGACACACTGATACAATGCAGATGGATAGATAGATCCTGGTAGATAGGTGGTCACATAGAGGGAAAGATAGCTTGAATTATACTTTCCCTGGATGGATTGATTGATTGATTGATTGACTGATTGAGGAAAAACAGTATATTGATAAAAGTGCATGTAGCAATAAATAATCTTTGATCACAACTGGCGTTGTCTCCATTTCCAGAGCAATGTATTGTACACATCTCTTACTATCTCTCAGTGTTTTTCTGAGAAATTTTGCGGTCTGGTCTGGTCATTTGTGGGCTGATTCAATCACTGTTTCTCATGTATAATCTTGAGAGGATTAACCAATGAGATTTCTGCTGCACAACTGAATGAATGAGTTCGAGATCTGGGGTCACAGTTGTGCACTGTTTGTCTCAACTAAACCCATTTTCGCTAATCAGTTTTACAGTTACACAATCGGTTCTCTCATGCTTGAAAAGGTCATGACAAAACTATGTTTATGCTTATTGACAGCCTATGACCTTAATTGACAGTGAGGCTATGGAATGTTGAAAAAAATTTGCGAATGTTGAAGGAGCTTGGAATTTTTTAATCTGAAGCTCAGTGATTTACCAGGAGAAGTCCAAGTAATAGAATTTTGCCAAGTGAATGCTAACATCTTAGACATCACAGGTATGTGGAGTTTGAGAGTGGTTAAAATACATGGACTCAACAGACAGTGTAGGAAATGGCATGTTTTGATATTCCTGTGCAATTTCGCCCAATTTGTGGCCCTGCTTGGGCTTGTCTCACAATTATATGTGTATAATCGTGAAACAAGGTTTTTGTCTAATGCAACCCCTTCTCTCAAGTTGGGAGCATAGGGTGCTAGCTACCAAAGGGCCTTTGAACAAGTATTGAACCCATAAAAAAATTTAGAACTTTTTTCGTCTGGGGTTTCTTTATCTAAACCTTCAAGAACCTTCGGCATTAAGAGAGTAGCGTAACATTTCCTGAAAACTTCCAAGGCCTGTGCCAATGTAATTTTTTTCCTATTGGTGATCAAGAATGTATCATGGTTTTAAAATGTTTCAGACTGCCCACCCGGTACATTTTCCTGCGGCGATGGCAGTTGTATTGATCCACTCTTAGTCTGTGGCAGAGCATGTGATTGCGATAGTGATGGTGACGGTGATTGTGTTGATGAAACAGACTGCTTCTACGATCAAATCACGTTAACAGCAAGAGCACCAGGTGAGAAACTAGTGCAATTGATTGGAAAGTCATATATATGTAAATGCAAAAACAGTTGTTAGATATAAAGTAAATCTGTGGCTTAAGGGACCGTTCAGAATTTATGACTGGGGGGGGTGGGAGTTTTGGCCGAGGGGGTACAAACTTTTCACACGTGTTTCAAGGGGGGGGTATTAATTTTTGACAGTACTTTCAAGGGGGGGGTAAGAAATTTTAACAAAGAAAAAATGTTAAAAAACACGCATAAACTTATTTTATTTGGACTTTTTTACGCGCAAAAGTCCGCAAAATGACGCGAATCTGTACGCGTTGCCTTGTATAAGAGTATATATGTGTGTATTGCTTTGTATGTCGATGGGGGGGGGGGGGGGTACTAAAATTACGCATGAAACCTAAGGGTGGGGTACTAAAAATCCGCATGAAACTCAAGGGGGGGTATCAATTTTTGACGGGAAGTTCCAGCAAAACTCCCACCCCCCCCCCCCAGTCATAAATTCTGAACGGTCCCTAAGGCCTCATGATAGGATACAACCCCGCTGCATTTATTTATACCCGTGATATAGATTATCCCCTTTTTATCCCCACTTCCTCTTGATTCTCCCACTTGCCCAAATTTTCCCCACTTATAATCTCCTCCCTTCTCCAATTCCCACTTATCATCGAAGAATCTTCTACCCAGATTGTGTACTGTCGGTAAAGTTTATAGAAATATTTCAAATACTTCTGGAAATATCACCTAAGAAAATATCTTTTACTCTTTGCGCAAATGCCATATTGTGTTTATTTTGACGTACACCGTGTGAGCATGTCCGACATGATGACATTTTGCCTTATAGCTCAGCTCCTGTTGCACTTGGAGCTTTGGTTGATGACTTGTCTAATACGTGTACCCTTATTACCTGATGAGTAATGTAGCATGGCTTCATGTCTGGGTAAAAATGGAGTAGCTTAGGTAAAATGGGAGGCCTATACACAAGCTGCTAAAGCGTCAAATCTGTAAATTGAACTTTAAGGAACTACCCTCTTTCAATTTCAGATATGGAAACAGTTCTTCTGGGCACAATCGCACTTGTGCCTTTTTGTACTTTTTTACTCTACGTAATCTGCAGCTTATGCAGAAAGAAGTACTGTGCAGGAAAAAATGAGCGGACGGCACCCGACAATCCACCTGATGCCAATTCGTCCCAGAATCTCCCCGGACAAAGTCAACAGACTTCACATGAGTATCAACCTCCGCGAATATATCAACCTTATTCACTGCAACCGAATAGTAGCCAGCAGATATACAGCACACCTTCTCCTTACAACCGAAACATAGAGAGTCATTATCATTATCCCTCAACGCCATATTCTCCAGATGGACCACCTTCATACGAAATGACCAAACATGCTGGGCCTACAATCCAAGATGGTGGTGAAGACTTACCGCCCCCTCCCGCTTATGAGACCCTTGGTGTTCCGACTGTTGCCGCGACTGCTCCTTCTGAAACAAACATACAAGTGAAATATTTAAATGCCGAAGCATGAAGAGGGTAACACTTAAACGCAAGAAATAAATAATATTCCGAAAGAAAATGTTAAAAAAAGGCGGAAGATAATTTTAAGAAGAAGAAGAAGGTAGTCACGCATGAAGAGAAAAAAGTGCCAGGATCATATTATGGGATGTCTGAATCACTTTTTTTATAAAAACCATCTGGCTCACTCCTGGCATGTTTCGGTGGCTCTGTCCCATCTATAATATAGATTTTTAACTTAATGGTCTGATTCTATTTGACGGTAATGCTAATTTGCCAATAACATCATGGTTGTGTCGTCATTCTCTGCGTTCAAGTGATTCTTGTGAAACTTCCGTGGTATAAGTAGAGGGTCTTGAGCCGGGGCGTAGGGGAGACCGGGGCTGGTTGTCACAGGGGCAGGTTGTCACACTTTTTATTGCACTAAACTATGGAGTCACACAGCTCAACCAATCATTGTTTATTGCTTTTATAACTCACTGGAGTCTTTTTGAAAAATCTTGACCCCTGGAAGGGAGTCTGGTAGGCACACGGTCTGTTAAAAATTTCCTGTCACAAAAAGTAATTTTTTACCTTCAACTTGCATGCAATGCTAGTCTTAATCAAATAGTTGTTGAAAAAGGTACAGTTAAAGTTACCCAGAATGATAAAGAATTTTGCTAAATATGGACAATTTCCTGTACATTATAACATAAACGTGTGATTATTAATCTTTACAACTAGTTTTTAAAAGTTATTTTTTCATTACATAAATTATTTAGTTATTTCCTTTACTTTTCTTGATAGTGCCAAAGATAGTGCCTCCCACCTCCAGCACAGCCATCATAGATGACGTCACAATGTCCATTGTTACAAATATATTGTTATAAGTTAACAAATTCTAACAATGGTGATGACGTCATAGAGTTGATAGCAAGCAGACTGAAGATTTTTTTCCGTGCGTACCCGAAATAAATCTAGGGGTCATTTGGTGCTTTCTAATGCCCATTAGGACAAGTAAAAATGCTCCAATATCAAAGAAATTTTGCATACCTTATGGTATGGCTCCATTACACAAGACAGTCCAAAAAACAGGAAAACTTTGAGTGAAATCCTGACCTATCATTCAGAGCAACTTTAATACACTTACCATATAAACATTTTTTTAAATCTTCATTAGAACAAATAGTGAAAATTTTGATAACAATGGCCTTGGTCACCCGTTTTTGGAATTTTCATCAATCGGGGCAGGTTGTCACACTTTTTGGAGCTGGTTGTTACCTATTAGTACCCGGCTTTTAAACCAAAAAAACTAACCCAAATATAAATTAGTGCTTTATACATGCTATTGATGACTGAAGATGTATGCAGATATTGCAATGTGTTAAAATAAAATGACTTCAAATTTATATGTAAAATTTTCCAAAAAAATTGTAAAAATTCTACTCCAGATCAGAATGCTTTCCTGCTGATTGGTAAGCCTTCATTCATAGTACCCTTGTACACAGTAGCATGTTTGTTAAGGTCTTCACTGGGCAAGTAAAGGATTCCTCATATGTCAAAAATAACTTTTCTTAGTCCAGATCTGCCCTAAAGAGTTCCCGTTCCTGCATTTGAGCTCATAACCAAAAGTGTGACAAACTGCCCCGAGAGTGTGACAACCTGCCCGAAAACGTGACAACCTGCCCCGAATTCTGAATTTTAAAAAATGTCCAATAGGTCATCAAGATTTCGAATGATATAGGTATATATTCACCAGATAGGTTAAAGTCACTCCCCTTTTGCCATTCATACAGAATGGCAGTGTTCCTGCATGCTTTATATAGAAATAGTAGCGTGTTTAAGTTTTACACATTGTGACAACCTGCCCCTGTGACAACCAGCCCCGGTCTCCCCTACACCAGGGGGCCACATGATCTTTTTACTCGCTGTGCCAATTATATATTTTGCCCAGTCACAATATTAATTGAGGGGGAGGGTGACATCGGGGGGGGGGGCATGCACACAGGTTCAATATGGGAGGGAAAGTAGTCCCGATATGGGGACACCACTGGAAACTTGTCAAATACAAATTCGAAATTTTTTATTTCACATTGTGAATTTCACTGTCTCACATAGTCCAAAACAGTTTGAAATTAAGAATTAATTGAAAAATTATGAATTATAACTGCAAGTTTAAATTGTGACTACGAAGCAATAAAAAATGTTATCATAATTATTGAAATCTTGGATATTAAGACATTTTTGGCACCAGTTTTGATATCCATTTCTAAAAACTGTGACCCATTTAGTTTCTAGGTGATCTTTAGAGATATGCACTGAAAACATGTCATCCAAAGCATCTGTTTACATATATTCATGTGATGGAGTACAAAATAAGATATTTATTTCTTACTAAAATAAATTTAACATTGCACAGAAGATATACACTGTAAAAAGTGACACTTTACAGCTGAGAACTGTTGTTTTTATGGCATGCACGTTTGTTTTAACGACCGGTAACTGCTGGTAACTGGGTTTACAGCGTATATTATTTACTTTTTCGAGGTTCATATATATATTCAGTGGCCATATTGGACCTGTGCCCCCCAGGTGCCCCCCCATATGAACTTTCCAACTCTGGCTAAAATATACAATTAGTATGGTTGGTGCCCCCCCCCAGAGAATCGCGTGCCCCCCCAGGTGCCCCCCTATTCGAGACCCCTCAGTTATGCCACTGTATATATTTTTTCAACGTTGCAATGAATAATTATAACATTTTCCGGGAGTTACAATGACATTGTATAAAGCTTATCAGTACCTGATCTGAATTTATGTAAATACTGACATATTGTTTATCAGTTCTATAACTTACAAAACTCCCAGGTTATCAGGCAGTAGGAACATGTAATGGACCCCAAATAAAGATCAAACGTCAAACTGCACAGCGATGTTGGAAGTACGGTTTTGCTGCTGTTTTGTTTTGGTGGTTGTATTTATTTCTGCGGTAACAGGAGCGAGCCCTTCGCGTAAGTACTTCCATTTGCTTTGAAAATTTAAATACTTTCGTGATTTGGAATTTTAGCAGTATTTTCAAAACACATAGGCCTATCGAAGTTCATGAAATCTAATAATATATGACATTCGCTCTTGTTCGCAGCTTGTCACAAAAATAGAACAATGTCAGTATGATGGTATGAAGGTCTGAAACACTTTTTTGAATGGTTTATACAATGCAGATATCAGGAGCTTTATGCTCAGAGAATATAATTTAAAAAGCTATATAGTGAACATAATAAAAGCTTTATAGATCTGATACATAGTATAATTTCCCAACTTTATGAAGAATTATCGTTTGTTGACAATTTTCAGGCCTGCACACTGCATGATTTGTTATTGTAGAAAGACAGTGACATGACATGACGACATTGTGTCGAGAATTGGAAAGCATCTACACTTTTGATGTTATGCGAACTTCTTCAGTCAGCGCATGTTTTAGCATCTCTGGGCACAAAAATTATTTTCAAAATCTTATTAAATATGGAAATTCACTTGATACAGACTACTATAAATAGCATCAATGCATAATTTCAGTTCTCAATATCATACACAGTGGCGGATCCAGACACGATAGTCTAGGGGGGGCCCGGACCTGTTTCGGCATTCGCGGGCCTGCGTTATCGCAATTTTCTTCCAAATACTATTATTAATCTTGGCAGTCTAGGGGGGGGGGGGGGGGCCGGGCCGCCCAGGCCCCCCCCCTGTATCCGCCACTGATCCAAAACAAATGAATTAATTAACACTCTTTCAAAGGTTTGTCCAAATCAGACAACACAAAAGTTAAAATAAGTAAATCTGGGGGTCTTCCAAAATATTGGGTATATCAAACAAAATAAGTTATATACATGTATATTTATACATGTTATCTCTTATCGTATTACTCATTCTCCTCACCCAGTGCTTTGTTATCGGAAGTTTATGTACTAACTTATTGCTTATTCATTCAAGGTGTTTTGATCTTATATTAAACTTTCGTGAAGATAACTGGGTCAAAATTTGATAAGTCTGAAATTCTTGTCTCAGGTGTTTAACAATAATTCATGATGGCAGGAAGACCAATAGAGGACCTCTTGTTGTCATTTGTCATAGACAAGGATATTAGCAAAACTTTTAACACAAAAAATATGCGGCAGAATATTTTTATCCCATCCAAAAATAGCATTGAAGTGGCCTACCCCCATGAAAATGGCCTGTCTCCAACAACGTTTTCTTGGAAAGATCGTATCAAAAAAACTAGTACAGGATCCTAATTCAATTAAACTCTTCCATACATGGAGTCTTGACTGTCAGTCTTCTAAAAACTGGTCACCAATAGCTGAAATAATATTCTGTATAACAGCAGGTGGTTGTAGTGTCGATGTCTCCAATATTGCGTCATTAGCATCACGCCGGATTTGTTTCTTAATAAAAATTAAAGGGACACATATTCTGTGAGAAAACCTTGTGTCTGATGTTGTCTGAGAACCCAAGAAAACAACTGAACTATCTGTAGCTCTGTATCATTTATGTAAACCAACATATTAGAGCATTTCTGTTGGTATGTCAGATGTCCTATCTCAATTTGTCATTAGCAAACGTCTTGCTACTCTATTTTGACTACATATTTCTGGACCAAAATAACTGTGAACATGTGTCTGGTGTTCATAAGGTCATTGCATGCACATACAGGGGCTTCTATCCCCCCCCTGAGGCAACGAAGCATATCCCCCCCCCCAATTCAGGGTATACAATAAGCGTGCAACAATCCCAAAATGTGCAGTGATCAGTTGGAAATGTGCAGTGATCAATATGAATTTGTGCAGTGATCAAATTCACCCTTTTTGTGCTAAATTAAATTGTAGAATCTCAACACAAAATACTTTGCATTTCAACCAATTTGATACTTTTGTCTGCCTTATGATGGTCAATTGGTCATCTTTTGGAAATTTGTAATGCTTGATATCAAAATGTCAGCCCTTAAGCATGTTAAGAACACCGATTGGGTATTCCATATTAATGGCGACAGTTTGCGCAAGACAATACGCGCAGTGATCAAATTTTCTTATTTTATACCCTGCCCCCCATCCCCCCCAGCCGTGCATTGTTCTTCCATGAGCACCTCCTCCTCGGCACTGCCCCAGCCACTTACGGACACATTAGATGACCGCTTATACAGCTTTTTAAACATTCAGCAAGCCAAAAATTATCAGTAATTTTCAGAAATACTAAATATGTTTACTCGATATCAATATTGCTTGTGATATTGCAATAACAATACAGTCTTGCTCATAAATATGGAATTCCTTTTGAATGTTATCAAGGTCAACAATAGATGTGGTGTTGGTCCCTTATACCACTTCGAAAGGCACCTTCACTATTTTAGACCGAATTTGGAAATTCTTGGTTGGATGGCTCATGCACTCCACCTTCACAAACCCCAGTTATGTGCCCCAGTGGAAGTTGCTAAATTTATCAATATCTTAGGACAATGCTGATGCATTCAATATTCATAAGCAAGAGTGCATTTTCAAAATATATCACCCAACCCTACTTTTTGCCCAAGCTTGCCCAGAATTGATTCAGCAGGTAATCTCCTCTCCCCAAGGATTTAGCAAGTACCCCCTGCCTACCAGCCAGAATAAAAGTGGGTTATTAATCTTTTAGTTCCTGACAAAGTTTTAATTTCTTCATTGCAATAATCAGTAAAATGTCAGGGAGAGGAATTTCTTTATCCCCCTGTTTAGTTATTTTACTCTGCCATCTCATCGATCAACCCTCATGAGCATCCGAAATTGGGCTTAGAGGACTGCACTTACCATATCTATTTGTCTATTAAAAAAATCACATCTTCGCGTACACTTTTGGTTCACTGCATTAATCAGTGGATTATAAGGATGGAGGGAGGACTTGTTTTTTGTCTGATTAGTTGTTTTATAAAAAAATGATCCATTTCAATACATTTTTTTTCTTCATTGCATTAATAAGGTGAATTGCAGGAGGGGGGGGCGGGGCAGATTTCTTTCTCCCTCCATTTAATCGGGGAATATAAGGGTGAGAGATTTCTTTCAGTCCTGTTTAGTTTTCAAATTTCATCAAGCAAAACTTCTTTCTCACTCAATTATTTTGTGGAATTTATTTGGGGGGTTTGTTTCCCTGACCATTTAGTTGTGGAATTTAAGGGGGGGATATATTTAATCCCATTTACTTGTAGAATTTCAGGGGGGAATTGGTTTTTCTGCCTGTTCGGTTGTGGGATTTCATGAGGGGGGGGGATTTCAGTTGTAGAATTACAGAGGGGTCATTTCATTCTTACCCATTTAGTTAATTGTGGAATTTTAGAGGGGGGATTTTTTTCTCCAATGTATAGTTTTAGAATTTCAGAGGGATTTCTTTCTCGCCGGTTTAGTTGTAGAATTTCAGGAGGGGGGATTTCGTTTTTCCTGTTTTTTTTTCTGGTATATCAGGGGGGGATGTGGAGTTGTGGAATTTCAGAGGGTTCCCGGCAGAGAGGGGGGAATTTCTTTCTCTCCTGTTCAGTTGTTGAATTTCAGAGGGGGGGGGGAATTTCTTTTTTCTGTTTAGTTCGGGAATTTTTTAGAGGGGGAATTTCATTCTCCACTGTTTAGTTGTAGAATTTCAGGGGGGGGGGGGGTTCCGTTTTTCCTCTGTTTACTTCTGGTTTCAGTTGTTGAATTTCAGGGGGGGGGATTACTTTTTGGTGTAGTTCTGGAATTTCAGAGGCGATTTCATTCCCCCCCCCAAGTTTAGTTGAAGAATTTCAGGGGTGGGTTTCATTCTTCCCCATTTTTTTGAGGGGGGATTTCTTTCTCGCCGGTTTAGTTGTATAATTCCAGGGGGGGGAGATATTTTGTGTTTCCCCTGTTTATTTCTAGTATATCAGGGGAGGGTCTCTTTCTCCCCCTATTTCATTGGAGAATTTCGAGGGGGGGATTTCTTTCTCCCACTGTTTAGTTGTGGAATTTCAGGGGGGGAGAGAATTCATTGCTTTCACTGTTTGGTTTTTTCACAAAAAAATCTTCTATTTTCGAAAGTTTCTGTTCATCGCATTAATCAGTAAAATTTCAGGGGGGGATTTCTTTCCCCCCCCTGGCTTCTGTTGGAAGCGATCCGCTTCCACAAACCCCTCTGTAGAAGCCCCTGTATTACCAGACAGCCAGTTTTCCACTGGTCCCTGCAAAGATTTTTACTGTAATTATCATAAGCATCACGCTGTCATTAGCATCATGTCAAAAATGGCTTATTGCCTTTGCGTCACTAAAATTTTGTTGCAGGTGACTGGAGTTGAAATCAGTTGAATATATATTATCAATAAATGTTTCAACAGACTACTACATAACATTTTTGCATTTTCCTTGTATCTGACATGCTTAGTATGAAGTTTGATGCTTCTCTGAAACTACTAACCAAATATGGGGTGCCACTAACGTTTAACCATTGTATAGCATCTGAAATATGGTTTAGTAAAGACACTGGGCACTGGAGGAAGTAGTGGAGATCATCTTTATTATTCATAATCCAAACTATTGATGAAAAGAGTGTTTTTGTTTGTTTTTGTAAATTTCTGGTTCAAGGACATGTTCTATCTCAATGACTATTGGTCATAGAGACCTGAAATATAGCTCAATGTGTGCAGAGAAGCCACTTTCCTATTGGTTGGTAATACATTATTCAGTGGTACAGATTTCAAGTTATAGGCATGATGCTAATGACACACATATTTGGTATTTTATTTGATTAAATGCAGTTTCTCAAAAATTATTTGTAGACTTGTAGACAGTTTAGGCTGAAACCGGTGGTTGTTGACACTAGAGACCTGGAACTTGGCCCAAAATGTACAAGCAACTTGCCTAATCATTGGCAATAGATTGTTTAGCCCTAAGTGGTCAGGATTTTTTAGTTAGACGTTTGATTTTAATGACAGTCAAAAAACATTACAGCTATGTTTATCACCTCAGTATAGATCAGCGGGGCATTGGGACCCTTGGACATGAAAGTGCGGTGATAGCTGACTGTTTGACCCACCCAACGCAAACTTTAAAAGGCATTTCTGGAATGAAAAATTTTCAAAATTTTTTCAGCTGAAATTTCAAGGTTTTAAAATTTTGACCCAACTATATTTTGTCCAAATTAAGGAATACATTATGAGGGCTTACGTAATAACAACTTCTACTGGGTTACCAGACAGTCCTACCAAAAATTCACGGGCTGAATTGCTAATTGTAACCAATCTTTAGCTGAAGACTGCCTTTATTATCTGTTCCAGAAGTATCAGCATAATACTAATAAGTATAGTGAGTTTTTCCTGGCCCCGAAGATGTGGCAAAAGCAAGGTTTTTCTCATTATAGGTTAAATTTTCAAACTTTGTTTTTTGTCAGTTATATTTCATCAAATAGTATTTTGCTGGCCTGTGGTACAGATTTGACTTAAGCGATTTAATTGCCACATAGCTTAGTCTGTCTTGTGCTGGGCAAGTAAAAGATCCCTCACATGGGGTAAATCTGGGCTTAGAGGGCTACAATTACCATATCTATCTGTCTATCCAGGGAGCTAAGTCCATGGTCTATCTATCTATCTATCTGTCTATCCAGGGAGCGAAGTCCATGGTCTATCTATCTATCTATCTGTCTATCCAGGGAGCTAAGTCCATGGTCTATCTATCTATCTATCTATCTGTCTATCCAGGGAGCTAAGTCCATGGTCTATCTAGAAATCACTGAATTCGAACACAAACTCATTGACCTGCAAAAGGTGATGGGATCATTCTGATGTGACATAACGAGCTATGTTTCTTTACAGCCACGAAATTTGATATGCTAAGAGCGTGGACCGTTGCACTGTGAAAATGGTACTTCGTGAATCATGATAGTTGATGAAGTGTCATCTACTCTACATTCAAAATGAAAAACATAAAAGCTGTTTGATTAGCCATGATCAAGAGAAGGCGATTTGCTTTGTCATAACTGATTTTAGAGTAATAATCAGATGAATAATCACTTCCTTTGCCTGTCACCAACAACAAGCGGGATTAGTCTCACTAAATAAAATTAACATGTATGATTATGACAAAGAATTGATAAGCATGATGACACACGAAGTGCCGTTTTCACAGTGCAGCATGTATCAAATTTCCTGACCGCTGACTGTAACTTTCAGTGATGTAGTCGAGGCCAGGCCATCCGAGACCAAGGCAAGGTCAAGGATTTGGCATCCAAGACCGAGCCCAGACGGAGGCCATTAAAATATGGTCCTAGAGGCCAGCCTCCAGACCTTCAACACTGGTAACTTTGGTATGCCTCATTCTAAGTCATATAAATTCCATTTTCAGCATGTGACAACTTGTTTTGGTGCTCTAACAATCGCTGCATTCAGCCAACCCTGGTTTGCAATTCCAATGATAATTGCGGAGATTTTTCTGATGAAAGATCCTGTGCCGGTATGTTGGAATTATAACAGCGCATTTCTACGATCAATTTGTTGTTCTTGATCAATTTTTATGAGCATGTATGGCAACAATTTACCTTCAGGGTATAATAAAGTTAACTTGACTTGACTTGGCAACGTCCTCAAAGTTTAATTCAAAATGGAACTATACACTGTAAAAATGCCTCCCCAATAGCAAGTTTTCATTCAACACTCTAAAAAATTTCAGACAAAATTGGTTTTTTAAAATCCATGTTGGTTTTGCATTGAAATTTGGTTTTTCAAAAAACCATTTTGAATCTAAAAAACCAATTTTGTCCCGGCATTTTTTAGAGTGAAAGACTGTCAGGAAGTTCTTTATTTATCCATTTAACCTATTGCCACGAAAGAATAAATTTCACCAAAACTATGAAAGAAATATAAGGTGAAAACTTTGTTCGGTTTGTACGGATGAATTAATTGGAAATATTTTTCATTGAATTGTTCCAAAAATAATATAGATTTTGTAAAACGTAGGCTACCTGAAAATAAACAATTTTTGTCTTTTCATATCCAAAAAAAATCTGCTTGTATCAATTTGCCAGTTTATTCGGATTTAGTTTAAGAACATAATGACTAACCACAATTAGTCTTCAGGGGATATATAGAAATGGAACAATTTACAAAATGTTCCCCCTTTATTTTGCCAATATAAGTAACTCCGTTAAAAAAAAATTATTTTGAAAAACAATATATAGACTGTGCCGGGCTAGGGTGGCCCAAAAAATAAAATTTATGATTTTCTATTCGCACATCCCCTCATTTTAGGAGAAATAGTGAAAAAAGCACCCTGTAAAAATGTCAAGAAAATCAGTCAAGTCTTAGTGTTCTCTCAAGGCCCCTCCATTTTCAGTAAGAAGTAAATTTCAACCATTTTCGCCAATACGCGGTTCTTTATAACTTAGTCCATTTGCATAATACTGCATTTTCATTGCTTTGGTTAGAAAGGACTCAAAAAGAGCTTCAATGTGCATACCAACATTATTGGTCTAAGATAATATCTCAACTCCCATGAGCTCCTCAGTTTACACTTTTCATGAATGAAATAGTTGCTGAACGACCGATCCTGATAAAAGAAAGGCTTTTAAATTTTTTTTTCACTGGAAATTGCTGTGATTCTTATTATCCAAGTTCCAGAATGACCAAATAATAAATAAAAAAAGATTTTTGACCATGTGAATGCCCAGTTTATGAGTGATGAAATTTTATGTTGAAGTTTGTCGCAAACTCTTAAAATAGCCGGGGGGAATTGTAGTATTTCAAATTCATATCTTCATCCAAGTTTAATATGACAGGGCAACATGATGGATACCACTTGAAAGACAATATTCTTATGTTTCACAAGGTATAAATCATGTTGTCCTATATTTAACCCTTATGGAGTTAAACCATGAATGTAACAGCCCCTCTCCGATGTTTTCAGCACTTTATAAATACAAAATGTAACATTAAAACTTTACAGCTCAAAACACGGGTTTCCCCAATGTAAAAAACAAGTTTAATGTTTTATCTGGTCATCCTGCACTTCAGGCAAATAAGAACATGTTACTTGACAGTGAAATAAAATGGAAATCTTTTCTTGAACAGGTTTAGCCATTCCACGGCACTTTCGTACATTTAGCTGAAGAGTCCATGGGAGTTAAGATATCATCCTAGACCATTAATGTTGGTATGCAAATTGAAGCTAATTTTTAGACCATTTCCAACCATGGCAATTAGAATGTTGTACATTACAAATTGACAAAGTTGCGGCAATCCGCGTATCGGCGAAAATGCTTGAAATATTTCTTACTAGAAATTGCCCATGGTGAAAAAAATAATGAGACAAAGGTTTTTATGGGCATTTCTCTCTATCAATGTGTATGGATGTATCATATATATGTGAAGAGACACATATCATGTGCAGGTATGTTTTTGTGTATGTATGGTGCAGTGTATGGAATATGTATACAAAGTCATAGAGGCATTTGATGATATTGAAACTGCAAAGTAGCAGTGGTGAAATAATTTGGGGTTTAAAGTAAAGTAAAGTGAAATACTGAACGCAGGCTTCGGCAGAAGCCTCTATGTTCAGATCTATATAATAGTGTTTGTGCGACAGCCATGAAACCAATATATATACGGACGTTGAAGTAGCTGATATAATGGACGAAGTTTAACTTAGTTAATTTAGGGAAATAGCTGTAAGTTAAGGCCTCTCACAATGCCTCCACCACAGACAATCCCAATATTTTTAGTAACATTTGATATCTGGCATGGTTTAGGTTTGAATGTTGTAGATGTAGGGTAAAATGGAGAAAGTGAAAAGATGTGGAATGTGGAGGTGAAATTAATGGTTTAATTTGGTAATTCACTGATTTACCTACAGGTGAGGATGAGTCCTGGCAGGTGCGAAGGTAAATAGCAGTTGATAATGAGAAAAAATGGATTGTTTGAGAAGACGGTGGCTGAGATAGCAATTATGAAAGTCAATGAGGTTGCCGGAAATATAGGCACAAACTGGAGTCAGCAGGTTGATATTGGCAATGAGTGAGTTGGAAATAGTGTGGCCTCCAACCGCCAGGTGTGCTGCAGTATATCTGCATGGATATGGCAGTATTTGGTTTGGTAGTAATTAAATGAAAATGAATTTGCTGTAAAAGTGATATATATAGTGAAATAATTAGCCTTTGATAGCGGTTTAGAGATTCAGAAAGTATTACTGCTGTAGATTCATGAGTGAAAGCAGGAGAAGACTTGTTTGAGAAAAATGCAATGTCTGCTTTGAGAGCTTTTGAGAGATCCATGCACTCCTGGTGAGAATTTTGAAATGGCTTAGAAATCATAAATAAGAGGGCATTTAGAAGGTTATTTGGTGGTTACAGAAAGATAGGACAGAAAAATAAGTATAGGTGGATAGTTTGGGTGAGTGGGATGCTCAGGGAATGCGTGTAGAGCTTGCCCAGCAGTGATCAAGCAAGCCTAGATTTAACTGCAATATTAGCCGGTATAATAAAAAATAAAAGTAGGGATTTGTGAGAATTGAAAATAAAAGTAGGGATTTGTGAGAATTGAGGGGCCTGGAGAGACCACTTAGACTTGACTGATTTTCATGAAATTGTATCAAGGTGCTTTTTTCACCATTTCTCCTAAAATGAGAAGGTGTGTGATGTGAATTTCAGAAAAAAAAGTTCCTGTACATTTTTAGGCCATCCTACTGTGCCCATAAACCCACAGTTTTGCCCAAAAGTTTACATACTCTGATATATAATGACCAATTTGTCTATTTCCAGAGCAATTTCAACAACAACATATTTTGATATTGCATGCAGCTCAATACCTCTAAATCATTTAATATGAAATTCTATGATATCATCAGTTAACTGGATTTTCTTATATTTTCAGAAGTTGACATACTCTCATGTAATATCACATTTTTCCCACTTAGTATCAATCACAGGGGTTCTTGCATAAAACATTTTTGTAGTTTATATATAATTTACATTTTTACACAACAAATAATAGGTGCAAAAACCCCTATGGTATCAATGACAGAAGGCAGGATTTTATTACAGTATTTCAAAAGTTGTCAGACAAAATCAGCAGCGATTTCAGTCGATTCCTCGATTAATATATTCACAATTGCAACTGTTGTTACGAAAAAAAAAGCCAACCTGAATATTATATATCGTTGTTCTCTTATACGTTGTATATTAATTTCAGGATGTAAAAGGAGCTTCTCATGTAATAATCGCGACACTGATTCTGATTGCATTGATCCTTTCCGGGTCTGCGACAAAGTTTGTGACTGTGACAATTGCGAAGATGAAAAACAGTGTTATTATGATATGACTACAACAGTGACAGATGCTCCTAGCTCAACAACAACGCCAAGTTCTTGGAACCCTTCAAGTGGTATGTATGCTATACACTCACAAACAAAAGAACATAACAATTGATTTTAGCTCATATTTTGCCACTTTTTTTTTTGGCCAAAAACAAATTGATGGCTTTTAAATGACACCTTCTCTTTGGTTGCAAGATTTATAAGTCTCTATCTCTACAAGAAGTGAAATTTGAAAACAGACCAATGACACGGAAGAAATGAGCGCAGTTGATTTTTTTTTTTTTTCATACTTTAACATTTGCTGACAAAGAAATCAGTGTCATCAATTTTATCTTGGCCAAAAATAGCTATTCCAAAAATAGGAGCTAAAATCAAATGTTGCATTTCTTTTGCAAGTAAGTGTATAAAAAAATCCATGTCTGAGGGCAGTTCTCTATCAGTTGAGCAGTTGCTTCTTGTCTTTCTGCCCTTGGAAAACCTCTCTTTTTTGATCACCCATGAAAATCCTTTTTTGATCACCAGTCAAAGCCTAATAGTCTATACTTACTTGTCATAAGGATATCTTTAAAAGTGCCATGCTATGACACCTGCTAACCAGTGGTCGAAATAGCCCATGTTATTTAGGGGGGTCTCTCAAGTTCCAAGGCCTGAAGAGTTTAAGCTCTTGTAGCCAGAATTCTGCGGGACGCAAGAAGCGCTTCAAAGCCGGAGTGCTTCAGATGCTCTAAAAATTAATTCCAAGTACTTTATAGGCATGTGTTATCTCAGAAAATTAGGATGAAAACCTTATTGGTGATGTATACAAATCACAAGAGGTTGTAGTATGCTATTTAATCTTTACTTGCTGGTTCATGCTTATTCCTCATGACAAATTCACTATTTGGGGGGGTTTTTTCAGAACCCCCTCTGGGTCCTTCTAAAAAATGCATTTGAGGGGGTCTGAAGAGCATTTGGGGGGGTCAAGACCCCCTTGACCCCCCCCCCTTATTTCGACCACTGCTGAGACCCCCTTGACCCCCCCCCCCTTATTTCGACCACTGCTGCTAACATTATCTGGAGAGAAGTAGGTCACTCTTGAAATTTGCCAATCGGGGAAGTTCTTACAAATGTGACCTTTGTAAGTAGTTCTCTGATTGGCTGATTCCAGATGAAGTTTGACTGACAAGAGATTAGGACCTTTAGTTATGCTAGTGAAAAGTAAAGGAAGACGTCATTTGGCTTGGGCCTGTGGTTACAGCCTGGAAAAAAATTACTAACACCATTTAGCAGTTTGTAAACATTACTGATGCCACTGCGTGTCCTTGCATAGACATGTTTTAAATGTGCTGCAAGGGATGGAAATAATAGAAGAACCAGTTAAAGACCATTGAATTTGATTCTGAGTTCATGTAGTGAACTCGTGCATCATGGACAGATACACTCTAAAAAAATTACAGACAAAATTGGTTTTTTAGATTCAAAATGGTTTTTTGAAAAACAATGCAAGAAACCAACATGGATTTTTTTTGGTTTTGCATTGAAATTTGGTTTTTCAAAAAACCATTTTGAATCTAAAAAACCAATTTTGTCCCGGCATTTTTTAGAGTGTACTTTAAGACCAACATAAGGCACTACAAGGCTGGAACTTCGAGGGAAGGCCAAAAGGTTTTAATATATATTTATGAAATTTACATTTTAACTAAACATAACGGCCTAGCGCAGTTGCAGTCAAAAAATGACAGATTTTCCATGGGTGATCAAAAAAGGAAGAATTTTCATGGGTGATCAAAAAAAGAATTTTCATGGGTGATCAAAAAGGAAGAATTTTCATGGGTGATCAAAAAAGGAAGAATTTTAATGGGTGATCAAAAAAGGAAGAATTTTCATGGGTGATCAAAAAGGAAGAATTTTCATGTGTTCTCTAACCTACTTATATTAACAATTCACCAATTTTGCAGGTTCGACACTGAATTTCCTCTCAATCATGGTAGCGCCACTTTTTATTCTGATTCTCATAATCACCCTGATGATGAAAGTCAGGAAAAGAGAGCGTCGGCCAAGGAATCGTCACAGAAACACCTCAACCCCAGAAGATGATCATCGCCAATCCAGAAATGATTCTCGTCCCCGCTACTTACCAGAGTTCGACTTGCCTCCCGATTACGACACAGTTGGAGATAATCCCGTTTTCGTCATTGACGCTCAATCGATGTACGATGGACTTCCTACCTACGATGAGGCAAAAGATGCGGCTGTTAAAATGGACGACACGCAATTACCTCTTCCCCCAGCTTATGACACGCTTGATTCAAGCTCAGATGCAGTAAACAAAACAGAAAATTCATCAGAGAATATCAACACTTAATTTGAAAGTTCAAAGTTTACACAAAAAATATGATTGAGCATTAATTTATAAATGACCAAAAAAAAGAAATTAATGTCAGGACCTGAAATAAGTGAGCAAACTTATAACGGCATTGATACACCTGAACTGCATCCTAAATTGTTTTAATTTTGAACAATAATTTTATATTTACAACATAATACTCTCGTTGTATCAATCTATGTGTTATCCTTACTCATGCCATCATGTACACTCACCAGCAAAAGAAACGCAACACTTTATTTTGGCTTATAATTTTGCAAAGAAATTTTTTTAGACAAAGCAATTTATATGGCATTGATCCTTAGATCAACTAGTGTCTTTGTGCCAAAAATCATTCAGCTGTGACCATATCCTGTTGGCTGTTAGACTTGTTTATCACATTTCAATTTTTGTAGTAAAATATGACTTTACCAACAAGTTACACCAAAAATAAAGGCGCCATTTTAAATAATGCCCAAACAGACAATAAAAGCCGAAAAAATTAGCGCAGCAGCTCAATTTTTGAATTTTACAGGACGATTTGAAAATTGGAGTTTTTCACATTTCAAAATGTAGCGTTCAAAATCACCATGGTTCGTGCCCTTAGAAATGAGCTATTTTAATAAAATTTTCAAACAATTTCACTATGTTGTCTAAGAATTGCCACAATTTTTTTCAGAGCAAAATTCACAGTTTAGGACTATTTTTTGCGACAACAAAGGCAATATTCGTAGAATCACATTAACATGACTTGCACACAATTTTAGAATGAAAAAACAGTATGGATCAAAGCGCGAGATGTTCCAGATTATTGAACCAAAACATGGACTAAACAGATTCACCAGTAAAAAAGTTCCAGGTCCACAGTTCCGAGTAAAGTTTCTCATTTCAGAATTGAAGTGTCATTCTGAAAAGTTCCTACAGGGGGTGCTATAGTCTAGGACTCTGATAACTCCAGCAAGTTTGCCACTATCATTTCTTTCTGTGTATAAATGTTATCAGCCAAGCAAAATAGGCAGAAAACCATTAATTTTTTTCTGGAAGTATAAATGTGATTATGAGTAATGCTGTTTTAACCCTCACAATTTTTTTAACCCACTTGAGCGATGACAACAGAGGTCTCATAAGAGCAATAGAAAAAGTTAAATGTCTGAATGACGCAATAACAATAAAGACTCAAGACTCAAGACTCAAGACACATTTATTCGCCTATGAAATACATGTCTTTTTTTTTTTTTTAAAGTAAACACTTTTCATTAATAGGCGGGAGATCACTCTAAGACAAAAATATTGTCGCTGACGAGTGACCACCCTGAGTGGAATTGACTGCTGAGAGAACCATGCATACCATTATACAATTTTTATAAAATTCTGTATGAGAAGTTATTGTTATTTTTGAAATTGATTGAGGAGCAAATTGAGAATAATATATAATTAAAGATGACTATAATTAATTATAGCAAAATTACATAAACATCTTAGGATGTTCGAGCATCAACAATATCAAAGAACACCTTTTTTTTCTCACTCTCTTTTTTTTTTTTTTTTTTTTTTTTTTTTTTTTAGCATAAACAGCAAAGTACTTCAAAATGTAATTAAAAAAACCAAAAAAAACCAAGTATGTCATCTGGTATTTTTGAGGCGTAATAAGACCAATATATATATAATAAGCATCCTTAGAATCAATTTGTATATATCAATAGTAACTTGGGATGAAACTCACATGCATATTTCAAAAACATCTTTCAATGAAACTCACATGCATATTTCAACAGTATAGTTGTATGAAGCTCACTTGGTCAGTTCAACGGCTCTACAAGACCAAAATAATATCATAATCATCCTTAGAATCAGTTTGCACATATCAAAAGAAAGTTTGGATGAAAATCACATGCATATTTCAAAAGCGCCATTTAATGATACTCACATGCATATTTCAAAATAAAATTATGTGAAACTCACTTGGTAATGTCAGAGGCATTGCAAGACCAATATCTATCAAAAGGGCCTTTAAAATCGAAATGCACCATAGGCCTATATCGATCACAGGAAGCTTGAGCACATGCAAAAATTCCAGAAGCACCATTCAATGAATCCCTCAACTAATATAATATAACATTTATTATTTGTTGGTACAAATATAGCAGTTTTGAATTGTACATACAACTTCATACCTTCCCAGCATGTGGGTTTTCACATATTTAGAAAAGCCAACATAACTGTGTGTATGTATCTTCTCCTTGATTTCTGGAGGACAGTTATTTGAAATGTCTGGGAGTCTGTACCGAATGCTATTTTTCACCAGTGCATGTTTGCTAAGTGGGACTCTATAGTTGGCAGCATTTCTTGTTCCATAATTGTGAATATCAGTGTGTCGCACTAACATGTCTCCACCAAGAAAATACTGAGGAAGCATATTATTTTCCAATTTATATAGGAACTTTAGTTCTTGCAGTTTAACAATATCATCGATTTTGAGTAAGTTCAATTTTTTGAAAATCGGGTCAGTATGTGCGTTGTATTTTTCAGCAGCAATAGTTCTAATAGCTTTCTTTTGCAATTTAAACAACTTGTGTGAGCAAGAACCCCAAACAAGTGAGCCATAATTGTAGTATGGAAGAATAAGAGCGTCATATATCGTTTTTAAAACATGTGTCGGTAACAAATGTTTTAATTTAGTCATTATACCAATGGTACGGGAAATCTTTTTAGATATTTTGAGTAGATGAGGTTTCCAGGAAATGCTCTGATCAAAAATTATGCCCAGGTAGTTAAATTCTTTCACAAAGTCAATGTTAGCCGAATCCATTTTGATAGAGAAATTTTCAACTTTCTTCTGTGGTTTGTGAAAAAGCATTGCCTTGGATTTGTTTGCATTAACAGATAGCTTATTGGCTTTGAACCAAGTATTGATCATTTCTAATTCATTGTTGATATTCCCTTCCAATTCAGTTCTTTCATGCCCAAAAGTTTCCAAGACGGCAAAAAGTGAGGTATCATCCGCATATATCACAGGTTTAAAGATCGTACAAACATTTCTTAAGTCATTGAGATAAATTATAAAGAGCAATGGCCCAAGAATTGACCCTTGCGGTACTCCAGTCTTTATGGGTAACATATCAGAAATAGTATCATCAAACATGACATATTGTTTGCGATAGCACAAATAATTATTCATAAGCTTCAAGGACTTTCCAGAAATCCCATAGTTTTTGAGTTTCTTTATCAGGATTTGGTGGTCCAGTGTGTCAAAGGCCTTTGAGAGGTCTAAGTAAACATTGATTGGAACCTCATTTCTATCCATAGCCTGGGTAATACGATCTATTGTTTCAAGAGAAGCCAGCTCAGTAGAATGCCTTTTGCGAAATCCATACTGATTTTCATAAAACAATTTATTGGAGTCAAAATACTCATAGAGCTGGTTATGAATAACTCTCTCAAAGACCTTTGACACACTAGACAATATTGACACTGGACGATAATTTCCTAATATGCTGGAATCATCCTTTTTGTGTATTGGTAAGACCTTAGCTACTTTTAGAGCATCAGGAAAAGTGCCAGAATTTAGGCATTGGTTAATAATCAGGGTGAGAAAAGGTGATATTTCATTCTTAATGAACTTAAGGAGCTTATTGGATATACGGTCTATACCAGAGCTAGTTTTCGGTTTGAGTTCATCAATAATTTTTCTGACGGCATTTTCATCAATATCAGTAAATTGAAACGTTGTCGAAACCTCAGTTTCAAAATAATTGTTAAAATCTGCCTCGGTTTGTATTCTGTCAGCAAGTGAAGCTCCAATTTCAACAAAGTACTTATTGAAGCAATTAGCAATTTTTTTAGGATCTGTTATTTCCACATTATCCACAACAAATTTGTCTGGATACGATCTATTACCTGGAGATTTATTAAGAATTTCTTTGATAGTCTTCCAGGTATTTTTCATGTCATCTCTATATCTGAGAAAGCAGGATCTATAGTAACTTGCTTTGGCGCTTCTTATGCTTTGCCTAAGAATCCCATTATAAGTTTTCAAATTGGTTTTCAAAGTATGATACAATGATGTATCTGAAGGGGTATTTTTAAGTCTTTGATACAACTTGTCTCGAAAGCAAATAGATCGCACGATACCCTGTGTGATCCAATTTGATTTCTTATGCTTATGTTTCTTAAATTTCACCACCTTACAGGGCATACATTTGTCTAATGAGTTTTTGATGCATTTGTCTAACAATTCATAGTTTGAGTTTGGATCAGAATCAGCTCCTCGAGTGAAATTGTTCATGGAGCATATATCAATAAAGTGATTTTTAAAGTTGATCCAGTCTTTCTCAGTATTGCTAAAAGTCTTTACATACCTTATTCTGTGACTTTTTGGAGTAAGAAAGTCAAAAATTACAAAATACGGTTGGTGGTCTGAAATATTCTGAAGTAGGATACCAGCAGTAGTTTCAGAAAAATTGTCAGATATTTTAACAAAGCAATTGTCTATCAGAGTTTTGCTGGTTGACGAGATTCTAGTAGGCAGTGTTATCTTTGGGAGAAGACCATTGCTAAGTAGAGCATTCAAGAAATCATTTACATATTCTTTTTCGTTCGCTTTTAATAAATTGATATTAAAGTCGCCAGTCAGAATCAGCTCAACATTTCGATTTGAGATTTGAGTAGTAATTTCATAAATTTCATTAATGAACTTTTCATAGGTCTCAGAGCTTTCCCTTGGCGGTCTATAAATATTGCCTATGACCACTTTCTTACAAGGTAAGTTACCATTGTTTAAAGAAAGTTCAATGAAGACGCCATCCCACAGCATATCATTACTTTTGATATCTAGCACTACATAGTCATAGGAATTATCTAAGTAGATACCAGTACCACCATGTTTACTTGCACTGCATGGATTATATATGAAATTGTAACCATTCAACTGCAGCAGAGACGTATCATGATAGTCAGCTAGCCATGTTTCCTGGAGGCACACCATTGTGAATTTGCTACCAGCATCCAAAAAGTAATTCAAGTATACTTCTAATTCATTAAACTTTGATTGCAGAGATTGGCAGTTTAGACTAAGAACAGAGAAAGTGTTCTGCTTAGATTTCAAAACTTCACAAAGTTCCTCATTCTCGTAATAAGGAGATTGTACAAAAAGTCTAGGGGCTTCAACCTGATCCTCATCAAATTCGTCATTTAGTATCTCAAGAAGTGACTGTGTCATAATATTTGTAGGTTATTCATGTATATGCATGGCTCTCTCAAACAGCAGTGAGATATTTCAATATTACACAAGCATGTCATCCCTGAACATATCATGGCCCAAATTAAATGAAGTGTAGAAACAGGAGTCTTGAGAAAAAAAGTAACTGAAACCACTCCAAAGCAGGTGGCATTAATTTTTTCAGACATTAGCCAAGGGCAATGTTGAGATGACTGCTTAATGTTCATTTCATAGGCTCGCCAGATGCAGAGAAAGCCACTCTGCAACTTTGAGCTTTCACTAACAGAGGAATGATTATGGAAATTTTCGGGATGAAAACAGCACAGCACTAGCAATAAGGAAAATCCAAAGAAAATTAATTGATACAACTTTACAGTGACATTATATATACAAGAAAGTTGTGACAATTTCAATCAAGAGTAGGGTGAAAGAGTAGGGGAAAAAGAACAAAAGACCTACCAGATAATTCCCAAGTGCATTCATCCCAAAAATTCAAGAGTTGAAATGTTGGTTATATCAATGTCATTGTTATATATATATAGATGAAATGATTGTGTCATCACAGAGTCCATTGTAGAAAAGTTGAAATGACAATGTCATTACAAGGTCAATTGCACCCAAGTTTCATCAATTGGGCAAAATTCTTTATGACAATAGTCCATGAGTGTTTTAGTAGTCCACTGAAATATATTTAAAGTCCACTGAAATATTGCCATAGTCCATAAGAATGTCAATAAACGTATCATAACTGTGTTACTGTATTCCTAAATATGTGCATAAAATATCCAGGGGAAAACAATTATACATGTACTTCTAAAGTGTTTCAAAGCAAAATTACAAAGAGAGCAAAACATTTTGATACTCAAAATAGACCTCTATCACATTCACTACAGAAATACAGGTCATGTTTTTCACGATAAATTGACAGTGGATTATTGAAGAGAACAACTGTTAACATTGATATAACCATAGAGGAAAGAAAAACAGTGTCAAACTGTGAGAGTATATCCAACAAATACAGTCATTTCTGTCATGTTTAATATCACTGTGTCATGATTGTCACTTGGGGGGGGGGGGGTCAAATCTCAGGTAATATGAGGAGGGGGTGGGATATTATTTCTTTGGTGGATATAAATTTGGATCTGCAGCATCTTTTTTCAATTCATTGCGCACTTCAAGTAAGATGTTTCCAAAAATATTCTCTGCCCATTTTTCAGGATCCTTCGCATTTTCATCAGTGAGATGTAGTCCAATCCCAAAAGTCTTGTCTTTTGTAGCTTCCCCAAGCAGATTGTTTCCCGTGTCTAGAAGTGTCTCCCTTGCAACTTTGACCTGCTTGAATTTTGCTATGTTTGCCTTTCGCAATATATTTTTAACTTCCCTCATCCAAACATCATTCTGTTGGCCTTTAATATGTTTTCCAATACCCATGATGGTGTAAGGGTTTCTCTCAGCCATAATTTTCACAGCCGATTCATCATCCTCAAATAGCAGGGCTTTTCTATATTGAATGTATTGTTCTGAGGAAAAATACTCTTGGTTGTCAATTAAGAAACTTGTCTCTGAGTAGAGATTGCTGAGAGGGGAGTATTTGGAAGAAAATAAGGTCACTCCATTTTCGCTTTTGGTGAAGAGATTGTTAAGTTGCAGCTCTTTTGGCAGCTCATGAAGTGTTGCTACTGAGTAGCTCTTTCCATTTATGAAGAGTCTATTCAATTTCAAGGAAGCTTCTTTCACAAAGTCAACTGTTTTTGCCACCTTTAGAATAGGGAATAACAGCTTCCTATCATTCTGAATTTCAATGGGGTAGTCCTCCAGTAAGCTGTAACAGGAACCTGACAGTTTGTTTCTGTTTGCCCATACAGTGTCACGGTCTTTGAAGCTGGAAAATTCCATGAGAATGGGCCTTATTTTGCCAGCTTTTTTCTGACCAAGTCTCTTGACCAATTCAAATTTAATTGAATGGCCATTCAGTCGCATTGTTCCAGAAATTATGGCTTTAACAGCATTCTCACAATCTTCCCATGTTTCTTTCACAGTCTTTTCTTGTACACCATTGAAAAGCAAATTGACTCTCCTGCTCTGACTTTCAAATTTTAAAAGTCTCTCTTTCAAACTGCTTACTTCTTTCTTTAAATTAAGATTCTCACCCAGCAAATCATTTGCAGTTTTCTCAGCATTTGTAGCTCTTTGGACAGCATCTTTAGCAGTGTCACATGCAAAGTTAACAGATGCCTTAATATCGTCTATCTTTTTCTCTAAATCATTAAATCTTCCATCAATTAGGTCAAGTTTAGAAAGTCTTTCTCCCACCTGTTTAAACCATTCAGGCTGTTCAGCTGGAGGTGCTTTTCCTTGGGTATTATCCATAGAGTCAGCCATGTCTTTATCCACAGTCTCAGGATTGTTTAATTCCAGGTGATTAAATCCATTGTTTTTTAAGTCCACATTTTGTTTTGCTGAGTCAGTTTTCCGTGTATAATGTCTCTTTCCTTTTCCTCCCATAATCAGACAAAAATATAGCTGGGCATTGGTCCTCAAACTTGTGAAAACTCAAAATTAGCAGGAGCTCAATAAAAATGACCAAACATATCAGGGAAGATCTCAAGCTTTGACAATAGCCAATAACAGTCTCCAGGATGCGGTATGCCCACCATTGGCATCAAAACAAGCAGTGTTTCTGTTTTCAAGGGAATCTATTGCTCTTATGTGGGGTCCCTGTCGTCATTGCCCAATTGGGTTTATGTAATTTTTTTCTGCCTATTTTGGTTGGCTTACAACATGTCCTGCCTATTTTGTTTGGCTAATAGTATTTTTACACAGAAAGAAATGAGAGTAGCTAAATTGCTGGAATTATTGGAGTCCTAGACCACAGCACCCCCTGTAGGAACTTTTCAGAATGACTCTTCAATTCTGAAATGAGAAACTTTACTTGGAACTGTGGACCTGGAACTTTTTTACTGGTGAATACATTTAGTCCGTGTCTTGACTCAATAATCTGGAACATCTTGTGCTTTGATCCATACTGTATTTTCATTTTAAAATTGTGTGCAAGTCATGTTAATGTGATTTTAAGAACATCGCGTTCGTTGTTGCAAAGAATAGTGTTAAACTGTGAATTTTGCTCTGAAAAAATATGTGGCATTTCTTAGATAACATAGTGAAATTGTCTGAAAATTTTATTAAAAAAGCTCAATTCTAAGAGCCCGAGCCATGGTGATTTTGTCCGCTACATTTTGAAATGTGAAAAACTCCGAATTTCAAATTGTCCTGTAAAATTCAAAAATAGACTTGCTGTGCTAATTTTTCGGCTTTTAATGTCTGTTTGGGCATTATTTAAAATGGCGCCTTTATTTTTGGTGTAACTTGTTGGTAAGGTAATATTTTACTACAAAAACTGAAATGTGATAAACAAGTCTAAAAGTCAACAGGATATGGTCACAGCTGAATGATTTTTGGAACAAAGACACTAGTTGATCTAAGGATCAATGCCATATAATTTGTTTTGTCTAAAAAAAATTCTTTGCAAAATTATAAGCCAAAATCAAGTGTTGCGTTTCTTTTGCTGGTGAGTGTATAAGCTGCACAGTTTGAGAATGTTTGAGAATAAAATGTATAAATCTAATAAAACCGGACCCAGCTGATCTAGTGCTAAAAATTCTTTGCCCGGTGACCTTATTCAAAAGCAAAACCCTGAACATTGTAACTTGACATCATTTTAATAATACTCTGTGGACTGTGATAACAATATATTTTTTTACAAATTAAAGACTATTTTTTAAACAAATTGTGTTCTTGCATTTTTACTGCATTTGATAACTTTATGCTGCGTATTACAGGTGATATGAATCTTTTTTTATCAAATCAATTTGGCAGTAAGCCATAATTTTTGCTGGTGCAGCAGGACAGGACTGGTAGTAGCAGCAGAGTTAGTTACAAAGAAGTGTTGCATGGTCGATCTAATGTTTTCTCATGAATGGATTATCATAACTTCTTCATATTTGTGTTCAAAGTTGCTTTTACAGCCAAACACTTTGATATAGAATCGAAGTGGACTGTGGCACTGTGAAAATGGCACTTTGTGTGTCATCATGCTGATGATTTGTCATGATCAAACCCATTACTTTCAACGTTAATTTGATTGAAGGGGACTTATCCCACTTGTTGGTGACAGCCAAACGAAAGGATTATGCATCTGATTTTCACTCTAAAATTTGTTATGAGAAGTCAAATGACTTACTCTTGATAATGACTAATCAAACAGCCTCTAATGTTTCCCATGTTGAAGTAGAGAAGATGACACTTCATCGGCTATCATGAGTCACAAAGTGCCATTTTCACAGTGCCACAGTAGCTCACAGTCCACTTTAATTATATATATCAAAGTGTTTCGCTGTAATAACACTTCTATTGCCAAAATTTGTCAATTTTTCTGCATTTTGAAGGTGTTTTGTCCGTTCTAACCATTGTTCATTGGTGGAGAGCAGTTATAAAGCTGTGTTATTCTCTGAGAAGAATTCACAAAAAATTACAGGTTTTAAAAATGCATAGTTATATATTTTTTTTTTAAATAGATAAAATGAAGCTATTATATATTAAAAGCACAGTGCATGGTCATGTAATAAAACAAGACTTAGTACTCCAATTCGTACAGTAGCCTATTGCCCTTGTTCAATGTGAATTTCCTCATCCAAATAAATCTCAATATTGGACTCATGTCATGCCGTATTTGTATATTATTGACTTGCCATAATCATAAGATTATTTTGATCTGACTTCATAACAATGACCGAGCAGGAATAGTCAAGTGCAAGATGTCACATTGTCACAATCTCTATTCATAAATAGACCATAGTCTGTAGATTTAGGACTTTTCAGGTCTATCGTCTAATTTCAGCTACGTTTGATTTACAGTAGTGGACAAAAGTTTAGGCCACGTCAATTTTTTGGCAATATTAGGCAAAATAGGCGCTCAGTTGAAAAATTTCTGCATGGATTTTCTTGCCTATGTGTCAGGGAAGTTCTACAAGAGAGAAAACTTGATCTGTTTTTATCACTTCCTTGAATAAGTGTGATAAACACAAATTTCAGGTGGTCTAAACTTACGTCTGATGCTTGCTTACATCCACAAGGGCGCTCAATGGCATTGTACATTAGTGGAAAGGTGGCTAAATTATTCAATGTTATTTTAGACAAGTTATTCAAACATGTTTCATGTGATTTAAAGGCAATTATACCATACCTTTAAGCCATCAGCCAATCAGAAGCCTGTATTTGGCTGGTATATATCCTATATTCTTTGTTGTTCACTTATACGCCCATGGGAGTATATAGAATATATAAGCCTCATTGTTTAACAAAGCTCAAAACACAAATAGCAAAACTGTACCAAACAGTGAATTATTAACAAAAATTAAACAAAAGTATTATAAAACAAAATGCCTGAGACAAATCCGTAAATCCTTAAATTTGACCCCCTTCAGATTTTAATGACAAGAAAACGACTAATAAGGATAAGGGGTCAACCATATCAGATCTCTAGAGGAGGAGGAGGTTTGGATTTTTTTTTTACAGATAATTTCTTGTCCACTTTAGGTAAAATAAATAATTCCTATATAGTCTTGAATATAATAATTGCTGGTGGTGGAGGTATTTCTTAACATGGTTTTGTTTAATTTAAAAAGAAATATTTTAGGACATCATTCACTCAAAATAAATAGGCCTAATTACTGCTGCTGCTATCATGAAATAAATGATTTCCTGTCAATTGAAACATTATAACTCCCAGCGCCCCCCCCCCCCTTTATATCTGATGGTGATCCCCAACTATCCAAATGCATATATTCTTCTGATTTTTTTTTTTCCCAACAATATTTTCTTTTGCCTGCTTTTCCCCCTTATATCTATTTTTCAAATTCTCCCTCCCTCTAATTTTTCACAAAAATGAATTGTTCCAACCTTTTTTTTACGACTCCCCCCACCGTCCAAATTTCGTTTTCTGATTTTTTTTCCTCAAAAATCCCCCCCAAATTGTTTGCCCCTAATTTTTTTAATTTTTTTGTACCACTTTTTTTTTTGGTCAAGTTAATTTTCTTTCCAAACATCCCCCCACATTTTCCGTGTTCTCTTTTTTCCCCACTTTTAAAAATTTTAACTATTTCTTTTAACATTTTCAATCCAAATATTTTTCCACATAATTTTGCAACTAATAAGCTTATTACAAACTATTGTCTTTAAAATCAATCTTTTGGATCCAGGCAGCACCGTCTTCAAGCTTTGGTGTTTACACATGTTATTTGACCATATATATTAGTGCATATATATTAAAGTGAGTAATTGGTAGATATCCCTATATTTCAAGTAACTAACACAATATCAATTTCATATCATATAAATGTCAACTGTGATTCCTTTTGGATTTTTTTCTTCAACTGATACTTTCATGTGATTAAATTAATCCCACTTGGGAAATTGTTTGTAGCTGTTTTCTTCTTGTCGCAAATCCTTCTTGTTTCATTTTATTTTAAAATCTCTTTGTTTTGTTTTATTTTGTTTTGTTTAAGGTATAAGTTAGTTATATCCCTTGTTTTCGTGAATATGTGATAATCCTCGGCTACGCCTCGGATATATCACATATTCCCTCAAACGCGGGATATAACTGGCACTTAGTCATGAAACAGGAAAAAACACATTTTTAAATAATTTTTTTAAATTTCAAATTAGGAGGTAATAATGGTGATTCAATGAGCCAAAATTGTTAATAAATAAAAGGTCAACTAAAAACAACTAAGAAAATATGTGTCTGACACATTTTCATCCGTCTAATGGAGTATGAATACACTTGACACCCGGTCATACTGCAAAAATGGTGTTTTTGCCTGGTTTTGTCTGAGAGACTCCTTTTTGAAGCATCATAAAACAGTGAAAAGAGAGTTTTCATTCACCTGAGTATGTGTCCTGATAAAATCAACAAACATTTGTTCATTTCCCACAGTACAGAAAAAATTACAGACACCACTCTGGAAAGTGTGCTGAAACGTAATGTTAATGAATGGACCAGTTTTATGCCTTCCATAAAAGTGGCTGTAGTTTCATCATAAGTAAAGCGAACAAACAAAAGTTGTTTGATTTTATCAGGACACATACTCAGGTGAATGAAAACTGTCCTTTCACTGTTTTATGATGCTTCAAATAGGAGTCTCTTAGACAAAACCAGGCAAAAACACCATTTTTGCAGTATGACCGGGTGTCAAGTGTATTCATACTCCATTAGAAGGATGAAAATGTGTCAGACACATATTTTCTTAGTTGTTTTTAGTTGACCTTTTATTTATTAACAATTTTGGCTCATTGAATCAACATTACTACCTCCTAAGTTGAAATTTTAAAAAATTATTAAAAAATGTTTTTTTTCCTGTTTCATGACTAATTGCCTTTTAATCACATGAAAAATGTTTGAATAACTTGTCTAAAATAACATTGAATAATTTAGCCACCTTTCCGCTAATGTACAATGCCATTGAGGGCCTTTGTGGGTGTAAGCAAGCATCAGACGTAAGTTTAGACCACCTGAAATTTGTGTTTATCACACATATTCAAGGAAGTGATAAAAATAGATCAAGTTTTCTCTCTTGTTGAACTTCCCTGACACATAGGCAAGAAAATCCATGCAGAAATTTTTCAGCTGAGCGCCTATTTTCCCTAATATTGCCAAAAAACTGACGTGGCCTAAACTTTTGTCCGCTACTGTAGTTCATTCTTCACATTCAAAAATCCAGCTGTTGAAGTAAGTGAAATCCTGTGACCAACAGTTAATAATGATCTGGTTGTTGCTAATATGTTACGATCCCCTAATCTGTATGATAAGTTGATAACAACACACTTGTCTGTTGAACTGCTGTTTTGAGAACATAATCAATACAGTGTAGCTGACCCAAAACAATCTAACATTCAACAAACACACTCATGAAGTTGGACTCCTTGGCTTGGTCAGCAACGCCAATCACCTTGTTGAAAGGCAAAGGGGATTCCATCAGAGCTCCTATTGCTTGGAGACACCACCTGTACATAAATTCAGAACTACAAATGGAGACAGACCTATTAGGAGAGGGCTTATCTGTTGTGACATAGAAATGTACGTATACTGCAGAAATTATAGTGTCACAATGTGAACTCAACATTGAGATTTTTTCAAAATGTTGTAATAAAGTCATTTCTACCATACATTTTAAGTAATTTTCACTAAATTGCAACATTGTCACAACATTGCTGCTGCGTAGATGTGCCCATTGAGATAGAATCTGAACCTTTGCTAACTTAATCGAAGTGGGTATGAGAGACATTTCTCATTTAAGATCTTATCAGTATTCAGATAAAGATAATAAATGTTGATGCCAATCATCATTTTGCAATGACAATTCATATCTTTTTTTTTTGTTCGATTTCTCAAGATAACAATGCAGTAGTTATCACTGAATAGAATATCGACAAATAAACATCTCTCGCTGAATATCGACAAATGAGTATCTTTCTGCTTATGGACAGGTGATCATTTCCCAAGGATTGCCCAGGAGTATGGGCAGATACATATTATACTGTCACATTTATCTGGTTATTTTAATTGTTTGCACAGGAACAGCTCTGACGGTTTCAAGTGAGTACCATCGAATTGTCTTTTGTCAGTGAGTGATCATATTTGATGAATAATTTTGGGGTCACTGTTTGGGATATTGTTCAAATTAATATAGGATTCTGTTCTTGTGAGTAAATAATATAAGATCCAAATTACCATAGACATAGCACATCAATGAATATTGGGGTCTGGCCAAATTACCCCCTAAAAATGGGGGAGGGGGATATTTTCTACCCCCTCTGCTTCCTACGCCTATGATCTTTATTTCCTTTAAATCACACAATCATTGGTGGTTCATTTGTCAAACTGCTTTCTTGGAATGATACCTAATTCATGGGCAACAAACCTAAAAGTTGTATGATAAATTTATTAGCACTCACTCAGGGTATCAATATGGAGCAAAATATTGAAAAAAGTAATTGTTATTCAGTATTAAAGTAACATGTGTGTAACTAAATGCATGATTTTTTTCAGGCTGTCAAGATGGGAGCTTCTCATGCAAGAACAGCAAAGGCACACATTCTGACTGCATTGATCTCACCCTGGTCTGTGATGAAGTTTGTGACTGTGACAACTGTGACGATGAAATAGATTGCAATATTTTCAAACCTTCATATATCCAATCAGAAGCAACCACTACAAGGTCATTAAAACCAGGTATTTATACTGCCAATACTGTTATTAGCATTATATTTTATTCTGACTGACAACATTGTTTGTCTTCCTTGTGAAGATCACATGATTATGACTCACTGATGTATGTATATGAGTCTGAATGACATGTATGCGATACCAATTTCAGAGCACAATCATCGGCTTTTGAATTCGACAGGACAGCTGAATTCGACAAACACCAGTGCCAGATTGTATCAATGCTTAACATGGGTTTTCTATTACATTACTTTTAACAGGGTTGCTGGGAAAATAACTTAGACATGTTTTAAGCTGACCTCATGTTATATAATGACTAAATTATTTTCCTAGTAACCCAGTTGATACAATCTGACACAGGAGGCTCTGCAGTAGCATTTGACAGAGGCTCCAACTCGGGGAATATTCGCCGTAGTGTTCACTAAATTGTAAACAATTTGCTGCAATGATTGAAGCTCTTGTCTAGTTTGGCAAATGTCAAATTCAGCTGTCATGTCGAATATAGATGTGGCGCGTAGAATGATAAGATAGGAGTTTCAATGCTGACTGAGTTCCATTTGCTTGGCCACTTTGCAGCATGTCTATCACAAGATGGCTCCCTGTCAGCATCTGAATTTAGCTGTCAATAATTGCCATGCAGTAGAATCAAACCCTGGACCTCAAAATTACAAGGCCAGCATGCAATCCACTCAGCCATTGAGGTACATGGCTTTGCAATGTGAAAAAAAATCTTCACACCAATGGGGATCATAAAATTATGGAATCTTTAATCAAGATTTATGAACAGGGTAGGGAATGGACACACACATGGAATAACTTGATTATACACATTTGAAAACAGCAGAAGAAGGTGGAATGTTCTCTTGAGGCGTCCATTTCCTGACCTGCCTGATATCAGACTTTAAACAAAGGGGCTAATCAGAGACTTGCATGATTACAAGTAAAATGTGGATTCCAGTAGCAGGCCAGCATAGAATTCCCACAGAACGCGTCCTGCTACCCAAATTTGTCTTTTTTTTATCCAGAAGGTGGCGAACAAGGCTAGCTGCAAAAAATTTTTTTTTTTTTGCTACAGGACAGTTTTCTATGTGTGTGGTCAATGGTATCATTGTCCAGCTTTTTATCCGAGCTTAATTACTATATTGCTGTAAGAATCTGCACTCATCAAAGCTTGAATGTTGTATTAAGTTTGCAGTTCTCATTTCTGGTGCTCCAACAACAGATGTCTCTATTTTCTATCATTGGTCTGTGACGGAATGAATGATTGTACGGACAATTCGGACGAAAGATCTTGCGCTGGTGAGTATATCAAAAGAAAATTGTTTACTAAGTGCAAAATAATGAAAGTTATGAAACAGCCAGGTTTTTTTGTCATATATTTTGTATCTTCAAATTTATTTGAAACACTTATATCCTTTGATCAAGATTCAAATTCAAGATTCTTTATTACGCCTTACCTCTTTCACAAGGAATCTGTTTTGACAGTAGAACTTCATGAACATAAGTGCATACATGTATTATAAATAGTTCAGCTACAAATTCATCATCCTAATACTTGATGAAACTGAGGTCTTTCGGAATCACTCAGTTCGACATCTGATTGACATGGGCTTATAGTACTCAGTACTGGTAGTGTGTTGAGGTTGAATATTCTTCCATGTGAATATTGTTCTACTCTGTTCGTGTAATCAGGAGTAATGTTGCAAATTAGTTTTTTTAGATGTGCCAATTTATTAGGTACTGAGGCATTGAATTAGGGTGGTTAAAAAATTCTTTATTCTTACTTTCGAGGTTGCGAATCAGGGAGCTTTTCGTGCAATAATGGCATCAGCACACATTCGGATTGCATTGATCCCGTTCTAGTCTGTGACAAAGTGTGTGACTGTGACACGTGTGAAGATGAAAAAGAATGTTATTACGACAAAACAACAACTACCACAACAACAACCTCAAATCAAGGTATGGTTCTGATCATGAAGACAGATGATTATTATAACTTTTTGTCCCAATTTAAAAAAATTAACTTTTTTTTCAAAATTTTTTTCCTCCAGTTCTTTTTTTGGTCTCCCTTTTTTTCCCAAAATTTTTAATCCATATTTTTCCTCCTAAAATCTTTTTTCCATAAATTATTTTTTCAAAATGTATGTACTTATTTTTTCAACATTTTTCTCCAAAATAGTTTTTCCCAAAACAGTTATAATCTCAATTTTTCCTCACATTATTTTTTCAACCCTTTTTTTACTACATTTTCCCCCGAAATGTTTTTCCCTTATTATTTATTAATGCATTTTAAAAGTAATATTACAGCTATGCTCATTACAATTGATTGTCTTTAAATATATCTCTTAGGTCCTACTCCCGTCCTGGTGGTGCCATCTTCATGCTTCTGGAATTTTTTTAAACAATACGAGGGGTTTTCCATAAATTCTGTCCAACTGGTCATAACTTTTCTAGATTTAATGTAGAAACATGATATTTGGGTCAGATAATATTGACGTAATTTGCAAATAACTCCTAAAAAATCAGATCATAAAATTAAAAATAGATGCTTAATCTGTTGTCATGGAAACCAAAAGTCATGAAATGCGGCCCAACTTTGTAGATCTCACTTAAAACGAACTGAACACCTGCTTGCATTGTCTGTGTCTTGACACATGAATTGAAGTATATTCTTAATTTGTTTAATTAAATATAATCAGTTAATTGTAAAATCATTAATAACAATGGAAAATGGTATTTTTGTTACATCTCAGTTACTTTAGTATCACTCATGCAGTTTCTCAGTTTTTTACGAGATGAGCAATTTTTTGGATATGGATGACATCATATGTAACTGTAACATTGTTTTCATTTTAATTGGATAAAACTAGCAGAGAGTGTAAAAACCTTTTATAATACATACAAGGAAGACAGCATGAGTTACAGAACCGATTAAAACATGTACAAAATTTTGCTGAATGAAGAGAAGACACAATGGAAAACCTAAGAAAAGAAGACTGGAAAATGTCAAAACTGACCTTAACATGAAGACTGAGGTATCATACTTAGAAATGGATAGAAAGTATGAGAAAACGTATTTACAAGGTCCCAGTCTTTATTTTTGGAAGTTGTGAAATGACTATGAATGTTTTGGAAAAATTCGTTTCTATATCTCTTGTAATAATTACACATTTTACACGATATGTCAAGTATGTGTCTATTAACATGCTCTCGGTCGCATTTCATGCCTTTTGGTTTCCATAGCAACAAATCAACAATTTATTTTTACTTCTATGATCTGATTCTTTGGGGATCGTTTGCAAATTGTCTCAATATCAACTGACCCAAATATAATTTTTATATCTAAAATCTAGCAAAAGTTGTGACTTGCTGGACAGAACTTATGGAAAACCCATCGTATAAAGAACAAAAAGTCTGCGAAACACCAACTGTGATCTTAATATAGGACTATGAGGCATTGATTTTTTAAGGGATATAAGGTTATAGGAAATGTACCTAAGTGTCAAGTTCATTATTACAAGAATTTGTGAAATGTTAGGGATTGTTTTTAATATTTTTCTTGTCCTGTTACCCTGGTAAAAATTACATTTTTTGACAAGATATAATGAATATATGTTCCTAATAGTGCCCTGGGCCGCATTTCATGACTTTTGGTTTCCATGGCAACAAATTAACCATTTATTTTTGTTTCTATGATCTGATTTTTTCAGGATCATTTGCAAATTACTTCAATATTATCTGACCCAAATATCACGTTTCTGTATTAAATATTGCAAAAGTTATGTCAAGTTGGACAGAACTTTTGGAAAACCCCTCGTATTGATAAATAAATGGTGAAGACTTAATTCCATGCACGTTACTCTTAATCTTTTCCAGATGCTGATTTTGATTTCGTTTATATCCTTGTCGTCCCCGGGATAATAGGAGTTTTCTTGATCATCTTATCTATTGTTGCGGTGAAATGTATAACGAGGAAAAAAACTCCGTCACGTAATGAGGGCAACCGCAATTTATCATACGTCACCACCGAACAACAGCTACAACAGCAATATCAAACTGAGATTGATTCCCCCCCAGATTATGAGACTGTCAACGACGACGGTCCAGTCAACGACGGTCCAGTCTTTTCTGTGTCCCCGTCACTATACTCCAATGACAGCAATGACCAATTACCCACATATGATGAAATAAATATACTGATGGTTGCTCCGTTACACGGAGAAGTGAATGCATCAATGGCGACCGAAGAAGATGCCGAGCAGCCCCCACCATCTTACGACACAGTCACTGAAAACTTAAGTACCAATATCGCAAGCACAGAATCGAATAGTACTGATGGAGATATTGATGGAGATTCTGATGGAGGTTCTGTGATATTCAGACGATCCAGTTCACACAATGAAGTAAATGTACCAATGGATGATCAATTGCAAGGTGAAATAAATCTATCAATGGCGACTGAAGAAGATGCTGAACCGCCCCCACCATCTTACGACACAGTTACTGACATTTTTAATACAAATGTCTCAAGTACAGAATCAATCAGCCCAGATACTGATTCTCTCAGATCATGCTCTACAGATATTTCTTCACACAGCACTTAAGATACACTCTTAACGCAAAAGGTTCTTGAAGGTATATATAAAGAAACCACAGCTGAAAAAAAGTTTTAAATTTTTTTAAGGGTTCAACTGAATTGAAAAGGTTCAATACTTGGTTGGAAGGCCCTATGAGAGGACCTATCCTCCCATCTTGAGAGAAATGGGTTCCATTGTGGGAGTTCAGTGCAGCTGGATAATCTACATGTTGTCTTGGTTTGCTTTTGGAACATTTTCTAAAGTTGAATAATGAAACTTAAGGATTCCTTATCTATACTAGAGCTTATAGAACCTTTAAAGTTTCCATATAAAACATTTCTGTTAAGAGTGTACAGTGAGTACAAGCAAATGAAATAGGTTAAACTGTCAGTTTACTTTTTTGTGAAGTTGTAACAAAAAGATTACCTCTCCTTCGGTGTGACATACATAACTAACAGTTTCAGATCTCTTAAAGCAATTGAATGAATGCTTGAGTGTTTCATTGTTTTCTGATTGTTGTTCAATTAGCTGCTTTTTAGAAAACCATAAGCAATCACTTGAATCACGTCGGAAAAAAGCTGTCACAGATGATTTCATTACCATGCGATTCTTGTCATTCACACTTGGTTGTGAGGAATCAATGCTAAACCCGAAGTTGATACGTTTGATAAATTGAATGTGTGACGTTCTGTTGCTTCTAAGCCAATCAGATTAACTTAAAATGTCATGTATTTGGGGAGTCTACAACCTAAGAATCATGTACTAATGAAATCACCTGTAAATGATTTGAAAGCTTCAGAATTGTATGGCACTTATTGGCAGGGTGAGTGGATAAACCAGCCCTGCAATGGGAGGATGGCAATGATATCACAACTCATGTCCGATTGGGCCAGGCTAGAGAAGGAAACTTGTATCCTTGGCCCAAAATTTGATATATCCTCCCCTGGTTTGGCGTTAGGGAAAAGTTGCTGTTATCTGACTTGAAAAATCATCTCAACCGCCCAGGATAACTTCAAATTGGTGGAATAATGCAGTGTATATAAATTAAGAAAAAGGATAGTTGTGGATAGCTATGGGTGAAAAAATCAATAATAATCAATGAACAGTTAAATTCAGCGCAGCGCATGCATGTTTAGAATTTCAGTACATATAGAAATTGGAGTGGAACCTTTGAAATATCTTAATTTTTTTGAAATCTTGGGACCCAGGACCTGGTCATGCACATGTAACAATCTACTCAAATTTGACAGTGAAGGCTTTCTCACACTTCAGCAAAGATTCTCTGGGCGCCTTCTCATTGTAGGCACTATAGATTCTTTCCCTGGTTGTTTCATAACATAATGTAGTTAATATTATCTGAAGTTTTGAAATAATGCATTTGTCCAATATTTTTTTTACATTTTATTTATTCAGATTTCAGAATGTATGTATTTAATCCTTATGTACAATTCCACATTATTATGAAATGTTCACTTACGAATAAATACATTATAATTATCATGACAGCTGATCGTTTTGTGTTGAATTCACATATTGTTTTTTTTTTGTTTCTGTTTATTAGTTCCACTTTGATTTAGCTTTTTACAACTTGTCAAAATAAATCATTTTTTAATTCAGAACCCAGTCAGCCGAACAATCGTCTTTATCTTTGAGTATGTCCACATTGACTAAAAACTGGAGAATCCAAACAAGTATAATAATATTATATGACATCACAGCCTGTAGCTATTTAAAAAATATTGCAATGCTAGAGAATACGGATGCCAGTTGTGACACTGGGTTCTCTTATGACATCACACCTCAACAGCATTGAAAACAACGTTGGTTCCATCATGATCCCACAACCATACATATGGAATTCAGTTACATCGGCGCACTCCACTGAACTGAGGTTCAAAACAGGTGATTACAACAAACAGTCAAGGCCCAACAATGCTAAACAAGATATTCTAGCCTGCTATTTTGTAACAGGGCCCCTTAAAACACTATCTGATCATAAGAATATGTGACAGAGCCAGTATGCAATGTACAGGGAGTATTTACCCAAGAATTTATGATTGGAATATTTAAATCCATGTATCCGCATGGAATTGTTCATGTACTATATCTATATTGCATGGGATATCTATTATTCAGAATGGCTAACAGAACAAATCGTAGGATACTAATTTATAATTCTCCTATGGCCATGTCAACACAGAATTTTTACCAACTCACATTGGAACTTTGGAGGCTGTTAGTCAAATATCAAAGATGTTTCAAAGTTACACTTTGCATAGGTTATGTCCACAGTGACTACATACACAGTTCTAACTGATTTGCTATAGCTGACAGCTATTTGATTTTATATGAATTGACTTTTTCTGAAACATGTGCTTTCTCTAGGCCAATGTTTTGATCAAACAGGAAGTCATGTACAGCATGTACTGTGCTGCCACGTTGTTGCACCATGTCCATGTAAATAGTAAAAGGACAGTACGATAAATGGAAGACCTATTTCAAGCTCCATCAGAAAAGGTGATCTTTGTAGAAACCTTATCAGTACTTTGCCAATTTATACATATCATCGAGTCAATTAGAAGAATAAAAAAATGAATCGATATCTGCTTTGGGTTCTCTACTTATAGAGATTATCAGCGGTTAGTTATCACCAAATATCAACAAACAAGAATTTTTATCATTCTACGAAGGATCACCATGGAGATCAGATTGTCCAAAATTAAGATCTATTTTCATGTTTATTTCTTAATTATTGTTGTGTACTCGCGAACAATCTTCTGTGCCATAAGTAAGTTCTTTTAAAACTTAAATTGCATATTTTATATTTTATATATTGTACTTGTTTTTGTATATTTTGTGTGGTATTGGCCTATTGGGCAACAAAATTAGCCAGAATGAAAAGTATTATTTGTTTAACTTATGCCAGATAACTGCTATGTATTTGAAGTGAACATATCATAATCAAATAATTTGATATGCTAGTAATAGATAATATAGAACTTAGGTTGTTTTTCTGGCTCCATGAGAAACATTTTCATTGACAATAATCTACTTTAAACATATCTTTCAAATGCAGACTTTAATGTCTCGTTAGAGCTCTTTGCATTGGCGGTTTACTTGAAAAATTAATTTTATTGTTTTTAACTTGCAAACTGCTTTGCCACATCATTGGCAGTTTTCTGTTGGTCTCAGTGGCGTAGCCAGAAATCCATGAGTGGGGGGGCCAAGGGGGGGCCAGGGTCTGAACTAGGGGGGCCAACCTTTCGCGGCTTTTTGCGGCATTATATGGATAAAAATTGACACAGCGCTACAAGTCTTCGCTACGAACGACTTAGCAATATTGACCGTCTTATCTTTTGTGACTGATAGACAAAATGACCATACAACTCATACTTACACTAAAATCAGTTTTGATCTATCAAAACATGATCAAACAGATCCTATGGTTCCAATATAAAAGTATGACAATGACACCCCATCAATTACCATGAGTCACAAAGAGTATCTTTGCAGTGAAAGGTCCTCTTGTTTTTTTGGGGGTGTTTTTCATAACTGTCTTTGCAAGTTTTCAGTATATTCGTGCTCCGAATGTCCTCTTTCTGATTTCATAGGTCTAAGTCAAAAATTTATGAAAGTCCTTTTGATGGAAATCTACCCAACTCCTCAAACAGGCGTAAAAGGTAGTAGCAATTTTGTGCAAATGACACAAATGCCAAAAATGTAGGGAAATTCCATGCACACATGAAAAATTGAGCAGTTTGGAATTTGAAACTTGAAACTTTTTTATTATTATAGTGGCAGGTACAAAATAATGTGATGACAAATACAAACATGATCGTAAGATACCCAGCCCATGTAGGGCTTATCAACCACTATGTAACAATAGTTTCTTGCCAAGGGCAGAGAGAGGACTATTTACAAAGAGTCAAAAATTAACGCTAACAAAATGTCAAAATCAACAATAGCAAATATGGATTGCAAATTACACATTGTATAGCTTAACACATCTAATTTCCCATGATTTCTCCATATATTTACTTAATTTTAGGGAATGATTTTAAAACATAAATATCAGTTTCTCTTCTAGTTCCATTTCATTGAAATCGTTACAATTAATACTATCGTACAATTGTTTTCTATTATTTTCATACGCTGGACAGTTCAATATAAAGTGCATTTCATCTTCAACTTGGCTATTTTCGCACATGTGGCATAACCTTTCTTCTACAGGCTGATTTCTAAATCTACCAGTTTCTATGTTTAGCGCTAGTAAACCTAGACGTATTTGAGCCATTAGTGATTTTCTTTTTCTATTTTCAATATGAATATAACTTTCAGCCATAACTTCACTCTTAAATTTTCTATACGTTCTAAGTTTTGGTTTTGTTGACAATAACTCACACCATATATTATTTCTATTATGAAATAGCTTTCTATGAATTACTTTCACATCACAAACAGATCTATCATAAAATAGCATAACCACAACTCTGATATATTTCTAAAATTTCTTTAGACCATCCTATGCCCAATTTTAAATCCCAGTCAAATACCCTTTTTGTTAGCCTATCATTCTCCATTAATATAAGTCTATTCACAGTTTAATCATATTAACATTTTGTCTAATTTTACAGTTACTCCAACCAATATCTCCCTCTAAGCCTAGAAGAGCTGCCTTGTTATGTACCCCAATGAAATACCTTATTGCTCTATTTTGGATTTTATCCCCTTCTGTATGACTATTATGCCCCCATACCCCAGATGCATAATCTAATATTGGAACTACATGTACAAATCACTCTGGTAAATTAAATCTGTTTAATTAGAAACAATTCAAAGGAGCATTGCTTCTTTAACTGAGCAATGGTGACGAAAAGATTTCCTCAAAACACCCTGATTTCAGGAGTTGCATGGAATCTCTAGATGTATAGGCACACTGGAAGGGGTAGTCACCCTCCCCCAAAAAAATTTGGGATACACTAAAATTCAGGCAAAAAGGCAAAACAATTCGGGCAGATAATTAAATAAACATAATTAACTATCAATTGCTAGTTTCAAAGAGATTATTTTGGAATATTGTTAAATCAAGATCCTGATATTCGGGCAAATGTCGCTCATCCCCTAAAAGGTTTCCACGTGGTATACATTTTGCTAGATATATTCAAATAAGGAAATCACTAATTATCAGATGCCTCAGAACTTTTCAAAGGGCAACTGTCATTCTAGGGAAAATTGGGTATAAGTTAGCGCGAGCGAAAGCAACAACTTTAGACGGATGTATTCCAATGACTGTTGCTGCTCGAATGATTTTTTCAAATTTTTCAAATCTGAAATGGGGGGACCAGTGGGGGGGCCACTTATCCATTTGGGGGGGGGGGGGCCCTGGCCCCCCCAGGCTCCCCCATAGCTCCGCCACTGGTTGGTCTCCTAATCGTCTTATTTATGAAGTACCTTAAGTCATTTAATCAGTTTGTTTATTGTCACCTGTGCTGCTAGATGATAAGCACTGGATCAACCAATTAGCCATAACTGACACAAACAGAACATTTTTAAGCCTGGGACATCACACAACCAAGTTGAAAGTTCATTTTGAAACTGTTTGGTCAGCTAATCTGCAAACAGCTCTAATATGGCCCCTTTGTGGGTAGTTTTCCATGTAGTATTATGAAGCAAAAAATGAGCACTGTAAGAAAATTTAAAATAAATAAAATCTAAACTCTGAATAAGAAATATTATAGAAAATACATGATTTTATTTCTATCATTGACTAAAAATTCTTAATTTTCAGGCTGTGAAGATGGGAGCTTTTCCTGTGAAAATGGCAACAGCACACATTCGGACTGTGTTGATCTTGCCCTAGTCTGTGACAAAGTTTGTGACTGTGACAATTGTGAAGACGAAAAAGAGTGTGAAAGTGACAACAGGGTAACAACCATGATGGCGCCATCCTGGACATTCCCAACTAATCCAAGTATGATTTCTGTGAATGTCTAGCTTAAGTCTTCTTTCTTTCCTGGGGACATCATACTGTACATATATATCCAGAAATTAATCAAAAAACAATCTTGCATAGCTGAACCACACCTTCGAGGGGGGGGGGGGAGGCGGGGGGGGAGGCAGGAGGATTGGTCTAGTGGTAGCATGCTATGCAGCCAATCTTTTGGTCCAGCGTTCGAATCCAACTTTTGCAGTGTCACCTGGGCCTATGTTGGATGGCTGTTTCAATTGTCCTTCATCTCATTGCCATGTCCTCCTCCTGTCCCAATTAGCCTACCATGTGCATAAATACGGGATGTAAAGCCCCAATCATCCATCCATCCATCGTTGAGTTAGGAAAGGGAGCGGTAATCCAAAACATGAAACGTAAACCAGTGATATTATGAGGAATGTGTTACTTGCCCAGCAAAGACGGCTCCTTGTCGCATGCTCCTTTTTTGTCATACGCTTTGCTTTATGTACATATATTGTGAACGCTGTGTGCTGAGTCGTAATATTTGGTAAACTGGGACACTACACATGGAGTTCATGAGATAGGTACAGTAAGTATGACTCTGTACACACGACCTACTTGTAATGATGAAATAATAGTTATTTATATATATAGCACTTATTTTAGTAAACTTCAGGACTTTAAGTTTTACCACTTGACAACTTGCCAGTGTAAGCCATGCAACATAATGAAACAGTGTAAACCACTTTCAAAACATACTAGGTAATTCCAACATGACTTTTAATTTTGTTCCCTTTCTGGCCATATCACTATCAAAATTCGATTGACAAAAAACAAAAAGAATCGCTTCAAGACATATGTGCTTGATGAAAATTCCGCTGGAGAACAATGGCGTGAGGTGAAATATCTTCCTGTGACTTATGTTGCTTCTAAAGTGTTTTTAGTGGACTTGAAGTATCTATGTTTCTTGTCCAGTTTTGGTGAAATAAATAAATTCTTTCCAGGGCGTTTTGAATTAAATAATTTGGGGCACAAGTATTTCTTAATAAGCATTGTTTGATTTAGAAAGGATTTTGGGACATTGCGTGTCAGAGACATGCAGCTCAGTCTGACATTTTCCTGAAATAAATAATTTCCCAGCGTTAAGGAAAATTCCAAACCCCCAAATGAGAATCTAATGGTTCCTCCTCCCTAGATCTGTAATGTGGGTATATACTATAGTATTAGAATGACTAGAGAAAAATTATTAATTTTGGCACATTTGATTCAGTTTGCAAAAATATATTTATTATGGTATGATGCTGATTATTTGCAATTTGTAATCTTTGCAGAGTGTGACTTCTACTTCTGGTGCTCAAATAACAAATGTATTGACACTGACTTTGTTTGTGATGGACTGAATACTTGCGGGGACTATTCGGACGAAAGATCTTGCATTGGTAAGCTGATTTCTTGACTATTCAATGTCATCAAAAGGATCTTGCTTAGAGTTTCCAATGAGAGCGAGAATTCTCGAGAAGTCTGGAGATCAGCAATGACTCAGCATTTTCTCGTCTCGCTGAGCGATTCGCGAGAATTGAAGTGTTGATTATTGTTTGACATAGTGTTCATGTGTTTATGTTTATAACGGTTACAAAGCATTGGATTGTTCTTTTGTTTTAATTGATATTATTGTCATTGTGTACTTGCTCCATTGTTCAATTTAAATATCTGTTGATGATAATCCCCATTGTATACCTGATAAATAAAAGTTGAACTTGTACAAATGTTTTAAAATTGCATAATATCTGGATGTTTAGCTGTGATTTATAGGAAACAAAATACACAGATTGACATTCAAACTATAAAAGATCATAAAAGCCAAAATATTTGATCCATTGCAAGATTAAACCTCTCTTGTTTTATCATTGTGTCAAAGGCAGGACTGTGTCCTAGATTTCTCGAGAAATTCTCGATTCTCGTGCACTAGACCATGACCATTCTCGAGAGGTGTCGATCGAGACTCATTGGAAACACTAGTTAAGTTATTCTTGCTGTATGGATCCTAAAACGTCTCATGTTAGCAGGCCGCCATTTCTTCTCAAGAGCCCCGCCAACAAGGGGGGCTTGGAGTTTTTTTAGATGAATAATTTCTTGCTCAGTTTTGGTGAAATAAATAAATTCTTTCCGGGCAGTCTTGAAATAAATAATTTCTGGTGGGGGTTTTTTCTAAGAAAGGCAATGCTTGATTTAGGAATGAATATTCAGGGACTTCATGCGCTTGAAATAAATAATTTCAGCCGCCGTTATTGTGAACTTCATTGGAGTGAGTTGGCAGTTGTGGCCGAGGAGGGTGGCCACTGTGTCGGCAGGGGTTCACCCTCCTGCCTGGTGTATGCATGTGTGCAACAACGATATCCCAGCCAGACTCCACCCGGTTGATAAGCAGTGGACCACGAGGAGCAACACTGAAAAAATGGATGAAGACATCTGGACAGAAGTTGACATTGTCTACACTGCTTCGATTGTATATTTGCACATAAATACTCATTGTAAAGCGCACCTGAATGCCTGAGTGCTGGCAAATGGTAGCGCTATAGAAATTAATAATAATAATAATAATAAAAAATTAAAACTCCAAGCCCCCCCCCCTGATTATTATATGGTCGGCCCCTAATGATAGGTGCATTATACCATACGACACCTCTGTCAGCAACTCACATGCCAGTATTTCAGGGCAATGATTCCTATATTCTTTGTTTTTCAATTACAACATATCTTGTTTGACTGTTTGTCTCATGGTATCAGCCGATTATTCATCATTACATGCGATCGGGAATATGTGTCTATCACACCCTGGGTGATAAATCACGTATTCCCTCTTCGATGATGCATATATTAAACCTATACATATCGTATGAACACATATTAGCAATATTATCATTACATTGATCAATTATTTTTATTTCAAGAAAGATTTGTTTGGGTGATTTAATTACACATCGAAGAGGAGACTCCGTGAACGTCAGTAATCTTTGATAATTTTATGCATTTCACTTCAATTCTCCAGGTTGCAACGCTGGAAGTTTCTCATGCAATGATGGCAATGACACACACTCAGATTGCATCGATCCTGTTCAGGTCTGTGACGAAGTGTGCAACTGTGACAATTGCCAAGATGAAGAAGAGTGCTATGAAGAACCCCCTCCAAAACCACCAAAGCCAAGTATGATATTTGGCATTAATACCAACCTCCACAACTAGCTTTAAACCTGAATAGACCACAGACCTGTTTAAAATCAAATAATAGATAATAATATAAATAATAGATCTGATGTCTTTCTTATCAAGATACAACTTGAATTTGTATTGCAGATGGATCATTCAAAGCAAGGTATTTCCACATCATGAAAAGCATTTGTTTACATTCCTAAAATAATTTAATTTTATATATTGAGTTTAGAATAACTGTCAAGTAAATTTGACTGTTAGAATAAGTTTAATGTGACTCTAACCTTTCTTTTTGATATCATTTTAATCTGGCAAAATGTAAAGTTGGTTTCTTTATTATTTCAGGATGCAGAACCGAGTTCTGGTGCTCCAACGACCGTTGTCTCGGAACTTCGTGGGTTTGTGACAACACAGACGATTGCGGAGATTTTTCGGATGAACGATCATGCGGTGGTAAATTTTTCTAAGAAAGGTTTTCCAGGACCTACTGTAGGGAAGAGCAGGACTGGTTGCCACAGGGGCACTGGGCACCATTCTCCTACCACAGAGCTTGACTTCATTCAAACTCTGCTCTCAGGGGTGCCAATAGTCTGGGGTTTGATGAATATGTATGAATTGGGGGTGTGGCTGAGATGCACCAATCAGTGTTTCTGCTTGGCAGGTTGGCACACCATATTTGAAGGAAGCTGAAGTGCAGTACACAAATATCCAGTCACTGATGGCCTCAGCTGGTACATTAATGATTGACAGGCTTTGTAAATATATTGAGTTTAAGGGTGTTTTCTTGACTTGTGCTGGTATATGCCCCTGGTTAGCCGGTGCAGCTGAACCACTATCTTTTTGGAGGGTGCTGCACTTCTTTTTTTTGGTGAGCGCCGTATGATGATGAGATGAGAAGACATATCCTATTGATCTAGTAATGCCCAGGGTCTTTCAGTTGCCCCAGCAAAAAATACTGGCTACAACCCGTCTCCATTTAATATCCCATGGACTCGGACAAAAGGGGAAAAACATGCTGATGTATAATTATGATGTATTGAACTCATACAAGCATTGATAAAGTCTGATTGTAAAATGTACATGGCTTGTCCAGAGAAAGGTTTGACTGTAAGGCCACACATAATTGATTCTTAGCTTCACGGACCCGCCAACACAGTAGAAATTTTTTTTCACTTTTTTTTGTCCTACCGACCGACCCTAGAAAAAGTGGCTTGATAAGATCCGAGAAGCTAAAGATCAATTATGTGTGGCTTAACCGCTTCGAATTTCGTAGTGTACCAGGAAAACAAACTTTTTCTCGCCAAGCTTCTGCATTTGGCTGTGATCTGCTAAATGATAAAGGGCATGGGAATACGTACAGATTCTGGCCACCTCAGGGTGGAAAATAAAGTGTCTTGTAATATTCAATAAACACCATTTCGAAGAGGGCCAGTTCAAAAGAGGACCATCCTACTCACTAACCAGGGAAGTTTCAGAGCTACATAAATACCTCCAATGTGTTGAGATACGCATCTACTCCCATTGTGAAGTACAGGGTGGTCAAAAAAAAACTTTACACTTATGAATAATTTTTTGGATGACGCTCATTGTAACAAATGCTTATTTTTCAGTGCAAAAACAACTTGTATAGCAAAGAATAACTCTTCTAGAGAGAATTTATTCATTCGGAGGTCCTTTTGGACTGATGACTTTTCTGCAGTGGGCCTAAATGATGCAGAGGAGTCAAAAATGTAACTTTGTGTCCATTTTTCCCATAAAAACGTAATGGATGCCTTTATTGGGCAACTAAGGTCAGAGGTGTCTTGCAGGGATCTGCCTTTAAGTTTGCCCATCCAGAATAATCACATTGATTGAGATCTTGTGATAACAGGGGCCATATTGTCCCGCTGAGAAACTTGACAGAGCGAACCTTGATCCAGTTCTGGGCTTTGCAAGGGAGTGTGGCTAATGCCCCGTCTTGTTTGAAGATCAAATTATCTGTGGCACTGTATGTCTTATCTATCCAGGGCTTTAGATGCTCTTTCAAGATGTTAATATGTACTTTTCATGTGATTTCAACACCCTGATCATCCACCTTCAGACGGCTTTGTTTTAAAATATTATAATGGCCATAGTGAAGTCTGAACTTGCTCTAGCACCTTCTGGTTTGTGCTGAATTGTGTCTCTGTCTTCTCAATTTCATTTTATGTTGTATTTATTTTATCCTGTGAAGCTCAGTAGCTTCAAAATTGCTGATGGGCCATGAACAACCCGGAGTAGTAAAAACGCAGGAGCACTCCCGGCTTCTATTTTGACTGCTACCAAAAAAGTAATGAACCGTTTTGATTATTAACCAATTTTCCAAAGATCTAACATTCTTGGCTTGTATAAACAATACGTACCCAGGCACTGACTCAATCATCTTGCTCATGGCAGCCTGGAAAATGAAATATCAACTGTAAAGTTTTTTTTTGACCACCCTGTACTACCAAACATGGTTTATTCTACAATTTTCCCCGGGGTGAGATTTGAACCAACTCTCTTAACGCAAAAGGTTCTTGATGGTATTTTTAAAGAACCCATACTGTCGAAAAAAATTGTTAAGGGTAATACTGAATTGAAAAGGTTCGATACTGGTGGGAAGGCCCCAGCCACAATGGAAGGCTTTGGCTATGCTCCCAAATTGAGAGAAAGGGGTTCCATTGTGCGAGTTCAGTTCAGCTGGATTATCTAAGTGTTGTTCTTGTTTGCTGTTGGATCCCTTTTAATAGTTTAATAATGAACCTTTTAGGATTCCTTATCTATATCAGCGTATGGAACCCTTAAAGGTTCAATTTAGAATTTTTTTGTTAAGAACGCCCTGAAAACCAGTAGACAAGCATTCTTGACCATTACGCCATGGGGGATCACAAAACACATTGTCTGTTTACAGGCAGTTTCATTTAATTTAGTACACAATTCTAAGACTCTTTACACACTAAATACATAGCATTTTTACTTCATCTGATTGGTTTAGAAACAACAGAACGTCACACAGCTCATATATCAAACATAGCAAGTATACACATTGCATTGATTCCTCACAGGTACCTGTGAATGACCAGCATCGCATGGTAATGAAATCACCTGTAAAACAGTAGTTCATGTAACTCAGAAAATGCTCAGAATCTCTGCTGGCCATCATGGTTGGTTTAGCAGAGCCTCTCCTCAGCTTATTGAAGTTAATAATTTACACTCATAAAAAAACAAGACAAATTGACAACTTTTTGGTGAGAGAATTTGTTGTTTGTTTCAGGCTGCAAAAGAGGAACATTTTTATGTCCGAACGACAATGACATAACCCCAAATTGCATCAATCCTGATTTTGTCTGTGACACAGTGTGTGACTGTGACTCTTGCGAAGATGAAAAAGAATGTTTTTATGATAAACCTACGATAACACCCACTACTGTTACACCAAGGCCAACAAAGCCAGGTATGGCCTTTTTTTATCATATTCTGTGTAATTGGCTTTTTACATGAATGCTTGGAGAATTTGAAATGTTGCAAGTGCAGAATAATCAAATACGTTTATTTTAATATAAGAATAATTTTGCCAGCATGACTAAGGGGAAAAAGATGCTGATGCATACAACTCATAAAAGCATTGTCAAAGTCTGATTATGCATGGCTTGTCTAGAGAATGGTTAGACTTTAACCACTTTGTATTTTGAAAAGTAGCAGGAAGACAAAGTTTTTCTCAGCAAGCCTCTTCATCTGGACATGATCTGCTAAATGAATGATAAAGACATGAGGGACCGTTCAGAATTTATGATGGGGGGGGGGGGTGGTAGTTTTGCTGATACCCCCACCTTGAGTTTCATGCGGATTTTTAGTACCCCACCCTTAGGTTTCACACGTATTTTTAGTACCCCCCCCCCCCAACATACAAAGCAATACACACTAATAAGTATCTGTTATAATACTGTTATGCCCGGCCACCCGTACAGATTCACATCATTTTGCGGACTTTTGCGGGTAAAAAGGCCAAATAAAATGAGTTTATGTGTGTTTTTTAACATTTTTTCTTGGTTAAAATTCCTTACCCCCCCCTTGGAAGTGTTGTCAAAAATTAATAACCCCCCCCCTGAAACACCTGTGAAAAGTTAGTACCCCCTCGGCCAAAACTCCCACCCCCCAGTCATAAATTCTGAACGGTCCCTAATAAGGATAAAAATTCACAAGACTGGATGACATCACCATAACTTAGAGAATAGAGACCTTGTCAGGAAGCCTTCGAATGTGCCTCATTTCGCAATGTCCCTCAGTTCTCCCTACACATACCATAATGTACCATAACTCCGTAAGGGTTCTTTAAGCTGCTCTTTTCCCCGGATGATGTTGTAGTGAATCTGATAAATATTTAAAAAGATGTATTTTACTATTATAGAATGTGTTGAGGATTTCTGGTGCTCCAACAACATGTGTCTTTCTTATTTATCCTGGGTCTGTGATAATTTCGATGACTGCAAGGACAATTCTGACGAGAGATCTTGCACTGGTGAGTCATTGTATTTTTACAGCATATATACTTGAATAAAGGCTCCCTTCGAATAAGAGCCCTCCTCGCATAGAATAAAGCGTTCCGGCAGGAATGGAGGCTTGTAAGTTCCACAGCAGACATACACCTACTTAGGCCACACATAATTGATCTTTAGCTTCTCAGATCTTCTCAAGGCACTTTTTCTATGGTCGGTCGGTAGGACAAAAAAAAGTGAAAAAAAAATTTATTGTGTCAGTGGGTCTGTGAAGCTATGAATCAGTTATGTGTGGCCTTATGTGCAGATGAGCTCATTTTTAATGTGAATAATTATCACATTTTCACGATATTTGGTGCTCTGTTTTTTGCCAGATTTTCAGCATTTTTTTATGTAGGCAGTCTATTCAAACACGTTGTCATTCATTACACAAAATAATCACTTTCCATGTACTTTCTGGAAGGATTATGATAGGAGCTGGTGCACAGAGTCACAACAACAGAATCTTGCTCGTCATATAAGGCCTGCTGGCAGTCCTAAAATGTTTTCAGTGTGTGATGTGTAACTGTTTCCTTTACCAGGGTGTGAAAGAGGCAGCTTCTCCTGTAACAATGGCAACAGCACACATTCTGACTGCATTAGTCCTCTTTTAGTCTGTGACAAAGTGTGTGATTGCGACAATTGTGAAGACGAAAAAAGATGTTTTTACGACAGGCATAAGCCAAGTACGTTTTTTAGGGGCGAACTTTTATTCTCAAGGGGGCTTGGAGTTTTTTTTACATAAATCTTTTCTTGCTCAGTTTCGGTGAAATAAACAATTTTTTGTGGGCAGTCCTGAAATAAATATTTTCTGGTGGGGGTGCGTCTCAAGGGGGGTGTTGCTTAATTTATAAATTAAGCAACATCCCCGTCAGAAGTATCTATAGGAACAAATATTTCGGGACATCAAGCACTGGAAAATAATTACTGTCGTCTTTAATGTGAAATAAATAATTTCACCCTGAGGAACACTCCAAACCCCCCTGACTATTAAATGGTCACCCCTTATAATTTTTTCTTTCACCATTTGCAAATTAAGTCTGATAAGAAACACAATACCATACGATATATATATATATGACACATATTTATTGCGTAAATGGAATTTGTCTCAGTAACACTGAAGAAATTTGTAATTATGAACCATTGAGTATTTTATGTCTTTTGTAAAATGATTTTCAAGTTCTGATGTCAAATTTATGTACATTTCAGATTGCGCCAATTCACGTAGTTTTTGGTGCTCCAACGATCGCTGTATTTGGACACAAATGGTTTGTGACACTAGGGATGATTGTGGGGACAATTCGGATGAACGATCTTGTCAAGGTATAATAATATTAAAATAAGGAGTTTGTCTAACTTATGCAAATAATGATAGTTTTCATTTCAGGATTTGATGAAGGTTTGTAATACCCAGACCAAAGAGAGGCACATTTGAGGCATAGACATTTTTCAGAGGTACATTTGAGGCATGTTTGAGGCATACTTGAGGCACATTTGAGGCATAGTCTACGAAGTGCAGTGTGCCTCAAATGTGCCTCTAATGTTAATGATGTGCCTCATCTATGCCTCCCTGCATAATGATATGCCTCAAACATGCCTCCCTTACTTACCAAGAAAAGCATTACCTGCATCTATGCCTCAAATGTGCCTCAAACTGGACTCTGTTTTTCTACCCTGTGCCTCAAATATGCCTCTCCAACATAGCCAAATTTTTGTGTGGCCTGAATTCCCCCTTACGCCTCAAACATGCCTCTCCTGTAGATTATACTGGGGTGTCTCCTTGTGGTGACCTAAATTTTCATTGAAAAGGGAAACCCCAACTAGGGAGCATGGTGCCAATGTTGTAAGTCACATTTTTACTTATACTTCGCTGTAGTTGTCATACTTATAAATATGCAAGTTGTAGTTTTTATTGTGAAGGTGTTCTGAACAATTAGTTCAATTTATTTGGTTGTGTTGCTGATGTAATTCTTAGAATTTTGTGTTTTGCTCAACAGACTATATTATCACTCACATGACGACATGCTCTTTTGTTAGAAGTCGAATAACAATATCCTTAATTTGACAAATAATCCTGAATGCATGTCAGATTGAGTGTGCCACCCTTTTGGCATTTACATCAATGTCATTAAGTTTATTTAGTAGTTCTGCTTTTGTACCAAGTCTTTCCTTTGTTTGAGATAGAAGCACTATTTGAAAATTCAAATATTTGGCTCACTTCCTTAACTGTCAATGTGCCTCATTCATGCCTCAGATATGCCTCTTCTGTACCTCCATGTGGAGGTACAGAAGAGGTACTATTAAAATATTTGGAACGCCTCAAATACGCCTCATTTATGCCTCAAATGTACCTCCACTGACATGATGAGCCTACGCCTCAAATACGCCTCAGTTGTGCCTCAAACGTACCTCTTATGTGACTCAAATATGCCTCTTCATTTGCATATGAGGCACATATGAGGCACATCATTAACATATCTAGAGGCATATTTGAGGCATTATTTATTAAAATTTTTGGAACGCCTCAAATACGCCTCCTATATGCCTCAAATGTACCTCGAAAATGCCTCATATATGCCTCTTGCATATTTAATGAGGAGTTTGATATGCCTCCTTTACGCCTCCTGTGATCTCAGCTTATGCCTCTACCTACTCCATGGTATGCCTCAAATATGCCTATTCAGTGCCTCAAATGTGCCTCTCTTTGGTCTGGGAAGCCAAGCGGTGGCAGATTCAGACAGGGTAATCTGGGGGGGGGGGTGTGGCGTAGTTTCGGCATTCACATGCCCATATTGCTACGTATTTCCTTCGAAATGTTATTTCCATCGCAGTGGTCCAAGGTTGGGGGGGGGGGTGGTTCCTAGCCCCCCCCCGGATCCTCCACTGACAAATGTCATGATTCAAGAGTGTCTAATGGTTTGCCGTGTCCTCCTCTTGTTCTACTTAGCCTACCAAGTGAATAAATACAGGACGTAAAGCCCCACTCATCCATCCATCCAAGAGTGTCTAATGGACTTCATGGACGATGAAAGACCCTGCTCCCAGACTGATCCCAATTTCTTTTGCTGAACAGCTGTAGCTGTGAGGAGACTGGCAGAATACACAGTTGAATTCAGGGTCATGCATGAATAAATTCTGTTCGTTCATGTTTGAACTCCAGCTTCAGGCCTTTATCTCAGCTTTACTACTACAGATAACATAAAATTAACTATGCACAGTCGTAATAGACACCTCAGTGTGTCAGTTTCATCTTTCAGGCCATTTGGGAAGACATTATTTATTTAAGGCTGGGTGACATCATTTTGTAACATGATCTACTGTTTCGTTTATATGTACTGTACCTGCCACTATAAAGAAATAAATACATACATAGTGGTCTGCTGTCTACAAGTGGACGCTGTTACATTGCCACTTCTTTTTCCAGCCTTGGCAAATCAGAACATATGCTGTCATGTGTTGCCACTTAGTGACTAGTGTGCTATTCCGCAAGCTCCTGTGAGCGGTCCACATCATTTCAGTCTGTGGAACTCACACAATCTTGTCTGGAAGAAACCGGGGCTGTTTCTGAGTGTGCCGATGGCCTTGTCTACTTCCTTAAAGAATGTGATTGCCGAGTCTGACTCTGGTATACATCAATGTTCAATAGAAATTTTGTGAATGTGCAACAAAATTGGAACTATATCTTGGGACCGCAATGCTGTAGCATCCAAAATCAACTTTTGTGCCAGGTGGCAGCAGCATGCAGTTCTCATTTTAACCAAACTGAGTGGTATGGCAGTTGCGGCATCTGATTTCTGGCAGAGTTCACTGCTTTGCAGCTGACTGCTGTTGTTTCTTGTTTGCATGAACATTTGTTTGCAGAGTATCCTGCTGCAATTTTGACAGTTCAGCCCAAATAAGTAGCAAGTATTCAAAAGAAATATATTAATTTAGATTTTTCGAAATAGTTAAGACTGAATTACTGTCTATCCTTATTACAGTGAACTCAGGGGCGTATGTAAAAATGGCCTAGGGGGGCCATTACATGGGTCTATACAGGGTGCTCCGCGGCTTTTTTCCTATCTCTTTTGAGCCGAGCGGTCGATATATACCCCCCTAAATACGCCATTGAATGAACTTCAGGTAAATATGCCTTTCATTGCATATTTACTTTTTTTCAGGCTGTTTGGGGACTTTCGCATGTGAAGATGGCTACTGCATTAATCCTGATTTTGTCTGTGACACCGTGTGTGATTGCCCAACTTGCAATGATGAACAAGGATGCTATGCACCTGGTAAATTATGTCAATAGAAAATATATGAACTATGACCCATCATACAAAACACTCCACTTCGTTCAGCTGTATCATCATACTATTAATTCACGGGCCGTTAATGCTACTCGAACCAAACTACTGAGTGCCCAGTACCAAAATTAAAGATGTACTTTTTTGTTGACAAAATTACTTATTTTTCGTAGGTGTCAATATTGCCTCTACTTTTGTTTTCTTGTTTTTTTTATATGTCAATATTGCTTCTATTTTTGTTTTCTTGTTTTTTTTATATGTCAATATTGCTTCTATTTTTGTTTTCTTGTTTTTTTTAATATGTCAATATTGCTTCTATTTTTGTTTTCTTGTTTTTTTTTATGTGTCAATATTGCTTCTATTTTTGTTTTCTTGTTTTTTTTTATGTGTCAATATTGCTTCTATTTTTGTTTTCTTGTTTTTTTTATATGTCAATATTGCTTCTATTTTTGTTTTCTTGTTTTTTTTATTGTGTCAATATTGCTTCCATTTTTGTTTTCTTGTTCTTTGCAGGTGTCAATATTGGTGTCATTGTTGTCCCCGTTTGCATCGTTGGTGTGTTCATAATAATATTGGTGTGCGTATTGAGATGTAGATCAAAAAAGAAGAAGATGGCACGAGCCCGTAGAGACATCAATCTAGCACGAGCCTGTGACGCAAGAAACATTGATCTGGCAGCGAGACAAATACCCAGAAGGCCTTACGTCAATGTTTATGACAACACCGAGCGGCAGCTACAAGAGCAGTATCAACCTGAGAGGGACCGTCCTTCAAACTATGAGACTGTCAACAACGACGGTCCAGTCAATGACGGTCCAATCTTTTCTGTGTCCCCGTCACTCTTTTCTGGTGACACTAATGATGGACCACCTGCTTATGATGAAGTAGGTATACCAATGGCTGACCAATTGCAAGGAAGAGTTAATCCGTCAATGACAACTGAAGAAGATATCGAAAAAGAAAAACCTCCGCCATCTTACGACACAGTTGCTGACGTTTTTAACGCAAATATCACAAGTGCAGAATCAAGTAGCAAGGATGGAGATGCGCTCAGATTCAGGCGATCCAGTTCATGTCTAACTGATGTATCATCACATAATGCATAAAACACTTTGAAAACATTCTGTTAAACATTTGTTAAAATACAGTTCACTAATTTAACAACTAACCTTTCATCAAAGACTCGTCAAACCTGGTTTATCTATGTGAGGTCGAGACTCGAAACTGGGGGAGGAGGGTTTGTCTAGTGGTGGTGTGCCAGCTCTTACTGGGTCACCTGGGCCTATGTTGGTCAGCTGTTTCAATCATCCTTTGCCTCATTGCTGTGTCCTCCTCCTGTCTGAAGTCACCTTCAACCATCCACGCCATCCTCATAACTCAGGGATTCCTAACCAAGCCCTGATTGCCAGGCCTGCCTTATACCGGGGTGTTGGCAGCATGCCAGCGGCGCCGGAATAGGGGTACCTCGAGGTGCTTAGGGTTCAGGAGGGGTCAAGTTGGGTTTTAACTGGGTCATTATTGAGACTGGATTGGACGGCGTCTTAAGTGTCTTAACCCCTCCTCCAGCCATGCATATTCATTACACCCCAGACTTGTGGTACCCTCGCAAGCAGAGTTTGAGTGAAGTCAAGCTCTGTGGTGGGAGAATGAACCACGCAGTCCTTCGTTGAATATTTTCTATGGTTTCGATGTTCTTTTAGGTTTAGGGACCCCATATACTGGCACAATACTCTACAGTTGGTAGCACCATAAATTTGTTAGCCAACTCTTTAGTTTTAGGTGACACAGTGTTTTGTATTTCTGCGGATAAAAATATAATCAGTTAAGACGTTGCTTTTAAGGTATACATGTACACTCACCAGCAAAAGAAACGCAACACTTGATTTTGGCTTATAATTTTGCAAAGAAATTTTTTTGGACAAAACTAATTATATGTTGTTGATCTAGTGTCTTTGTGCCAAAAATCATTCAGCTGTGACCATTTCCTGTCTGCCTTTAGACTTGTTTATCACATTTCAGTTTTTGTATAAAAATGTGACCTTCTCAACAAGTTACACCAAAAATAAAGGCGCCATTTTAGTCCAGGCAACTGGTGATAAAATAGAGGGTGACCCACCACAAATTGCAAAAGTTTTGTTCTGTACATTTTCCGAATCCCTAGATGTCTGGCTTTAATATACTAAAAGTCTACTCAAATATTCCCGTGCGAACTCTGTTTTCTGAGGGGTTAAAGATACGGCTGTTGCTAATGTCGTTTTCGCCGAAAAATGCCTGTACTAAAGAGATAGAATGGCCTCTAGAGCAGTCTTGAGTCAATGAACATATATAATCTGCATACCATCCTGTAGGCAATTAAAATAGCTTTCACTTAAGCCATATTTGAACTCTGGGAAAAAAGATGGGACTGAGTTATGACTGTTTGAATACTGAAGCTCTATCCGATATTGCGGTAAAGTATGCAATATCCAAGTAGAAGATATAACAGACCACAGGCCAGAAAGTGAAACCCTCCTCCCCCCCGGGAAATTTTGGTACCCCCACGCATTGAATTGGCTGAAAAATGGTCAAAAATACTGATTAGGCATGTTAAGTTTTATATGGAAATTTAGTACATTTACCAAACTTTCTGGTGCATATAGTTTCTTTTGGGACAAAGGGCCTGGACACCGCAGCCACACCTTAGAAGGATTTGGACTATCACAGATTTTTGCCAAAATTTGAATATATCAGTCTCGGGGTCAGCAGGACCCCCCCTGCACCCCCCAGGAATGTATGAGTGTCGTACCAAAATGTTCCCTAGGATGTTCTCTTTCAAATTAAAGATGTTCCCAAGAAAAAAATTTGGGATGAACTACCTCATTTGCAAGAAAACAAAATGGCCACCAACAAGCTACCGAAAATGTAAAAAATGCCTATCTCCGCTCCTAATTGAGTTATCAGAGCACTTTAAAAGACCAAACAGGGGTTTTTTTTTGCACGAGGAATTGAACTCCTAATTTCCTCCTTTCTTTACTTTGTGACTTTAGAATTGAATATAATTTCAGAGGAAGAGCTCTCCCATAATTCCCCGCCGTCTTGTCAATTTCAGTCACTTTTGTTTCTTTTAGTGGACCAGCCAATACAAGATTATGTACTGTTAACACATTCCTAACCAAGCAAAATGGATGTGGGTGGATAGCCCTTAATGTCAGCTTTCATTTGGCACATTAGTTTCCTTGTTACTACAACTGTAAACCCTCCAAAAGCTATATAAATATTGCTGTCATTATCAAAAATCTCCTCAGAAACACAAAATCTACCCGTATAGCTTCAATTGCACCTATTCTAATGACTAGATAACTCACTCCTAACCAATCAAAATGGATGTGGATGAATAGCCCTTGATGTCAGCTTTCACTCGGCACATTGGTTTTCTTGTTTCTGCAAATGTCAACCCTCCAAAAGCTTGATAAATGTTGCTGTCATTATCGAAAATCTCCTCAGAAACACAAAATCCTCTCATATGTCTTCAGTTCCACCTATCCTAATGACCAGAAAACTCACTCCTAACCAATCAAAATGGATATGGATGATCAGCCCTTGATGTCAACTTTCATATGGCACCTTGGTTTCCTTATTACTACTACTGTCAATCTTCCAAGAGCTAAATAAATAGAGTGCATGTGATATTAAATAGGAGGAGCTTGTGTTTCTGAGGAGATTTTTAATAATGAGAGCAACATTTATTTAGCTTTTGAACACGGGAAGACCCAGTGTTCATTTCCCTGTTCATTATTGATACCAAGGGAGAGAAGATAGACACTGCACTGCAGAAAAAACTCACAAATTTGCAACATTTACTGCCTCCAAAAATATATGCATTAGTGCACATTCGCGCTACAGACTTACCTTAACTGTCAGATGTGTGAATGCAATGTTACACAGCTTTTCTGGGGAGATATTCATCAAAATATCCATGATTCACAACTTGTCAGCTCGTGGAGAACAGAGCCATGACAATGATTGACCCAAGGTCAAGGTAAGTCAATGTTTAATTAACTTTTTACACAAATTTTCATATATCTCTTAGTTACTGCGTGTTTCAAACATTCCTTGACATAAAAGTGTAACAGCAACTCCTAAAATATATTATTTTATGTAAACAATATATGGAATGTGCCAACGATTTTTACTTTCACATTTGGTCATTTGCATTCAGACCACACCCCCTTCACCATGATGGAGGAGGGGGACAGCATGGCCAATTTTCTATCTCAGAAAATTTGTGATGGCCACAATTTGCATTTGCAGGGACATGCAGGGACTGGAAAAAGTTTTGTTTTAAGACATTTAGTGGCTGCATTAAAGCTTAATGGAAAAAATGTACTGGTAAGATTTTTCAACATTACTTTTTTTAATCAAAAACCATACGAAGGCAGGAAATAATGATTTTACTTTATATGCACATTATCTTTATTAACACTGAATTTATCCAATAATACATATATGTCTTCAATGCAAGGACCCATCTGAAATAGTCATTTTTCTCATCAAGAACTTTGTCTTTTCCATTTTGCTCATTCACCATTTACTTTATACTTGAAATAATCCTTAGGGTCCACCATTTAATTTCCAGGGCAAGGGGGGGGCTTGGGGTTTTTGCCTGCAGGTAATTTTTTATTTCGCGATGACTTGGCAGAATTTATATATTTTAAGGACACTAAGTCCCGCAATATTCATACCTAAATGAAGCAACACCTTATTAAGAAATACCCCTGGCAGAAGTTATTTATTTCCAGACTGCCAAAAAATTATTTATTTATTTCACCAACACTGAGCAAGAAATTATTTTTCTCACACAACTCGAAGCCCACCCCACTTTGACATTAAATGGTCTCCCCTTATGTTTTATTTTTCACCTTGCAATAATTGTAGGTTATTCTTTAGGAGAGAGGGGATATGTGATTTATCACCTGAGGGATTTACCCTAGCCGTGATCACACATATACCTATATAATCCCATAGTGAATAAAGGCTTATTCCATGAGACAAACGCTTGAACAGTGAAACATGAGCCGATAAGTGGATAACAAAGAATATAGGAGTTATCACCCTGAATACAGGCATGCCATTGGCTGACAGAGGTGTCGAAAGGTACAATGATATTTGTCCGTGGATTGCTCTTGTTTTAATCCAAACCTACTCCAATGTATTAAACTATATTTCATAAAGAGAGGTAAACAATTCGTAATTTTACACGGAGATGATTTTTTGAAAAAGTGACATTTTCCACAATTGTCACATAGTTATATCATTTAGGCCATATATGGAATTCTACATGGCAGAAGTTTGAAAATGTTATGAAAGCTTTAATTTCCTTATTTTTGCAATGTCATAAGAGGCCAACCATTAGGTTTTCATGGCGACTTTTCCTTGATTCCTTGATGAGAAATTATTTATCCTGTGAGAACGAGGATCCCAAATATTCATTTCTAAACCAAACAATACCCTGTAAAGAATACCACCACCCCCGAAGAAATTAGTCATTACAAGACTTTCCGATTCGAGAAAGAATTTCACTTTTAAAAACTAAGCCAGAAATTATTTATACAAAAAAGAACAGGTCATCCCCCTCCACTTCTTAAAATCTTTCATTTCATTTGTTATAGGTGTGCGCAACAACTGGTCTTGCAGCGAGGAACCTGTGCCCTGAGGCCAAAACTATTCATTCTGCTCTCGGCCTCACTAATGTTATGCTGGACAAATTCCAATGGGTATGGTGTGTTTTAAGTATTTCCAAAAAGAAAGAAAAAATGACGATAGAGAATGCTACACCATTTTTTTTTTTACAAATCAGCTAATATCTGTGTTTATTTCTCTGCAGGCCGCCAAATACAAGCAACAGGACTACCAGAACAAGAGGGAACTGGCAAGAAGCTGCGATGTCATCATTATTGACGAGGTTTCGCTTCTCAGTGCAAGAATGTTTGATATCGTAGAATATATATTCAGGTAGGATTTGATGGATGTGTATGAGTAAAAACAAAATAATACAGGTCCAGAGTTATTCTTGCCACCGACAATAAAAGTCCAGTATCAGTTGTGAATTGGTAAAATTTTATTTTGCCCATGCATTTTAGGTCATATCTCATGCCATTAATTAAACATATATGACCCCCAACTTGAAATATGTAAACCAGCTGGCTGCTAAAAAAAATTGGCTGGCTAGCTGCTCAACTGGGCAATCAACTAAAGAGTTCAACAAAATTAGTCCCCCTTTAGATATACTTGAATATCTCAAAGATTCCTTCGCTTATTTTAATGAAAGTCAGCTCAATTATAGCCCTGCATATTGACTTTACATATGTGTATTTGTAACTCAGTGGCATTATTCCTGCCTGAGCCAACAGCCTTTGAGTGAGCCTACCCCTCTTTTCAAAAATCTGTGGCTTTTCCAATGGATATGCAAAATTAACCGTGAGAGGGAGCCACCAGCTGGATAAGCTTCGTCAAGTGACTGGAGAAAAATTGTTTCTAAATTGTATTTAGAAGACAACCGAGGACTTCTTTTGTGACATTTGTACTTTAGGTTGCTTGGATGACTTTACAAATACTTGTAGAGGAATTTCAGCAATCTTGCTACAAAAACACAGACACAATGTCGATGTGCAAGCCTACAAATGAATGGGTCAATTGTAATAGAAATCAGAAAGGAGATCTTTGAGATATTCAAGTTTTCGTAAAGGGGGGCTTATTTTTGTTGAAGTGTTTAGAAAAATTAGACATGGCATAAATTCATTCAAAACAGCAGGAATTTTAGACAATGGGTGCTTCATTCCTTCGAATACAAATTGTAAATCAAAGCAAATACTTATAAATAGATTGCGTAGGATCAAATAAAATGTCATTGCATATTGTATACCAATGCTTCCAAAAATTATATATAGTAATATCATCTTACAGATATGTGAAATGCCGTTGATAGCCAGCGGAGCCACTTACTTATTGCTGCAGTCAGCAGTCTCCTTTGTTATTAGATAGCCGGCCATCTCTTGTTTGATGCAGATTGCTACACAGTCTAGAAACAATTTTAAAGAAGCACCAAGACAATCCCGAATTGCAATTAAGACATCACTGATTGTCTTGGACATCTGTGTTTGGCTTGACACTTTCACGCTATTCCATTTCAAGACTTAATTCCATTTTGCCATGGAAGTCACATAATTTTGAGGGTGAAATTTCTCAAAATTGATCAATCATGCCAACTTTTGAAGAGGTAATCAATTCCCATTTAATTCGCGTTTGTATTCAATTCAAGACTGCATTTTCAGAAGGAAACAGTTCTTAATTGTTGGTTTACTTGGATTATGTTTGCCACTTCTAAAGCTGTTCATGATCGTAATTTATTCTTTCATAAAAGAGAAATATTAAAAAACTCTGGGTCTCAAAATTGATACTAATCAGCAATTTGTCAGTAAGGTAATTTTACAAATATTCAGTTATGCAAACAACTCATTTTTGGGCAATCTTTATTATTGCAGGTCTGTTCGAAGCTCCGACCGATATTTTGGAGGGGTAACCATTGTTCTCTGTGGCGATATGACTCAATTGCCCCCTGTCCCAAATACTTTAGCTGATGATTACGGTAAGTAATAGTTCCAGTGAATGAATTATGTCAGAATATTAAATATTTACCAAGTATTACTTATTGTTTAACTTTAAGACATTATGGAAATAATGCTTAGACTAACGAAAGTAAACGTTCAAATTTGCAATTTTTACTTACGTTATTCAATTATTTCTCATTGCTGATTGTCTAAATTACTTTTAAGTTATGAGGAAGTTTGTTTTTAGTGCTTCTAAAAAATATACTTTTCATTATAGGTGACCATGTCTTCTCATCCATCATCTACAAGATGATGGAACCGCACATCATCAAGTTGCAATCCTCTATCCGTTGTGAAGATGAACTCTTCAAAATAGTTCAGGAGACTGCACTTGGCAAAGGTATAAAAGGTTGAGAAATGATGACATATTTTGTTCTTTGCTTTTTTGGGTTTTTTTTTACAAAAATTGTCTCATTATTTTTGTAATTCCAGATTACTGTTCTGAGCAAACAATCAGAATGCTCCACAAACTTCAAGAAAACAGCCTCCAAGAAGCTCTACATTTGTTTGCGACGAATGCTGAGGCTGATTTATATAACAACCATAAACTGTCTGAACTACCTGGAAAAGAAAAGCTTTATCAAGGCCGGGTAAGAATATCATCATTTAACCTGATGGAAGAAAGACATATGCATTCACCATCAAAAGAAACACAACACTTGATTCTAGTTCAAATTTTTTGCAAATAACTTTTGGCATTGAATCTGTCGTCGACAAGCATAATCGCTCCAAAAATCTTTCAACTCTGACCATTTCCTGTCCTTCTCTGGCTTGTTTTATCAAATTTTAGATTTAGCAAAAAAGATACCTTTCCTTCAATTTATAACCCAAGGGATGTTATTTGAAAGCGTCCCTAATAGACGACCAATAGTCGAAAAATTGCTTCGCCAACTTCATTTTTAGATTTTGTACAAAACTTTCAAAATTTGCGTTTCACCAATTGTGAAACACAGCAAAGGAAATTCAGGTCAAAATATCGATTAGAAAAAAATCCTTTGAAACATTGAACGACAAATTTTAAAATTGAAAGTAAAAATCACTACATAAAATATTAAAATCCCAAAACTGAATTTATGATATCGAAAGATGTTTAAGATAGCTCTGCTCTGACATGAACTTAATTGATATTCCAACAAAAAAGTTCAAGGTTGGTATTTTGAAATGAATTTCTTGAATACAGAGCACCAGTCTCACTCCAGACATTTCCTACAGGTGGAGCTTCAGGCCAGACCCATTAAAGACATAGCCATTATGGGCATACTACAGGTTGATTTATGTAGACTGGAGTTGAGCACCACCTGTTGAATATTTCTGGAATGAGACTTGCATTCTCAAATAAAAAAAATGTGTGTAAAAATATGGACCAGAAACTTTTTTACACGAATATCTGTCCACATCAGGACCAAGCTCATTCTGTTGGGCCAAGCTATCTCAAACATCTTGCGATGGTAAATTCAGTTTTTGGATTTTAATGTTTTATGTAGTGATTGTCACTTTTATTTCAAAAGTTCTGCCTTCAATGAACTAAAATAAAAATTTTTGCCTTGAATTTTTTTAGTTTACACTGAGACATGTTGGAAAAATCTTATAAAAAATTTATAAAGATTGCACAATTCAAAATGCATGAAACTCAAAAATTTTCTTTGCTGTATTTCAAAATTGGTGAAACTCCAATTTTCAAAGTTTTGTGTAGAATCTAAAAATGAAGTTGCCAAAACAATTTTTGGCTTTTGATCATCTATCAGGTAGGCTTTCAACTGACATCATCCTTTCGGTTTTAAGTCCAACATAAGGAATCTTTTTTGCAAAATCTCAAAATTGATAAAATGCAACAGAAAAAGACAGGAAATGGTCGCAGTTGAATGATTTTGCTGTCGACCATAGAATCAATGTGTCAGTTACTCAGTTTGGTTTTGGCCAGAAACGTTTATTTGCAAAAAACATGAACTGAAACCAAATGTTGCGTTTCTTTTTTGCTGTTGAGTGTATTTTTTTTTTGCGCATAAAAATAGCTAAAATTATACATTTTTCAGATTAAAGATGCTTGATTTGTCAAGTTCTAATCACCAAGATATAAAATAATGTAAGACACATTTTCAATAATTTTATAGGGCGATTTTCCAGTCCACATTAAAGTTGGAGCCCCGGTCATAGTCATCAGAAACCTTCCAGGGTAAGTAGTAGGCCTATCAAATTATTGTATTTTCATGCCTTGCACTGACGTCAAAGCAAATTCCACAATGGCCATTGATTGGCATTGAAGAAGCCAGTGCAGATTATGAATTGACTAATCTCTGTAATGCTAGTGACAATATTACATGTACAGTTTTCTCAAATTGTTTCCATTTAATTTTCAACTCAGGCAAGGGCTGGTAAATGGTGATTTTGGTGTTGTGCGGTCCTTCTCGGAACATTCTGTCAGTGTACACTTCCCATTTTATGACAAAATCTTCACAATCACGATGTTTGAGGAGATAAGGTAAATAGGTTTTTTCACTCATTTAAAATCAACTGATAAATATAAGAGCACTTGTAAATCTGGGAAATGTCTTGCCATAGTGCTCACAGCAAATGCTTTTCTTTTACCTCAGCTTTGAAGGGAATCATCGTCACAGTAGGTCTTATCTACCTCTATGCTTATCGTTTGGTGTCACTGTGCACAAATGTCAAGGGTTGACTTTGCCTGCAGTCGTTATTGACTGCAAAAATTTCTTTGCTCCGGGACAACTGGCTGTGGCCCTTAGCAGGGTGAAAAAACTTGAGCACATTTGCCTCAAAAATTTTTCAGCAGAAAAATTGCCTAATCAACCTGCTGAGGTGCTCAACTTTCTGGAAGTGCAGTCACTTCCCTTTTCTGGCATCTGCTGTAAAGGAAAATTTGTCAGTCAAATCCCATTACAACCGGAAATACCTGATGAAGATACTGATAGTGATGGACCGAGAGAGGAAGACCAAGAAATACTTGAAATGGCAGTCAATGACTTGATTTCTGAAGATACACCACCGACAGTCCTTAGTCAGGCCCATATGATTAAAGAGAATATTTCTTGCAAACTGGAAGTGACCGCCACACAGAAAGCGATAAATCATTCTATTCGTACTTTGCAAGAGGAAAAATTATTGAAGTTCGCAAGGAAATGTGAAGAGAAAATTCGGAACAGTTTTGAAAGGTTTTGCAAGGATTCATGCGAAACCAAGCACATGACAAGTTTCCAGGGTGCTGTGTTAACTTATACATCTCAAGAAAGTTTCAGAGTTGATGTCAGAGAAATGTTCTGCAAGGAACATCTTTGTGACAATGATCTTTTAATTGCCAACAGAATTGTCAACTTTATCAAATGCTCAGTTTTGAAAGATCAACTTAAATCTGCAGGCCCTCAAGTTGATCAGGAGACTGTTACAGCAACGCCATCACTGACAAGTCAAAGTAAAATATACTACCTCGCAGGACGAACGGTCTTCAAATTAAAGCAGCAATTCAAGCGGCTTTTGCGCATAAATTCCCGTTTGATGACCCAGAATAACCTGAAACAGTGGCGTTATGCCGAAACTGTATTGCAGGATCTGCAAGTACTAGAAAGTAGTATCACCACCAATAGGGAGGAGTTGGGTGACGTTGTTGAGTACACATGTGAGCAAGAGCGAATCCCATCTGCCTTGACCCACCCATCAGTTGGGCTTTTCAGGTTTGCACTGGAGGTGGAAAAGAGAAGGAACACATTTCATTCTCTTCAAGGTCTGAAGGTATACAAAGGAGCTGTCTTCATCAAATGCAGAGATGCCATTCTTCAATCGGATGAAATTCAGAGTTTGTGGGACACAATCACTGGCCAGAGTAACTTTAAGGAAACTACGCTCAGATTGTTTTGTGTGAAGTTTTTGAATATCCTGTCCAATCAGTTCCGCAAAGAAGTCAAAGACACCTTAAATTACCAGAAAAAACTTGCACATCGAGCTACTTATAAAGGTGCCGCCAATAGTAAACCTATTCTGTCCTATGATTACATCATTGGAAGTGCTGAAAAGGCAGAATGTCATCAAGTCTTGCAAGAGGAACTTAAGAAAGGAGATTCTAACTTCTTGAATAAACTGACTGTGCCGAAACTCATTCATATTGGGTACGGCTATGACCTCAATCTGAAGAAACGCTTAGGTAAAGTGAACATAGTAGATTTATTGAAAACTACTATTTTGGCTTCAGCAAACATACCTAACTCATCGTTCAAACAGCCCTCAAAAACTGCAGAAAAGAAGCGGACAGAATATCCATGTCCAAATTGCACCAAGGACACATCAGATGGCAATAGTATCCAGTGCGAACAATGTATGGGATGGTTTCACCAATTGTGTGCTGATATCATAGATGAGCAGTGGCAAGCAATCAGCACATCAACAGACCCATGGTTCTGTAGAGCTTGTTTAACAGTAGGTGTCCAACACCCTGGTACTTCGTTTTCCATGCACCCAAGCATTCAATGTGACAACAACACATAATTATTTTAATTCCTCAATTTATTACCCCACCTAACTCATTAGCACAACACAGCTTCCACCTTTTTATCCGCATGAGAACCAATTTTCTGTCAAATCCACTTTTCAATTTCATCTGCATGATTTAAATGCATTTAAAAGCAAAGTGCAGTGATGCGCTTTTATACTTGAAGGAGCACATTTTAGAACTTCATTTAAATTGTTAAGAAATACATTTTTAGAACATACATCAAAAGATTCAATCCTGTCCTTGAGGAAATTTTGTTAGAATTGCCCATTAAGAAAGATATTCATTTTGTCTCAGCCAACAGCATCATACATGTTCCAAAACAATGATTTGCAAGCAAATCTCAAACAATTTTTGCCGAAATGTCCTGATTCAAGCACAAACATGTTAGACTACAACTTTCAAGTATATAGGTTTGGGATTTGGTATGCAACCAGTGAGTCACAATAAACTCATTTTTCATAGCACTATTCATAACAAGGCAATTGCACAAATTGTTAATTCGGGTCAAGAATAAGTGGTCCATTTATCGAAAATGTCAGAATTAAATAGGCCATGCTATACATATTCCTATTATCTAAACAGTAATTAAAAAAAAGGACTCACACTGTTTCAAAGTGTGATTCCATTTTATATAATCAACCAATTCACAAAAGACTTAACTCACAATTGTCGATATGCACATAAATGCATACACTACAGAACACTGATTCAAGCTTTCTGTTAGACAACCAGTCAATGTACATATATGATAGTAAAGAGATATGTAAATGATTATATAATAATCTTATAATTTCAGCAAGTCAGAAATATGAATATGTCAATATCATATCGATTTATACATAAAAGTTTATCACTTCGATGCAAACATAGTTCTGTTAAATCTACACGCTCCCTAGTTTATCTGCATGATTATAATTTTTGCACTCACATGTATTTTTTTTAATATCTCATTCCACTACCTATCAGTGCTTCATTGCATTAAAAATTAATCGTAGACAAGTTACTCAATTCATTGAGATGATTCATTCACCAAAGAAGTCTTTTCTCCAAACTTAAACACACTTTACTTTGGTTTTTCAGGTTACAAGTCCAGAAGACATACCACTACATTAACAGACATTGGTCAAAAGGTAATAAGATATTAGTTACAAAAACAGTATGAATTTCTATGTACTTGTCTAATAACATCCACACTAAAAGGCCCCATTTAAGCATGTACCTCCCGGAACTCCTTGACGTCCTGCAACTCCAGGTATGTCCCACTAACCTCCGCTAACTCCTGCTAACTCCTGCTAACTCCCACTAACTCTCGTAACTCCCACTAACTCCTGGTAACTTCTGGTAACTCCTGGTCAATTCTATAACTCCTGGCAGCTCCTGCTAAGTCCTATAACTCCCAGTATCTGCTGGCAACTCCCGATAACTCCCAGTATATCTTGCTAACTCCCACAACTCCTTGTATCTCCTGTCCACGCCCATAACTACAGCTAACTCCTGATGACTCCCACAATCCTGGTATTGTAAGTGCCTCTAACTCCCGTAATTCCCATAACTCCCTGAAGTTCCAAATGGAGGCTCCGTTTGGGAGTTACATGCTTAAATGGAGCCTACTAAATAAATTGTAAATCAAACTTTCATTGTTCAAAATTGATTTAAAACCTTCCGGATGTGGAAAGGCTAGCTGCTGGATTTTGAAAATTGAATGGCAATGCTGCAGTACCTTTGCCTGCATTAGTTTTCCCAGAGACAGAGTTTGTACCTAATGTAATTGTATTGATAGTTTTACAATATTGTAAAACTGAAGGATTGGAGCCCGCTCCTGCAATTAAGCCACGCTGACATCCAAATGTGTTTTCAAGGATGTCTTGATTAAACATCGCTGGTACAATTTCAGCTTCAGGATAATCTTTTAAAATACTTCTAACCATTTCCTGAAAGGCTAATATTGTGCTTGCCCAGTCCCGGCGGCATTCCTGTGACAGCAGTTCCTTGTTGTCAGTGCTTTGATTCTCCCATTCCTTCATCCATGTTAGAAAATCAAGCAATTGTGTCAGACGTTCATCTGTTTCTGTCTTGATTGGTCTTGGATCTCTATAAAAATCAACAATTTTACTGGTATGTTGCAGGACATCTATCAATCCATTTAATTCAGGTTTCGAACCAGGTATGCACTTTGTGTACTCCTCCACCAATTTCAGCATACGTTTGCTGAGAACATCGTCGGCCAAATAATTTCTCATCTTAGCAGAGTTATCCAAGAAGAAATGACCATCGCTTAGTTTTTCAAAGTAGCGAACACTGTTTGCGAGTACATCCCATTTATATATTTTCACCAATTGTTGCCAGTTGATGTCATAGCCGTCCTTTCTAAGATGTCTCGTACCATTGCTCCCACTAGAGAGAAGTCCATTTCGAAACTTCTTTATGCCATGCTGGAAATAAAAATTTTCCACTGTTGAATCTATATTTGAGATAACAGGACTTATACAAGTGCGTGAATCTAAATGCACAATACAGCTCTTTAGAAAATATTGAGAAAAAGCCATAACTGTAACTTGACAATTATTTACCACTTGATTTATATTCCAATGAAACGATACACTAACTTGTAAAGAAAACATCAAACTTTTTAAAACTGTAACCAATCAATGGCAACACATTTCAGTGCATGTTTAAGATTAATTTAGCATTGCTATTTGCAGGGGCGGACTGGCAGCATTTCGGGCCCCGTGACAAAATAAGTCTAGGGCCCCCGAAGTTCCTAACAGTGGGCGTTATTTCAAAAAGGAAAAAAAAAAAAACAGCATGATATAGCTTGGTAAAGAGTCATTAGGACGGGACCCCATGTAAGAGGCTTACTGTCCAATTCAGATAATTTGGTTTCATCACAAAATCATAAATCTGATGGTAAACTTCTGCTTTTCAGTTTTTTCAGGAATTTTACTATTTTTTTGCAACACGAATCGGCCACCCTGAGTGGATGGGCCCGTGGCAGCTGCCACTTTGCTACATCGGCCAGTCCGCCCCTGGCTATTTGCATTTATTGGATTTGCTTATAGTCAAAATTGACATGTAATATATAAGTTACAAGCAACATATTACCGATGGATCTTTCATGAAAGAAAATGTAGATGATGTGGTCAGTGGATTTATAATTGTACAGTTATTTGCCTCTGCTGACTTCTGGAAATGTGCATTGATAGCAGAAGTATTGTTGGCGCTCCCATCACATATGACGCCATATATCTAAAAAAGAAGAGCATTCCATAGCAATGACCAACAGGCAACAGGAAAACATGATAACGGCAGCCTCAGTTTTGAAAACAATAAATACCAGGGGTGTTCAGTTTTTCAGTTTGTGTTAAATTTGGGCAAAAGTTCAGAATTTGGTCAAAAATTGAGGTAAGGCTCTGTTTCCATGGTTACAGAAAATGACTGTTAGCACTTTCAACAATACAATATTTTCTAAGAGATGATTACCAACAATTTGTTCAATGAAAATTATATTCAGGTACTTTAAAATGACATCTGTAAGAGAAAAATTGTGGGAACACTCTGAAAGTCCCTTGTATAATGATTTAAAAGTTATGTAGGACTATTTCACTTTAAAGAAAGTGATCCAGAAGGCATGTACCTCATTTTGCTAGCCTTTTGGAATACCTGCATAATACAAATGCATAGTGCTTTTAGCAAACTTTTCCAGAGAAGATTCCTCACTAAAGAAAATGTACATCCTTTATGCAAAAGAAACTGCTGTAACTGTTGGAATCATATGGATGGAAAGACAATAACCATAGAAATGTAAAGAACCGATACTTCACTTGCCTTGAATTCCCACTCAATCAATTTGTCAACACATTTCCATATGCATGGAATAATCTGACTAGCAACAGCAGGAGCAACAGCGAAGTGTGCCACGTGAAAATGGAAACCCGTTAGCCCTAAAAACAGGAACTGTAGCATTTCCGTAGCCATAGTGTGGGCTTCTGAAAAATATGAAATGACCATGCATGAATTTTGAATGTCATTGAGAAATGTGATTTCAATCACAGCCATACTCTATATGATCAACTTAATTCAGTTTCAGAGAGACAGTCCCAAGGACTCCACAGAGAAAGATGTCTACATATTGTCACCTTACTTGGTTTGAGCGCTTCAATGACCTCCAACTCTTCATCGCCTTCCACGACACCAACTAAACGGATTCCATCTTGTTCCCGTTGGATTTGGAGATCATCCTGAATATGTAATGATTTCCTATTAGTGTGTATAAATGTGATATATGAGTGGAAATCTTATATATAGTAATGGAAGTTCTTTTGAATGATGCTTAGTTGATAATAGTTCTGCCATAATATACCTGTATTGACATTTCGTCGAACAAAAGTACGCCAGCATAACCGTGTGGAGGCAAATTAAGTCTATCAGCTGTGCTTCTCATCCACTGGAGATGCTCGTCAGTCAACCCTTGAAAAGAAAATGTAGGAAAACCTTTTTACACATTTCCATTCTCCAAAAGTCAATATTTTCAATATTTTGTGATAAATGAAATGTAAATAGATATTGCAACCACAAAATTGCTTGTAATACATGTAGAGTGTAGAAAACTAACAAATAGTTTTAATGTCAATCATTAATAACAATAGGTGCTGTACAATGGTGCCAGAATAGGAGGGGGCATGGTGTGCCCTTCAGTCATTAGTTTGAGGCACCAAAACATGCCTGAAATCTTGTCAGTCAGAGACCGTGCCTTGCTAGTTTTCATATCTGGACACCCAGTTGTTTTGTTGTGAAAGATGAGGGGGTCAATGAATAAATAGGAGAGATACATGTATAATTCTTATCAATGCTATAATGTCATATTACCTGGATTTTGTCGAAGGCGGTTTTTGTATAAAGACAGCAAGCGTCCACTCGGTAAAATAAGCCAGCCGCTGTCTTTTAGGTATTGGTAGGATTTGCTGCTTCGTAGCCACAGCCGCAAACAGTTTGCAATAACTCTGAAAGAAAAGTAAGAGTATTTATAATAGTGATAATGCAGTGATTGAAATAGAATTACAAAAAAGAATTACATCTAAACTCACCGTTTTGGCCAACGGTGTCCACTAGGTCCCTTACATTTAGTTGCTTGTGCTTGGCATTCAATTAATTCAAGGAATGCTTTATTTTTTGCCATCTTTGGATCTATCCGTTCAATGATATCTCTGACATCCGCTTTATCTTTGTTTGACAGCTCAATTTCATCTGATTGTATTATTTGTGCTGATTTTTCATTAGCTTCGGTACTTCTGGCTTTAGCAATGTCATGATATTTGCGCTTTACGCAAGGTTTACAGGTGTCCTTAGGCAAAATTGGGCTCAGCAGCATATGACATGCCTTTCCATGGCGATATGTTGCATCAGCTGCCTGATAACCTTTGCAGACCTTTAGGAGACTAATTGTCTTTAGAATGGCTTTGATTTTGCTCCTTGTGATACTGTAGCTGTTGGACAAGTTGAGCTTTTGCAACTGAACCTCATAACTTCCCAGTTGTACTGCCAAGGTAGAATCAGATTTAAAAAGAATTTGCTTGACTGGCTCTTCTCCGGAAATGTTTGCTTGTGTGAAGTTGATGTAAACCCAGGCGTCCTTTGGTTCACTCCATGAAAAGACCCCGCCACTTGACTGTAAGATTCCTGGCAGTTCTTCAAATGTGTGCTCTTGCTCTCCTTGAATTCGTCTTAGATTTTGATACACATATGTCCTTTTACTAGGCTTACCCAGCCGCTTGATGCACTTTCGTACTTCAGGGAAACACAAGCTGACCAATATACCCAAGTTGTTTCTTGTAGCCTTATCATCCCAGGCATTACTGTTGTATAGGTCAAATAGATCTGCTGTTTTCTCTTCACTTCCCAAATGATATTCGTAGTTCTCACACAACCTGTTGAAGAAAAAAAATACAGAGCTTAAAAGTAGCAGATAATTTATAAAATCTAAAAGTAACTCCTTCTCTGCAGTACTTCCATTTTTTGGGCGGAAGGAGTTGGTTGTTATACTGCAAAAATTATACTTTGTGAGCTTGTTAATAACATATTACCATATGCACATCAGCTATATCATGAATAACACAGTCTATGTTGTTAATGGAATTCTTATATATTGTGTGATGAATGCTGTTTTTGTGTCAACTGTGTTATATGTAGAATTTGTATTATTTGTGTATGTTTGTTATGTTCTAGTAGATTTGAAAAATGCACACTGACTTGTTTTCAAAGTTATTCAAATAAGTTGTACAATTTATTATTATTGTAATTTATCAGTTGTTTCCAAAAAGTTGTGAGCCTTTGCAAAGAATGTGTAATCAGATTTTCTTCGGAGCCATAATTATTCCAGGAGAATTTATTGAAAATTCATGTCAGGTTGAGCTTTGTGGCCCTGCACTGATATAGCAAAGTATAATATGAATTATTTTTTCGCAGAATAAGGCGAACAAGTGCAATGTAACTTCAGAAAAAACTACAAAGTTAGGTCTTTGCTGGCACAAGTAAAGATAAAAAAATTGCTCACAGGATTTTGTTACGAGTTTTGGCATTCATATCCTTATTGATATGAAAATGTGATATTTTGACAAACTTTGTTGGCCAATATCACTGAGATAGTATTATGGGCAACACTGTTTTGAATTAATTGCAGTGCCAAAAACATTGAAAAAAGGTTTATGGAAAGTTTGGCAATGTTGATGGTTTGTATCCGCATTTAATCTTCTAAGTGGAGATGTTAGTTGATCAGACACTCAATTGTAATTTGTTATTAATTGGGGGAGGGGGCTCATATGCAGATATATTTGCAATTTGATAACTGATACTATGCATTATATAGACCTTTATCAATTCTTACTTGTTTGTTTTTTGTTGTACCATTCAAAGTGTTACTGCTTCTTTTCTGTACTGAAGTAATTTAAGATACTGATTTATAATGATTTTAAAACTTTGATATGGAATGATAAATATTCACATGCTTCTGAAATGTATACATTTGTGAAAGTCACTCATTTCCGTTTTCACGAATGTGTGTTTGCTAATGTGACTTCCATATGCAGTTAAAAATGTCAAATAAAAGAAGTAGACAATGAAAAGTGACTTTTTGTTGTTGTCATATATATAATAATGTATACAATCAATCCGTGCTTATCATACAATATAACAGCATTTTTGAAAATTATGAAATCAGAGCTACATGATTAAATTATTATACAGAAAAGACAGTGATAATTTATGGTAAGTGAATAACATAAGTGAAAGAATATTTAGCTGCTTACCATCGTGTTTCCCTGCAATGCCATGCCATGGTCAGGTTGCAGAATCATCAAAACGCATATAAACAAAGCCTGCCCCAGGAAAGCAATGAAGCATGACACCCTTATATGGAATGGCTTGTCAACAAATGCTGGCCTCAATCATTTGCATATAACCGAAAGTGAAACTTCAATAAAACAAACTTCACAGTCTGTGTTGTTCATCAGGTTTAATGCAGTGAATGTTTAAATGGAGAAAGAGGCACGATGTATATGAAATTAGATTTCTTAGAGAAATATAAATTTTATCAATATTTTGGTGCCTGGAAATTTTTCTGCAGGCCACCTCTGACATGACACTGCTGTTCTTGACGGAAATCAAGCCAATACATTCAGACAAGAAAAATAAGTATTTAGGACTCTTACAGATGACAGACAGGTTTGAAAGTCGCACAGCTAACCACAGGTAAGCCAAACTATATGTAGAGCTGAAAAATATTAGTATTTATTGAGGCTGACCACATTATTTTGACCCTTTCTTGGTGATGGTCAGGGAGGCACGGAGATCCATTTTCATTCCCCTATCTATCTATGGTCAAGCTCTCAACACACTGGGAAGCCCTTGCTTTTGAAGGGTTGGCAGTTCAAGCAACAAGGAAACCAAGGTGCTAAATGAAGGCTGACACAGAGGGCTATCCATCCACATCCATTTTGGTTGGTTAGGAATGTGTTATCTAGTGATTGGGACAGGTGGAATTGAGAATGCATCGGAGTTATTGTGTTTCAGATGAGATTTTTGACATAGACGGCAACATTTACTGAGCTCTTGGTAGATTGAGAATTGAAGCAACAAAGAAACAAAGGTGTCAAATGAAAGCTGACATAAAGGGCTATCCATCCTCATCCATTTTAATTGGTTAGGAATATGTTATCTAGTGATTGGGACAGGTGGAATTGAAAATACATCGGAGTTATTGCGTTTCAGACAAATTTTTTACATGGACAGCAACATTTACTTAGCTCTTGGCAGATTGTGAATTGTAGTAACAAGGAAACCAAGGTGTCAAATGAAAGGTGACATCAAGGGCTATCCATCCTTATCCATTTTGATTGGTTCAGAATGAGTTATCTAGTAATCAGGATAGGTGGAACTGAAAATACATGGGAGGATTTTGTGTTTCTGAGGAGATTTTCAATGAGGACAGCAACATTTATTTAGCTTTTAGAGGGTTGACAGTAGTAGCGTCCAAAGGGAAAACCTATTAAGTCACATTTTGGAGTTTCTGAGATAATCCACTTTGAAGTTCCAGTTCTTGCAGTAAGAGATAGGCTTACTGGGATTTGTCAGTGTCATTCTTGGGTAACGGGCCACTTCTTGAAAATCTAAACTTAAAGAATATATAGAAATATGTCTCAGAAGTTATATTTTGACCTTAACTCAATTTGACCCAATTTGTGACTTACTAGGTTTTCCCTTTGGATGCTAGAGTAGTAGTAACAAGGAAACCAATGTGCCAAATAAAGCTGACATTAAGGGCTATTAATCCACATCCATTTTGATTGGTTTTGAGTGATTGATCTGGTGATAAAGATTGATGGTACTGAAAGTACATGGGAGAAATTTGTGTTTCAGATGCGATTTTCGATAATGACAGTAACATTTATTTAGCTTTGGAGGATTCACAGTTGCGAGACAAGGAAACCAAGGTCCCAAATTGAAGCTGACATCAAGGGCTATCAATCTACATCCACTTTTAGTGGTTAGGAATGAGTTATCTAGTAATTAGGATAGGTGAAACTGAAAATACATGAGAGGATTTTGTGTTTCTGCGGAGATTTTCAATGAGGACAGCAACGTTTATTTAGCTTTTGGAGGGTTGGCAGTTGTAGTAACAAGGAAACCAAGGTGCTAAATAAAAGCTAACATACAATGCTAAGGTCACAAAGTAAATAAAGGAGGAAACTAAGTGTGGAGTTCAATTCCTCATGCAAACAAAACCCCGTTTGGTCTTTTAAAGTGCTCTGATAACTCAATTAGGAGCTGAGATAGGCATTTTTAACATTTTCGGTAGCTTGTTGGTGGCCATTTTGTTTTCTTGTAAATGAGGTAGTTCATCCCAAATTTTTTCTTGGGAACATCTTTGATTTGAAAGAGGACATTCTAAGGAACATTTTGGTACCACACTCATACATTCCTGGGGGGTCAGGGGGGGGGGGGTCCTGCTGGCCGCCGGACTACATACTTTGCAGTGATATCGGATACAGCATCAGTATTCAAACAGTCATAAATCAGTCCCATCTCCTTTCCCAGAGTCCAAATATAGCTTAAGTGAAAGCTATTTTAATTGCCTACAAGATGGTATGCAGATTATATATGTTCATTGGACTCAAGACTGCTCTTGAGGCCATTCTATATCTTTTGTGCAGTTTTTTCGGCGAAAACGATACTAGCTAGGGCCCTATCTTTAACACCTCAGAAAACAGAGTTCGCACGGGTATATATGAGTAGACTTTTAGTATGTTAAAGCCAGACATCCAAGGATTCGGAAAATGTATAGATCAAAACTTTTGCAATTTGTGGTGGGTCAAACCATGGATTTACTGGACTAGTCCAGGCAACTGGTGATAAAATAGAGGGTGACCCACCACAAATTGCAAAAGTTTTGTTCTGTACATTTTCCGAATCCCTAGATGTCTGGCTTTAATATACTAAAAGTCTACTCAAATATTCCCGTGCGAACTCTGTTTTCTGAGGGGTTAAAGATACGGCTGTTGCTAATGTCGTTTTCGCCGAAAAATGCCTGTACTAAAGAGATAGAATGGCCTCTAGAGCAGTCTTGAGTCAATGAACATATATAATCTGCATACCATCCTGTAGGCAATTAAAATAGCTTTCACTTAAGCCATATTTGAACTCTGGGAAAAAAGATGGGACTGAGTTATGACTGTTTGAATACTGAAGCTCTATCCGATATTGCGGTAAAGTATGCAATATCCAAGTAGAAGATATAACAGACCACAGGCCAGAAAGTGAAACCCTCCTCCCCCCCCGGGAAATTTTGGTACCCCCCACGCATTGAATTGGCTGAAAAATGGTCAAAAATACTGATTAGGCATGTTAAGTTTTATATGGAAATTTAGTACATTTACCAAACTTTCTGGTGCATATAGTTTCTTTTGGGACAAAGGGCCTGGACACCGCAGCCACACCTTAGAAGGATTTGGACTATCACAGATTTTTGCCAAAATTTGAATATATCAGTCTCGGGGTCAGCAGGACCCCCCCTGCACCCCCCAGGAATGTATGAGTGTCGTACCAAAATGTTCCCTAGGATGTTCTCTTTCAAATTAAAGATGTTCCCAAGAAAAAAATTTGGGATGAACTACCTCATTTGCAAGAAAACAAAATGGCCACCAACAAGCTACCGAAAATGTAAAAAATGCCTATCTCCGCTCCTAATTGAGTTATCAGAGCACTTTAAAAGACCAAACAGGGGTTTTTTTTTGCACGAGGAATTGAACTCCTAATTTCCTCCTTTCTTTACTTTGTGACTTTAGAATTGAATATAATTTCAGAGGAAGAGCTCTCCCATAATTCCCCGCCGTCTTGTCAATTTCAGTCACTTTTGTTTCTTTTAGTGGACCAGCCAATACAAGATTATGTACTGTTAACACATTCCTAACCAAGCAAAATGGATGTGGGTGGATAGCCCTTAATGTCAGCTTTCATTTGGCACATTGGTTTCCTTGTTACTACAACTGTAAACCCTCCAAAAGCTATATAAATATTGCTGTCATTATCAAAAATCTCCTCAGAAACACAAAATCTACCCGTATAGCTTCAGTTGCACCTATTCTAATGACTAGATAACTCACTCCTAACCAATCAAAATGGATGTGGATGAATAGCCCTTGATGTCAGCTTTCACTCGGCACATTGGTTTTCTTGTTTCTGCAAATGTCAACCCTCCAAAAGCTTGATAAATGTTGCTGTCATTATCGAAAATCTCCTCAGAAACACAAAATCCTCTCATATGTCTTCAGTTCCACCTATCCTAATGACCAGAAAACTCACTCCTAACCAATCAAAATGGATATGGATGATCAGCCCTTGATGTCAACTTTCATATGGCACCTTGGTTTCCTTATTACTACTACTGTCAATCTTCCAAGAGCTAAATAAATAGAGTGCATGTGATATTAAATAGGAGGAGCTTGTGTTTCTGAGGAGATTTTTAATAATGAGAGCAACATTTATTTAGCTTTTGAAGGGTTGGCAGTTCAAGCAACAAGGAAACCAAGGTGCTAAATGAAGGCTGACACAGAGGGCTATCCATCCACATCCATTTTGGTTGGTTAGGAATGTGTTATCTAGTGATTGGGACAGGTGGAATTGAGAATGCATCGGAGTTATTGTGTTTCAGATGAGATTTTTGACATAGACGGCAACATTTACTGAGCTCTTGGTAGATTGAGAATTGAAGCAACAAAGAAACAAAGGTGTCAAATGAAAGCTGACATAAAGGGCTATCCATCCTCATCCATTTTAATTGGTTAGGAATATGTTATCTAGTGATTGGGACAGGTGGAATTGAAAATACATCGGAGTTATTGCGTTTCAGACAAATTTTTTACATGGACAGCAACATTTACTTAGCTCTTGGCAGATTGTGAATTGTAGTAACAAGGAAACCAAGGTGTCAAATGAAAGGTGACATCAAGGGCTATCCATCCTTATCCATTTTGATTGGTTCAGAATGAGTTATCTAGTAATCAGGATAGGTGGAACTGAAAATACATGGGAGGATTTTGTGTTTCTGAGGAGATTTTCAATGAGGACAGCAACATTTATTTAGCTTTTAGAGGGTTGACAGTAGTAGCGTCCAAAGGGAAAACCTATTAAGTCACATTTTGGAGTTTCTGAGATAATCCACTTTGAAGTTCCAGTTCTTGCAGTAAGAGATAGGCTTACTGGGATTTGTCAGTGTCATTCTTGGGTAACGGGCCACTTCTTGAAAATCTAAACTTAAAGAATATATAGAAATATGTCTCAGAAGTTATATTTTGACCTTAACTCAATTTGACCCAATTTGTGACTTACTAGGTTTTCCCTTTGGATGCTAGAGTAGTAGTAACAAGGAAACCAATGTGCCAAATAAAGCTGACATTAAGGGCTATTCATCCACATCCATTTTGATTGGTTTTGAGTGATTGATCTGGTGATAAAGATTGATGGTACTGAAAGTACATGGGAGAAATTTGTGTTTCAGATGCGATTTTCGATAATGACAGTAACATTTATTTAGCTTTGGAGGATTCACAGTTGCGAGACAAGGAAACCAAGGTCCCAAATTGAAGCTGACATCAAGGGCTATCAATCTACATCCATTTTTAGTGGTTAGGAATGAGTTATCTAGTAATTAGGATAGGTGAAACTGAAAATACATGATAGGATTTTGTGTTTCTGCGGAGATTTTCAATGAGGACAGCAACGTTTATTTAGCTTTTGGAGGGTTGGCAGTTGTAGTAACAAGGAAACCAAGGTGCTAAATAAAAGCTAACATACAATGCTAAGGTCACAAAGTAAATAAAGGAGGAAACTAAGTGTGGAGTTCAATTCCTCATGCAAACAAAACCCCGTTTGGTCTTTTAAAGTGCTCTGATAACTCAATTAGGAGCTGAGATAGGCATTTTTTACATTTTCGGTAGCTTGTTGGTGGCCATTTTGTTTTCTTGCAAATGAGGTAGTTCATCCCAAATTTTTTCTTGGGAACATCTTTGATTTGAAAGAGGACATTCTAAGGAACATTTTGGTACCACACTCATACATTCCTGGGGGGGTGCAGGGGGGGGGTCCTGCTGGCCGCCGGACTACATACTTTGCCGTGATATCGGATACAGCATCAGTATTCAAACAGTCATAACTCAGTCCCATCTCCTTTCCCAGAGTCCAAATATAGCTTAAGTGAAAGCTATTTTAATTGCCTACAAGATGGTATGCAGATTATATATGTTCATTGGACTCAAGACTGCTCTTGAGGCCATTCTATATCTTTTGTGCAGTTTTTTCGGCGAAAACGATACTAGCTAGGGCCCTATCTTTAACACCTCAGAAAACAGAGTTCGCACGGGTATATATGAGTAGACTTTTAGTATGTTAAAGCCAGACATCCAAGGATTCGGAAAATGTATAGATCAAAACTTTTGCAATTTGTGTTGGGTCAAACCATGGATTTACTGGACTATTTTGAATAATGCCTGAAGAGATGATAAAAGCCGAAAAATTAGCACAGCAAGTCTATTTTTGAATTTTACAGGACAATTTGAAATTCGGAGTTTTGCACATCTCAAAATGTAGCAGACAAAATTATTTAAAATGGCGCCTTTATTTTGGTGTAACTTGTTGGTAATTTCATATTTTATTACAAAAACTGAAATGTGATAAACCAGTCTAGAGGCAGACAGGAAATGGTCACAGCTGAATGATTTTTGGCAAAAAGACACTAGTTGATCTTAGGATCAATGCCATATAATCTGTTCTGTCCAAAAATTTTTTTTTGCAAAATCATAAGCCAAAATCAAGTGTTGCGTTTCTTTTGCTGGTGAGTGTATATTCCTTTCATTAATAAAATAATAAACTAATATAATGATAACTATGGTGAGTTTGTTTCATTCAGCTGGAATTCATGAATTCCACGCAAATGTCGCATCTCTTGGAAACATGACCTTTTCTTGCATTAAGTGACCTGGCACTGACAATTTTCAAAGTAGTTACAAAAAACAAAATTATTTGCGATCCAGATATGTAAGGTTACTTTTTGTTTACATGTATTTTGGAATCTTTATGCTGGTTAGATTGGTTTCTTTCAATGTTCATCAGAAATTGTGATATATTTTTTTATTACTGTTTATTTCACTAAAAAAAACCATGAAAAATGCCATTTTTCGAGGCTTCAGTGCAAGTGGATAACTTAGTTCTTGATGTTTCATGTTGACATCACTTGATGTTAATATTATTCAAATTCAAAATTTTAAAACAATTTTTCCCATTTTATCATTGTCTGGCTCCATAGGCCAAATTCAATCAAAGGTAACGGAATCACATTTGACTCGGTAACGGAATCACACAATTCCCTTAAAATCGCATTCTTAAGGGAGCAGCACAATTTCCATCTGTGAAGACCCAAGTCCATCAAAATGGAATTACTTTGAGAATATATTCCTGGGATGAGCACTGCCAGTTTCTATCTCCCATAGCAGGAATATTTTTCTTAAATGAGACAATGAGATAAAAAAGTCATAAAAATGGGTGTTTTTGCTTGTGATTCCGTTACCCAAAGTTTGATTTGCCGTAAAAAACTGCTCGAGCATATGTCAGTTATTTTGCATGCCAAAAAATCTAGTTTACATTCACATAAATCAGAATAAATCACAAATTTATGATTTTATTCATCATATCTTCGATAATGTATCAATAAAGGTCAATTTTCATGACCCCGCGGTGATTCCGTTACCGTGGAATTCATGAATTATTGTTTTTATGATTCTTTGTATGTCTTTGAATTGTCTTGTAACTGATAAAGATCCATAACCCTCACAGTCTGACATTGACCTCTCATAGGTGTTTGCAGATTGGCGGTCCAAACAGTTGCAATCAGGGGCGGACTGGCGACATTTTGGGCCCGTGGCGAAATAAGTCCATGGGCCCCCAAAATCCTATTTCTGGTTCAACTGCATTTATGCAAAAGTGGAGGGGCCCATTTCTACATAGGGCTCATTTCTACATAGGGCCCTCTCACACTGGGGCCCTCATCCAAAAGTTTCACAGAATCACACGGTCACAAACTTGGACACAACGATTGACTTTTTAACTTTTTTCTTGATTTTGATTTTTTGGCACCTTGCATGGGCCCCCCGGAGTGGTTGGGCCCGTGGCAGCTGCCACTCTGCCACATAGGCCAGTCCGCCCCTGATGCAACATTTACTATCAATTGTGATGTTACTTGCTTCAAAATTTTTTGTTCGTGTCAGTTATGTTACAGCTCTAGCAATTGCTCTGAAGAAATCGTCTTTTTTCATAGTGTGGACCTATGATGTCATAGCTTGAGACTGCATTGGAACCTATGCAACTCTGGTGCTAGTTACAATGTCATAGGTGAAACTGGCCAATTATAGTTCATGTGAACAACTTCATCATAGCCTTGCAATTATGTCATGGCAAGATTAGCCAATGATACCACAGCAAAAACTCAGTGTTAAGTCAGGGGAGGGGGTTGTTTATTTGGTGACACTTAAAGTACCTGAAATTCAACCAAGCATGGTTAATAGGATAACTTGCAATTAATCACAGTTGTTTACAAGCATGCGTTTGGTCTCAATTGGATTTGATATGGAGCTGTCAAGTTCAAGAATTTTGTCTACTGTTTGCATACAGTTTTGTTGGCTGTCTCTTTCAGTGTAAAACAAACAACTACTTTAATCCTGTATGGCTTTGTTGGTTACCACAGTACCTGGTGTGAATATGTAATAGATAACGCCCTCGTTTGTGACAATATGCAATATATCCGAGGGCTTTAAGAAGAAAAAAAAATTCTTTGAGCTTGCCAAATGGGGCCAAAATTGTTGGTCTGCTGCTCCGCTATTTTTTGTTGCGGCTTACCTATCCAAAATGAACCATTTTATCAAGTGACCTTAATTTTGATCATTATTTCGGATATTGATATAAAAACAGTGAATACAGCCTTTTTATTGATACCAGTTACACTTGATACAATCTTCCTCCTTGTTTACTGTCTGTGTTGTTCAGTTTTAATCCTTTGTTGGTCAGTTTTGTTTCCCTGTTTCTTTCAATTTTGTCAACTTGTAGTCAGCCAAGCATGCAATATCATGGTCAGGTGTATGAGCTGTGATATGCATTATATCAGAGCGAAATCCAGCCTTCTGATTGGCTAGAAAAAGCAAACAGTGGTATAAGCAAACATAAGGACAATTGACAACTTTTGAGTAGTCAGTTCCCCAAGTGCAGTTCAACTTTGCACCTAAGTTGTTGTTGTGTTATGGCCACTATGTAGCAATGATGTAACTGCAAGGCTATGATGAAACTGTCAACGAACACTATTGGCCAATTTGACCTAATGCGTCATTGATAGCACCAGTTTTGCATATCCTCTAGTGCTGAGCAATGGAGCATCCGCCTATGACATCATAGGTCCACTCTGGCATTGAAAAAAAAACTGATTTCTTCAGATCAATTGCTAGAGCTGTAAATCAATTGATTCAAAGCTTATCAAATATCTAGCACCATAGGTGACAATAAACAAACTAATTAAATGAATTGAGGTACTTTATCAAATAACGTCATTTTTGCCAATTTTTGGCAAGCAGCCAAAAACTGACTGAAGCCAATTTTTTTTTTACCAAAATTACTTAGGCCAAAATTAGTTTGTGGTGTAGCTGTGTTATTAAGCAATTCTCCATAAAATTTATGAATGAAATGCGAAGAAACAACTTCAATGAAATTAATACTCACAATTATGACTGAAAAAATACTGGTGATATCCGCTAAAATTAGTGATAACGATATTGGTCTAAGTCCAAATGGCCATAGTCAACAGGACTTTGTGCGAAAATTGAGTTGGGGTTTTGAGGAGTTTATGATTAATCTAGGAGCACATGTATTAAATCACAAGGGCCTTCCTACGGTACCAAAAAGGGAAAAGTCTGACGATAAGAAGATTTACCTGGCAAATATAAGAAAATTAATTTTCCAGTGGACTGCCAATTTCCAAAGAGCTGGTTGAAGAAAGTGCCCACACTTTTACGCTGACTTATACCAAAGAGAATCGACAACAAGAAGTAAACCTGTGGTAGAGGTCCCATCAAAATGGTGATAAATCAGAATGGCTCCAGTGTTTTTTCATAATGCCAGAATAACACCACCGAGACGGTAATGAGATGTCAAAAAAGGCTATAGATCCAGTCTGGTGAAACTGAGAACTGCATAATGCTGCCACCTGGCAAAAAAGTTGATTTCCTATGCTACAGCATTGCTGTCCCAAGAAATAGTTCCAATTTCATTGCACATTCACAAAATTTCTATTCAACATTGATGAATACCAGAGTCAGACTCGGCAATCACATTCTCTAAGGAAGCAGACAAGTCCATCAGCACACTCAGAAACAGCCTCGGTGTCTTCCAGACAAAATTGTGTATGTTCCTCTGGTCGAAAGCAGGTGGACGCACGCAAGAGCTCGCTGAATAGCACACTAGTCACTAGGTGGCAACACAAGACAGCATATGTTCTGATCTATGGCAATGCAAGAGCAGTCCACTTGTAGACAGCTATAGATCTATACCAGAAAGGCTATACCACTATACCAGAGCGGCTACAGCATAATACTAGAAAGGCTATACTACCAACCACTATGAATATAAGGACGATAATAAGACGCGAATGTCACGTCTTTGACTAATACCTAAATTTTTCTATTTTTTTTTGCAATTTTTTGATATAGGTTAAAATCGTGACAGTCGTCGCCAACACAGTGAAACGGCCGACTTCCGGTAATCTGACCAATCAGAGAGCCGTATTCTTGACACATTATACAGTTAAAGTGTTGCAACGACGCAAACGGAACCCACTGATATTCATAGTGCCAACAGTTCTTGTTTTGTTTGTTTGTTTGTATGTGTTTTATGCCTCTGCAGCACCTTAGTGGGCTATATCAAGGCAGGTGATCGCCGTATGATGATGAGATGAGAAGACTGTGAGTCTGGCACATATCCTATTAATTCAGGAATGCCCAGGGTCTTTCAGTTGCTCCAGCATAGAATACTGGATAGCTACTACCCGCCTCCATTTAATGTCCCATGGGCTCGGACTAAAGCGAGTTCCAGGGGTGAGATTTGAACCCACACCCTCAAAGCCAGTTGACAAGTGCACTTACCAATTAGGCCACGGGGGAACTCAATTTCGAGTAGAATTTCTCAGGAACATACGATTTCATTAATCATTTGTATATAATTATATATATACAGACTTTTTGTGCATCACTGTATAGCTTGATGACAATTAACAGTTGAATCGCAGTCTTACTGTGAATCTGCATCTGCAGTATTGCAATCTTTATGCTTGTTTCAAAGAGGTAAGGATGACAGAACAACAATCTTTTTCGCATCATTTATTAAGAGAAGTAGTAGTTCTGCCCACAGCATGAAAATTGCGATTTTGGTATTGCTTGCCAGTAACCATTTAGCTAACACCCATAGCGATATTGACTATGAAAAGCAATCATAAATTTATATAGACATATCGATATGTTCAGCCCTCTAAGCCCAGTTCTTAACGCTTACTTGGGTGATTGACAAGATAGGAGAGACAGAGAGAGAGATAGGGAGTCCTCAACGTATTACACACTTACCCCATGTGGGGGATCTTTTACTTTCCCATCACAGACATTGATACAAGACAGGGGGATCCAGAAAATTGTGGTGGGGGATCTATCGGGCTTTTGCGTCATGGAACGCATAGTTCGTGACATACCGCGACCGCACGATGATCCCTGATACAAGAGCCCAAAAATTTGACATCTCATCAAATGACATCCATCTCGGATTTTGCTCTTGAAGGTTCATTAAAAATTTTGCGATCCCCAACCGGGGTTTGAACCCATGCAGACAATAACCTTCAGCAGAGCAGGCTGGCACCTGGAGACAACAATTGAAGATGTAAGGGTCTCAACGTCATTTCTTGCAATCCACAAAATTGGTGATTTAACATACATGAACAAAATTAACCAGGAATGTGATTACGAGGTTGATAATAACCAGGAATGTGATTACGAGGTTGATAATAACCAGGAATGTGATTACGAGGTTGATAATAACCAGGAATGTGATTAGGAGGTTGATAATAACCAGGAATGTGATTACGAGGTTGATAATAACCAGGAATGTGATTACGAGGTTGATAATAACCAGGAATGTGATTACGAGGTTGATAATAACCAGGAATGTGATTACGAGGTTGATATTAACCAGGAATGTGATTACGAGGTTGATAATAACCAGGAATGTGATTACGAGGTTGATAATAACCAGGAATGTGATTACGAGGTTGATAATAACCAGGAATGTGATTACGAGGTTGATAATAACCAGGAATGTGATTACGAGGTTGATAATAACCAGGAATGTGATTACGAGGTTGATAATAACCAGGAATGTGATTACGAGGTTGATAATAACCAGGAATGTGATTACGAGGTTGATAATAACCAGGAATGTGATTACGAGGTTGATAATAACCAGGAATGTGATTACGAGGTTGATATTAACCAGGAATGTGATTACGAGGTTGGTAATAATCAGGAATGTGATTACGAGGTTGATAATAACCAGGAATGTGATTACGAGGTTGATAATAACCAGGAATGTGATTACGAGGTTGATAATAACCAGGAATGTGATTACGAGGTTGATAATAACCAGGAATGTGATTACGAGGTTGATAATAACCAGGAATGTGATTACGAGGTTGATAATAACCAGGAATGTGATTACGAGGTTGATAATAACCAGGAATGTGATTACGAGGTTGATAATAACCAGGAATGTGATTACGAGGTTGATAATAATCAGGAATGTGATTACGAGGTTGATAGTAACCAGGAATGTGATTAGGAGGTTGATAATAACCAGGAATGTGATTACGAGGTTGATAGTAACCAGGAATGTGATTACGAGGTTGATAATAACCAGGAATGTGATTACGAGGTTGATAATCTTAATCTGATTGTTTCGCAACTTATTTTGTTCATTGAGGACTAATTTGGATAAGACTGAGTGATGATTTAAATTTCTTGTTTGCAAAAAAAATGCCTATTTTCAAATAGCAAAAAACAAAAAATGTTTTAGTCCAGAGCAGTCATTCGCCATAATAATTTTGAGAGGAAACACCCCATGATAGCCTTGGTTGTGCAACTGTGTTATAAGTAAATGTCAGACTAATAAAGGATCTCCATAACAATATCGTTCAAAAAAAGATTTTGTTATCAGTCGCATGAATATAGAAAACAGTAAAAAAAACAAAAAAACAACAACAAACAACTAGCAGCCAGTGTGGTTTTGTAACTATGGAAATATGTACAGAGATGAATTAAGTTACAAGTATTGGGATAATTTTATGAGACCATTGTGATGGAAATTGTTTAATCAGAATAACCTGAATATTTTGTCATAATGTGTGACAATTTCAGCACTTAAAAAAACTTACTGGTCAAAAACTTATCTCATCATCAGATCACATGATTTCCTAGGAACTTATATGACATGGATCATGATTGCTAACTTGGAATTTAAAAAAATGGCCAGGAAGATATCTGACATTTCATTGACCATTTTAGAGAGTCTGAACAAAGTCATATGTCTTGTTATTAACAATGTCTAATCTTTTTCAACCAGCGCACAGAATATACCTAAAAACAGATTCCAGGAGCCTTTGATAAGAAAGTAAATATCCTACTATTAATGAACACAATCTTTCTTCAGCATCAACTGAATATTTCTGATATATCTTACAATGCACTATAGTTGATAATGGACTAGTTCAGCAGTGTCTAAGACTTCGGATAAGTCTTCATCTCTACTGCTTGATTCTGTACTAGCGTAATTTGTGTTGAAATTCTCAGCGACAGTGTCATAAGACGGAGGAGGCGGTTCTGCTTCTTCCTCACTGGCCATTGACATATTTACTTCTACTTGAAATTGATCATCCATTTGTGAATTTACTTCATTGTATGAACTGGATCGTGTGAATCTCACAGAATCTCCATCAGTGCTACTCGGTTCAGTGCTTGCGATGTCAGTAATTAAGTTGTCATCAACTGTGTCATAAGATGGTGGAGGCGGTTCAGCATCTTCTTCAGTCGCCATTGATAAATTTATTTCACCTTGCAATTGATCATCCATTGGTACATTTAATTCATTGTATGAACTGGATCGTCCGAATATCACAGAACCTCCATCAGTACTACTCGATTCAGTGCTTGCCGTATTAGTACTTAAGTCGTCAGCGACTGTGTCATAAGATGATGGGGGTGGTTCAGTCTCTTCTTCAGTTACCATTGATGCATTCACTTCTCCATCTAATTGGTTTCCACCCATTGGCAAATTTAATTCATTTTCTGAAGTGGATCGTCCGAATCTCACGGAATCTCCATCAGTACTATTCGATTCTGTGGTGGCGATATTGGTGCTTAAGTTGTCAGCGACTGTGTCATAAGATGGTGGAGGTGGTTCAGCATCTTCTTCAGTCGCCATTGATAAATTTATTTCACCTTGCAATTGATCATCCATTGGTACATTTACTTCATTGTACAAACTGGATCGTCTGAATCTCACAGAGTCTCCATCAGTACTACTCGATTCAGTGCTTGCGATATTGGTGCTTAAGTTTTCAGCAAAAGTGTCATAACATGGCGGAGTTGGTTCAGCCTCATCTTCAGTCGCCATTGACAAGTTTACTTCTTGCAATTGATCTTCCATTTGTGCATTTAATTCATTGTACAAACCGGATCGTCCGAATCTCACAGAACCTCCATCAGTACTATTCGATTCTGTGGTGACGATATTCGTGCTTAAGTTGTCAGCGACTGCGTCATAAGATGGTGGGGGTGGTTCAGTCTCTTCTTCAGTTACCATTGATGCATTCAATCCTCCATCTAATTGGTTTCCACCACTTGGCAAATTTAATTCATTTTCTGAAGTGGATCGTCTGAATCTCACGGAATCTCCATCAATACTACTCGATTCTGTGCTTGTGATATCAGTGTTTAAGTTGTCATCGATTGCGTCATAAGATGGTGGAGGCGGTTCAACCTCTTCTTCAGTTACCATTGATGCATTCACTTCTCCGTGTAATTGGTTTCCACCCATTAGCACATTGACATCATTGTATGCAGGTAGTCCATCATTGCTGTCATCGGAATAGAGTGACGGGGACTCAGAAAAGACAGGACCGTCATTGACGACCTCATATTCAGGAGGAAGGTCCATTTCGGCTTGATATTGTTCTTCTAACTCCTGTTCTGTGATCATGTATCTTAAAGTGTGATTCCTCTCATCACGAGATGCATCTTTCTTCCTCCATAAACACTTCAGCGCAGCAGTAGACAAGACAACTAAACAAACGCCTATAATCGCAGGGATGACGATGGCATAGAAGACATTGAACTCATCTGGAAAAAATGAAAACATTTACCGAATAAAGACTTCACAGTTTACTTTTATACTGGTCTCACAGTGACATATGATAATTGATGTTGGGCAAACCCCTATCATGGGCACCCTCTCCTTTGATCTACAGTATATCAATGCACATACTGATATTATGAGAGGCAAAAAGGACAACACTATAATTGGCATTTTTAAACTGCAAGGTGATATGGGAAAAAATTGCCATATTAGGCCTATATCATCATTGTCATCATCATGAAAAAAATGACACCACGTAACAATACACTAGTTTTGTGAAGTAAAAAACACTAAAAATGACAAATTCACTGTAACAGTGATTCAATCACTCTTCTGTCAACAGCGTTATGTCCTGTGTCAATGTTTTGTTATCTGGGGTGTTCAGCAAAAAGCAAGATGATATAAGCACTTTCCGGTTCTTAATTTGAACGGGGCAGAACACCGAAAAATTTTGATTTTAAGTCGGCTAAAATGATTGAGTGAGATGGTTGCACAAGATGTTGCGCTGACATGGCTTGTAGTTTAAAGTTATGATAACAGACAGATTATCATAACTTAAAACAACAAGCTGTGTAAGCTCAAAGATTTTGTGCAACCATCTCACTCAATCGTTTAGGGTGACTCAAACTTCAAATTTTACAGTGAAGGAGTATAATTTTACTGTGCCAGATTTTATTTTTAAGAGTTCCAACATACCACTGTCGTCTTCTTCTTGGGGTGGTGTATAACAACCGCTTTCATCATTGCAATTTGCGCAATCACACAAAGTATCACAGACAAAATTGGGACTGATGCAGTTACCATCATTGCATGAGAATTCCCCCGGTGAACACCCTAAAAAAATTAAGTTGTTTTATTTTTTATGCACAAACTTCTCATCCTCATAGATTGTTTTGTATTGACCCAAGTATTCTCCCTGCCAGAAAGTGTTTTCTAGAGGGCCGCCAGGCAATAATTATTTTGCAGAGGTTCTCTGCAATTATCTCCTCGCAGGGAGAAAACATAGGTAATTATTAGGTATATGGCAGGTCTACTTCATTAAGCTACCTTTGAACTTCTGCCAAAAGGTCTACTATTCTGTGCATTAAGGGTTGTTTTTCAATCGGGTACATAGTTTTGTCTCAAGGGGGTAAAAAATAAAGGTCTTTTTTTCTGGCCAAATTGACTTTTTTCTGTTGCTATATACCGTGCCGTGGATTTCTGGAAAATTTAGGGCTACCAGTATTCTGAATTTTTTTTTATTCGACTTTTTGCGATGTTGTAGATGACTTGACCAAGGTCAACACTCTGCTCATCCCTCTATTACTGGATGTATAGAACACCCAGTTGTATGGGCTTGTGCTGAGTGGATAGATATCTGACAGCGAAAATTCATCTTACTTGCTTAACCTTGGCCAAGAACTTTGTACGTGTCAAGGAAAATAGACATTTTCGGAGAGGAAAACATATTTTCAGAGAGGACAGTTTATTTGACGAAGCTGTTTTTGGTGTTTTCCCGTACGAGCATTGTGCAGTTCGTACAACTGAAGTGAAACACTTACCAAAACTTTGTCTAATCTATTGAAGGAGTACTTCTATAAAATAAAAATACTCTTAATTTAATGTTATTGCTGTTTTGCTGACCCTATTTGAGAAAGGACAATATTTGACGGAATTGACCTTCATGTGTTCAATGCATGATTCTGAAGAGACTAATCATAGTTGTTGCATGTAATTCTAATGTTGAACTCTTGTTACCATGTTGAAAGCATATGGCCTATCTCAAAAATAATGAAGCCAAAGTGTGACATGACCATCAAAATTTACAAATGTATTTTTGTATGAAATGACCTAATCATATTGTAAAGAACATATTTAAGTTCCAGAAACTATATTGGCCATGGTGCCTTGATGAGTGGAAATAATTGATAACAGCTGAATATTACAGAATTTTTAAAAGTTTGTTTTTCATGGCAGTGAAACATAACTGGGCTGAATGGTAATTTGTCATGAACTTAAATCCGTTTTCTTTATTTGACAACAACAGGCACATTTTTATAAGTCTTCTGGACGATTGTCATTCAAATACACCAAATATATTTTGAGAAACACCCAATTTTTCGAAATTTTTCGGAAATTTCTTTTCAAAACTTACATATATTAACCCAAGAAGCATATTTTTCGTTTAAAATTATTTTAACTGCCCTATGTTATGTGTCTGTATGTGGGCTTCAAATTGATACCAAATAAGTGCCACCGAAGTGAATGTCTGCTCAGCAAATGATGATAGAAGTGTGATTTTTTGCCCATTTTTCGACATAAAAAGCTGATTTTAAGTACTGGTGTGATATGGATCTTCAGAAAATGTTCTGGTTTTGACTCAAATCGATTTTATATTAATTATCAATCATAACTGGGGGTAAAATACAACCATTTACAAAATAAAAAATATTTTGTTATTGTTTATTGCGTTTTTAGACAATTTGGCCCCAAATTTTAAAGAATGTTCCATAAATGTTTAAATTTTTGTAATTAGGCAATGGAACGTACTCCAACTATTGAAATTAATTATTAATTTTCACTTCAAGTAATATTAGAATGATCGCTTCACTGTTTGTTAGAAAAAAAATTGAATACGATCAAAATTTTTCAGAGCATTACACGTGCGACGAACATAACTTTTGAATTTAATCACCAGAAACCAGTCAAAAACTTGGTTTAGTTCATAGATTAATAAAACTTAATAGACGTACTATATTTTGAGCGAATCCAGATTAAAAAAAGAGCTTTCATAGCTCTGTACCGTTTGAAAGTACTCTCGGCGTTACGCGTGCGACACATTCACCTTCCCAGCTATTCATTGGAATTTTTCCGTGAACTAGATTTTCCAGAATCATAAAAAGCTCCAAATCAACTAAGTAGATGTAATACTAGATCTCAATGGCAAAAAGATTCAACTGAAATATGCTGAAGGGAAACTAGTGCATTTCTGATCAGGAACATTCAAATTTGACTCAATTTTACTAAGTCAACCTTTGAACCCAAATAACTCAATCATGTCAAAACAAGTGGATGGAAGTGCTTGTTTCAATGGATTTACGAAGCCTGGGGATGTGGAGATTCCAAAAAGTAAAAGGAAATAGCAATGGAACATGTCAAACTTTGAAAAATTGAAAGAGTTCATCAGGTGAAAAAGTCTATGTCACGCTAAATAATTGAAAAAATGCATTTTTTCCGATCTACTTTCATCTCTATCTCAATAACCTTTTGACGAATTACCATGAAATCATCAGGACTTTGGCATAAGAATGTATTTAATGCAAGACTGTAATATGAAGTTGTCATACAGCTGTTATCAAAATTTGTGACCCTCAGTGAAAACCAGCTGTGTGGCTTCATTATTTTTGAGATAGGCCATATTCACATTGGTTAAAACTTACTTCTAGGTCAGGACTGAAAAATCTGAAGGGATATTTGCCTAATTTGTAAATGAGACAGTCAACTTTGGTCAAAATGACAAAATTTAATTTTTTTCGGGCAGTTATCAACCGATTTGAATAATTTTTTTGCTACTGTAGGTCCGTCTCAATATGTTTAATCTTTCTGTGTAACGTTTTTTCCACATATATGCATGGTATTTCTGGTATTTTAGATATCGTGTGACTTTCCAGAGCGTACCCCGATTGAAAAACAACCCTTAACACAAGAGGGCTCTGTTGGTAGCATATTGTGAGGAAGAATTTCGGTTATTGTCCCTCAGGAGTTGGCATTAGCACAAGAGGGCACTGCAGGCAATGTGTTTTGAGAGGCAAATACGAGTTATTGTTCCCCAGAGTTGTTTATTTCCCTTAGTATGTTTGGTTCCAATACATGGCCAGTTATGGAATAAGTGAAAAAAAATCTGGGCAGTCATGAAATAATATTTCTGATGGAGTTTTTTAACGTGGTACTGTTTGATATAGAATCAAATATTCCATGTCATCGTAATGTAGAATAAAATAATTGCGCCAGCGTTACCATGAATATAAAATGAATAAATCTCGCGTCAAAGAAATGTCCAAGCACCCACCCTGAATATGAAATGTGTATGTATTATTTATATAAAAAGTCTAAAATATTGAGAAATAAGAATTAAATTCACCAAAGTCAAAAAAATAATTTTTCTGTTTATCTCCCATAGGGAATGCCTCCTAATGGCATTACTTTTTATTTCATTTTTTATTTGCATACGTACGTGAACAAGCTCTTTCGTCTGAATGATCCCCGCAATTATTCCACATATCACAAACAAAAATGGAACCAACACAATGGTTGTTTGAGCACCAAAAAGAAGAATTGCAATCTGCAAAATTAAAAGTCAACACAATATAATAAAATATAATACACTGTTATTGCAACCATTTAATATCGGGGGGCGGAGCTTTTTTAAAATTAATAATTGCATGCTAAGTTTTCTTGACATAAATAAATTCTTTTTGGGCAGTCTTGAAAAAAAATTGAAAGGCGTAGTTCTTAATAAGGCGTTTAGCTATGAATATTCATGGTCGTGTGCTTTAAATAAATATACTGCTGCCATTACCGTGAAATAAATAATTTCCCATCAAGGAAAACTCTAAACCCCCCTTGGAAATAAATTTAAAATGGTCGCTCCTTTACTATATAGTATACTAAGGTGAATAGAAGTAAAATGTTCAAGGGACTGGGCGAAGCAAAACCTCATCCAGAGCATTAGGGACCGTTCAGAATTTATGACTGGGAGGGGGGTGGGAGTTTTGTCAGAACTTCCCATCAAAAATCGATACCCCCCTTGATATTCATACAGATCTTTCGTACCCCACCCTTAAGTTTCACGAGTATTTTTAGTACCCCCCCCCCACACTCGACATACAAAGCAATACACACATATAATGTCAAAGATGTGCCCCTTGGACAGTCACACGCGCAGATACGCTGACTTTTGCGCGTAAAAAATCGTGAATAAACTGAGTGTATGCGTGTTTTATCATATATTTCTTTTGTTAGATTTTCTTACCCCCCCCTTTGGACATCTTGTCAAAAATTAGTACCCCCCCCCCTTGAAACACGTGTGAAAAGTTAGTACCCCCTCGACCAAAACTCCCAACCCCACCAGTCATAAATTCTGAACGGTCCCTCAGGAATAATTAGCATGCACCAGGCCTGCATGTCATATCAATGGTGCAAAGTTATCATTGCAAACACTTGAACTTGTTGCAGGAAAACTAACGCAAAAATATTAAATCCCAAATGATTATGACTTTTGATGCTTGATGAATAACAATTTCTTTGAAATTACACCACATTATTATATTTTGAAGCTTACATGATTTTTCTTGCAAGCACTCAACGTTTTTTCAATTGAGCAGGAATACAATCGGAATCCAATATAAATTACCCATTAATACAAAACCTCTCATGTACTAGAAACAATATTATTCCTTAAAACTCAGTTACGAGTTTGCTTATAATGACATTGTTTGAGGTTCAAATTAAGGATTTTATAACTTTTTTTTCTGCGTACAATTTTGTACCATCCCCTGAACATTAGTTGATAATACTATTGTCCTGTAAAGATAACATATTTTGAGATACAAGAAACATACTTGACTTATATCTGTCGTAAAAACATCTGTTTTCATCTTCACAATTGTTGCAATCACACACTTTGTCACAGACCAGAACAGGATCGATGCAGAGAGGACTGGGATTGCTGTAGCCGCCACACGAAAATGTACCACTTCTACAGCCTATCAAAACAAAGAGTAACGTGTAGAACCACACTTACAGTAATATTGTGATTGTTTCATAGCACAAAGGTCTTTGTTTTAACTCACCAGAGCTTTCGCCCATCTCTCATGGGCTTCCTCAGCTGTCTGAAATTGCTCAGTTGGTCACATGACTGCCCAGGGTCAAGTCATGTGACAGGAGGTTGCAGAAAATGGGGGGGAGGTCCCAGCCTTGGTCTCGGTTGAGCGATGGTTTGTTCCTCCGTATTTGTATGGCTTCCTTGATCTTACGTTTTAGCCAGTGTTCTTCACATGACTTGACCCTGGGCAGTCATGTGACCAACTGAGCAATTTCAGACAGCTGAGGAAGCCCATGAGAGATGGGCGAAAGCTCTGGTGAGTTAAAACAAAGACCTTTGTGCTATGAAACAGTCACAATATTATGGAATTCCAAAGGTCAGGATTAAGTCTTCACAGTTACACACTTACAGTATTTTAAAGGGAAACGATGCAGTTCACAATATGCCCCTGGTGTTAATGTTGATTCTGCACAGACACTGATACAAGGGGCTGCCAATTGAACTCATTGAACGACATCCAGCTGCGATTTTGCTCATGCCTTCATAAGGTTCACAGAAAATTTTGGGTTCAGCGCCTGGGGTTCGAACCCAAGCTGATAAGATTCAGATTCAGATATTTTTGTTCGACAAAAATTTCACAAACAATAACTCGGAATACAATTGATATAATGTCACATCAGTTGTGTTAAAAAAAAGAACAGTGACAAAGACCTTCAGTGGAGCAGGCGGGCACCTTAAGCTCACCAGATGACTGCACCCTATTGAGTCTTTTTAAAACCAATGATTTCTTTCCCAACATTGCATGTTCAGCTCCCTCCTCAAGGAACACTGAAGCGGTCGCCACCAGTCAATGGCAAGACTGGTGGCGCCCCTAACGTTTTTGTTACTTTTAGTGATTCTGAGTTGAGCCACCAGACAAATCAAATAACAGTTTAGAAAAATGTCTACTAACTAATGCAAGATCTTTCATCAGAATTGTCTCCACAATCGTCATCTCCATCACAGACGTATTCCGTATCTGTGCATATGTTATTCGAACACCAGAAGTCATAAGGGCAATCTGAAAAAGTAAAATTCACCTTTAATGCAGAAAAAACTCATGGTTTGCTGATAAAGACAATTATATCAACATGAGAAAACATTTTAGCAATAATAAAATTCGTCTTTAATGCAAATTCGCATAGGTTATTCACCACGGGAGAGGGAATATGTGATTCATCACCCGAGGACTTTAGCCCGAAGTGTGATAAACACATATTCCTGATCCCATGGTGAATAACTGGCTTATACCGTGAGACAGACAGTCAAACATGACAGGATAACTGGACAACAAAGAGTATGGGAATTATTTCCCTGTAATAATGGCATGTGAGTGGCTGACAGAGTTGTCGAATGGTATAATAAATGATATGCATGGTTTACTTAAAGACGAATATGTCATTATGAGAAAATAATTTAGCAATGACATAATTCTGATTCTCATAAAATGCTTGGCATGGTTTGGAGTTTATGTAAATAAGTAATTATAATTTCTTGCTCAGTTTTGGAGAAAAGGATAAATAATTTTTTGGCAGTCCTAAAATAAATAATTTCTGATAAGGTATTTCTTAACACCTCACCTGCATTTTAAGGGAAACAATATAGTTCACAATTTTAAGGGAAACAATATAGTTCTTGATTTTGGAATAAATATTTTTTTTTTATTTATATATTTTTTCATCCCTTTCCCCACCATTCGGGAACTTCATGCATTTGAAATAAATAATTACTGCCACCGCTTCCAGGATATTAATAATTTTGAATTGAATAGAATTGAATTGAATTATTCATTTATATAGCGCTACTTTTTACTCTAGTGAATATTCAAGTGCGCTTTACAATGGGTACATATATACATTACGTAGCCCTACATTGACAATCATGAATCCTGGACAATTTATTAGATTCTTCATCAGCACCAGGTGGCAGCTTGTTCCATTTCTGTTCAATTTTCAAGGATCCAGGCATGCAGTTCATTCCAGGTGAAGTCTGGTTGGGGTTAGATCGACAAGTCTATCTAACTTCATGGTTTGGGGGGGGGGGGGGGCGGGCGAGTGGGCACTACGTTGGGGTGTATGAACCTCAGTGGCCACCCTCCCACTGAGGAATCTCCAATCACCCCCCCCCTAAATTAGCCTCCTAATGTCAAGCATTGCTTGTGTTCTATAACGGAAAAGGAGACATATATGATAAGTAATACTACATGATGAGAAACATACTTGGTTTCGGGGGCCTCCCTGTTGTTGGTGATATTGCAGGTTCGTCGTAATGACATTCTTTTTCATCTTCACAATTGTCACAGTTACAAACTTTATCACAGACTAGGGCAAGATTAATGCAGCCTGATTTTGTGCTGTTGCTATTGTCACATGAAAAATTCCCATCTTCACAGCCTAAAAACAGAATTAAGATATCATTGTCAACCAGTATCATTGTATTTTGATTCAAATTTTCAAAAAATGTTTGGAAAAAACCTCTTAAAACCAGTGCCTTAATTAGGGGGTATCGAGCAGGGGGCACCTTGGGGGGGCACAAAAATCTCTGGGGGGCCGCCACTATACTAACTGTATATCTTAGCCAAATTCAAGAAGTTTATATGGTGGGGGGGGCACCTGGGGGGCAGAGGTCCAAAGTGGGGGCACGTCCCCCCGTGACCCCCTCCATAGGGACGCCACTGCTTGAAACTGCATCGTAAACTGCTTACAAATTACCATGACACCGTATGTTAATTATACGTGAAAAATACTTAAAACTTGACATAGAAACGGTTTCTCAAATTATGATTTTACTATTGCCAATTGAGAGCATATGGAATAAATAGTTATCAGGTGGCTCTGAATGCATCTATAATAGAGATTATTTGACACAAGTTAGTCAAGTAATAGATTTTAGTATGGGTTGTCTTAACTGCCTTCCAAAGAGTAACAAAAACGCATAGGCGTATCGGAGGGGGGGGGCAGGGGGGGGCAGGGGGGCGATCGCCCCCCAAAAGCTTGGGAAACAGTAAGATTCGGGCAAAAAGGCTAAAAAATTTGGGCAGATGATTAAATAATCACTGTTGAAAATTTATGATTTCCAGGCAATTTTATTTGAAATGGTACTAAATCTAGATCTTGAAATTCGGGCAAATGTCGCTGGCCCCCCCCAAAAATTGCGCGCGCCGTACGCCTATGCGGCAAAACGATCTAGTAAATTTCAGAAGTACTTACGGGATATACCAACGACTGTTCCTGGATAAACCGCAATAATTAAAAAATAAATACCATAATAATAAATGATAATTTTGGACATCGTGCTCTCCATATAGGACACCTTCTCATTTGTGCATACAGATGTTCATTGTTGATATTAACTGATAAGGGGGCCTCCATTTAATCATAAGGGGGGCTTGGAGTCTTTTTTAATAAATAATTTCTTGGTCAGTTTGGTGAAACAAATTAATTCTTTCTGGGTAGTCCTGAAATAAATAATTTCTGGAGGGGGTTTTTCTTAAAACAAGGTGTTGCTTGATTTAGGAATGAATATTCGGGAACTTCATGAGCTTGAAATAGATAATTACAAATAATTTTCCGCCGAGGAAAACACCAAGCCACCGCCCCTGATTATTAAATGGTCGCTCCCTTACTGACCCGCTGATAATCTAGATACCCGATAAGTACTAAATACACTGCAAAAATCAATTCCTTTTTTTTCTTGTGACTCGTCGATCTGATTTCAAAAAGGCTTGGACTGAAAACGGTGCACGAACGACCTATTTGAATCAGGTCAGAAAGACATGAAATCTTATCAATGATTCTGAAGTACACATGTCACCAGTCACTAATTTAAAAAAAAATCCAAATCAATATTGTCTTTTGTGTTCTCCGATTGTTAAGATAACTGGTAGGCTGTAGTTATCTCTAAATATCAACAAATAAGCATTTTTATACTTGCCTGACATGTAGTCATTCTACAAAGGATACTCATTGAGGGCAGAATGAACAAAATTACATCTTATTATCACATCTGTTTCTTAATTATTGTTGTTTATTCAGGAATAGTCCTCAGTGTTACAAGTAAGTTATTTTTAAACGTTATTGTATCTGCTTCTATCGCTTTGTGAGCTTCCAAATTGGTCACATTGAAAAGGTGCTACTTGTTGTGCCTGTGCCAAATAACCTCTATCATATGACATTGTATTCGATAATTATGATGATATAAAAATAAAAATATATTTATAATATAGTATATAGTGCCCATTCAAGATAAATCTCACCATACTGATCAGCAAACATACCAATTATAATAATGATAACCTCTGGACATGGCCGGAGCGGGGTTTGAACCCACATCCACTGCGTACAAGGCAGACCTGCTAACCACTATGCTTTGGAGCCTTTGATAGACCGTCAATTGACATTTGTGAGGCCGGGGAACAGAGAATTCAAAAGTAAAATGCTCAAGGGACAGGGAATTCAAAAGTAAAATGCTCAAGGGACAGGGAATTCAAAAGTAAAATGCTCAAGGGACAGGGAATTCAAAGTAAAATGCTCAAGGGACAGGGAATTCAAAAGTAAAATGCTCAAGGGACAGGGAGTTCAAAAATAAATGCTCAAGGGGCAGGGAATTCAATAGTAAAATGCTCAAGGGGCAGGAAATTCAAAAGTAAAATGCTGAAGGGACAGGGAATTCAAAAGTAAAATGCTCAAGGGACAGGGAGTTCAAAAATAAATGCTCAAGGGGCAGGGAATTCAATAGTAAAATGCTCAAGGGGCAGGAAATTCAAAAGTAAAATGCTGAAGGGACAGGGAATTCAAAAGTAAAATGCTCAAGGGACAGGGAGTTCAAAAATAAATGCTCAAGGGGCAGGGAATTCAATAGTAAAATGCTCAAGGGGCAGGAAATTCAAAAGTAAAATGCTGAAGGGACAGGGAATTCAAAAGTAAAATGCTCAAGGGACAGGGAGTTCAAAAATAAATGCTCAAGGGGCAGGGAATTCAATAGTAAAATGCTCAAGGGGCAGGAAATTCAAAAGTAAAATGCTGAAGGGACAGGGAATTCAAAAGTAAAATGCTCAAGGGACAGGGAATTCAAAAGTAAAATGCTCTATATTATCTTCTTGGTGCCATGGTGAATATTGGTCCATATTATGCTTTGTCAGTTTTTTTTAGCACTGATAATGTAACAAAAATAGTACAGGCTTAATCACAGATTGCTTCATAAAAAAACTTACTGATCCAGAGAAAAATGTGCTTGGAGTTTACAGCCAAACACTTTGATATGGCCAAAACTTGACTACCATTGCATGTTTTTTATACAGCAATGAAATCATCTACATATATCACCTAAACAACATAGTGCTCAGTGCTTTTTGAGTTGTATTTAATACTTTTTGAATGATCGGAAAAAACTTGAGAAAAATAAAAAATAGTTATATATTTGGTTTCCAGCCGACAGCTCATACTTCGTACATGCATGAATCTGTACCATAATATGCGCAAATATGTCCCTGGTTTTACAAAGCCTGGCAAGCAGATGGGCTGATGGCAGGGCAGCGGGCAAATAGAGATAATTGAAAACCATGACTTGTCCACTATTGCATATCTATATCATATTATATGCAATTTGGTAAACACACACATATTATGGTGTAATTGTAGTCTCCTAAAGGTGTTATTCACTGAAAATTTGCTGTTACACAGCCTATGTTTCTAACATATTGCTAATCACCACCAAATAAGTTCACTGATATGCGTCATGACTCACTGTTATGTGTCTTCGCTATCCCTACATGAAGCACCTGAATATGTGGTCTTTCTAGCACGCGCATGAATACCAATAATGCCCTATAGACAATACCTTAAGCATATGCAATTTGAATTTAGAGATTGCAGGAGCAGAGCCATTTTGCAAATAACACACAGATAATTATGTGGCAAATACAATAGTTGACCTTGTACATCTCACTTATTTCGATAATGTTCTGGCATGAAAAGTATTTTCTCTTTTATAGTATTTGCATATTTTGAAGAAATACAAAACTAGTGGTAGCCTATTCAAAAGTCAAACGAAATATTCCAATTAGAATACAACCATAGCAGTGATCACAAACGTTATACCTTTTTTGATACTATGTGTTATTTTAGCAGGTGGACATGAGATAAAAATATATAAGAATCTGCAACTTATAGAACTAACACCACCCAACAATAACTGTGAGTTTTTAGAGAAAATGTTTTTCATAGTCAACTGTCAAATTTGACAGAATCTGTGAATACATATGTCCAGGGCATTTCTTGGACTGTCATAAATATATGCTAGTATATGGATGGATTAAATAGATTTACAAGCCCTGATATGCCATGTCAATCAAATACTTGTTCTCATGCTTTGTAGTGACATGTTCAGCTTGCATTACTCTAATAATCTTATGCTTATCTTATTTTTCTAATATTATACATATCTTATTTTTCTTTGAAGAATGCACTTCTCAATTCTGGTGCTCCAACGACCTTTGCATACCTACAAGTCATGTTTGTAATGGCTTGGACAATTGTGAAGATAATTCAGATGAACGGTCTTGCTCAGGTAATAATGCTTCCATAAATTAATCTTTATTAGCTCATATGTTTTCTTGCTCAGGTAAGAATGCTTCCATAAATTAATCTTTATTAGCTCATATGTTTTCTTGCTCAGGTAAGAATGCTTTCATAAATTAATCTTTATTAGCTCATATGTTTTCTTGCTCAGGTAATAATGCTTCCATAAATTAATCTTTATTAGCTCATATGTTTTCTTGCTCAGGTAATAATGCTTCCATAAATTAATCTTTATTAGCTCATATGTTTTCTTGCTCAGGTAATAATGCTTCCATAAATTAATCTTTATTCGTTCATACGTTTTCTTGCTCAGGTAAGAATGCTTTCATAAATTAATCTTTATTAACTCATCATCATGTTTTCTTCCAAATTACAAGGCTGGTGTTGGCATGAGATCATTAGCCAGCTTATGTTCAATCGTGAGCTCAGTATACTCGAGAATAACTGGGACAAAATTGGTTTTTTTAAATACCAATTGGTTTTTTGCCCATGACAGCTGTTTTGTTTTTCCCGCTTGCCCTCATTGAAATTGGAAGAACAAGGCTTGACACAAAAACGAGTACAGATTTTTGCAACATTTTAATTGTTTTAGAGTGTATTTCATTAAGTACAGTGAAATTTGGTCCCAGAATGCCCTGTAAATGAGAAATGTGGCTGCTGAAATCTCAGATTCAGTCAATCCTCAGTGAGTTATCCAGACACCCAGTCAGCATGTTTTTCAGATTTTGCATAATCGAACCAAGACATTTTCATAACTCACAAAGAAGGATTATAATCTGGTACTTGCATGTATACATTTGACAGTGCTTTAATCACTTGCTGATTCTTTTTTGTTCCAGCATGCGAAGATCCTTCAAATGAAACCTCTTGCTTTGGTAAAATAATATTTTCTATTACATTGTATTATGCGAATGATTCATTGATGGCTGTTTGGCTGACCATAGTGACCATTTACTCGAAACTTTGGAAACAGCGTGTTGAGACCTATGTTGCTGGACATGTTTAAATTGGAGGTGGCAAGTTTTAAGTGGATCTACTACTTTAAAATAAAATTAAAGTGTGTTTATTTTAGCATTTTAAAATTTTCTTACATTTAGATACTAAGTTTTATTTGGATCATCGTTTTTTTGTATGGCAATTGATTACCTTCAGGATACAATGCAGTTGACATGACATGCTTGACTTAATACTGTTTCAGAATGTCAACCAGGGACATTTCTCTGTCCCAAGAGCAATGGTACGGACTATACGTGTCTCGATGCTGAGTTAGTATGTGACGAATCCTGTGACTGCGACACTTGTGAAGATGAAAAAGGATGTTATCATGACGCACCACCAACGACAGCATCATTAACAACACAAAGGCCTACGAAGCCAGGTAAGCCAAATTTCAAATATCTCTAGATAATATTACCTTGGCTCGATCAAACCACTTCAATGACAGTTACTTCAAATGTCAATCCTAAAGAGTGATACCTGCTTTGTAAGACCCCCTGTTTAGGGACCATTCAGAATTTATGACTGGGGGGGTTGGAGTTTTGGCCGAGGGTGTACTAACTTTTCACAAATGCTTCAAGGGGGGGTATTAATTTTTGACAACACTTCCAAGTAGGGTGAGAAAGTTTAACAAAGCAAAAAAATTTTTAAAACACGCATAAACTCATTTTATTTGGACTTTTTTATACGCAAAAGTCTGCGAAATGACGCGAATCTGTATTCGTGGCCGTGTATAACAGTATGTATATGTGTGTATTGCTTTGTATGGTGAGGGGGGGTACAAAAAATACGCGTGAAACCTAAGGGTGGGGTACTAAAAATTCGCATGAAGCTCAAAGGGGGGTATCTATTTTTGTCGGGAAGTTCCATCAAAACTTCCACACCCCCCCCCGTCATAAATTCTGAACGGTCCCTTAGTGCATTTTGTATCCTGACGACAGACTGCACCCCTATGAGAGACCAGTTCATGACTGCAGAAGGGTCGGTCTACAACAGGGACCACTGAAATAAGATCCTAAGTTCCTAACCTCAGTCCAATTATTTGTAAAACATGATGATACTGTCTGTCATGTATGTGCTTTATTAAAAGTATGGCCTTTTCCAGTGTGCAGAGATTATTTCTGGTGCTCCAACAATAGATGTGTTGGTTCTACCTTGGTCTGTGATGGAGTTAATACCTGTGGAGAATATTCGGATGAAAGATCTTGCATTGGTAAGCAAATTTAATTACTGTAGTAAGTGACACTAAGCCGTAAACTACTAGTATACAATGTACATTGTACATTCATATTGATATCATGATGGAACCGAATTGTGCCATACCTCAAGATGGGACCGAATTGTGCCATACCTAAAGATTTTGATGCCATAATTTGGCATCAGTGAATAACCTTTTAAATAATTCAAATTCGCCAACCTCTACTCACAGCATGAACATGTGGCTTTTAAAGCTAACAAGTGTCTATTTAAAACATACATTGCAGTTTTGGTGTTTCCATATATACATTAAATCCCTTTCAGGTTGTGGAAGTGGAAGCTTCTCATGTAACAATGGCAACAGCACACATTCCGATTGCATCGATCCAGATCTAGTCTGTGACAAAATGTGCGACTGTGACACCTGTGAAGATGAAAAGGAATGTTATTACGACCGCCCTTGGAGACCACAAAAGCCAAGTATGAATGTATCTTTTCCTTTCACCCTTTTCGTAGGGACCATCTCAGATCTGTGTTATAAGCTCCAAATGAGGAAAGATTTTACAGTGGAGGTCCCTAACTAAAGGGACAAAAAGAATCAGTCAAGTGCTATTTTTCATCAATTTACGTATACTGCAGTGGTGGAGCTTCTTGAGTTTCTGGAGGGGGCCTCTAGGAAGTTAAGGTCTAGCAGATATACTTTCCCTATAGCAGGAGTACCCTCCACATTTACCTCCAATATTCGGAGGGTACTCATGCTATAACGAAGGTAACTGTGACTACAATTTACAAATCAAGTGTATATTTGCCCCTCTTTATGCTCAATATCTCCATCACTGCATGGCCTTGGGAGCCACTCAACCATGACTGTCATGGTTGAGTGATTGGGGACCATATCCAAAGCACACCTGGAGCATAATATTATCTCATAGAGATTTCCTTCAAAAAATTAATATAGCTTAAGTGTATAAAGATTTGGAATGATAGAAGACAAGTGATTAAAAAAAACACTGTATGAGAACATTAGATATTCAACTTCTTACAAACTGGCCAGTCTAAAAGTGTAAAAATCCAAATATTATGCAAGCCACAATTAGTTTGTTGTTATGGAAATATAAATTTCATGTTCATGACAAAGAATATAAAAGGGCTTCTCATTGCTTGGTTTCCTGTCTATGTTAATAACACCTGTAATTAGGCATGCCTAATCATGGGGTAACATGTATCAGGTTTGTTAAATCACACACTCACTGTGGTACATTGGAGGTATAGATGTAACTACACATACATAAAACATTATTTGAATATTTGCAAAATAAAATATGTGTTTGAAGAAACCTCAGGTCCCTACAATTCTTTTTTTAAAGAATTTCTTGTTACTGGGGATAGTCATAATTATGCATTGCAGTTGATGTTAGAAGCTCATTGAATGCAGAGCATAGCACGTTAATTTTGCTGCATATCAGTCTTATCATATCATATCAACTTGGATAGCACTATGATAAGGTAGTTCTGTTGGAATTTCAAAAGTATTCACCGTCCTAGTGTGTACCACATTTTTCCCTTCAAATAAATTAGAGCAGCATAGATTGTCGCACAAATGTTCTCTAAATTTTGCAGCATAATTATTGTAGTCGAGGATTAATATTTTGTGAAGCACAATTTAATAGATCTTGTTTATGAGGCTCGGTATGATTTTGCCATGTTTCATATGTTGGTATTGCTGGAACAGCAACAAAAGGAAAAAAAATAAAAGATTGATGTAACTATTATTATCAGAAGTACTTCATCTCGTATCAGTAGATTTTCTGGTCCAAATATCAATTTCTTACTCATGATCTGGTAACGGAGTGGATGGTAAGGGAGTGGAGCGATTTTTTGCGTTTCGCTCAATACTGATTTTTATTTTGGAGATTAGATAAGATAATTGCAGGCTATAACAGATGATTTCATATTTGTAGACATTTGAGGTAGAAAATACACCATTTTTCTTGCAATTTTCATTGGTCGAGAGAAGGTATGACACCACTCTCTCCTGAAAAGTGACATGGCGTTTTACATGGGTGACCATGGCATTTTAAGCCATTGATCTCCTAGCAGGGACTGACTTTAGCAGTTTCATGTGAGAGTTTCAGTTTGTGTTTCACACATTTTCAGTACCTACATTCTGCAAGTCCAATGTTGTGCATTCAGACGGTTAGGATCAGGTGATCCATGCAATGACTGTCTATACAGAAAATAAACATGTATAACTGTGAATGTAACATTTTCTCAGAAGAGGGGCTCAGCTCAGAAGGCAGGACAATGGGCTACCAATCGCAGGGTCCTTCATCTGATTCCCACTGGGATTTTCTTATGAATGTTCACCACATCACTGGGCTACGATCCTGTCCAGAGGGACCATTCAGAATTTATGATTCTGTGGAGTTTTGTTGGAACTTTCTATCAAAAATGTATACCCTCTTTGGTTTCATGCTTATTTGTACCTATCATACATTCCATGTGGATTTTTAGTATGTCCCCTTTCTTTTATTAAAATTCCATACCCCCCATAAGCATATTGAGAGTAACAAGTACCACCCTTGAAACATGTGCGAAAAATTGTTGTTCCGTCGGACCACAGGGCCAAACTCACATTTGGCCCTGCTATGCTTAATGAAGATACCAAGGTGTATGACTCAAGTGCCCTCTGGTGGATTTCAAATTGAAAAACCTGATTAAAATTGCTAAAGGAGCAGTTTTTGAGAACATTCTTTATGGTCCTTTGCAAGTAAAGTCTTTCAGCAATATTTGGAGAAGATTAGCATCAATCACACTGCATTTGGGTTCAAATTAAACCTTATTTTGCCAATCCTACCTGCGTGTGCACTCATCTCAGCGTACATCACAAGGGAATTCCCTTTCACAGCCAATCAGAATTCAGGACTACAGAGCCACCTTCTGGGATCATGGGATACCTCACGGGACTACTTTGATCCAATTTCAGAGTGCTCTCTATCCTGGATCACTATTTCTGGGGGACCGGGAAACCAATTATATTGGTGGAGAATTATTTTGGAGGCAATTTTAGGTTTGTTCTTAATCCATCTGCTTACAGTCGAATATAGGATTTACTTCCAGATTTTTTATTGAGATTTTTCTTGTGGTAAGTTTAATAGGCCTTTTCTTCACACGCCAATGAACATAAGGCAATAAATGGATTGCCTTATTATTTCAGATATGCTTGTAAACATTTATATATATGTATATACTTCAATCAATTTGGTAAACTAGATTTTAAAAAATTCCATTTAACTGCATGAAGACTTTGTCCTGAGTAATTCAGGTCAACCATGAACTATTGAGATTAGACCTAAGACATTTGCAACATTGACATTACAATGAGGATATATTTTAATTTCAACCATGCCATAACTAGCATGCATTATGCGCATGTTGTATGTTTTTTGTCTCTTACAAGGTTGTTTTTTTTTTGGGGGGGGGGGGAGTTTTTTTAGTTTTATTTCAGGGTAACTAATGTCAGCTGGAATGCAAGCAAAACAACAAAAGGAATAAAATTATTTCAGCTGGAAAACTTTATTTTCATCACTTCAAAGGTATTTAATAATATTGTGACCATCAATATGCACAGTGTAACACTAATAGATATCACATCAAATCAACGGCAGTGCAAGAATACATGTTATTACAATTTATTTGGTAATCAACAGAGCTAGGTAATTCAAACAAAGGCATTTCCAGTTGAAATATAAACTTTGTAATTTCAAGTAATTCTTAACAATTGAGGTTGTTAAAATATTTATATATAGCCCCTATATATAATATCAGTTTGCAATAAACGAATGGGTATGGTAGTCTGTGTAATAAATATGATTTTTCAGTCTTTATTTTTGACTTTTGATTCAGCCAATCTAGGCCAGTGGATAGGCCCATCTGTTTAAATTCTAAAAATCTTATTCTGTAGCAATTGCCATGGAAGAATAGAAGAATCTGGACGAGTAGTCTGTTTAATGGGATGCTTTGCTGCCAATAATCTTTTCTGTGAAGAGAAGTTTGCAATAACCATGACAGAGCCTGGAAAATAAAAACAGTAGCAGTAATGATTACAATTAGCGATTTGTTTCAGAAAGGAATTATGAAATCTCCACTTATAAAATCAACAATAACATATTACCTGAATGACAGCCAGATGAGATGTTAGGCCTGTGTTGAATGTGTTCTACATTCAGAAATCCAATTCAGGACCTTCAACTGGGAAGGCTTTGTTGGGGGTGCTTGAATTTTCCACAATCGTAGAATATTCCCTTTTTTCCAGAATATGGAGACTGCAGAAAAAGAAGAGAATTAGCAAGATTTCATAGTTGTCTGAAAATATTATTAGACCTATCAAATGATAACAAATGGTGAATTTTTACAAAATTCTTCATTCACCTTTTTGGTGTCATTAGATTGGCCCTGATACAATTATAAAATAATAGGCTGATTGGAACCATATCTTATAAATCCTACACCACAATATATATTATGTATTTGTTCTTTTTAAAATTGAATTTTGCAAACTAGTAATGCTGGGCACTCTTAAAATACACTGTGAAGATAAGACCCAAGTGCTGTCATTGAACTGAGTTAAAAAAGGTCAACTTGCCCTTTGCCTGCTCACTTAGGCCTAAGTCAATGCCACTTCAATCGATAGTGGAGTGCAATTAAGCTAAACTGATCTTTCAACATGTACACAATTACCTCTGACAACTACAGACATTACCAAATTGCAATTACAGCTGTGGAATCGATTGCAATTCAACATAATCTTGGAAAACAATGCTCACCTTCATCCTGCTCATTACTGACTGCTGTGGGGTTCCCCAGTCTATTGCAGGTGTTGGGATTCCCCAGAATGACATCATTCATACTTGCGTGATTCGGCCGGCGGATGAATATGGCCATTTCAGGGATAGCCCAAGGGAATCCCCAAAGTATTCTATTTATAACAACTTCCGCAAATATAACCACACACAAGGCCTATGTTTTATCCAAAGGGGGCACTTGAGTCATACACCTTGGTATCTTCATTAAGCATAGCAGGGCCAAATGTGAGTTTGGCCCTGTGGTCGGACAAAACTCCAATTCCCCTCAAGTCATAAATTCTATACAGCCTGTAAGGCATATAGATTCTGGACAAAAGGTAAAAATTAGCACTGTCCCACTTGAAGCATGTAAACTCCCATCTCCCCCGCAATCCAGTCATAAATTCTGAATGGTCCCTTACTGATGTCATAGACAATGCTTTTGGTCAAGGCATGATAATTTAGTGTAAATAGATGTGAAGCATGTCAGAGTCAGCTTGAAACTGATTTAATATCAATTGAAACAATCAACAGTTGTACACAGGAGTGTGAAATACAACTGTTCATGAAGAGTTCATGTGGTTTGCGGTTTGACATGTGTGAACAACTGCCACAATACCAAGTTGGCCTTTGCTGTACTATTGGTCAAAAATTGCGACATCATTTCTCCAGCAAACATCACTTGCTTGAAGCAACATGGTCCCACAACCACACATATGGAATTCACAGTTGAATTGGTGCACTCCACTGAATTGAGGCTCGAAACAGGTGATTACAACAAACAGTCAAAGCCAAACAATGCTAAACAAGATAATCCAGCTTGCTATTTTGTAACAGGGCCCCTAAGACACTGTCAGAACAGGAGAATATGTAACAGAGCCAGGGGCTTTTTGCCCAAGAAATTATAATTGAAACATTTGAGCATACATTTATCTGCATGGAATTGTTCAAGGACTATAGCTATATTGCATGGGATATCTATTATTTGGAATGGCTAGCAAGACAAATCATAGGATACTTATTCACAAGAAAGGTAAGACCAAATTCTCCTATCGCCATGTCAACACAGAATTTTTTGCCAACTCACACTGAAACTTTGGAGGCTGTTAGTCAAATATCAAAGATGTTTCAAGGTTACACTTTGCATAGGTTTGGTCCACAGTGACTACATAGACAGTTTTAAGTGGTTTTCTATAGCTGACAGCAGTTTGATTTTATATGAATTGACTTTTTCTGAAACATGTGCTTTCTCCAAGCCAATGTTTTGATCAAACAGGAAGTCATGTGCAGCATGTACAGTGCTGCCACGTTGTTGCACCATGAAGCAAGCTGAAAAAAAGTGACACGCAATGGGCAACTTGACCAATCACCTGGCAGGATTTTCTGATGTCAGACCAGAAATTTTGCAAAATATTTTGTTATTTGAGAAAAGTCTACAAATATGAAATCATCTGTAAAAGCTGTCACCCTCAGCAATATATACATGAAATCACTCTTTGAAGCTATCATTGGTAAGCTTGGAAACGAAGGAAACGGAGTGGACATTTTGGTGAGACCAAAAACATTTTCTATGCATATTATGTCTTAATTTATTGAATACATGTTTTATGAAGTCTGCAAGGCAGTGGTACTATGGGGCACATGAGTCAGATGATATTCAGTGAAAATAGCTCATAAAAAATAATAACGAACCGTGCTATGGCAAGTAACAGAGTGGACAAAAAAATTGACATTAATTAGTGACACGTCTATTGCACCAATTTCGTCAATGAAATTATGCAAAAAAAAATTTAATATGAACTAGATATAAACTCAAGTCTATATTCTCGTGAATCGTGCAAAGAAACTTTAAAAATAATGGTACAATAGGAGGAAAATGAACACTTGATTTTGTCATGTCAGGTCCAGTGACAGGGAAAAACCATTGATTTTGCACGGATTATTGGAAATAATGCACAAAAAAAAGGTCCAATGAATGACTTTTTGTTCCAAATTTAGTGGTTCTAAATAGAAATATGAATAACAGATGTAGAGTGACGCTTCAGATATTAATCGCATTTAAATTAATGTCAGGGAACCAGAGTGACGCAAATTATCCCGAAATTTGAGAATGACCCTTATGTTGTTCTCCATCAGATTTTATCACATTCTGTGAAGACTTTTAAATACCTACATAACTGCCTCCTCTCACTGGAGAGCGATAGATTTAGGAAAATCCTCAGACATTGCTGAGGACACTCAGATCGACTATACAAGTTATTACAACAATGTACAATATAATAATCTGGCAGAAGAACACCACCACATTTTTAAGACTTTAAAACTCAGAACTTGCCTACACTGATGGGTTGACATGTGGTTTCTTCAACGAACAAATGACCAACATGCATTACTTCAAATAGTTATTCATCACCAGTAAATATAATAATAAATCTCATTCTGAAAGGCCTCACAGTATCTTACCAAAGTCATGTTCATCAATCTGCTCAACAAATATATCGTTAATTGTTGTGACAAATCATATATTGCGGCTTTTGTAAAATTATAAATTGTTACTGGACTTACATTGATTGCGTGATGTTTCATCCATTACCAATGAACTTCATCAGATGAACGTGATGCAATCGATGTAAGTCCAGTAACAATTTACAATTTTACGCAATTTGGATTACCAACTGGATGAATCATAATATACATCAGCATAATTATATTGCGGCCATTAGGGACATTGTTCAACATTTATAACTTCAAAATAGACCTGCTAAGGCTTCAGTCTAATGTCCTTTAAGTATTTCTGAAAGCATAAATGCCTCTGTGCTAGCTCAATATCTAATCAGGCAGGATCAATATCTCAGGTCAGTAAGCCAAAACATGATTGGTCTCAAACTAAGAGCTTTTTACCATGTCTCCATGTTGGGGTACCAGAGAATTTAAAGCCAAAATATAATTTAAATTCGAATAACCTAACCATTGAAAGTCAATTAATGTAGTCCAGTCAGGTGATAATGGTCTAATGTCAGATGATCAATTTATGTTTATTAGCTCTCGTTACTTATATTGGTGTTAATTGTCAGTCTCTTTTAGTCTGTAAAGGTCTCTCTTATGTAGAGTGGTGAATTTTTTCGAAACAAATACCGGTACATGACTGAACGTTTTGGCACTTTCCTTATTGTTTCAGAATGCTTCCTTGACGAGTTCTGGTGTTCTAACGACCGTTGTGTATCACTCAAGAGAGTTTGTGATGACATAAATGCCTGTGGAGATTGGTCTGATGAGCGATCATGCAATGGTAAGATTTTTATGCCTGTGGAGATTGGTCTGATGAGCGATCATGCAATGGTAAGATTTTTATGCCTGTGGAGATTGGTCTGATGAGCGATCATGCTATGGTAAGATTTTTATGCCTGTGGAGATTGGTCTGATGAGCGATCATGCAATGGTAAGATTTTTATGCCTGTGGAGATTGGTCTGATGAGCGATCATGCAATGGTAAGATTTTTATGCCTGTGGAGATTGGTCTGATGAGCGATCATGCAAAGGTAAGATTTTTATGCCTGTGGAGATTGGTCTGATGAGCGATCATGCAATGGTAAGATTTTTATGCCTGTGGAGATTGGTCTGATGAGCGATCATGCAATGGTAAGATTTTTATGCCTGTGGAGATTGGTCTGATGAGCGATCATGCAATGGTAAGATTTTTATGCCTGTGGAGATTGGTCTGATGAGCGATCATGCAATGGTAAGATTTTTATGCCTGTGGAGATTGGTCTGATGAGCGATCATGCAATGGTAAGATTTTTATGCCTGTGGAGATTGGTCTGATGAGCGATCATGCAATGGTAAGATTTTTATGCCTGTGGAGATTGGTCTGATGAGCGATCATGCAATGGTAAGATTTTTATGCCTGTGGAGATTGGTCTGATGAGCGATCATGCAATGGTAAGATTTTTATGCCTGTGGAGATTGGTCTGATGAGCGATCATGCAATGGTAAGATTTTTATGCCTGTGGAGATTGGTCTGATGAGCGATCATGCAATGGTAAGATTTTTATGCCTGTGGAGATTGGTCTGATGAGCGATCATGCAATGGTAAGATTTTTATGCCTGTGGAGATTGGTCTGATGAGCGATCATGCAATGGTAAGATTTTTATGCCTGTGGAGATTGGTCTGATGAGCGATCATGCAATGGTAAGATTTTTATGCCTGTGGAGATTGGTCTGATGAGCGATCATGCAATGGTAAGATTTTTATGCCTGTGGAGATTGGTCTGATGAGCGATCATGCAATGGTAAGATTTTTATGCCTGTGGAGATTGGTCTGATGAGCGATCATGCAATGGTAAGATTTTTATGCCTGTGGAGATTGGTCTGATGAGCGATCATGCAATGGTAAGATTTTTATGCCTGTGGAGATTGGTCTGATGAGCGATCATGCTATGGTAAGATTTTTATGCCTGTGGAGATTGGTCTGATGAGCGATCATGCAATGGTAAGATTTTTATGCCTGTGGAGATTGGTCTGATGAGCGATCATGCAATGGTAAGATTTTTATGCCTGTGGAGATTGGTCTGATGAGCGATCATGCAATGGTAAGATTTTTATGCCTGTGGAGATTGGTCTGATGAGCGATCATGCAATGGTAAGATTTTTATGCCTGTGGAGATTGGTCTGATGAGCGATCATGCAATGGTAAGATTTTTATGCCTGTGGAGATTGGTCTGATGAGCGATCATGCAATGGTAAGATTTTTATGCCTGTGGAGATTGGTCTGATGAGCGATCATGCAATGGTAAGATTTTTATGCCTGTGGAGATTGGTCTGATGAGCGATCATGCAATGGTAAGATTTTTATGCCTGTGGAGATTGGTCTGATGAGCGATCATGCAATGGTAAGATTTTTATGCCTGTGGAGATTGGTCTGATGAGCGATCATGCAATGGTAAGATTTTTATGCCTGTGGAGATTGGTCTGATGAGCGATCATGCAATGGTAAGATTTTTATGCCTGTGGAGATTGGTCTGATGAGCGATCATGCTATGGTAAGATTTTTATGCCTGTGGAGATTGGTCTGATGAGCGATCATGCAATGGTAAGATTTTTATGCCTGTGGAGATTGGTCTGATGAGCGATCATGCAATGGTAAGATTTTTATGCCTGTGGAGATTGGTCTGATGAGCGATCATGCAATGGTAAGATTTTTATGCCTGTGGAGATTGGTCTGATGAGCGATCATGCAATGGTAAGATTTTTATGCCTGTGGAGATTGGTCTGATGAGCGATCATGCAATGGTAAGATTTTTATGCCTGTGGAGATTGGTCTGATGAGCGATCATGCAATGGTAAGATTTTTATGCCTGTGGAGATTGGTCTGATGAGCGATCATGCAATGGTAAGATTTTTAATTTTTTACTGCTCATTGTAACTCATGAGACGAATCATTACAATTAAAATTTGTTGAAATTTTGTGAAGAAACATTTGTAAATGATTTCTTTCCCTTATCCCAGGTTGGTCAATGCACTTTTGAGCTTTTTTGAGCAGCACAAATCATACTCGAATAAAGGCACTTATGAATTTTCATGTAAATTTCTGGCATCAGTCATCTAAGGAAATCAAGGAAACAAAATTTCTTCAGGAGGTGACCAACTCGCCATAATTATGTTTTAATAGTAGAAAATGTGATTTTTAGCCTGAAATATACTGAAAGCACTGTAACAAAAATCGAGACCTCCATTTTACAGCCAAACACTTTTATATAGAATTAGAGTGGACTGTTGCACTGTGGAAATGGCACTTCGCGACTCACGATAGCTGATGAAGTGTCATCTTCTCTACTTCCAACATGGGAAACATAGAGGCTGTTTGATTAGTCATGATCAAGAGAAAGCCATATGATATCTCATAATGGATTTTAGAGTGAAAATCAGATGCATAATCCTTTCGTTTGGCTGTCTCCAGGGAAATTCCGTAAAGTCAGATTTACAGATTTGACTATTTAGCAGCTTGTGTAGCCCTATCACCATACCTTAGCTATTTTATTGTTATCCAGGCATGAGGCCAAGTAATAGAGGTATCGAACAAGCCATCAGCCAAAGTCCCAAGTGCAACAGGAGCTGAGCTACAAGGCAAAATGTTGTCGTTTTGGACGTACTCACACAATGTACGTCTGAAACGCTGATATTTTGATGAAGCTCAACTCCTGCTATACTTGGAGCTTTGGTTGGTGGCTTATCAGATACCCCTATTACCTGGCCTCATGCCTGGATAACAATGAAATAGCTGAGATATAATGGTAGGGCTTCACAAGCTGCTAGAGTGCCAAATCTGTAAATCGTACTTTACGGAATTACCCACCAACAAGTGGGATAAGTCTCCTTCAATCAAATTGACATTGAAAGTATTGGGTTTGATCATGACAAATCATCAGCATGATGACACACAAAGTGCCATTTTCACAGTGCCACAGTCCACTCTAATTTGACATCAAAGTGTTTGGCTGTAATAGCAGATACTATATTATGCTGGAGGCACGTTCTGAAGTTTGGTCTGAGTACTTATATATTGCTCATTATGCAGTATAACCCTATGAATTTTCCTAAACCCATGCGTCAGGAGGATGCTCACCCTTCTGCATCCTTCTGCACCCTTCAGTTCTTACCCTCACCCTTCCATGCCCTCACTTCCAAGCTATATTTAAAAGTAAATCAAGCTATATTTAAAAGTAAATCACTTTAAATGTGGAAAATGAATCCAAGAAGTAGCTGTATCATTTACTTTAGAGGTCATTGCTGCGTTCATGTTGAGAGCAATTTTGAAAACAGTAATTATTTTAATCTAAGGGACCGTTCAGAATTTATGACTGCAGGCTGGGAGTTTTGGCTATGGGGGAACTAACTTTTCACACGTGTTTCAAGGGGGGTATTAATTTTTGACAACACTTCCAAGGGGGGGTTAAGAAATTTTAACGAAGAAAAAAATGTTAAAAAACACGCATAAACTCATTTTATTTAGACTTTTTTACATGCAAAAGTCCGCAAAATGACGCGAATCTGTACGCGTGGCCGTGTATAACAGCATATATACGTGTATTGCTTTGTATGTCAAGGGGAGGTACTAAAAATATGCGTGAAACCTAAGGGTGGGGTACTAAAAATCCGCATGAAACTCAAGGGGGGGCATCAATTTTTGACGGGAAGTTCCAGCAAAACTCCCACCCCCCAGTCATAAATTCTGAACGGTCCCCAGCTATAGAAATTGTGTCCATTTTAGTGAAAAGTTGGTGTGAAGGAGTGCTTGTGTGTGCAAAAGCATGGAAGTGCTCGGAAGTGTAGGGTCATGCAAGTGTGAACAAAAATTACTCAGTTTCCACTAAAGCCCTCCATCATCATATAGTGCCAATTTCATTAATATACTGCTTTGTTTTTCCATCATTTGCGTAAAAGAAAATTATCGATAACTGCAGCATAGATTACATAAAAAATGTATAATATTTCGTGCAAAAATTGCCGATACCTACAGTTGAACACTGAAACAAAAGTGCATGATTACTCCTGCACTTTGTCAAAAAGTCTGGAAATAAAAGTTGCCTCTAAATAGCCCACACTGGTGCTGATGGGGCGTAAAACACAAACTCACTCACTCACTCACTCACTGGAAATAAAAAATTTCTGTTCCTATTTCAGGCTGCCGAATGGGAACTTTTTTTTGTCCAGAAAACAATGGAACAAACTCCAATTGCATCGATGCTGATCTGGTGTGCGACACTTTCTGTGACTGTGAAACTTGTGAGGATGAAAAAGATTGTTATTACAACATACCCCCAAGACCAACGAAGCCAAGTATGACTTGAACTATTTTAGATATTTCCAGCTACCCTGTAATTATCTTTATTTAATGGACAATATCTAGTATGTTATTTTGATCATACAGATATACATTTTAGTTAATTTTTTGCAATGAGATGAATCAGGGACATCTATAGGTTATCCTTGAAAACATTAAATGTGTGTAACTGTATGTATGTACAGATGCCAGAAAAGCTGTTTGCTTATCAAAGCTGGCTCCCAGTAGCAAAGCAATGGCATGGAAAAATTAATAATATGACATGTTGACAAAAAATGATGAAAGTAATACAATTTGGAGAAAATACTACTTAAGGTGTAATGGAAATTAATTGAAAAAAACTGTAAAGGGAATCTGATTGTAATCTACAAAAGTACATCTCTTTTTTTGAAAAGCTAACCAAAAAGTAACCCTATGTAAACCTCTGTTAATTCGATGATTTTCAAAATGGTGCCAGACAATTCATCTTCATTTTTTCAGAATGCGATTCGCAGTTCTGGTGTTCTAACGACCAATGTACAGGGATTACATTAGTTTGTGACAACATTAATGATTGTGGAGATTGGTCAGATGAACGATCATGCGATGGTAAAATTTTCTATGAACAGATTTCCTGTGACTCATGACCATACTATTTGTGCATGTGCGTGGAGTCTTTATCTGAGCCACAGTTTTAATGCAAGAAATTTTCGTTTTTGCATAATTATAGCGGAACATTTTTAATTAATGCTTTTTGTTTCAGGATGTGGAAGTGGAAACTTTCTATGTCCAAATAACAACAGTACTAAGCTAGAATGCATCCATCCTAACTTAGTGTGTGACAAATTCTGTGACTGTGACACTTGCGAAGATGAAAAGGACTGTTATTACGACCTACCTCCAAGACAACCAAAGCCAAGTATGACTTGAATTATTTCAGATGAGTCGCTAGCTTTAATCAATAAATGATTTCTGTCATGATATATCAATCATCCCTGTATATATTGTTGTGTTGTTGTGTGTGGAATTCTTGATATCACTTAAATTGTTACATGGCATTCTGTTTTATTAGCAATATTATCAACTTGGAGTGAACTTTTATTTGAGACAATTGAAATCAGGCTCCACATGAAAAAGACATTGAATAAAACAGTGATCAGATATCAATGTTGATTTTGTAATTTTCAAAATAATTCGTCCTCTGCCAATTATTATCCTGCTCAAATGTTTTGCAAGAAGAGAATGTTTTTGTGTCATCGAAATCCTATCTTACCTCTTAACTTACAGTAATACAGTGTGAACCAAAAAAAGTTTACACTTGTGTAAATGAACTTTAGCAATTGTACCCTGCAGCTGAAAAGTACACAATCTTCATGAAATTACACACAGGGATGTACTGATAAATAGGGTTGGGACGATAACCGGTATTCATACCGTACCGCGGTATTTTTCGGGCCAGATATCGTACTGTCAGGGTCCATAGTACTCACGGTATTACCGGTTTTGCTTCATACCGTCATTAACCGGCACAAGAAAGAAGAAATTGCAGCAAATCAACTTGAATTCACGTTGTTTTGGTCCACCTGGCGCCATAACCATTCCGTTCTCGGGCTGGACCAGATTTCGCTAGGAGCGTCTGCTTAAAAAATGGCGGACTAAGGTAGCGCGAAATTAAGAATTTCGGATTTTTCGAAAATTTTGGACGAATTAACAGCAGCGAAGTGAGTAAACAGCTGATTAACTCTGAGATCGATATATTGTGCTTCCACGGTATCACTTTTAATCGATATTGTGGTATCAAAATACCTATGTCGTCCCAACCCTACCTATAAATTGACAAAACGCTGCTAAAGTCATTTTGTTCTAGTTGCAAAGTTGACCTCACAGTGACCCTTAATATAACCTATATCCTTGAAATTGATGTCCTCTGAAGTTTTTGTCTGTTTCTTGTATAATTTTTTTTAAATCAGCTGATAAGTTAACTGTCTTGAAGGTAATGCCATCAATACTTGCCATTGTGATTTAGTTATACCGCAGGTAGTCAAGCCTTGGAGGGAACAGATTACTTCTGATCGAAATTTACCAACATTTTTACTGACCACTCTTGAGATCCTGTACATGGGTTTTAACTGGCCGGAATGTCTATTTATGTTCAGAACATAGTCTGTACACCTCTAGCTGTGATTTGACGCATCATTCATCCAGGTTGACTATATCTTTTATCAGCTCCTTTCTGTATGATGAAATATGTGGCTCTCCCTCAGCCACTAGGGTAGTAATTGCCCAAATTCCATTAATTCAATGTAGGCTAAATGGTCCTGAAACATTCTTTTATTTTTGTAGTATGTCAACTACATTTTTCTGTCTTAATCATGACAACACTTGAAAATCAGTTTCTTATATCTCATATCACTCATATTGACATTTTGAACAGCCTTATTTAAAAGTTATGCATCCTCTTCAACTCGGCACAGCAAAAATCAGGGACAACTCACACTTTTTTATAGCAGCAAGGCTATACAGGTATGTCTGTCGGTTTTGCCTTTCAAATGCAATGTGTTGATGATTACCAACACAATGAACCATAAATTAAAGTCCTGTATCAAAAATTGTTTATCTTAGGACCACTTAAAGAAGTGTAAACTTTTTTTGGGTCGCCCTGTACTGCATATCGATAGTTTAACTACAAAAGCTCGGATCTGCTTTGCAGTTAGGCCACTGCTCCAAAATTACATATTTCTGCGAGGCTGGATCATTGAACAAACGTGATAAGATGTGAAATGAAATAATATCTGTAATACTTTTCCAGACATAGGACTGCAATGTCTTAAAGTGTGCCATATCTGGGCTGATCACCAGACGGACAGACAGAAAGACAGACCGATAATCATATAATTTATTTGAGTCTTTATTATTTCAGAATGCGATTCCCAATTCTGGTGTTCTAACGACCGTTGCCTATCAACTACATATGTTTGTAATAACATAAATAGCTGTGGAGATTGGTCAGATGAAAGATCATGCTCTGGTAAAAAAAATTAAAATTTACTTTCCTGTAACTCATGACTATATCACTAGCATTTACTGTCACATAAACTTTTGTTCAAGAATCATCTAAACAAAACTTGATTTTTGCTGTTGCTTTCCTAAATATTTGATGCTAAATGTTTCTTTTTCGATGAGTAATATTTTTACTCGATGATTTTTGTTACAGGCTGTGGAACTGGAAACTTTTTATGTCCAAATAACGATGACTCTAAGTTGAAATGCATCAATCCTGATTTAGTCTGTGATAAGTTTTGTGACTGTGACACTTGTGAGGATGAGAAAGAATGCTATTACGATAAGACTACAACGACCATGTCTACAACAAGGCCACCAAAGCCAAGTATGCTTTTATTAGTTTTCTCTGTTACAGTAGACAAAAACGAGTGCTTATATAATCGGACTGTAATGTACCTTGTGATGTCATAGCCCTACCCATGCCATGTTATTCTCTATGAGCCATAAACAATTTATGAAGTTATAGCTATACCTGCAATGCTATCAAAACGAGTGACCAACTGAGTATCAATGAGGTTACAAGGTGCTTAATGACAAGTTGACAGCTTATTTAAATGTGTTTGATAGGGCTTGTTGTGAGGTCATTGATGGCCACCAACAGCTTCTCGCTCTTCATCTCCTGCAAAGGGCTGTTGTATCTGGATGATTAAGATAGCGAAGGCAATGAGTGCCATGGGTATTTGAAATGATAATGTAAGTACAGGATTATCAGTTGTGCAAAGATTATGTAATGTCCCAAAATTAGAAAGATGCTGATGTAAGTTGCCTCATGTAATTTCCCAAAATAAGGAAGATGCTGATTTAAGTTGCCCTCATGTAATTTCCCAAAATAAGGAAGATGCTGATGTAAGTTGCCCTCATGTAATTTCCCAAAATAAGGGAGATGCTGATGTAAGTTGCCCTCATGTAATTTCCCAAAATAAGGAAGATGCTGATTTAAGTTGCCCTCATATAATTTCCCCTAATTAGGAAGAATCTTATTTAACTTGCCCTCATGTAATTTCCCAAATTAGGAAGATGCTGATGTAAGTTGCCCTCATGTAATTTCCCAAAATAAGGAAGATGCTGATGTAAGTTGCCCTCATCTAATTTCCCAAAATAAGGAAGATGCTGATGTAAGTTGCCCTCATGTAATTTCCCAAAATAAGGAAGATGCTGATTTAAGTTGCCCTCATATAATTTCCCCTAATTAGGAAGAATCTTATTTAACTTGCCCTCATGTAATTTCCCAAATTAGGAAGATGCTGATGTAAGTTGCCCTCATGTAATTTCCCAAAATAAGGAAGATGCTGATGTAAGTTGCCCTCATCTAATTTCCCAAAATAAGGAAGATGCTGATGTAAGTTGCCCTCATGTAATTTCCCAAAATAAGGAAGATGCTGATGTAAGTTGCCCTCATATAATTTCCCCAAATTAGGAAGATGTTGATTTAAGTTGCCCACATGTAATTTACCAAAATTAGGAAGATGCTGATGTAAGTTGCCCTAATGTAATTTCCCAAAATTAGGAAGATGCTGATTTAAGTTGCCCTCATGTAATTCCCAAAATAAGGAAGATGCTGATGTAAGTTGCCCTCATATAATTTCCCCAAATTATGAAGATGCTGATTTAAGTTGCCCTCATGTAATTTCCCAAAATAAGGAAGATGCTGATGTAAGTTGCCCTCATGTAATTTCCCAAAATAAGGAAGATGCTGATGTAAGTTGCCCTCATGTAATTTCCCAAAATAAGGAAGATGCTGAGATAAGTTGCCCTCTTGTAATTTCCCCAAATTATGAAGATGCTGATTTAAGTTGCCCTCATGTAATTTCCCCAAATTATGAAGATGCTGATGTAAGTTGCCCTCATGAAATTTCCCCAAATTAGGAAGATGCTAATTTAAGTTGCCCTCATGTAATTTCCCCAAATTAGGAAGAATCTGATTTAAGTTGCCCTCATGTAATTTCCCCAAATTAGGAAGATGCTAATGTAAGTTACCCTCATGTAATTTCCCAAAATAAGGAAGATACGAATTTAAGTTGCCCTCATGTAATTTCCCAAAAGAAGGAAGATGCTAATGTAAGTTGCCCTCATGTAATTTCCCCAAATTAGGAAGATGCTGATTTAAGTTGCCCTCATAGAAATTCCCAAAATAAGGAAGATGCTGATTTAAGTTGCCCTCGTATAATTTCCCCAAATTAGGAAGAATCTTATGTAAGTTGCCCTCATGTAATTTCCCAAAATTAGGAAGATGCTAATGTAAGTTACCCTCATGTAATTTCCCAAAGTAAGGAAGAGACGAATTTAAGTTACCCTCATGTAATTTCCCAAATGAAGGAAATTGCTAATGTAAGTTGCCCTCATAGAATTTCCCAAAATAAGGAAGATGCTGATTTAAGTTGCCGTCATATAATTTCCCCTAATTAGGAAGAATCTTATTTAACTTGCCCTCCTGTAATTTACCCAAATTAGGAAGATGCTAATGTAAGTTACCCTGTTATATCCCAAAATAAGGAAGATGCTGATGTAAGTTGCCCTCATATAATTTCCCCAAATTAGGAAGATGTTGATTTAAGTTGCCCTCATTTAATTTCCTAAAATAAGAAAGACGCTGATGTAAGTTGCCCTCATGTAATTTCCCAAAATAAGGAAGATGCTAATGTAAGTTGCCCTCAACTTTTTGTTGAATGTTATTCGGAGAAGTTAACTGTCAAGTGTCATTTGGAGAAGGATTTGTGATGGTACTATAATATATGGGAGTGAGGTTCACAGCAATGAACCTCATGAATGTCAGGTCGCGGAAGAATACAACACGAGTCCGAAAACATGAGTGAGGTTCATTGCTGTGAACCACACTCCCATCAAGGTTTATTTATATCCCACAATAAAGTAGTCCTCCAGTCAAAAAAATAATTTCAAGAGGCACTATTTTGTTTGAATGGCTCAAAAAAATCCCCAGCAACCACACCGACCAATCAGGGCGTCAAAACATTCTGACGTCATCACTTCACTGCCCACTGTTTACATAACAATGTCAGATAAAGATATGCATGTGGGTAACAATGATGAACCACATGGTGTGTATCACATGGTTTTTTGTCAGAACTACACTGCCTATTTGGGATATTGCCAAGATAACAATAAGCCATCTTTTCAGATGTTTTCGCGGCTTCTAAACTAAGCTACATGTTTGAAAAAGCTATGAAAGTATTAGCAATGTTATCGTAAAGTTTGCTAATTATGAAATTGCCAGACACAAGAGCAGTATTATTAAAATGAGATTGAGACACTGTATTTACCAAATCCTGAAATGATTGCAAGAAAAAACAATAAGTGGCGACAAGAACTGAAAATGTTTATCTAAATGTTATATAATTATCAGAGTAATTTGTCTTTAATTTATTATTTCAGATTGTGTGTCTACTTTCTGGTGCTCCAACAACAGATGTGTTTCTCCGTTACGTTGGGTCTGTGATGGTTGGGATGATTGTTGGGACAATTCAGATGAAAGATCTTGTCAAGGTGAAGTTAAAATACTCAGGAATGCTTATTTGTACACATCCCATTTGAACAGCAGTGGATAGATCCAATGTGGGACTTACAAACATACTCAGCTCATTGCAATGCAACGAATGCATCCTTGATCTCCTTTCCATTTAATAGGCCTCATGACAGGATACACCCGCTGCTTCCTTTTCTTATTCCCATTATATCTGGTACTCCCCTTTTACCCCTACTTCCCCCACTTACCACCTCTGCCCCTACTTACCCCCTCTTCCTCCCACTTACCCCCTCTTCCCCACTTATCCCCTCTAGCCCCCTGCTACCCCCACTTGTCCCCGCTGCCGGCCTCTTACCCCCAAATTCCCCCTACTTTCTCCCTCTTCACCCCACTTACCCTCTACTTCCTCTGTCATCCCCCCAATTACCCTTTCTTCCCCCACTTGTCCACGCTTCCCCCCAATTGGCTCGCCTCATCTTCCTTGCCCTCATTCCCCTCGCCTGGCCCCTCACTGCCCCCAATAACATTTTCTTATATTTCTGTTACCCCATAGGATGGGGAGTGTATCCTGTCATGTAATGAGGCCTTTTAATATCCAAGTTTTGGTGACCATTTTAAATATGACAAGCACTTAACTTTTCCAGGTTGCGAAAAGGGCAGTTTTTCATGCCAGAATGGCGACAGCACCAATCCCCAATGCATCGACCCTGTTCTAGTGTGCGACAAATTCTGTGACTGCGAAACTTGTAAAGATGAAACTGAATGTTATTACAATCTGCCTACAACAACCCCGACAACCCCGACAACACCAACAACAACGCAAAGGCCCCAGAAGCCAAGTATGTTCCCTGTCATGTACTCTTTCACATCTACTTAGATTCAAGGAAGACTCTCGGCCAAATATATATATCAAAAATTTGAATTACCTTGCAAACCAAGAAAGTGTAGTCCTTGATTTAGTGGTTCAACCAAAATGCATACTTACCAGCCTAAAAACAATCAGGCTATTAAAATATTATACAATAATGTTATGAACATCCAAATAATGAACAACAAACATTGGTCTTATGTCTTTGATATGCAGGAACAAACCAGGCAGCCAAATAAGAGGTTCCGCATCTAAATATGTTTGTAAAGACATTTTGTAATGCTTCTATGCATAATGCACGATTTTTTTCTCATATTTGCTTGGCTAGCTGGCGAGAGAAGCCGTTTTGTTGCAAATGGGCAGGCTGCTGTAGCCTGGCCAGACACGACTGCACAAGCCTGGCCAGACAGGACTGCACAAGATTATTAGATTAAGATCCACTGCAATGTATATATTTGCAAAATCCTGAGACCTTTGGGAGCAACGCAGCAGTACTTAACAACTTGGAAACAAACAATACATTTTTTTCCCCTTAAAAATCACGAATGCAAATGCCTCCCTGATTGTTAAATTTGTCTTTTATAAGAATGTTGTTAAATGTTTTATATTTCAGATTGTGTGTCTACCTTCTGGTGCTCCAACAACAAATGTCTTTATTGGACATCCTGGGTCTGTGATCAACATGACGATTGTGGGGACAATTCTGATGAGCGATCATGTCAAGGTGAATTTACAATACTTCATAATTTATGTTAGTACACCTCCCATTTGAACAGCAGTGGATAGATCCAATACGAGATTTACAAACATACTCAGCGCAAAGCAATGAATGCATCCCTGATCTCATTTCCATTTAATTAGGCCTCATGACCGGATACACCCCCGCTCCCTTTCTTATTCCTGTAATGTCACCTATTCCCCATTTTACCCCCCACTTACACCCTCTTCCCCCACTTATCACTCTTCCCCCACTTATCCCCTCTTGCCCCCTTCTACCCCCACTTGTCCCTGATTCCCCCTTTTTCCTTCTTCCATCCACTTACCCTCTACTTCCTCCGTCTCCCCCTCTACTTACCCACTACTTCCTCCGTCTCCCCCCACTTACCCTCTACTTCTTCCGTCTCCCCCCTACTTACCCTTCACTTCCTTCGTCTCCCCTTACTTACCCTCTACTTCCTCTTTATCCCCCCAATTACCCCTGCTTCCCCCACTTGTCCCCACTTCCCCCCCCCCCCAATGCCTCGCCTTACCTCTTCCTTGCCCCCATTCCCCTTGCCTAGCCCCTCACTGCCCCCAATAACATTTTCTTATATTTCTGTTATCCCATAGGATGGGGGGTGCATCCTGTCATGTAATGAGGCCTTTTAATATCCAAGTTGTCACAAAAACTATTCTAAATATGACAAGCACTTAACTTTTCCAGGTTGTGCAAAAGGCAGTTTTTCATGTCAGAATGGTGACAGCAACAATCCCCAATGCATCGATCCCGTTCTGGTGTGTGACCAATTCTGTGACTGCGAAACTTGTAAAGATGAAACTGAATGTTATTACAATCTGCCTACAACAACCCCGACAACAACACCAGGGTCCAATAGGCCAAGTATGTTTTTTACAGTATATATTTCTAGAAGTGCCTCAGTATAGCTGCCTAGAGCTATTCATAGAGCTGTAAGCAATCATTACTGGTACCGATCCTTCCAACACCAGTCATGTGTGCATAGGCGTACCGGGCGCGCAATTTTTTGTGGGGGGGGGGGGGCGAGCGGCATTTGCCCGAATTTAAAGATTAAAATTGTATATCATTTCAAATGAAATTGCCTGGAAAAAATTTATTTTCAGTAGTTTTTATTTAATCATCTGCCCGAAATTTTTAGCCTTTTTGCCGGAACTTTTGGGGGGGAGCGACTGCGGCTCCTACCCCCCCTCCCGTACGCCTATGCATGTGTGTATATAAAAATCATGTAGTGATCAAGCTGATCCAGAGCGTGTCATTGACGTTTTGTTTCTTGCCGTTGTAGATTTTGCAAAGTTGAATGATATCGTAAACTACAGTAAAATAAATGTTTTAGTAATCCTTTTTAAAATATCTTAACATTTTAAAAAAATGTATATATGAATTAAATTATTTACCTTAGACTTCTTGAAACTTTTTTTTGCTGACATTATTTATAACACTAAATTTTACTACATGTCAGTTCACGCCAGAAGGCGCATGGCGACAGTGGCACTCCCAACATTAGTGATCTGCCATCAGTGCTGATTAGGAGTTGCCAATTGCATGATAATGGCAAATTTTATAGACTGGACAGAGCCACCGGCACACGGAGTGAAGCGAGGTGTCTCGTCACTTATGGCAAACATGCGAGGAGTGAACCAGATGACTCAATCCAAAATAGTGATTCAGACATCCCATAGTATGATCCTGGCACTTTTTTCTCATCACGTGTGACTACCAAAAATTTTAGAAAAAAAAAAAATTACCAAAACACGAGAAATAGTTACGCCTTCTATAGCCAAAAAATGGTTATGAAAATTTAGTTGCTTTTCATGGTGTGTTCTGAACTGTATCATTTCCGTTTAAGGATGAAGATTTGGTATTGATCAAAATGATACTATCTCTTATACTTGACGTCATTTGTCCTTTGCAGGTGGTACCACTATGGTTGTTTCCATAGTAGTCTCTGTTTGTGTAGTTTTCCTCCTGGTCATGATAACAGTGTGTGCACAGAAATATAGATCACAGAAGAGGACACCTTCTCTTGATTCAACTAACACCAATTTGGCATATGTCACCACTGAACAGCAACTACAGGTGCAATATCAACCCGAAATGGACTTTCCTCCAGAATATGAGACTGTCAACGACGGTCCAGTCTTTTCTGTTTCTCCGTCACTCTTTTCCTATGACAGCAATGACGGACTGCCTGCGTACAATGAAGTCAATGTACCGATGTCTGATCATAACTTACATGGAGAAGTGAACGCATCAATGGCAAATGAAGAAGAGGCTGAACCGCCTCCACCATCTTATGACACTGTTGCTGACGTTTTCAACACAAATATCGCAAGCACAGAATCTAGTAGTACTGATGGAGAATCTGTGAGATTCAGACGATCCAGTTCATGCTATTCTAATACAGTGTCACATGATGTATAAAATACTATAAATACACTCAGGACAAGCTACCGAAATATTGTGAAACATGTCTTTATTAATTTGAAAGGCGAAATACAACCTTTTTAAGCTCCATATAATTGATGATCAGACAATGACACATTGATGTTTAGTTTGGCATTTCACAGTGAGAGTAACAATTTCAGTTCCATGCCTTGGATCTTGAATGGTCCCAATCAGTAATTCTACATCGCAGCAATGTTGTTAAAACCTCACTATGTCTAAGGCTATGATGATGTTAATTCATGGAATTGTATGTTAGAAATGACCTTGTCACAACTTTGTGAAGCAACATCAAGATATGATGTTTGCAGTATATCACAAAGTTTAAGAATAGATCCTAGGTCTTAATCTACCTTGTTGATGTAAAGAATCAGGATGTTCTTAAGATACAGAGATTGAAAAATTAACATATATATATATATATATTCAAGCTTGACAATTCAACACCCTGAGGCCAAACTGATGTCACAAGACGTTCAGGGCTCCAGACTGGGTTTATATGGCCCCAGCATACAAGAGCTAGTCTGTCCCTTGTGGCACGATTTATTATATTGAATGTTTTTCTTTAGTTTTTGAGATGATAGAGTATATATACTCAGAGGTTTTGCACAATTTTTAAGCCAATTGTATTTTCGAAATGCAAATAAACAGTTTTTAAGCTTCACACACTTCACCGTTTATTATTTTACATTCCTTTTTATTAGTTCTTCATTAATTTTCCTTTCGAAAACGGGTCTTAGAATGAATATTTGGTTTTTAAGTTAAGCAAAAACAAAAGCTGAATTCTAGCATCCAAAGGGAAGACCTAGTAAGTCACATTTAGGACATTCTGAGAAAATTGACTTTTAGATTCCAGTCCTTGCAGTAAGAGATTTGCCAGTGTCATTCTGGGGTATTGGGCCACTTCTAAACTTAATAAATATATAGAAACATGTCTCAGAAGTCCTATTTTGACCTTAACTCAATTTGGCCATTTTTAAAACTTACTCAAATGTGATAAACAAGGTCAAAAGTGAACAGGAAATGGTCGCACTTGAATAATTTTCGGCAAATTTATACTTGTTTATAATAGGATCAATACTGTTTAACTAGTTTTGGCAAAAAATAATTATCTTACAAATTATAAGCAAAAAGGGAAGGGGGACGTTTCTTTTTTTGCTGAGTGTATAAGGCTTCATGACAGGATATGCCCCCACCCTGTGGGGTAACGCTAATATGAGGAAATATTATTGGAGGTTATGTGGGGGAATGGGTAGCAAATGGGGGGAAGCAGGGTGGTAAAAGAGGGGGAAGAGGGAGGCAAGATCAAGCGGATGGCAAATGTGATGAATAGGGGGCAAGTGGGGGGGAAGAGGGGGCAAGTGGAGGGGAAGAGGGGGCAAGTGGAGGTAAGTGGAGGGGAAGAGGGGGGAGCAGGGAGGAAATTGGGGGCAAAACGGGGGGATAACTGATATTGCGAGAATAAAAAAAGGGAGCTTGTGATGTATCCTGTCATGAGGCCTAGCTGCAGTTCTTGAGGTGAATTATAAGACTGGATTTTTCAACTTGCATTAAATGTTTTTCACCGCAACCTGTAGACTTCGTCGGGTGAATGGCAAAATCACGATTGCTGCATTTTTTAAGTAACTGTTTGTGTCAGTGAAAACTGAGAAATTTGAAGATTCAGGCTGAGGTATATTGATTATAACTTTGTCATTGTTAAGAAACAAGATCATCCCTCATTTTTCAACCAGATCGACAACATTGATGCAAATATAAAGTTCACCCGAGATGAAAGTGACAGCAGCACCCTCAACTTCCTGGATTCTCTAGTGCACGTCATCGAAAGACTTAAAAAAACAGGTGAGACATTTTAAGGGCCCGGTCCAGCGTATATGGCAGTATGAACCCACCAGCCTCCCCTCTAATTCAGTGTTGTCTTTCTATACGCTCATTGATAGCTTCCTTAACCCCTCTTATTAAATTGCCGGAGGGATGCCATTCATTCAGGGACTTCCCCAATTTCCTCTTGTAGCCTACAATAAGTGAAGGAAGATCCACCAGAAAGGTCAGTAACTATGTTTTTTTATGGTAATCTTATCAGTATCTTTCTAGTTATACTGCTTTATCAATAGTCATTTAAAAAACTTGAATGATATCTGTTTTTCTTTTGTAACCAACTAAGATAAGAAGTGTAATAGTGCCATTATAGTTATCACCAAATATCAACAAAATAAGCACTTTTATGCTCACACGGCAAGTAGTCATTTTGCGCTGGATTCTCATGGATAGTGGAATGACAAAAATAATATTTTTATATCTTATTTATTTCTTCATTATTGTTCTGTATTCAGGAACAGTTCTCGGAGCCTCAGGTAAGTTAATTTATAACCTTATGGATATATTTCTGTGACAATGGGCAACACAAAATTACCCGTATTGAAATAACATTGTTATGCCACATCTCTTGAGTGGCGTAACTGGGGGGTCTCGAGCGGGGGGGCACCTGGGGGGGCACGTGATCCTCTGGGGGGGCACCCTCTATACTAACTGTATATTTTAGCCAGAGTTGGAAAGTTCATATGGGGAGAAGCTGGGGGGCACAGGTCCAATATGGGGGGGGTACGTGCCCCCCCTGTGCCCCCCCATAGGGACACCACTGCATCTCTATTGTAATCAGAGTACACTGATCTTGATCACTTATTCAATACGGTGTTGACAGTCGAGGTCAAATATCTTGGCCCTGTGGAATATATTTTTCCGGTCAAATGTTCACTATATATTATATGACCAGATTTTTAAATATTATTTATGCAGTTATATCACAAAAACTTTGGAATTACAGTCTTAGGATAAAGCTAAATACCAACTGGAAAGACACAAAGCTGTGATAACGATGTAGGCAGTTTGCCATGCATTTTATGGAGGGTTTTCAGAAAGGTTACAGTAGTAACTCGGGTGACACGGGTAACAAGATTTTGTTTTCAAATACGCCAGACTCGACACTCGTGTTTCCCGGAACCACAGCAGGAGAGCTTCACTCGAGCGGATACCTAGTTTGTGTCACGTGGTACAAAACTCGAGACCCTAGTACTCCCCACATATCAGGGAGTAGCCGGAAACACTACACTCGAGAACTGACGTTGGCACGTCCCGGAAAGACGACTGTCACATTTTGCGCGTTCGGAAAGAAACCCTCTTGTCACTCGAGTTACTAGTGTAACCTTTCAGAAAACGGCCATGGAGTCTACCAGAAAAAGACTACAGGGTGCGGCAAAAAAACTTGCACCAGCAGCAGTTATGAATTGTAATTGTTGTATTTTCACAACCAAAGCTTCTGTAATTATTAAAGTTGGTAATAATATGTCTGTATATGTCTAAATTGACATTATTGACGTTTTGTCTTTCCTGGTCAATAACTTTATATTATTTGAGCTTTGAAGTTAACCCATATGCTCTGGTGCATTCACTTGGGTAACGTTTTCACCTTAGATTTTCTAATTATTGCTTCCCAACATGTCACTGACTATTTTTGGGTGTAACAGACATCTGTGCGCATCTTTGCTCGCAAAAAATAGTCCATTTTATCGAACTCTGTTCATGAGAGAAACCGCTGATCATTAGGCGAGAGGTGATAGATATTTCTTGAAAATCAGTCTTTGGTTATTTTTCCAGTGTTCGAGTGTTCCATTCTGTGAGATATGTCATATAATAACTTCTACTGAAGTAAAGTCCCCCTCCTGGTTTCAAATGTTAAGATATCAGCCTAGTATACACCTTAGCATTGATTTTCTCTTAATATTTTAATGCGAGGATGGGTGCCATCATGCCATTTGCAGTTTGTAAACCAATCCAAAACCGTAACCAATTGCAGAAATTGGACTAAAACTTTCAGATTATCTCATCACTACCTCCCCTTCCTTAATATTTTTTTTTCCGGAAAATATCTGGATGCCAAATAGACCGGCGAACATGAGAGCGCAGTGCATGCTATTCGAAGTGCAAGTAGAGTTTTGAGGATGCCGCCAAATATTTTAAAAAAGAAGTAATCAAGCTTTAATTTCACACTGATTGACTTTGTAAGCATTTGTTCATGTCTTTGACTGCACATTCCAATTACTAGATGGTTCATTTCAATATTTTGGATTAGTTTTCCAAGGCCTTTTTGACTCCATGCATAGTGCAAGTTTTTCTGCCGCACCCTGTAGTTCACACTTTTCCCAAAAGTTGATCAACTCTTGAGATATATTTATTTGAATAACTTTTTTGGCAATTGCTGGGTGAGTCAATTATTTCCTGAGTTAAGAAGGTGTCAATCAGGTATGGAAATTTACGTTTTAATTTAACAAGGACATTGTTGTATTAATTCAATTTTTAGGCCGTGAAGATGGAGATTCTTCTGTGAGAATGGCAGTGGTCAGACTTAAATATAAATAAATACAAATTGGCATTGATTTCATTATATAAATCTAAATAGGCTGTAAAGATGGGAGCTTTACCTGTCAGAATGGCAACATCAGACATTCAGACTTTATTTTTAATAGACGGGACAGAGCCACCGGCTCACCGAGCGAAGCGAGGTGTCTCGTCCCTTAAGGCTATCAGGCGAGTGGAGTGCTCCAGATGGTTCAATCAAAAAAAGTGATTCAGACATCCCATAATATGATCCTGGCACTTTTTTCTCATCACGCGTGACTACAACGTGACCTTCTCCTTCTTCTTCTTCTTCTGTTTGATATTCCCCCCAAAAAAAAAAATTTTCCCAAAAAAAAAAAATTTCCGAAAAAAAAAAAATTTCTGAAAAAAAAAAATTTTCCGAAAAAATAAAAAAATTTCCGAAAAATAAAAAAATTCCGAAAAAAAAAAATTTTCCCAAAAAATAAAAAATTCCACTAAAAAAAAATTCCCAAAAAAATAAAATTAGCAAAAAAATAATGCTTGGATATTGTCAACCAATGGAGTAGTTACAAGTCCCGTCTTCTATGCTGCGGCATTATCATATTAATATATCAAATCCATTTTTAGGCTGTGACGATGGGAGCTTTTCCTGCAAGAATGGCAACAGCAAACATTCGGACTGTGTTGGTCTTGCCCTAGTCTGTAATGAAATTTGTGACTGTGACAACTGTGAAGATGAAAAAGAGTGTGAATACGATAATGCTATATCAACCACAACAGTACCTTCGTGGACATTGCCAACTAATCCAGGTATAATTCAAATGTCTTACTTTACTTGATTCTTTTTTGTTTTGTGAAGGTTTTATAGATCAATATCAAGTAAAATGCAAACTTTTTGCTTGGCCAAAACTCCCCCTTTGATATCTTCCAAGTGAGCATCTGATGTCGCCTTAGGCCTATGTTTATCTGGCGCCAAATTGAGTAAAAACGCTTGCAGAGTTGTATGATGAATTACTAGATTGGAGGGTCATGCCTAGTTTTTAGAAAAATTCAAATGTCTTGCAATATCGTAACTAGTTAAATTCCATGTTTAACTTACTATACCACCATTTCAGGATGCCCATACCAGTTCTGGTGCACCAACAACAAATGCATTCCAACTTCCACAGTTTGCAATGGTTGGAATGACTGCGGGGATTTTTCGGATGAAAGATCTTGCATAGGTGAGCAAATTTGTCATTGAAAAGAGATCATCAGCCTCCTTTTAATGTGGGACTAAATCAATGTCCGCATTGTAAATATATAGATCTACATTTTTTAAAGATTAAGTGCTCAAACTGTTCATAAAAAATGCATGGTTGGTGTAAATATATTTTGCAGGGATCAGGTTGCCTAGTACTGAAGAGTAAATTCGATTAGAAACATTATTGTTATGTTTTAGTTTTAAAAGGAAAAAAGGAATTTTCCTGATGTATTTGAGTTTTTTTGTAAATAACTCTCTGTGGAGTGTGGAGCTTTGTAACTTTTTTTAATCATATCAATGCACTGCTGAAGTCAATCAGTTGTAGACTGCAGGATGTCAGCATTAAATCTCATTTTGTTATACACTAGATAATTTTCGCATTAAATCTCATTAAAAAAATGTGTTGTAGTCTAACGTATTTTAGCTTTAAAGTTCATTTTGTTGCCGAACAGAGAATGTTACCATCGAATCTCTTTTTGTTGCAGATAAGAGAATTTTAGCATAAAATCTCCTTTTGTCTTAACCTAGGGAATGTTAGCACTAAATCTCATTTTGTCATAAATTAGAGAATGTTGGCATTAAATGTTATATTGTTGTAGACTACAGGATTTTATCATTAAAATATCATTTCACCAGAAAATGTTAGCATTTAATCTCATTTTGTAGTAGATTACACAGAATTGTAGCATTCATCTCATTTTGTTTTAAACAAGCTAATACTAGCATAAAATAATTTGAAGCGTATCTGACTTTTCTTGAAGTTCCAACAAATTAGTTATGTAATAGGCCTATATTATTACACACAATCTAGGAAAACTTTGTCGCAATTTAATATTTGTTTGTAATCTAGAACAGGTTACCACAATTTCCACAGGTTGCAAGTACGGGGATTTCTCGTGTAACAATGGCAACAGCACACATTCCGACTGCATCAATGCTCTTCTAGTCTGTGACAAAGTGTGTGACTGTGACAATTGCCTGGATGAACAAGAGTGTTATTACGACCGCCCTCCGAGACCACCAAAGCCAAGTATGATTTTCATCACTGATTTTTTCCCCCTTGTCTGCCTTTCAAGAGCTAAAGACAGAAACTAGCCAAATTAATCCTAACATGATATTTTTTATTCAAAGATTTCTTCCTCCTGCTGCATCAGAACCATAATTTGACATGGTTTTGCAGGTGGCTGTGTCCAGTGACGGCTCAAGGATATTTTGTTTTGGGGGGGGGGGGGGGGTTAAAGGGAGCCTTCAAAATATTTGCCGGGGCTACCAAAAACCAAGCCAAACCCGTTGATGCGCATATTTACGCCCCATGCGTTTTAACAGAATCAAAAAGGGCAACATAAACAGTTCCTCCCCAAAAAAGAAATTATTATATTAATTTAAGATGTTGGCCTGAGTATGACCCTGCTTTCACATATTTAAAATTTAGCCTTGTCCAAAATAATTTAAAGGAATAGTGAATGTCCTCAATCGGCACTCAAACGGCTTGAGTCTCAAGTTGGGTGACCAAAATACATATGAAGTTTCCAATTGTCCACTTTAAAATCTGATTATGAAAAAATATTCACCAGCTACTCCTAAGAAAAAGATGCAGTCGGAGGTTCTGAGTCTTGACAGTTGATGGTTCTTCTGCATGGTGAATATAAGTTTAAACCCATTAAAAAGATTATGATAATGTGATAATTAAGTTGTAGACCAGTTAATGGCAGTTATAGTACCTTTACTAGCCCTGTAGTGCACCCATGGCAGCGATCCAGAGTTATTATAGTTCTTCAATAAGAATTTCAGACCCAACGCTGCAATCTGATGCCATGGTGGCAAAGCTTTACTTTTCAGAAACAAGTGATTGGTTGAATTGAGAGCAGATATTCCCGATAATATCCCGAAATAGGCAGTGAAGTTCTGGCAAAAAACCATGTGATTCACATTGATCATGTGGTTCATCGTTGTGAACCACATGCATATCATTATCTGACATTGTTATGTAAACAATGGGCAGTTAAGTGATGACGTCAGAATGTTTTGACGCTCTGATTGGTCGGTGTGGTTGCTAGGGATCTTTTTGTGGCTGTTCAAACAAAATAGCGCCTCTGGAAATTATTAATTTTTTTGACTGGAGGTCTATTTTTATTGTGGGATATAAATAAAACTTAATGGGAGTGTGGTTCGCAGAAATGAACCTCACTCATGTAAGGTCTGCTGCAGAATAAACACTCGTCCTTCGGACTCGTGTTGTATTCTTCCGCGACCTGACATTCATGAGGTTCATTGCTGTGAACCACACTCCCATTAAGTTTTATTATAATATCTGTCATTATTTTCAGATCTATGTTACACAAGTTTCACCATACAGTCTGCATTTACTGTTATATTCTTATGGAACGGAGATTTTTTCTGTATTAGGACTTACTTTTTTAATCAAACCCCCTCCCCCTTGGAGCCGCCACTGGCCACATCAAAATTATTGAATGTTGATGGAAGACTGGTTCTGCCATGGTTAAATGATGTACCATGCTTTTTTCTAAATTCAATAATAACATAAAATAAAGATCCAATATACAATCATCAGCAAGCATACCTTTATATCATTTATTCATTTTTCAGTATATATAGACTACATATAAATTATTACGTATAAAATTACAAGAGAAAGGACACAATGTAACAAATTGTGCATTACATAGTGTTCAGATCTATGCTCATGTACAACATGCTTATAGCTTCCTCCTTCACTAAAAAAAACATGTTTTTTCTTTCAGATTGCAATTATGAATTTTGGTGCTCCAACAATAAATGTATGAAACCGTACTTGGTTTGTGATGGACGTAATGACTGTGGAGAAAATTCAGATGAAAGATCTTGCATTGGTAATATACAGTTGTGCTTGAAAGTTTCTGAACCCCTGGCACTTCTTCCCTTATTTGTGCGTATCTCTCCAACAAACACAGGACGGGCTTTTAAATTGGGTTAATAATAAACTAAACCCCATCTTGTATGTGTATTGTGTAAACATGTATTCATAGCAAATAATGACATTTAAATATGATTTTATAATGAAAGTCTCCAAAACTGTGTGTTCAAAAGTTTCTGAACCCTTCTGAAATGTATATAATAAAAAATTTGTATGGCACCCCTTTTTGCTGAAATAGATGCTTCCAAACACTTTTTATGGCTATGGACTAACATTTGGCAGATTTCCTTTGTAATTTTTTTACCATTCTTCAATAGATCATTTTCTTAACCCAGGTGAGCTAGTGGGTCGTCTGACATGGACTGCTTTGTCAAATCTGACCAACGCATATCTAGTTGGCTCTGATTGGGAACCGGTCTAGGCAATTCCAGAGCCCTAAATTTGACAGATTTTAAACAAGGTTTAGTGAATTTGCTTGTATGCTTTGGGTGATTGCTCTGATGGAAGACCCACTTGTGGCCAAGTTTCAGGCTTGTAAGTGAAAGCTTTACATTTTCTAAGTGCATATCTTGAAATTTCTCAGAATTCATTACGCTATCAACGATAGTTCATTCTCCTGTCCAATTTATAGCAAAACAACTCAATGCCATGATTGAGCCACTGTTATATTCAATAGCTGGGAGGATGTTATATTCCTTGAAAGCAGCACCTTTCAGATGTTCGATATAGCAGTTCTGATTGTGGCCAAAAAGCATAGGAAACCTGACTCTACTTCACTGAAAACCATCTTGATGAATTGCATGATTATTGGCACCATGTCCTGTGGACAGATTGATGAAGAATCAAAAATTTTGGCCGCAGTCAAAATTGCTATATCTTGCGTGCAGGAGGCTACTTTCAAGGAACACAACATCCTCCCAACTATGAAAGATAACGTTGGCTCAATCATGCTATGGGGGTTTTTGGCTATAAATGGGACAGGAGAATGAACTATTGTTGATAGCGTAATGAATTCTGGGAAACATTAGATATGCACTTAGAAAACGCGAAGCTTTCACTAACAAGCCTGAAACTTGGCCGCAAGTGGGTCTTCCAGCAGGGCAATTTACCAAAGTATACAATCAAATTCACTAAAAATTGGTTAAAATCTGTCAAATTTAGGGCTCTGGAATTGCCTAGACCAGTTCCTAATCAGAGCCAACTAGATATGCGTTGGTCAGATTTGACAAAGCAGTCCACGTCAGACGACCCACTAGCTTACCTGGGTTAAGAAAATGATCTCTTGAAGAATGGTAAAAAAATTACAAAGGAAATCTGCCAAATGTTAGTCCATACCCATAAAAAGTGTTTAGAAGCATCTATTTCAGGAAAAGGGGGCCTTACAAATATGTTTTTGTATACGTTTCAGAGGGGTTCAGAAACTTTTGATCGCACAGTTTAGGAGGCTTTCATCATAAAATCATATTTAAATGTATTTTTTTGTTATGAATATATGTTTACATACAAAAGGTGGTGTTCAGTTTTATTATTAACTCAACTAATAAGCTACTCCTGTGTTTGTTAGACGGATGTGCACAAATAAGGTAAGAAGCGCCGGGGGGTTCAGAAACTTTGAAGCACAACTGTAAGAATTTTTGAGTGTGCAAAGTTAAAATGGTTCTATATGGAACCTTTAAGGGTTCTATAAACTGGTATAGATAAGGAACCCTAAAAGGTTCATTATTCAACTTTTAAAAAGGTTGTCAACACCAAACAAAAACAACACTTTGATAATCCAGCTGCACTGAACTTCCACAATGGAACCCCTTTCTCTCAAGTGGGGACTGTAGGGTTCCATCACAGGGCATTCCCACCAGTATTGAACCTTCTCGATTCAGTTGAACCCTTAACAAAATTTGTATAGGTTATTCACCACGGGAGAGGGAATATGTGATTTATCACCCGAGGGCTTTAGCCCGAGGTGTGATAACCACATATTCCTGATCCCATGGTGAATAATCGACTTATACCTTGAGACAAACACTCAAACAGTCAAACATGAGAGGATAACTGGACAACAAAGAATATGGGAATTATTTCCCTGTAATGCTGGCATATGATTGGCTGACAGAGGTGTCGAATAGTATAAAGAAAATTATTTTGGCTGTGGGGTTTTTTCTTTTTTTCTCTGCATACAATATATTACCAGAATTATATCTGCACAATTTCCTCCTTTTTTTCCTCTACTCAGACTGAATTTCGCAAACAGATATTAAATAAATTTCAGGTTGTGAAAAGGGATGGTTTTCATGTAATAATGGAAACGGCATTCATTCTGATTGTATCGATCCTGATCTAGTCTGTGACACATACTGTGACTGTGATACATGTGAAGACGAAAAAGAATGTTACTATGATCGACCTCCAAGACCACCAAAGCCAAGTATGATTATTTTCCTTCTACTTTTTTTTATTGCAGATGATTAAAACCTTGCATTGTAGATTAACCCTTGTTGCCGCAATGGGGGCAGGGACTTTTCGCTTTAATATCTTGAACAATATTTGGTCAATTGCATTGCAGATTTCATGTAATCCTAGGGCAGATTTCACGAAAAGTGCTCTTAAAAGGTACCTTAAACTTTCCAACCCCTTTGTTATCTCCCTGTTGCTTCCTGAAGCAAGTAAACTTATTACTCAGTACATCTGTGAGGTAATGAATGAATATCAATAAAATATTCCTCAAATATGTAGCTTTTGCCTCTTAAAAAGATATTTTTTTATGCCTCATGAGGACAATTTTGGACAACCAAACTTACTGGTGATCAGACATGCTTACTTTGGCACTCTGTGGAATCTGCTAAAACCAATTCAGGAAAATGTAATGGTATGTGATTGATAAAAAACATCTTGAAAATTATTTTGGAACCATTTTTAATTGTCTTGGTCATTATAAAACTTGAAAAAAATGAAAAATAAAAAAAGACTGCTAATGTAACTCGATTCCGTCCCAGGACACTGAGGTTACATTAGCAACTTTTACATGGAAATTTTTCTGTGTTCTCGCTACTTATGCCAATTTCAAACATGAAATTATAATATTTTATTGAAAAACGTGTCTTATTTGCCTATATACATCACCAAAAACATAAATGACTGGGTGTGGTACCTGTTTCTTTATTGCTAATGTAACTGCAATTTTGCATCCGTCCATTTCATAGTGTTACATTAGCAAAATGTGTACATAAAAATTACGTTAAAAAACACATGATTAGATCTCAAATTTTTTCTGAACTGAAAGCCAGGTCTCCCAAGAGCAGGCCATGGGTGGTAGCCTGCTGGTGACTTCATTTGTAGAGCAGTAGGATCAGCATAAAAAATTCCGTCCTCCATCATTCATCGTTGTTACATTAGCACAAGGCCATATTTTTAGCTACTCTTACCTACCAATCCAACAGAAAAGACTGTTTGCCCACGATTTTATTTAATGGATTGACACAATAAAAATTTAGATTTCAGTTTTTTTTTGTCCTGCCAGCTATCCTCAGAAGAAGCACCCTGAGAAAATCTGAGAATCTACGAATCGATTATGTCTGGCCTTATCAGTATAGTGCTAATGTAACTTGTGGACAAGTTGTGGTAAGTCATTTTGCAGCTTTTTCGTGAAATCTGCCCTAGTCCAACTATTCTAAAACAACATCTGAAAATTGTGAATTTATTAATATTGAACATGGTCACTGGCAAGAGTTTGAGCGTTTTTCCTGCACAAAGCCACAATGGGGGCCTCGTATGCCCCCATCCTTTCATGTGTCATATATGAGTTATTGAAAAATACTGCACTTATGGCAGATCAAATTATGGCCAATACAGTCACTTTTGTATGTTGGGAGAGCAGATAATTGTCTGTCAGTTCATATCAACACAATTAAAATGACATTTATTTGCATTTCGAGTAAAATATGGATAAATTTACCTACATGTAAAATCAGCCAACATTGACCTTTTAGTGATCTAAAACCTTCAAAAATGGATTCAGCATCATCAAAAACTCCTGCATCTGGATATGATTTTGTAAATATAAGCTGGTATGATAGAATTTCAGGACCTTTATTCTCACAAAAAACTGGCTCGAAATGGACCCCAGAAGGAATGGATCTTGCATGACAAGGGCCAAATTGGCCATTTTCAATGCTCATTTTCTCATCTCTTGTAATTTTCGGGGCACAAAATGGTTTGTGGTGAAATTAGAAGACAATCCCAATAATATAGAGAACAGTTTAAATTGGTCTTAAAAAACGTGAAAAATACTGGATATTCCAACAATGAATCAAATTGGCACAAAATTGCAAAAATTTGATCGAACATTATTTCATATTTATTGCAATACGATTTCATTTGTTCCTAATCTCACTGCCACTATCCTCCATTTTGACTTGAATTAATATGATGATGCCAAAGCATGGAGAGACCGCAGGGTGAAGAGATCCAAATTTTTTTTAGCATATATAGTGATTTGTTTGTTTTTAACATAAAAATATGACACTATTTTGTTTTTACAAATCATGTCCATTAGGCCTACATGCACTTAAACTGGACTGAAAGGACATTTATGTACATCCCTAGCTAGCTGCCTGAGGGACCATTTATGTCCCTAAACAACAGCTTGTGACGTCACAATCGTCCTGGGAGATTGTTTAGTTTGAACAGCCCAGTCCAGTAATAAGGGTTAATTAATGACCCAACTTGTCCAGAGGCGTTGGCTGACTGGAATCCTAGAGGGGCGAAGACCAATCCCGAAGCAAATGGGCCCCGGAAAAAACCCAGAAAATTAAAAAGTTTTAGATGTTAAAAATTTGTTTTCTTGATTCTTGGGGGGGGGGGGGGGTAGCTGCCCCCTGCAGGCTACGGCCCTGTGGGGGCCCTGTTGTCTATGACATTATCAACAAGCAGCTCAGCTGAATCATCATTTATGATATTAAAGCCTGATGAAATAACTTTTGGAAATCCTGCCATTACATTCAATGTTTTCACGGGTGATCTAGGTGACGTAATGAATTGAGTGATTTTGGTTTATTTATAGCTTGCCATAGTGACGTCATCTATCAAGCCTACTGTATTGTGATGTCATGACTATCATGCTCATTATGAATGACGTCACATAAACGCCCACACTTTTTTTTTTTTGGCACATGCAAAATATTTGCCTAGTATATATCCCTGTGTGATTAGCCCTGTCTTCTACCATTTGAAGACCTCTGGTCTCTGCGCTTCGCGCAGAAACCTGACGGTCTCCAATATACTGATACCACTTTTAATGTAAAATTTTTAAACCATTGAATATTTGAGAGTTGAGAAAGGGAGGGGGCCTCAGAGGCCCCCATTGCGGCTTTGTGCACCCAAAATTGGTTGCGGCTACAAGGGTTAAACTTGGTCTTACAGATGATTTCATATTTGTAAACATTAGTAGTAGAAAATACATAACTTTTCTGCAATTTTCATTGGTTGAGAGAAGGTATGACACCACATAATAACAGGTGATCTAAACATCGACCTACTCAAACACAAACAACACCAACAAACAAACCAATTCATTGACATGCTAATCACAAACAATTTAACACCAAGAATAACAGTACCAACAAGGATTACCCACACATCTGCAACTCTCATAGATCACATATGTTCTCTAATATGGATCAAAACCAAGCAACAGCAGGAACTTTAAAAACAGACATCACAGACCACTACAGCAACTTCATGTTTATAAAATGTAAGTCAGAAAACTTAAATATATAACCTACAGAAAACAAGATAAAAGATCTATAGAAAATTTCAGTACAGCACTGCAAAACACAACTTGGTCCAATGTAATAGATAAAACTGATCCAAATATAGCATACGAGAGCTTTCTGCAAACATACAGTAGTCTGATGAATATTCACCTGCCAATGATAACTAAGCCCTTTAATAAATTCAAACACAAAAAAGAGCCCTGGGTTACCCCTGGTATACTTAAATCACTTAAAACTAAAGAAAAGCTGTATTTTAAAATGGTAAATACTAAAAATACCTCAGCCTATGACCTTAATAAAACTAACTACACAGACTATGTTAGAACATATAAATGCACTCTCAGGAAAGCCAAAATGCTATACTGGAATAACAAATTTGAATATGTAAAACATAACATGAAGCAAACTTGGACTAACATTAATAACATTCTGAATAAGTCCAGTAATAAACAAGACTTCCCTGAAAAATTCTACTGTGATGGAACCGAAATATCAGATGATAACAAAACTGCTAACCAATTTAACATGCACTATATAAATGTAGGTCCCACTCTAGCAAATCAAATACCGCCTTTCCCTGGAAATGCTCTTGATTATCTAACTGCAAATAATAATCCAAATAGTTTCTTTTTTGAACCCTGCACTCCGCCCGAAATAGCCACTACTATAAATTCTTTAAAACCAAAAGTAAGCTGTGGACATGATAATGTAAGCACAAAATTAATAAAGCAAACTGTCAGCAATATAACAATCCCTCTCTGCCACATAGCTAATATCTCAATGCAACAAGGCATATTCCCTTCTTCTATGAAAATAGCAAAAGTAATCCCAGTATATAAAAAAGAAAACAAATCCCACTTTGTAAACTACAGGCCTATTTCCCTTCTCCCTGGTTTTTCAAAAATATTGGAAAAATTAATCCATAAGAGACTTCTCAAATTTCTTTCCCGTAATAATATACTTACAATATCGCAGTATGGATTTAAGCCAAATATGTCAACAGAATTTGCAATACTTGAACTACAGGATAGGATAGTTAAAGCAATAGCTTCCAAAAAATATTGTCTCGGATTTTTTATTGACTTAACGAAAGCCTTCGATACCCTAAACCATTACCTACTGATATCAAAATTGCAACATATTGGGATAAGAGGGTCAGCACTTAATTGGTTTATTAGTTATTTAGAAAATCGTCAGCAATATGTATCATATAAATCTACTCTCTCTATACTCAACTAAAAATAACCTGTGGTGTACCACAGGGCTCCATACTTGGCCCATTGCTCTTTTTAATATATATGAATGACATAGACAATGCCCTAAATAAATCAAAAAATATACTGTTTTCAGATGACACAACTCTCCTATTAACAAACAGCAATCTTAACGCTCTCATTCAGGATACTAACGAAGAAATTAGAATATTGTTTAAATGGTTCTGCCTCAATGAATTATCACTCAACATAAAAAAAAACAAATTATGTCATATTCCACAACCATAATAAAAACATTCATAGCAACATTAATCCTATAATGATAAATAACACACCAATAAATCAGGTTGACCACGTAAAATTCCTTGGAGTATATTTCGACAGTAAGCTTAATTGAAAAGTTCATCTTAACAACAAATCTAATCAAATCATAAAAGTTATAGCAATTTTAGCCAGATTAAAGCATACTCTACCTACCTACATACTAAAAACTATTTATACATCATTAATATTACCACATTTAAATTATGGAATAATAGCCTAGGGAAATGTGCAAAATAAAGAAATGAAACGTCTTACTACACTTCAAAAGAAAGCCATCCGCCTCATAGACAATAAGCGCCACAACAGTCACACTGCTCCCATCTTTAAAAAAACTACATTTGCTAAACCTAAACAACATATTTGTAACAAACTGGTGCAAGTTTTATCAAAAATCTCTAAAAAAACATCCTACGACCATATTTTCTCAGCCAGTTTCAAGCCAACAATCAGATACATGACTATGAAACAAGACAACAAAGCAATATCCATTATCTCAATATCAAAACTTCTCTAGAAAAACAATCTCTAAATTATAAGATATCTACTACATGGAATAACCTTCCCAACTCAGTTAAATCAAAAGCATGCCTATCACCACAATCATTCTCCAAAAACTTAAAAAGTACTTTGTGTCTAATTATCTGGAAAATTGCACTATTCCAACTTGTAATACTTGCCTTCTTTAGCCTCTTAATAGTCCTTTAATAATTAGCCCCATATCCAAATTTCCTAGTCCCCCTTCCCATCACTTAAGAACTCCCTTATTATATTAAAAAAAGTGTGTGTATGATTTCAATTTTATTGTCATATGACTCGCATAACGTTAAATATTTTAATTTTTCAACTGAATTGGTATGTGTATGTAAGTCTTCATTATCCTATTTATAAATTTTGTTAAATGATAATGATCTGTATGTTTTTAAATGCTCGTCAAAGAATAATTCATTTAACAAACCACAATTGTACTGGATCTATAGATTTATAATTGTTTTTTATATAAATTATTACAAATAATTAATTTTTTTTTAAATTGTATTAATTGAACTTTACCCTTATTTGTCGGAGCATATAACATAATTTAATGAATTAATAATTTATTATCATTCAAATAGTAGATATCACAGATCATCCATCGTCCATCTCATTCCATTTCATTTCAAGGGTGTCCAACTTACAAACTGCATAGTTTCTATGGGCACCCATCAACATCTCATGTATAAAATTATAATGTTCCAATGTACTAAAACGAAATGTTGATGTTGAAAAATAAATTACTATTACTAATTACTTTTACTCTCTCCTGAAAAGTGACATAGCATTTTACATGGGTGACCATGGCATTCTAATCCATTGATCTCCTCTCTGGAACTGACTCCACCTGTTTCAAGTGAGTTTCAGTTTGTGTCTCACACATTTTTAGTACACACATTCTCAAAGTCCAATACTCTGCATTCAGATGATTGGGATCAAATGATCCACATAATGATTATTTTTACAGAAACAAACAAATATATGAATGGAACATTTTCTCTGAGGAGGGCTCTGCTCAGAAGACATGACAATGAGCTTCCAATCACTGGGTCCCTGGTGTGATTCCCACTATGATTTTCATACAAATGTTGGCCACATCACTGGATCATCCTCCTGTCCTAATGGACCATTCAGAATTTAGGAATTCTCTGTCAAAAGTGATACCCCTGTTTGGTTTCACGAATATTAAATTTTGTAGTACCTCCCTTTCTTTTGTTAAAATTTCATTTTACAATTCAGCATGTTGTGAAAAATAAGTAGTATCCCCCCTTGAAACATGCGTGAACAATTGGTACGAGAAAAAATCCCATTGTCCCAAGTCTTGTGCAAAAATGTAGTTCCACACAAGTTTTAAAACCACACAAACTACCACCCCCCTCAACCCAGTCATAAAATTTAACTCTGAATAGTCCCTTTGCGTTCAGAGATGTGAAGCCATTCAGAGCCAGCTTAAGGCTGATTTAATATCAATTGACGCTATCAACAGTTACACAGAAGTGTGAAATACAACAGTTCTTGAGGAAATGTAAGAGTTCACGTGGATTGCAGTTTGACATGTGTGAACAACTGCCACAATACCAAGTTGGCTTATGCAGTTTATTGGTCAAAATTATGAAATCATTTTTCCAGCCAAAATCGCTTGCTTGAAGCAAACTGAAAAAAAAGTGAAACGCTATGTATATGCAGCTTGACCAATCATCCGGCAGGAATTTCTGATGTCAGACCAAAAATTTTGCAAAATGTTTTGTTGTTTGAGCAAAGTCTACAAATACAAAATCATCTGTAAGAGTTTACTGATTGTACAAAATAACTAAGATCTCTATTTTACATCTTAGATACCTATGTTTTCTATAAACTTGGATAAGATTGTGATAGAGTTGCAAAAGGATTTATCCTCTGTCATGTCAGAGTGCCATTCCCAGTTTTGGTGCTCCTATAGCAGGAATGATTACTGAGGATGGTCATGACATATTTATTTCTCTATCATTTCAGAATGCAATTCCCAGTTTTGGTGCTCAAATGACAAATGCATACACACTGACTTTGTTTGTGATGGCAGGAATCAGTGTGGAGAGTCATCGGATGAACGATCATGCAATGGTAAAATTCTTCACACCAGTTTCAGTGCAACTAATAAGACATTGAAGTAGAATAATGTTTTGCCAAACAGTTACAGTTTATTTGTTTATTTTCCTCTCATGAGTGTCAAATGTCATTCTGATGTTCCCTTTCAAAAGTTTTCAAATCATAAAAAATATTTTACTCTGTTTATTATTTTTTTTGTGAAAAAGCATGAAGAAGTTTTCTATCTGATCTGTGGCATAACATATAAATTGTATATTATTATAGTAATGACATGCAATTATTAAGAACTTTGGATAGGACCTAGCGGGTATTCTGTTATTATTGATTTTGACTAGAAAGTTTTGTATTTGTTACAGGCTGCGTAACTGGAACATTTTTCTGTCCAAACAACAATGACACAACCCTAAATTGCATCGATTCAGATTTAGTCTGTGACAAGTACTGTGACTGTGACACCTGTGAAGATGAAAAGGAATGCTACTATGACCGTATTCCAAGACCTCCTAAGCCCAGTATGTATTATATTATTATATTATTTTCCACATTTCACTTTGTGCTTATGAGACCTGCATAATGACCAACATAAATACACCATACTCTTGTACACTGTGGCATAGCCAGGTAATTGGGACAAATTGCCAGAGGAGAGGCAGCCGCGCCTACCCACGTGATATGGAAATTTTAATGCTAGAAGATAAACTACGAAATCCTGTAAAAAGACGAGAAGACAGAACAGTGCATGTGATTCCTTGTAGAGTGACAGAAGACGTTAAAATAGCATTCAGGAGAGTTAACTCCAAAGAACTGTCTCGACGGCCAGAAAAGGGACTATCTGGTTTATCAGGAGAGTGTATGGAGTCATGGGCTTAATTTTGTGGGGGACGGGGCCGGGGGGAACATGTCCCCCCACATTTTTGACCCCGGGGGACATAATATGAAATGTCCCCCCCCCCACTTTTTTGTGTGAAACCAAAATATGTTGTCACTGTTGTGATAATGGCCCTTGGGCTCAATTTGGTAGGGCACTATCTGAAAGACACGTTGTCCACCTTTCTGCTGTGGCAGGTTACCATGACAAACAAAAGTTCGGAATCCAAGAAAGTGAAAATTGCCTCTAAATAGCCCACACTGGTGCTGATGGGGCGTAAAACACAAACTCACTCACTCACTCACCTCCCAAGAAAGTGAAAAAAAGACTGACTGACTTAGTTATTCGTGGATCCGTCAGCCGATTCTGACCTCGTGAATGCCGTGTCCCCCCCCCACATTTTCCATGAAAATTACGCCCCTTTGTGGAGTTATGACATCGAAATATATATTAAGAATTGCCAAATATTATCAATCCTCGGAGGGGACAAGTGAGGGGCAAGGATGGCTACGGGGGGAGGGAGGATACTTGAAGTGCAAATTTTGCTGTCAGTGAAAATATACATCAAGACAGAGTCTGAATTAAATATTCCTTGTCATTTCAGATTGCGACTCCCAGTTCTGGTGCTCTAATGACCTTTGTTTATCAACTTCATTGGTTTGCAACGGATATGATAATTGCGGAGATTCGTCAGATGAAAGATCATGCAATGGTAAAATTGATTTTTAAAAAACAATATGTAGGTTTTTGTTAGGTTTTTGTTAAGGACCATTAATCAGGCCCACCAAAAGATGGGCCTGATGTTGGCGGGAGTTAGCGGAACACAGCGCTCCTGAATAAATTTCAAGATTAAAAAACTTCAACAAGAAAACCGAAAGTGCACGCTTATAGAGCAGGGTCAGAAGAACATTTTAAGACAAAAGCCGAAAAATTCCGTTGGGAAAATTTTGAGTTATCGTCATTTTAAATTTTTTGTTTGTCACACTCATATTTTCTTGGTGACACAGGGTAAAATAAAGTTGTTTAAGTCATTTATCATGTTTGGAGAGACACATGTTGATGGTAAGACATCATTGTTTAATTTACATGATAATTGAACCTGTGTTAGATATTTATTGGCTAAAAATAGTGTGGGAAGTTAGTGGGAGTTACGGGAGTTAGTGGGAGTTAGCAGAAGTTATCGGGAGTTAGCGGGAGTTGGTGGGAGTTACAGGAGTTGGTGGGAGTTACGGGAGTTACGGGAGTTAGTGGGAGTTACGCGAGTTAGCGGGAGTTAGTGGGAGTTATGGGAGTTAGCAGGAGTTATGGGAGTTAGCAGGAGTTAGCGGGAGTCACTGGGAGATAGTGGGACATATCGGGAGTTGCAGGACATCAAGGAATTCGGGGAATTACATGCTTAAATGGGGTCTACGCAGGTACCACTGTATATCACATGCAGATACTAGGCCGCGTTTAACTTGCGTGAGCGTCATGCATCAAGTGACCCTTGGCTACAAATAACACATGAAACAGTTTTCCAGAAATCTCTGCGTCGGCAGCCTCTAATGCACGGCAAATAGGTCTACAGGCATCACCTTCATCTCAATTTTGCTTCTCATTTTGTGAAGTAGCCTACGGTATAATAGAATAGAATAGAATAGAATAGAATATACTTTTATTCGTCCATTCATAATGTTACAAACAGAAACTTTCAGTGGATTTGAGCACATTCACACACACATTCATACAATCACAGTAGGCAATAAGTTAATATATACAAGAGATAATAAATAGTAGTAGAAAGCGTATTATTTTGACTTAGATGACACATAATTATACAGTTTAATACTTCTAGGTACAAATGTGTTCTTAAATCGAGACGTACGAATCATTGGTAAAGCTAACCTTCTGCCAGATGGTAGGAATTTATAGAAGTTGTGCAAGGGATGATCCTTATCTGACATGATCTTATCAGCAAGATTAACAACATTCTTGTCATATAACATATTCAAAGGAGTTGTCGATACACCAAGTTTTCTTGCGAACCTCACAATCTTCTCTAACTTTTTCTTATCTTTGCCATTGAGACTTCCAAACCAGACAGAGATGGAAAAACACAAAATTGACTCAACCACAGACTTATAAAACAGAGAGAGTACAGTACCATTAACTTTGATGTTTCGTAAGATGCGAAGATGGTGAATTCGTTGAATACATTTGTTGTAAACCCTTTCAGTGTTTGGAGAGCCAGTAAGTTTCTCATCGATGACAACACCAAGATATTTATATTCATTAACCATTTCGACTGACTCTGATTTAATTTCTATTGATGTAACAGAGTTACTACCGTTACAAAAATCAAATACCATTTCTTTGGTTTTTTTAACGTTAAGGTTGAGATAGTTGGTATCACACCAATTGACAAATTTATCAACCTGCTCTAAGTAGCACCTCATATCATCTTTCATAATTTTACCTATGATCGCTGTATCATCTGCATACTTAACAACAGTGCAGTTTACAAAATTGCTGTAACAATCATTGGTGTAAAGTGAAAATAACAATGGTGATAAAACGCAGCCCTGAGGAGCACCAGTAAAAGTCTTCACAATGTCCGATCTTACATTCTTAAACTTAACATATTGTGTTCTGTTTGACAAAAAACTGTGAATCCACAGTATGAGACGACTGTTAACATTTAAATTTAACAGCTTCTGCAGTAGAATATGTATCGTATTATATGCACTGCTAAAGTCAATGTACAAGACGCGTACCCATGCATTGGACTTCTCAAGATGTTCTGCAATATGATGCATAAGTGTAAGAACTGCATCTTGAACGCTTCTACCATTACGATATGCAAACTGCATAGGATCAAGTGCATCAGCAATGTCATGACACAAATATTTCTTGACAACATGTTCCAGACATTTCATAATAAGTGATGTTAACGCAACTGGTCTAGTATCATTGTACACAATTGGAAATTTAATTTTAGGTACAGGAATTACCTCAGACGATTTCCAGCCAGCTGGAACCATACACGAATTGAGTGAATCCTGAAAGATGACATAAAATGGATGTGTAAGCTGTTCTGCACAAGCTCGAATAACTCTTGCATTTATGTGATCAGGACAAAAAATCTGATAGTGAGTCTCGATTACATATCCAGCAAATGATGAACAGACACATCAGTCCCCCCATTTTCTTTCTCCAGGGCCTTTGCGCTCTACAGAGTGCTCACATCTCGTTAACTTTTTTTAGGTGACATAAGTACCAATCCATCACTGTATAGACTATAGTCTCATTTAGTACAGTCTGTCACTTTTGATATAGAAAAAGAGTGAACTTTTGCGCTGTGAAATTGGCACTACATGTGCATCATGCTGATTTGTCATGATCATTCCCAATACTTTCAATGTTAATTTGATTTTGATTTAAGGAGATTTATCCCGCTTGTTGGTGACAACCAAACGAAAGGATTATGCATCTGATGTTCACTCTAAAATCAGTTATGACAAGTCAAATGGCCTTCTCTTGATCATGACTAATCAAACTGCCCCTGTGTTTCCGATGTTGAAAGTAGAGAAGATGACACTTCATCAGCTATCATGAGTCACAAAGTGCATTTTTCACAGTTAACTGGTCCTTACCTTTTCTATATCAAAGTGACAGACTGTAATGAATACTAATGATACAAGTACATAGCACCTCTATTAATTTAGATGGGCACAATCACCTGTCTCTGTGAGAAGGGGAAAGTTAAGGCTGTGTGAACAAACCATCAGGGGCTGGCGTCACAGGCAGTAAAATGCGGACAGGGACAATTTTGATTATTGTCTCTTTTTTTCAAAGGACAAGTGTTTATTCCGCAGCAGTCAGCAGAACTGACAAGAATGAGGTTTACTGCATGAAGACTCCAAACGCACTTTCTTGGTGTATACTATATATATACGTTTTACTCATAATCCTGTATGAAATAATTTTATTGGACAGTCACACAAACAAAAGTGAGGAGGTACTGGGGTGTGTAATAATATACATTCAATGTCGTTCATGTTACAACTGATCCTCTAATGTTCTCTCCTACAATTGCTGTCATTATTGCTACAATTTATTTCAGCAACACAAAGTTTTTATTTGTTTTCATTTCAGGTTGCAGGGTTGGAACATTTTATTGTCCGAACAGCAGTGGGACAACTCCCAATTGCATCGATTCTGATTTAGTCTGCGATTCGTTCTGTGATTGTGACGCCTGTGAGGATGAGAAAGAATGTTATTACGATAAAACTACAACCACAACTGTGTCAACTACTAGGAGAACAACCACAGAGCCAAGGCCACCAAAGTCAAGTATGCTATATTTGTTTTCTCTCTTAAGGCGCAACCATTTAATGTCTAGGGGTAGCCATTGGCGGTGACCGTAATTATTTATTTCAAGGGCGTGAAGTCCAAAATATTCATTCCAAAATCAAGCAACACCTTGTTAAGAAATACCCCTAGCAGAAATTATTTATTAAGACTGCCCAAAAATTTTTAATTTATTTCACCAAAAACTGATCAAGAAATTATTTATTTCAAAACACCCCCCTGGATATTAAACGGTCTCCCCCTAAGGGGTTGTCATCGTTTATATGATTTATTGTTTATAGTATTTATTTCAAAGGTTGGTGCAAGTCCAAAAGCTTTCGGTTAATTTGACCGATGTCGTTGCTGACATATAAGTACTGCAAAAGAGGAGAAAGCCGGGACATTTGAAACTGCACAAATTTTGTTGATCTCAGGTTATGGTATGCATGGTAAATTCTATGCGAACGTAAGATAAACGTTGGAAGTTCATGAAGCTGTCCAGCTAATTTTTTGTGTATTTCATAGTGCCTCTTTGCAACCAAGTTTTAATGGTCTCGCAAGTATTTTATTTGTTGAATGAAGATTTATGAAAACAATTTCTTTTTTTTCTATTTTACCATGATCACATTGACCAGTACAATTAGAATGTATGAAACTTTGAAAAATTATCACTACCTTTGTTTTTAAATCCAACTTTTATGGGTGAATGGAATTACAGTTGCGTAACAAAGATTCCAATATTTCCATTATGTGATTGCAGTGTGATCATAGAAATACATAGAACGGACATGAGGCTGTATGATGCCACCTCAAGATGAGGTCACCAAATCCGCCATACTGGAACTGCCCTGAGACATGACGTCACAATAGAATAATTATGATGTGACGTCATGCCATTGTTATAAGTGACATCACAGTTATTGGTGATGTCACAGTTACATTGTGCCAGGATACAGGGCAGATCCAAGATGGTGGATTTGGTTGCTTCATCTGCCAGAGCCTCATGTCCCTTCTATGTATTTCTATGATTGTGATTCATCACATTATTATGATGTCAGAATGTTTTTAAGATAAAATAAGATAAGATAAGATAAGGGACCCTTCAGAATTTATGACTGGGGGGGGTGGGAGTTTTGCCAGAATTTTCCGTCAAAAATTGATACCCCCCCCCCTTGAGATTCATGTTGATTTTTAGTACACCACCCCTAGGTTTCATGCATATTTTTAGTACCCCCCCCTTGACATATAAATGAATACACACATATTTACTGTTATACATGGTCACACATACAGATTCGCGCCATTTCGTGGACTTTTGCGCATAAAAAAGCGCGGATAAAGTTAGTTTATGCGGGTTTTATAAAAAAATTTCTTTGTTAAAATTTCTTACCCCCCTTGGAAGCCTTGTCAAAAATTAATACCCCCTCCCCCTTGAAACATATTTGAAAAGTTAGTACCCCCTCGGGCAAAACTCCCACCCCCCCCAGTCATAAATTCTGAACAGTCCAGGCTAAGAAGTACGTTATTTAGTATCTTGTTGTAGCATAATACACAGAAAGTCAAGTGAACAGTGATTAAAATAAATTGTGCAAAAATAGAACATTTCTTATTAAAATTATGAGTTTTTTTATTGGGTAAACATAAAGAATAGTAAGGCTTAAATGTTTCCAAATATTGAAGAGCTTCTGTGGGTTATGCTGGTATCTCCAGTAGGCTCTTGTGAGGCTCTTCAGCAGGTGTGTATGCCTATAATTTATTGTACAAAGCAAAGTATAAACTAGGACACAATTATGAAAAGATAGTATGAATGAGACACCTCGGGTATCATATTTGAATTATATTTTGACAGTTTGAAAAAAAAGAGATAGTTTTCATGACAATCTTAATTAAAGGCTATTACCAAAAATTTTTATCAACAAAGCCCTTAATGAGATAATGTTCATCAAAGATGAAATTTAATATTTCAGATTGTCAATATGACTTTTGGTGTTCCAATGATAGATGCGCATATCGATATCGTGTCTGTGATGGTACGAATGATTGTTGGGACAGTTCTGATGAACGATCTTGCATGGGTAAGTCTACCTTTTGTACCCTATGTAATCAAAATGTTTGTATCAGTACAGAGCGTAAAAGCAAATTTTACAAAATTTGGCAGATTTCAAACTTTCGTTGAAACTAAATAAATTATGTAAGCAATATCCACAAGCATGATCTTTTTCAGCACATATATTTGATTTCAGGAATAATATCTGTTTTGCGATATCTTGATAATTTTACATATAATTCGGTTTGTCAAGCCTAAGTAAAAGAAATTCTGTTTAAAGGCGTGAAATGTATATTTTCCTAATTTCTTCTTTCAAGAATAATTGTTTAGAACGCAGAAATGGCTTAATTTATTGTGCAATATTTAAAGCATGTCAATTTGTATAATATCTTTATAACAATTTTAGTTTGCAAAGTACCTATCTAAAGATATATTTTTGGGAAGATATATATATTAGACATTCAGTTTGTGAAGTATATCTGAAGATATTTTTACAGGAGTGATAAACCACTCATATACCTGTGTAAAAACCTTATAACACCTTATTTTTGCAATAGGCCTTCCAGATTTTTCTATGTTCAATTTGTTCATGGATGAATTATTAATTGTTGATGAAAGAAGAAATTTATTTGGCAAAACATCCTTTGAATTTCAAGATTTGATAATAATAAAAACTGAAACCGGAACGCCTGGGACTCCCTGTTCTGGGCACTTCATTTCCCGGTTTCCCGGTTTCTTGGAAAACCCGGGAAATTATCAAACCAGAAATGCAACGTATTTAAGGTTATTACACAATTTGTTTCTTGGATTGTAATGCAACATTTTGTATTCGCGAGAAGGATGATTGAAATAGTCAAAATGTCATATCACAATACTAAAATATTGACTATGAAACAAGTAGATCTTAAGTCTTTTAATGAAGAACACATACAGGGCATTACAGACAATTTTAAAAAGGGGAATAATCAACTATTGTTACACAGCAAAGCCAACCTGTTTTTGCATAGTCAGGAGCATTTATGATACTACTTTTATAGCATTGCAATATCATAATGATCATTTACAACAGAAATAGAATTTGTGAAGCTCATTTAAATTGGCATGCTTTAGTATGTCTGACATGTGTCTTCTGATTATTTCTTGAGCACAGGTATATGTCATCACATGCATTTTTAGGAATGAATACTTTACTTGCACTGTTCGTAACCTTCTTCATTAACTGTGTATATTTCTTTGTACTTTCAATATCATGGCCATTGCTGGTACGGCAGTGATATGTGAGGACTCATCCATGAGTATAGCAAAAATACAGCATGTAAAGCCATTGAACCCACATGCTAAGAACCATATGCCCACCCCAGCCTATTCATAAATAAGGTGTTATTTCACTCATCAGTGGTTTCATTTTTTGATTGGGCTATTTTTCATTTGTTGGGAAGAGAGTTGTTTGTTGTTTTTTTTTGCCTTGAGATCTGAAAAGAGAAAAAAGATTATAGTGACAAAAAAAAACCAGTTTATCATAGATAAAGATATACGGGGACAGAAATATGGAGAAAGTTTAGCTAACCACCATAAGGCACTGGAGATTGCTCGAAAAATCAGTAGACTTTTCTTCCTTGTTTTACCAAGCAGTCTACAGTCCATTCACACACCACTAAGAATGAAATACACTTACCTTGCATAGAAATGTCACTTCAATTCTATATTAACTATGGGACATTCCTTTGGGATCTGGAACAATTGTATGTGAGTGACTGTTCAAGTTCTTGGTTACCATGGTAGGCCTACTCCAACAAAATTTTTAGTCTACCTGATCACATTTTAAAAGCTATTCATTTAATATTCTTTTGGAAACCGTGTATCCATAACTATGTGACACATTTATTTAATTGACATGCCTGTGCATCCTGCAGGATTTTTATAATTTCTGAGTTACTCACTAAACTTGACTTGACAGGGGATATAGATGGCGACACTCGGCTGTCTATTGCTCATGATTCTTCTGTTATGAAATGCTCAGAATTCCTTGGACAAACATGATATGAGCTCTGATATTATTTATTACACTGCCTTGGAATTGCTGAATTTTTAAGTCTGCTGTGATGTGTAAGCTGGGATCGTAGCATAAATTATCAGATTATACACTGTTCGTTTGTTGTCAGAACTCAGTTATGCTTTTATTTTTGACAAGTTCAATGATTCCTTGCTGATCCTTTACTCACTTGTTTATTTGAACTTCTGTGTACCACATCAACTTGAATGGAGCCCCTCCCTCATCCTTTCTCAATTTTAAAGTTATGGAACTTTGTTTCAAGCGGCTTTCATGAATGTCTTTACATGTACACTATTACAACTTTTTCCTGGCTGTATTGAGGGCAGCCTTTATTTTAAGGGGCTTCCATTCTGCTGGGTAGAGGAGAGATACTTTATTCAAATAAATATGACGTAACCATTTTTCGGACCATAGGAGTAGGTTGAATAGTTTTCAACCAATTCTAGTGGGTTGCCCTCAACCAGTCAAAATGGTAATTTCAACCATAATAATTGATTGATTTTGCCTCAACCAATTGATTGGTTGGTCTTTTCCCAAAAATCAACCAATCTGTTTTAAGAGTGTACCTGAGAATTCAAATTTCAAGAAATGGTGACATCTAAAACCAAATTTTCTTGTCCCATCAATTCAAAAAAGATGATATAATCAATAAAAACACTAAATTTTCCATATCTCGGTTAATATTGGAGTGTCTAATGGTCTAAGACCAATAATTTTTTAGTTTTTCGAGAAAAAGTGTTTTTTCAAATAAAATTAAACATACAATTTTCAAATTAAGATTTACAAAGCTAAACATCCTTCAATTTCAATTTGAATGGTACCAATGGACTCCCATGGACCATTGTCACCCTTTTGGAGGTGCTTTTTTGCAATTTCAAACTTTTTCCAATATTGACACGCCCTATTGAACTAAACCAAAAGCGTTGCTTTGAAAAGCGGTTCAGGAACCGGCCAGACTGTACCGATACGGCCAGGGGCGGACTGGACCTATAGTGGGCCCCTGGGCAAAATCATTGGTGGGCCCCTATTATCACAATAGCGGCATTTTCAAGTTTACGTTGTAATTTATTAATACCCATCAAAATCCATTGTATTTGCAGAACATAGATTGCTCTAACCTGAAATTATACAGAGTATATACATGCCGTACGAAATTTGGCAACTTCTGTAGAGTAGGTCGGGGCATGTGGCCCCGCTTAACTTCGAGGTGCGATTTGACCTACTTTTTACGGGCGATTATTTGAATGCTTATGCTGTCAGGAAGGGACCACTTGTCTCTACTAATAACTAGTGAAACAAATGCCTACCTATTTTAATAAAGGAGTTACGGCCCTTTTTGTAAAAAATTTAAAATGGCCTTCTTACCCCACACATCGGGCAAGAAGCCCCCCTATTATAATCCTATGGCAATTTTTTTGCGAGCGCATTCAGCCTGAAAGTTATTTCTTAGGGTTCTTCTATCATTTTTAAGACATTCTATTCACTTTTTCTGAATTTCAGAATTTTTCTGTTCATACCTTTATTTTTTAATATTTTTTGCCGTTTCAATTTCGGGTCAAATTTTTTCTATTTTAATTAGCTATTCTATCAAGATTTAAGGTAAAGTACACATTATTAAATGGTTCCCGAAGCAGCTTGGATCCCCAGTGAAGGGGGCCTCATGCCCCATATCATGAGAGGCCCCAAACCCACATATTTTAATTTGACCTCTATATTTTGAACTAAAATGCAAAAAACATGACCCAAATCATATTTATGTGATGGTCATAAAGTGAAGCAATGCAGATATCCATTATACTTTTAAAAATTTCCAAAGTTAGTTCTGACAACCCCTTTCAAAGAATTAGTCAAAGTTACAAAAACCATGCACATTTTTTTGTTTCTTTAATTTCTACTATGGTTTAGTGCTGTTTGCCCTGAAAATTTGTGACGTCACCTAAAACGCCTCTAGCTTCAATCCTATCAATACATAAACGCATCAAAAATATAAGTTTGGATATAAGCCTGCCGGGGCCTCTCACCTAACCCGGGCTTCTTACCCCGACCTACTCTACAATAATAGGGATTGGGCCCTCGCTTCTTAGATATCACTGACTTGAAATTTTAATCATGCAAACAATTAAAAAAGCCAGAATCAGATGAACACGTTCTGATTAATAAAGTTAATTAAAGGGCAGTGAGTCGGGGATTCAGAAAGGGGGGCATAGGGGGCCAATACAAGGTGGACCTCCGAAAGTTCAGGCATAATCTCAGGGCCCTCTTGGTGGACCTAGACCATAACCGACACTGAGAGAGGGGCCCATTACTTCATTGTTTATTACGCTTGTCAAGTCTTAATTGAAGATTTTTTAATATTTCTATTGGGCTCAGAATTCGATTTTACCTCTTTTGCATCATTTTTGATATTTTAGATTTTTTCAAAGTTGCTGTTGGGCCCCCCTGAGGTGGTGGGCCCCAGGGCACTGCCCTCTGGCCCGTAGGCCCAGTCCGCCCCTGGATACGGCCGGTATTTGTCGGACTGGTGTAGACCCCCTACTCTAGAGCCCTTCTCTCTGGATTCTGGATAATGTCCAATGCATGCAAAAAGCCCTGAAGCCTATTCACTTCTGTTCTAAAATATTTTCCAAATAGTTGAGATAAAGCGAGTGACTTTTTGTTTTACCAGGTTGCGAAAGTGGGGGCTTTTCATGTCAGAACGGCAATGGCGCACACTCTGAATGCATCAATCCTCTACTGGTCTGTGACACAGTGTGTGACTGTGACTCATGTGAAGATGAAAAGGAATGTTTTTATGATAAACCTCCAACAACACCAAGACCCGTCAAGCCAAGTATGCTTCTTCTCCCTTGCGTCTTACTATAATTTCAAGATATTGTAATTAATCTTAACTTTAGGTTGTCGTGACCACTCATTGTGAGCAACAGCCAATTAACATGACTAAAGAAATTAATAATTACTTACAAATATCCACAAAAGGCAATGAATGATTTGGGTGCAACAAACAGACTATGCCCGAATCAAACATAGCTTTTCTGGTGATATTATTGGACAATAATTCTTTTGATTTTAGCAATAGTCCATGAACAATAACATGGCATTTAGGCGCAGAATATCAAATATCCAATTCACCTGTTATTATTCACTGTGCTAAAAATTGTGAATTGACCAAAGTGTTAACTAGACTTTTTGTGTATTCCAGGGTGCTCTGCTTCTTTCTGGTGTTCCAATAATGTCTGTCTTCTTTCGAATAAGGTTTGTGACAAACAGGATGATTGTGGCGACAATTCAGATGAACGATCCTGTTCCGGTGAGCTTATTAATGTTGCCAACTGAATTAATATCAATTCAAATGTCATCTAGATTTTAACTTTAATTGTTGGACCAGAAAAAAGATATTATCGATCATACATTTTATAAGGTGAATTTCACTCAACATCATCCATGGCTCAATTCAACTAAGCTTTCCAAAAAACATAATGTAATGAACAAAATCCTAAAAGTGGCTCATCATTTTGAAATCTAGCCTTACCTATCTATCCATATATATTTGGAGCTATACTCAGCTAAACTTATCCCCAGCTATGCATAGCTAGCCATAGTTACTGTTATTTAAACAAGGGATAAAGAGATTGTAAAGTAAACAGATGAATGGAAGTGGATAGTGAGATAGCTATGCATAAGTAAAGCTATTACAGCCTTCCACTTTGATATAGACACAATGAGGATCAGTTCACTGTGAAAAATGCATTTCTTGACTAATGATAGCTGATGAAGTGTCATCTTCTCTACTTCAAAATGGGAAACATAGAGGCAGTTTGGATTAGTTATGATCAATAGAAGGCCATTTGACTTGTCAAAACTGATTTCAGAGTGAAAATCAGATACATAATCTTTTCGTTTGGCTGTCACCAACAAGCGGGATTAGTCTCCTTAAATCAAATTAACATTTAAAGTATTGGGTATGATCATGACAAGTCATCAGCATGATGACACACCAAGTGCCATTTTCACAGTGCAACAGTCCACTCTTTTTCTTTATCAAACTGCTGTAATGGCAATAGACTGCTACATTAAGCCACTTTTAGAAATTTGCGCTATATTATTACAGTGATGCACTTTGATAAAGAAAAAATATGGATCAGTTCACTGTGAAAAATGTACTTCGTGATTCATGATAGCTGATGAAGTGTCATCTTCTATACTTTCAACATGGGATACATAGAGGCAGTTTGATTAGTCATGATCAAAAGAAGGCCATTTGACTTGTCATAACTGATTTTGGATTGAAAATCAGATGCATGATCCTTTTGTTTGGCTGTCACAAACAGGCGGGATAAGTCTCCTTAAATCAAATTAACATTGGAAGTATTGGGTATGATCATGAAAAAACATCTGTATGATGACACACAAAGTGCCATTTTCACAATGCAACAGTACACTCTTTTTCAGTATCAAAGTGGATCGCTGTAATATTACTATCTTTATTTATACTAAAATGTATTCAATTGCTGAATAATTAGGAATAACATTACTCAACTCAAACAACTGTCTGTAACGATATAATCAATCTCATCTTGTGAAGGTTCACAATATATATGTGTTGGTGTTACTTAATCTACTTAACCAAAATAATAAGTGGAGAACTTCTTTGTGAACATAATTACTATGCACTCTAAAAAATTTCAGACAAAATTGGTTTTTTAGATTCAAAATGGCTTTTTGAAAAACCAAATTTCAATGCAAAAAACCAACATGGATTTTTTAAAAAATCCATGTTGGTTGCATTGAAATCTGGTTTTTCAAAAAACCATTTTGAATCCAAAAAACCGATTTTGTCCCGGCATTTTTTAGAGTGTGTCTTGTTGTGATCCATGAAAATAGGCATAGTTTAAATTCTAAAAATAGGCTTTGTTTAAATTCTAATGATCCTAACCAAACTTTTTTTTTCAGGCTGTTCAAGTTGGACTTTCTCGTGTCAGGATGGTAAAAACTGCATTGATGCTCAGTTTGTGTGTGATACCGTATGTGACTGCCTAAGTTGCAATGATGAACAAGGGTGTTATGGACAAGACAATGGTATGAACAAGATTATACATGTACATATAATATGTAATCTGCCAGAGAATAAGGCAGTGTAAAATAAAATTTCTGCGAAGTACAGGCTGGCAACACTGTTGAATTGGCTTAAATTGCTGCCAGTGGCATAACTGGGGGAGTCTTGAGCAGGGGGGGGGGGGCACCTGGGGGCGGCATGTGATTCTCTGGGGGAGCACCCACTATACTAATTTTATATTTTAGCCAGAGTTAGAAAGTTCATATGGGCGGGCACCTTGGGGAGCACAGGTCCAATATGTGCCCCCCGTACCCCCCCCCCCATAGGGACACCACTGATTGCTGCAAGTGTAGGTCCGTACTTATCTCCCCTGCTTATGTGGGCACAGTCCTATGCAGAGCTCTGCATGGTCAATAGATTTATTATGATGGCAAAAATGGTGGTGGCACCATTGATATTATTTATAGTTGTGATGTGAAGCCCTCTTTGGATAAAAGACCATCCTAATATAAAAAAATTAGTATTTGCCATCTTTGGCAGGAAATTGCTCTCACTTGCCTCCATCAAGATCGGATTTAGGCCTACTCGTAATGAACTTCATTCGGTCTAAATCAACTTCAGCCTGTAAGCTGAAAAAAAGCCAACATCAAGCATTTCACTAAGCATGTAACTCAGACAACAATTAACTTCGACATGAATGACAAGGTCAAAAGTTATTCCTGTAAATAAACTGCTTCACTGAAAGTTATTTTTCATTTTACTAGAGAGAATAAATTCTTAAATTCTTGTTATATAAACAATAAAAAATGTCCCAGTTACAACGCGTCTCTTTCATTCCAAAACAAATATTTAGCGATGATGATTGTTGTTTTTGCAGGTGGTGTCAATGGTATTGCCATTGTTGTCTCCCTTTGCATAGTTGGCGTCCTATTCATAATATCGGTGAGTGCACTGAAGTATAGATCAAAGAAGAAGACACCTTCTCGTGATACAACTAACACCAATTTGGCATATGTCACGACCGAACAGCAACTACAAGATCAATATCATCCCGAGATGGACTTTCCTCCAGAATATGAGACTGTCAACGACGGTCCAGTCTTTTCTGTTTCTCCGTCACTCTTTTCCTGTGACAGCAATGACGGACTGCCTACATACAATGAAGTCAATGTACCAATGTCTGATCATCAATTACATGGAGAAGTAAATGCTTCAATGACAACTGAAGAAGAGGCTGAACCACCCCCACCATCTTATGACACTGTTGCTGACGTTTTCAACACAAATATCGCAAGCACAGAATCTAGTAGCACAGAGGGAGATTCTTTGAGATTCAGACGATCTAGTTCATGCTATTCTAGTACAGTGTCACATGATTTGTAAATACATCCAGGACAGGCCAACATCATTTTATTAACTGAATTTTGAAAAGCTAAATAAAAGCATGTTAATCAAAGACTAATCTAAACTGAATTGAGTTTCAGGTGAAAAAAGATTTATCTATTTTAATTTATTTGCACATTTATTATGAATATTATAGCTAACCAAGATGATGATTTGAATATTTACTTAAGTTTTTGAAATAAGGTATTTTCATATATTCATAGTTTTTGCGTAATTGTTTAAGACATGTGTATTTTTGAAACATGAATTAAACTATTTTTACATTTCACACCTTTAGTATTTTATCATATTTTATCTACTCTAATTAGTTCCACAGCAATTTTATGTGTTTAAAAAATAATTTTATAGGAGTCAGTGTTTGTTTTTTATGTGAAATCAGAAATATCAGGATCCTCAGCCTTTACTATATCTTAAACCTGGTCTAACTGAAGCAGTGTTTACCTGCCAAGTTGTCAATATTCAGTTACAGAATGTCAGTACACCATGTAGGAACAGGAAGAGTTTCTACTAGATTTTAACTTTAAAATCTCAACCTAGGTTTTAGACCTGTTGGTGAAATTAGCAGAAGAGTCTGGCTGGCACGTAAATCTTTAGGGTATGCTATATTTAAAGGTCTCTTATCAGGCCTGTTGGCCTTAAAGACCAGAACTTACATTCATAGGTCATCCAATGTAAAATACCACATAACTCCGTACATAGGTCCACCATCTATTCACCAATTTCTGCATAGGCTACCTTACAAATTTGCTCTGCAAAGACAACACAGCCACTTAAAAAAAGAACAAACTTTGTTTATTCAGAAGATATCAACAAATTCAACCGGCTGTTAATTGATTCCAACATTTGGCTGAATAAACTCAACTGTAATTTGATCAGTGATGCAGTTTTACAGGGTATGACATTAACATATCCCTTGATCATTTTGATATGAGGAAACACATTTAAAATTATCCTTTTCCTCCCATCCCTAGTGAATTTTGGCCAAAAATAATATGTTAATTCATCAAAGTTCAATTTTGTACCCAAAAAGTGATGAACCTCAATTTTTAAACAGCTGCATGATAAAAATAAGTTTGACGTATGCTGTTTTAGGAACATAGGCCTATATAAACTTGCAGAGCTACGAGATCCGTTACTTGCTTTGGCTTAGAAGAGCAATTCCGAGGAAACCATGAAGAGCTTTGCTGTATTCCTGCTGTTTGTGGTGGCTGTATCCCAGGTATATTATCTTAAAATGAATTGTTTGAAAATTTTCCTATGTTACAAATATCACCAACAGAGATGCCTTGGTCTGGTAATAGATAGATAGATAGATAGATAGATATGGTAAGTGCAGCCCTCTAAGCCCAGTTCTGGGCGCTCACGAGGGTTGATTGATGAGATGAGAGAGAGAGCAGGAGTCCTCAACATGTTACACATTTACCCCATGTTAGGGATCTTTTACTTGCCCAGCATAGACACTGATACAAGGGGCCGCCAATTTAACGTCTCATCCGAACGACATCCAGCTGGGATTTTGCTCATGAAGGCACACTGAAAATTTCTGGTTCCCCAACCGGGAGTCGAACCCATGCAGGCAAAGACCTTCAGCGGAGCAGGCGGGCACCTTAACCACTACACCACCCAGCTGCCTAGACAATAGTTGCAAACTCTGTCACCATACTTCACTCAGTTTATATGAATCTATGCTTATCATGCTTAGGAAAAAGAAATTTTTTAATAGAACAACTAACTTTTTTGTAACTTTGGATGGGAAGGCCTCAAATGTTACTCAATTGAGACAGCATAAAACTGTCACAAACATTTTTATAATTATAACAACAATTTGTCAAATTTTGCAAACTAAGATTGTCTTTGTAACATCTTTCTGTGAATAATGTTGCATATTATTATTTCAGACTTGGGCAGCAACATTCAAAAGATCGGTGTCTTACGACCCAAGCTACAGTTACTCCAGCTACAACTCTTACGCCAGCTACTCAAGCTACAATTCCTACTCTAGCTACAATTCCTACTCTAGCTATGATTCTTACCCAAGCTATGATTCTTACTCCAGCTATTCGAGCTAAGATTCTTACTCCAGCTATTCGAGCTATGATTACTACTCTGGCTATGATTCCTACTCAAGCTATGATTCCTACTCAAGCTATGATTCCTACTCCAGCTATGATTCCTACTCCAGCTATCCGAGCTACAGTTCTTACTCCAGCTATGACTCCAGCTATGACATGTACTCCACCTACACAACACCCGTTTACAAATCTCACTCAACATTTAGAAGATCAGTGTCTTACGACCCAAGCTACCACAGTTACACCACAACACTTGACTATGATTCTTACTCCAGCTACTCAAGCAGCTATTATTGCTCCAGCTACTCCAGCTACAATTCTTACTCCAGCTACGGGATGTCCTACAGTTACGCCACAACAGCTAGTTACTCATTCTAAACTAAATTTTGAGAAAGCAGCTTTGAACATGTCAACAGCTTTTTGATTCACACCCAAGTTGTTGGCATCACAATGAAAAACATTGAAATAAAAGGAATTGCTTTTCAGGTTCAGAATATTCTTTAGTTGAATCATTATTTCACAGATACAAGTTTACAAATTTGATATTTAAATGTAGAGATTTATCATATCAGATATGTAAAAAAAATCATTGCAAATATCATATCAGTTGAAAAATCATTCACATTTAACGAGAAGGTCCTCATACTTGAATGATAGCCATAGACGTCATGATTAAGAGACTCACTCGCCTATATGTTTATTAACATTATTGTTAAATATTGAGAACCCTAGAAAATGATATTAAATTCTTGAGCTGAGATACTGCCATACATGCAGTTGGCAATGCACATAGAACAATGAGGTGGGAGTTTCAATGCTATAACTGAGTACCATTTGCTTGGCCACTTTTGGGCATGTCTTACACAATATGGCTCCTTGACCTAGATTTATCACCTGTCGTGAACCTCAGATCACTAGAGTCCAAACTTGACAAACATTTTAATAACATAACTATAAGAATAGCTGTGGGACCGTGAAAATAAGAAATGACAAGAAAAGAAATTACTAGGAAGAAAAAAATGACGTGCAAGCACTTTAAGCAGCACAGACAGTGCATGATTCCAACACAGGCACACCAGTCACGGATATACTGAAGAAGAGAAGAAGAAGAAGAAAGCATGGTTGACCTTTGACCCATAAAAGCCAGTCCATTTTAGTTTCTTTATAATTTTTACCCTCGGCAATGTATATTGCCGTCGGGTATTGTAGTTAGTATGGCAAATTTTTGTCCGTCCGGCGGGCGGCCGGGCGGGCGGGCGGGCGGGCGGGTGGGCGGGCGGGCGGCGTCACACAATGTGTATTGGCCTCTGTGCCAAAACTATTACACCTATATATATGAAATTTGACACATGAATGGGTCATATAGTGTTAATGAGCCTTTTGGAGTTCATATCTATACAATGACTACATTTTGTAAAATATTGAAAATTCGGAAAAATTAATTTTTTTCTTTTCCGGACCAGAACTCGGAAACTGTTATACCTATGGGCATAAAAATTGACCATAACATGTTTTAAATACCCTAGTTGTGCCTTTTGGGGGTCTAGATGCTCTTACTATAATTGATTACAAAAAATTTACCAAAAATGTAAAAAAATTGTTTTTTTTTCAACCCTCTGTAGTTCCATCAATTTTGGGGTTAGATGTTTGAAATTTCGTGGTTAGTTGTCTAAAATATAGCCCTTTAAACTACTTGAATCATTTAGAGGGTCCATCTAACGAATTTTGCGTAAAAACCAAAAAACTGAAAAAATTCGCAATTTTTTACATTTTCCTTGATTTTAGGTCTCTCACACCAAAACAGTAGTAACTATATTGATAAAAACCTAAAGGTATTATAGTTAAACTTATCAAAAAAGAACTTTTATGGCCATTATGTAGTTGATGCATTTTTTTAGGCCGACAGAACAAGTTAAAAATTCACAAAAATGTGAAAATATCAACTTCCTGACCATTTCGTTTCTAATGAAGTCATGCCATGCTCTTGAATGTAAACAAAATGAATAAACATGACTGATGACTGATATATGTCATGCATATATATATGTTAAATCATCAGATATTTGAACATGAAAAGACAGAAATTGCTAAAAATAGGCAAAAATCGGTAGACCTTTGAATTGTAATATTTCAGTCAATTTTGGATCTTGGTTACTTAAAGTGCCATACAACGTGTCCCAAGTGTATGTTTTAATCATATTATTCCTCAAAATTTATGTCTTTAAATATAATGAATTATATAAAGACAAATATGCTTTATGCACATAGTTTTGACTCAGGGTGCCTTACCATTTAAAACTTTAGACGAGAAATCTCAAACCCCCATTTGTTACCCTTTTGCTCAAATCTAACATATTGATGTAAATTTAAAAAAAAAATTGAAATGGCATTCTTCTTTTATTTAGATTATTGCATAAAACTGAATGTGTTCATATCATGATTGTAGAAATTATGCCACTAAATACAGGGTTATTCAGAAATTTACTCGGCATGCAACAAAACCTAATTTCTATGAATTTCAATATTTAATTTTATATCCAAAGATATTATAGGATAAATCAGTATTTTAATTAATTACAAAACTCACCCTAAGCATATTTTAGCACCTTGAAGAGAACAAGTGTCATCCTTTGTTGGGGTGCAGCTTTTGTTGAATGGGCATTATGTAACATGATGTCACTAATCCTCTCCATTGACCAAACCCAAGAACAATGGGGAGGGTGTAGAAGCAGTTGATAGCACCCCTATCTTTCTGACAAAATTCCCTTTTTTCTTAGAAGTATGTTCAAATTGCATTGATAACCTAGGTATTTTTTAATCTTTAACATATAATGAAATTTCCAATTTGAATGAGAAATATAATCCAAGTAGAGGCTGATATATGACTTTTTATATCCCATGCAGGCTTTTTTTTTTCTTTTCAGCTATTGTTATATCCCCAAGTTTGGACAGTATTTGAAATTTTTGTGGTTAACTAGCAAATGTATTAGTCTCAAAAAGTATCTGTAGGCCATACATTGTTTTTAGTTTAATATTTCTAATAGATGTGATAGGTAGTTAACCTATCTATCATTTCTGTTTTTAGGCAGGTCTTTATTCAGTATTCATAATTTATGATAAGAAAAGGTAGCATAGATAGATAGATAGATAGATGGATAGATGGATAGATGGATAGATGGATTGATTAATTGATTGATTGATTGATTGATCAACTATATTGTGTTATGTAATACATCCAGAGAATCGTGGACAGATGGATGATTGGCACTTTACCTCCTGCATTTATACACTTGTGTAGACTAATTAGGACAGGAGGAGGACACAGCAATAGGGTGACCCTTTTATTTCATTCTCTGGTCGGTTAATGCACTTTTCAGGTTTTTTTGGACATGAATGAAATTCCCTCAAATGATGCTCAATTAAAGGCATTTGTGCAGATTTTAGACACCAGGAGTCTAACACAATACTTTTTAAAAGAAACTTGTTTGAATTTTGGTCTATGTAGTTCTTTTTTTGCCCATTAAAGATGCCATAAATGGCTCACTTTCAACTAAAACGTCATGGAACAGGGATTAAAATCAAATATTCAAAAGCATGCCTCCAGCATCATGTAGTGCTTCTTCTCTGCTTTCATTTGACACCTTATTTGCATTTCTACTATTAAAATTCAGCCCTCGGCCTCTTTTTTAGTGACTTTATCATCTAAAAATGGCACTTTTGCATATTAAAGAGTACAGTGACCACCTCCCCCCCCCCCCCCCCAATTTTTTTACCTTATACCGAAAATTTTGGAAATATACAGAACTGCCTTTAACAGAGCAGCATTTCTAAAATAGCAGAATCAGCCTCAAAAAGCTAATTTTGGAAATATTTTAAAAGTATTATGCATTAACCCACCAGAGTTGTAGCCCTGGGACCCATGGGTCCAGGGCTACCAGAGTTGCAACATCTCTTTTCAGTACCTAGAATCTGTTGAATGCTAGGGCAGGGTAATTTGTCAAAATTAAATACAATAGAAAATCATATAAAAGTGGACATTCCATTCATCAAACATTTTCCATCAGCCAGAAAAAGTAAATAAGAATATGTGCAATATAGCTTTAGTGATTTGCACATCTTACTTTGATTGAAACCCAGAAGTTACCATCATCCCCACGCAAGATGGTAGTTTATACCACTTCAAGTTTTTTGTGGGGGGAGGGCCCTGGGCGTCCTGCTGCCAGACCTCACCGCCAGTAGGCCTACGTCAATGGATTTCATCTCTTCAGAATATCCTACTGAATAGCCGAGGGTATGCTGCCGCGCAGCCTATGTTTTCCATTACAGAAGGGCACCAAAAGTGACTGGTCGAAAGTAAAAAACCTACAGAGAATGTAGAGTAAATTTGAATGAGATTGGTGAAAGAGAGTGACCTCTAGAGTGCTAACGAGATTGCATGAAATTCTTGAGGTAAGAGCAGCTGTGCTGCTAATAATAAAAATCAAGCAAGAGATGGTCAGACAAGATATGACAAGACATGAAATAAACAAGAAAAATCATGACGTGACAACATATCTTTATCAAAATCTTATTATCATTTCTACATCTTTACTCATTAGTCATAAACTTAGATAAAAGAACTTAATCGATATCTGCATTATGTTTGCTACTTGTTTAGACAACCACCAGGTTAGTTATCAGTTGATATCAACAGCTTTGCTAAGCATTTTTATGCCCTACATGATAACTTGACCAGTGATTATTCTACGTTGGAGTAATTAGGAGAGTAGATTTTCCAAAATTATGTTATATTATAATTTTTATTTCTTAATGATTGTTGTTTATTCAGGAACAGTCTTTGGTGCTTCGGGTAAGTTCCTTTAAACCTTCATTATGCTGTATCGTCTTTTCTGGCTTTGGAGGAAGCCATTTAGCTATATTGACATGGCATTGCTTGTTGAACCTGTCCCAAATAACCTTCCAGCTTTCAGAGAAGACTTATCAGTATAGTACGTATATATAAATTTGTTTTTCTCCCCTTCATTATAGATAATTATAGAATATTATTGTGTTGGTGTAGCCTTTGTCTGTGAGCAGAGCTTTTATACCATACAGTACACATTTCTAAAAGTGGCTCGAGATCGTCATTTAAAATCTAGCCTTAGCTATCTATCCTTAGCCATTCCAAGTTAAACTAAGCTACACTTATCCATAGCTAGCCATATAGCTATCCTCAATTACCATTGTTTAAACAAGGGGTAAAGAGACTCCAGTGTATACAAAAGAATAGAAATGGATAGCTATGGAAAGACATGGATAATACTAGTAATTAATAGCTATAGACAGCTAAGTTGAGCCACATTTAGAAATTTATACTATACATTTTCTTATTTTTGTTCCAGGCTGCAGAAGGGGAACATTCTTGTGTCCAAAGAGCAATGACACAGCTCCCCATTGCATCAACTCTGATTTTGTCTGTGACACAGTCTGTGACTGTGCCACATGTGACGATGAGAAGGAATGTTATTATGATAAAACTACAACCGCCATTACAAGCTCAGCACCAAGACCAACAAAGTCAAGTACACTGCTTTTCATTGTCTCTACTAATTAAGAGGCTCTTGTAACAAAGCCAAGTACACTGCTCTTTATTGTCTCTATTGAGAGGCTCTTGCTACAAAGCCAAGTACACTGCTTTTCATTGTCTCTACTAATTAAGAGGCTCTTGCAACAAAGCCAAGTACACTGCTTTTCATTGTCTCTACTAATTAAGAGGCTCTTGTGACAAAGTCAAGTACACTGCTTTTCATTGTCTCTACTAATTAAGAGGCTCTTGCTACAAAGCCAAGTACACTGCTTTTCATCATCTCTACTAATTAAGAGGCTCTTGCAACAAAGCCAAGTACACTGCTTTTCATTGTCACTACTAATTAAGAGGCTCTTGCAGCAAAGCCAAGTACACTGCTTTTCATTGTCTCTACTAATTAAGAGGCTCTTGTAACAAAGCCATTACACTGCTCGTTATTGTCTCTATTGAGAGGCTCTTGCTACAAAGCCAAGTACACTGCTTTTCATTGTCTCTACTAATTAAGAGGCTCTTGCAACAAAGCCAAGTACACTGCTTTTCATTGTCTCTACTAATTAAGAGGCTCTTGCAACAAAGCCAAGTACACTGCTTTTCTTTTTCTCTACTAATTCAGAGGCTCTTGCAATTTCAAGTACACTGCTTTTCATTTTCTCTACTAATTAAGAGGCTCTTGCAATTTCAAGTACACTGCTTTTCATTGTCTCTACTAATTAAGAGGCTCTTGTAACAAAGCCATTACACTGCTCGTTATTGTCTCTATTGAGAGGCTCTTGCAGCAAAGCCAAGTACACTGCTTTTCATTGTCTCTACTAATTAAGAGGCTCTTGTGACAAAGCCAAGTACACTGCTTTTCATCGTCTCTACTAATTAAGAGGCTCTTGCAACAAAGCCAAGTAGACTGCTTTTCATTGTCTCTACTAATGAGGAGGCTGTTGCAACAAAGCCAAGTACACTGCTTTTCATGTTCTCTATTACTGCAGATTCAATTAGTATGAGTTTCTCTGGTTCGTTTTCTCACTATCTACGTAGCATTTTCAGCTTGTCTGATTGGACCCTGAGCAATAAAACGTCCTCCAAATTTGTTAGTTGAACGTAGAAAGCTATGAAATATGTATTATTCTGCTTCAGTGAGCAGTGGAGTTTGACAACTTAAAACAGATTAGCAGGTAAATGCAGACATTCATTGCTGTTTCCATACACGTCAGCTGCAATTTAGATACGTTTTTATGCCATTCAAATTAGCTTTATGTCATGTAATTCAGTGCCTCAACCAATCACATGAACTGTATTTGCTACGTTTCACTATCCTTTAGAAGAAACTCATACTTCTTGAAATTGCAGTAAGACACTGTTTAAAGATACTTTTCTTTTATTTCACTTATTTGACTGCCCTTCAGCTATGTGTTCTTTCCCCCATTTCTTTGCTATAAATCGCCAAGTGCGCTCCAAAGAACAATGGGACCCTTGACAAACCATATATCAAAATTAAACATAAAAACATGAGATCTAGAAGTACACCGAAAGTCAGAGTACATGTTCCTGTGCTACAAGCTCAATAATATTATTTTCCCTATAGATCAAGATGCTGAACTTGCCTCTTGATGATTCAAAAGATTATTTAATTTGTTTTATAGCGGGGGTTAGTGGAACTCTCCTTTTTCCACTATTTCCGGAAACATCAGCCAGTTAATTTACAATGGAGCCGGGGTTTCTAAGGTCCGTAACAAAGTCTAATCAGTCTGACAGTACTGGAATATGGTGGCAATCCATGCTGAACATTCCATTTAAGACTCGGCAATGCAAATCCGTAATGTTTTCAATGGATTAAACGTGCCCTGGGGCCTGGAATGCCAGCTTCACTGACTCAGCAATGGTACAAAATTGCAGCTTGTTCCCAGAAATAGTTTTATTCTGCTCGTCAACACAGGAAAAGTGCCTCCAGCATCACATAGTGCTATTTCCCAGCTTTCATTTGACACCTCATTTGCATTCCTTGTTTAAAAATTCATCCCTTGGCCATTTTTTTTTGTTTGGTGTTTTTATCATCTTTTAAGCTAAAAATTGCATGTTTTACTATTACAAGGTATAGTGATCAACAAAAAGTTTTCCCTTGACATATTTTCTGAGATGCCTGATGCTGAAAATTTGGAGCAGGACTACACAGATGCCTGTAATTGAGCATCATTTAAGAAAATTGCAAAGCAGTCTAAAAAAAAGTTCATTAACCAACCAGAGCAAAAGCAAATTTTCTCTGTGAAATCAAGACTCTCAGAATGTTACACATTCGTCTTTAAAAAAATGATTTTATTGATTTTATCTTTTCAGATTGTGTGGCTGCCTTCTGGTGCTCCAACAATAGATGTCTGAATTATATACCCTGGGTGTGTGATGGTTCAAATGATTGTGGGGACAACTCAGATGAACGATCTTGTGCAGGTGAATCATGTTGACTATACCACATGGAATAGAGGGGATGGTCTGCCACTACCTCTTAACATCATGCACTATTGCAGAATCATTTTTTTATTAACAAAAAATAAGGCCTAGAAAAATTTTTGGGGAAAAATTCATTTCTAATCCCTATAAGAGCGGTCCCATAGCCTTGAAATTTTAGCGTTAGGTCATAGTTTAGCAGTACTTGTTTTTGAATAATATTGCCAACAATCTCTGAGCTTTGTGTAAAATTATAAATTGTTACTGGACTTACATTGATTGCATGACGTTTCATTTATCAATGATCTCTGAACATATTATTTCCTGTTGGCCTTGTTGTTGTAGTCAGTGCATAAGCAGGAAATCCTACAAATATCTAACTTATTTTTTCAGGCTGTTCGCGTGGGACTTTCTCGTGTCAAGATGGGAACTGCATTGATGCTGATTTTGTCTGTGACACCCTGTGTGATTGCGCAACATGTAATGATGAACAAAGATGTTATGGACAAGATGATGGTATGAAATTGTGCAAAATCTATTTCAATTATATTGTGTATCCCTTTGTCCAATTTGAAGGCAAAATGTCAACTGAACAATTTCAACTCAACAGCTAGATTAAATGCTATCTGTACCATGTCCATGAATTTCCCAAGGCAGCGAAGTAACTATGAACTTGGATGCAAACCAAGACAACAATGTTGAAGTTGGGGTCTATCTATTTTATTGTATTGACCATATGTTTTACTTGTCCTTTGCAGGTGGTGTCAATGTTATTGCCATTGTCGTCTCTTTTTGCGTGCTTGGAATCATAGTCATAATATCAGTGTTTGCATGGAAATATAGATCAAAGAAAAGGACACCTTCTTGTGACACCACAAACAACAATTTGGCATATGTCACCACTGAACAGCAGCTACAAGAACGACACCATCCTGAGATGGATCTTCCTCCAGATTATGAGACTGTAAACGACGGTCCAGTATTTTCCGTGTCCCCGTCACTCTATTCCGATGACAGCAATGACGGACTGCCTACGTACAATGAAGTCAATATACCATCGTCTGACCATCAGTTGCAGGGAAAAGTGAATGGATCAATGACAACTGAAGAAGCGGAAACACCTTTACCATCTTACGACACAGTTGCTAGCAACCTTAGCACCAATATCGCAAATTCAGAATCAAATAGTACTGATGGGGAATCTCTGAGATTCAGGCGATCCAGTTCATGCTATTCTAATACAGTGTCTCATGATTTGTAAATACATCCTGGACAGGCCAACATCAGTTTATTGATTGAATTTGAAAGCTAAATAAAACCTCCAGAGTCTACAAACCGAGATAGGATTGTTGAATATGAATATTGTAGAATTTGCATGAGATGATTCCAAACAAAAAACTAAAAATCGGCATTGACCCTAAAAGGGGACGGGGTACGAAAAATGAGCATAAAATCTAAGGTATATTTATCGGCCATTTCCCACATAATAACTCTTCCCCATATCCAGTCATAATTCTTTTCAGGCAAGAGTATGTATACATTTCTCATGGTATTATGATTTTTATAAAAACAAGTATTGAATATTTACAAAAGTTTTTGAAATAATGTATTTTCATATATTTAGAGGTTTTACGTAATTTTTTAAGCCATGTGTATTTTTGAAACATGAATTAAACTATTTTTATATTTCAGACATTTCGTTTTTTATCATTTATTATTCCTTTTGTTTTGTCCCACATCAATTTTTCTGTTTGAAAAATAAGTCTATAGGAGTCAGTGTTTGTTTTTTTATGTGATATTAAAAATATTAGGATCCTCTGTACTTTACCAGCAGAGTTTATACCTTAAATCTGGTCTAACTGAAGCAGTATTTACCTGCCTAGTTGCCGTTATTCTGTTACAGTATGTCAGTACACCACATACTGCTACATTTTAACTTAAAAATCTAAACCTAGGTTTTAGACCTGTTGGTGAAATTGGGAAGAAGGGTCTAGCCGGCATCTAAATCTTATGCTATATTTAAAAGTCTCTTATCTGGCCTGTTGACTTAAAGACCAAAAGTTACATTCATAGGTCATCCTATGTGAAATACCACATCAATCTGTATATGTCCACCATCTTTTCACCAATTTCTGCATACTTGGCAAAGTTGCTATACCAAGAAAACACAGCCACTTAAAAAAAGAACAAAAAATGTATTGTTGGTGATGAACAAACCATAATTGGTAATTCAAGAAATGCAGGAAATGGATGGCCTGAAAAAAGTTTTGAGCATGTTTTGAGGACCAGGCAACCAATCTTCACTATTAAGATAAATATTGGAACTTTAATGTCTGCTTAATAAAAAAAAAATTACCTCTGATATCTCTCTTCACATTGATATAGGCCTGGATTAATCTGGTCATTTATGAATCCATGGATCCGCAGGAAAATTCGTAAGCAGAATATTTATTTCTGCTCAAATAATGGAGATATATTTTTTCAGTAGATATAGAAAAATTAAGCAATTAGCAGGCTCATCATATTTACCTAAAAGTTGCTGAACCTGATATAGTTTGTTTATTCAGAAGATATCAACAAATTCAACTTGGTGTTAATTGATTCCAACATTTGGCTGAATAAACTCAACTGTAATTTGATCAGTGATGCAGTTTTACAGGGTATGACATTAACATATCCCTTGGTCATTTTGATATAGGGAAAAACATTTAAAATGATCACTTTCGCATCCCCCCGGAGTGAATTTTGGCCACAAATAATGTCAATTCATCAATGTGAAATTTGCCAAATAAGTGATGAACCTCAATTTTTAATCAGCTGCTCGATATGATTGGTTCAGCTGCCTGTTCTAGGAAATATAAAGTTGCGGAGCTACGAGATCCGTTACTTGCTTTGGCTTAGAAGAGCAATTCCGAAGAAACCATGAAGAATTTCGCTGTATTCCTGCTGTGTGTGTTGGCTGTATCCCAGGTATGTTATCATAAAATGATTGTCTCAGTTTCTATATGTTAAATATATATCACAAACAGAGATACCTTGGTCAGGTAACAGTCAATACTCCTCCAGCAGAAGCCATCGGCTTTTGCATAAGTTGTTAGAATTGCTCATTTATGAAACTATGCCTATGACCACTGCTGTAAATTATCTCACTAATTCAAAGCAAATTAAACAAGAGCAGGTACTGCCTCCACATCCCCCATGCCTGGCACAATCTACATCAACTTCAAAAACGGTGAAGGGAGACCTGGGGAGCAGGCCTTCCCAAAGTTTTCATGAGTGTGTAGTTCCATGAACACCACTAGGTGCACAATTGTGCATACCTGCATGTGGTGACACCAATGAATGGCCTGGGCTTACCAAATTTAGAAATGGTGGCAGTCCCAGCCACACTAACAAGGATAGCTGGGAAATAAGTTAGCTTCCTACATTTGATGATTTTATAGTAGATTTGGCAAGTTAAAGGAGTTAAAAGAACTTGTGGAAAGTATGAACACTGTGCATGGTGAGGTTTTGGAGATTTTTGACGGAAACCATGACATGGATACTGAAACCATATCCGCCATTCCATAGCATGGGGGATAATTAATATGGAATAAAAACTATTGCTCATTAAGGTGTTGCTGCACAGATGGGCAATGCCTGACAGACTCAGCTCTGACCACTGTGAATGTTGATGAAAAATGCAAAATTTAGGTACTCGTAAATTTTTGATTGAACAACAAACTTTTGAACGATCCCCATAGGTAGGACACCTTTGGCTTATACTTTACCCTCGATAGGTTCGCTCTGAACATTAATCAATTGAGACAGTACAAAATAAACAGCAACATATTGTAAAATCTTACCGCTTAGGTTGATTTTTGATGAATGAATAATTTTGCATATATATTGATTTTTCAGACTTGGGCAGCAACATTCAAAAGATCGGTGTCTTATGACCCAAGCTACAACACTTACTCCAGCTACAATTCCTACTCCAGCTACAATTCCTACTCAAGCTATTCGAGCTACGGTTCCTACTCCAGCTATTCGAGCTACTATCCATACCCCAGCTACTCCAACTACAGTTCCTACTCCAGCTATTCGAGCTACAATTCATACCCCAGCTCCTCCAGCTATGGTTCTTACTCCAGCTATTCGAGCTATGGTTCTTACTCCAGCTATTCCAGCTACAGTTCATACCCCAGCTACTCCAGCTACTCCAGCTACTCCAGCTACGGTTCTTACTCCAGCTATTCGAGCCACAATTCATACCCCAGCTACTCCAGCTACGGTTCTTACTCCAGCTACGCCAGCTACTCCAGCTACAGTTCATACCCCAGCTACACCAGCTACAGTTCTTACTCCAGCTATTCCAGCTACAATTCATACTCCAGCTACTCCAGCTACGGATCATACTCCAGCTATTCCAGCTACAATTCATACCCCAGCTATGGTTCTTACTCCAGCTATTCGAGCTACAATTCATACCCCAGCTATTCAAGCTAATAAGGTTCGTACTCCAGGTACTCGACCTACAATTCTTACTTCAGTTGTGGGATGTATTCCAGTTATGCCGCAACACCCAGCTACTCCTCATAAAATAAAATTTTGAGAAAGCATCTTTAAACATGTTACCAGCTTTAGAACTGACACACAAGTTGTTGGCATTACAATAAAAAACTTTGAACTAAATAAAATTGTTTTTGAGATTCAGATTGTTTATTTAGTTAAAGCATTATTGGAACTCTTAATAAAGTCCAGACATTTTATTTGGCAGTAAGGTTTTAGCCAATAAAACAATCCATGATTAAGTCTGAGCTTTAATTTTTGATTTATTAGGTGAGTGCACCATGACCAAGCATGATTTGGATTAAATATATTTATGTCCTCTAATCCCCCTGCTTCATCATACAGGCACTTACAATGAGGTTTATTCACGATTGACCATATGGTCAAGACACAGATTCACAGCTTCAGGTGTTATCAACTGCCAGTTCACTTCACAGCTTCAATTCTTATTTTGTATTTGACCACTTCTGGCTCAGTTTTGTTTCAGTCACAGAACAATGACAAACAACAAATTTCTTACAATGGGATGGTGGGCATTGATTGGAATTGAGCTGAACATCCAGATTTTCAGGGGGGGAGGGCCTTGGAATTTTTCCTCAATGGGAAATTATATTTTATTTTGTGGTAACAGCGACATTAATGATTTATTTTTCAAGCATCCCATATTCCAAAATTTTCATTTCAGAATCAAGCAACATCCCGGTAATAACAAGAAAAGTACCCTTAAAAAAGGGTACTGTATCGATCTTACCATGAACCTGAGGGTATGTGGCATGTAATAAAAGGTTTTAATATCTCAAAGTAGGCATTTCTATGAAATAAATACCCTTAGAAAAATTCCAAAGCCCCTCCCCTTTTTTCATGAAAATATTACATAGCCAAGGCTGTGTAAAAAAACAACCTCTGTTGTGTAAAACCACCTGTTTGGCTATTAGTTTGTTATTTGCTACATGCACGTTTTTCAGTACTATTAAATAGTTTGTGATTTCATATTATGCCCTGTATGTTAGAAACAATTAAGAGACCTCATGGTAGGATAGGCCTACACTGCCACACACTCACCAATCCAAAAATTCCCTAACCTAAACCCCTCTTATCCTCACGTAGCCTCAAATTCCCTCATCTTACCTTAAATTCCCTCACCTGGCCTCAAATACCATCAACTAGTCCCTCACTCAACTAAACTCAGCTCAACTCAACTACCCCCAGCTTTGCCCTCTGTATCGCTCAACGACCGTTGGTTACCCAATCATCACAGTGGTTACCCTGTTATGCCCAACACACACAAGAATCGCATGCGATCCCATCGGATGGGATGCTGTTGCAACCCAGGATCATAAGTTGGTGCACACTGTATTACCTGCCAACCAACTTGTGGCAACCCCTAATTAAAAATGGGGTAAAATCAAGCCCTCCTGGTTGTTTCAACCCCTTTTTGGTCTGCCACAGTATCGCAAGTCAATGCACACTTAGAAAACCCCAGAAAAGTAATAAAAAGTCCATTAAAACCTGCGACGGCAAGTCAATTAAATAGCATCGCAAGTTGGTGCACACTGAGGTAGTTGGGGTGGCAACAGCCTAGCATACGATGCCATCTCAGAAATAATAGCAGAGTGCATTGGGCATTAGACTATGTCGGCACAAGGGTGAATCCTGCCAGGATGGCTGTTGAGAGGGGTTGGGATAGGATGGATGATAGACTGATAGGCCTTGACATCCAGCACTACTTGATTTTATTGGAACAGCAAGGTGCAGTACACAGTGGTAAGATGTTATGTACCACTCTTGGTACTGACAGAACATTTATAGATCCATCATTGGTTGTCCAGACAGGACACGAAAACTGAACAGGAAGTATTTATTTTAAAAAAACAAAAAACTACCAAGCCCCCCCACCCTTGATATGAAATGTGCTGCCTGAATGTTGAATGCAAGCAAGATCTAATCCTTGAGGTTTGGCAATCACACAAATCTGGGCTGTTATTCATGCTGTCTCTTGGTTATATCTTTAAAGTAACCAGGCATGACTGTTCACCAAACTGCTAGTGGTCAAAAATAAAAGGGAGTTTTCAAACAGTGGTCAAATACAATAAAATTGCAATAACTGTGACACAACTCAAAAAGGTGTCTGACCATGTGGCCAATCGTGAATAAACCTCAATGTTATTATCGTTTTCATAGCTACATGTTTTTCAAGTTTGCAATTTGCTTCATTCCAAAACTGTGATGTCAGAGATTAAGTTGAATAGTTTCGTTTATTACAAGCACAGATTTCAGGAAACTGATGAAGTGCATTGACACATGGATGATGTATGTATCACTTGTTTAGCTTTCCCTGGCTGAAAGATGCTTCAATGAACTGTAACTGAACCAAACAGACTACTTAGCCTCAAAGGAGAGTTGCAATTACTGACAACAAAGTTGTTTGAAATTGTGATGACTGGTGTCTTGTGAAAAACATCAACACATTTTGTTTGGAAAACAACGAAAATCTTTTGTTGAGGTGCAACACTCAGGTTAGACATGCATTGTTTGTTTTGGTTGTACACATTGCTTAGCAGTTTTAAATTCCTTTGTCATTAACTGTGATGTCAAACTCTTAACTGATATGTCACAGATTGAAGATTAGACCAATCACATTGACAGATACCTGCTGATGTCACGGTTTAACTGCAAAACAAAGTTTTCAAAAAAATACTGAGCTATGAAAACGATAATAAATTGCAGCTGCTCTTCACTTCAAGACTTCAGCACATTTGGAGTATGGGCAGCCATACTAATCATTGAGAGACAAAAGGTATCAGGACTAGCAAATGACTTCAGTGCACTGATATACTAGCATATTAGTGGGGGATCTTAGTGAAAGGACCTTGCATTTCCACATAAAAGCGTGAAAGTTGGCACAGGAGTAAAATAGACCTAGAGGAACAATTTTTTTGATGGAAGCACTTTGGCCCACCCCTGTTTCCACTGCCATCTTGGATTTCAAAATGGCCACCATTCTGGACCTGTTTCGTTCCATATCTCAGAAACTAAGAGAGGTAGAGAGTCAATTTCAGTGATAGTCCGAGCAATGCTTTCTTATCCCAGAAAATGCTAGAATGCAGATTCTTGGTCAGAGACACTTCCCCATTGTGAACTCGATCTGCTAATTTCCAAGTGTAGATTGGGCTCACCTGCACCAAACTTCACACATGTATTAATGTCGGCTTCTAGTTTCTGTACAAGTCATCTCAGCAAGTTTAGGTGTAACAGAAGTGATGTTTGGGCTCATCAGTGAAATTACGTTTATAAACACGACAATGACGTTCACTCGCCATTGCTTCACCAACAAGTGTGTTTGTGACGTCACGCATTGTTGTAATGACGTCATAACAGAAGCATGTCAATTTCACGTTTTACAAACCAACGACATGTGTCATGTTACTGGAGACAAATTTATTAAACGCAATATCTCTTAACAATGCTAATTCCACCATAATACCATCATAGTACATCATAATCATCATATAAACATCATTAATGTCTCCTAATACAGTCCTTAGCACCATAATAATTCCCTTTTTGTGCATACGAGCGATTTCATTGTCAAGAAATAATCTCTCCTTTTTTGTCACACTCTGATTAGGCAACTCGAAAGGCATAGGAGGAGCCTGTCGAAAAGGTATGACCACTCCATTAGCAAGCCAGTCAATCACATACTGAGGGGTATTAATGTTCACCCATTCTTCTATAAACTTTGACAGCATTGTTTACAGTGTCACTCATTTGAAGTTGAGGATGGCTTGGGAGGATTATTATCATGGCTTTTAAAAAAGGATTTATAACTTGACAGGGGACCATTGGAATTTTTGGGCCGGTTAAATTGGGGTTTTTTTGGTTCAGTACCACGAGTGTCTTGAACTGTAATATCCACGGCTAGACGGTAGTCTTCCAGGTCTCGCTTGGACATCCCTGTGCAATCTTGCTTAATACGTCTGAAGTTGGCCGCCACTTTTGGATTGTCACTGTCATTGCTTACAATGAGCCAGGCGTATCCAGTTTTCAAATATTGCAACATGCACTTTGCAATAAGTCTTAAATCGTGTGTTTCCTCAGAATCTGGGCAACAGTGCAGCACTTTCAAGATGTTTTCAGTATACCTTGCTGATCTCGTCAAGACTCGTGCCGTGGTTTGGTGGTCCCTCTTGAACCCCTTATGATTGTCACGGAGGACCTCGTCTGGGAGTGGGCGAACTCTTTGTAGAAAATGGCTCAAGGCTGGGTATTCAGCTTCTAAATCTGCAGCTGCTCCTGGTTGACAGGAGGGACTGTAGTCTCCCTGATTTGTCAAACCTTGATCCGGATCGGGAGTATCCGACGCTTGCCAGTCGTATTGAGGGGAAGCGTTACCGTTCGCACCACCTGCACGTGTTGTTTGGGTTGTCTGGAAGTCTCTCAAATTCACTCCACTTTCGACCTTGGCAACACGGTCGTTCAGGCAATCTTGGTTCACTTTGATTCCCGCCACATCCTGGACGACTTTTAACAGCAAATCTCTGTCTGACAAGTTCTCAGTGTCTGTTGTTTCGTCAATATTTGACATGTTTTGCAGATTCAGTCTGCTATGCCCGAATTAGCACCACAAAAGACGTCAATATTTGACATGTTTTGCAGATTCAGTCTGCTATGGCGGAATTAGCACCACAAAAGACGACAGGGACACCTAGCGTGTAAGCAGGTGTCTCACAGAAATTTGTCTCCCATAAATTTACCTGTCTACAGGCAATTTGGCGTCTGCAAAGTTGACAGCAGGTTAATCCCCTGTCGAAAAAGTGCCGATTTCTATAGAAATATTGAAAAGAGAGACTTCAAACTTGCCACACGAGGCAGAATTTACTGTCATGATTTTTTTTGTTACGTCTTAGAATGGCCATTTTTGGCTGAATAAAACTTCACTGATGACACCCAGCCAATTAAATTTATAAATGTATGTTACATTGATACACACTCAGAAAAAAATGTTACACAAACAACCATATGCGGTTTTTTGGCTTGTCACCAGTATAAATCCACTTTTGGTTTTTTTAAAAACCCTTTTGATGTGGATGTTTAAAAAACCACCATCTAAACATCCCCTTTGGATTTATATATAACCAATTTGGATTTTCACATACTTGCAGTATGAACCAATAGTGGTTTTTAACAAACCCGTGAAGGATTGTTAAACAACTATCTGTGGTTGTTAATACTATCATTACTGGATTTGCATAAAACTTTATTGGATTTTTAAAAAACTTTTTCTGGCGTTTTGATTAACCACTAGAGGTTTTCTATTGAACCAAATATTTTATTAGTTGGTTTTGTACATATCCATCTTTGGTTTTTATAGGAACCATGTGAAGTGGCTATTCACCCTTTTTGGGTTTAACAAATATCCATACCTGGATTTATATTATTCCACCACAGGGTGTATTTTAAACCAAACCTGGTTTTTCAAGTAACCAATTTTTTTATCATTCCCTTTGGGGGTACTGCTTTGCTGGATAACCATGAAAAGATTTTCAAATTTCAGTGTAGGATATTTCACCTCACCATTGGTGTTACTTACAAAAAAATGAATTTCTGGTTAACTGACAAATTTTATCTTTCAATTTTTTTGCGCATATAGAAAGAAAATAGAATTGCACTTGACATTTTTTTATTCATCAGTATCTAATTATAAAATTGTGAAAATGCAAGGGCGAGATAAAAACTTACACATGTAAAAATATATGTAAGAAATAATAAGTGAAATTGCATTTAGATATCAAAATATAAACACCGTGACAGCACAAAAACACAAAATTAAAAAAAACAAATGAAACACATATTTTCATATCTAAATACAACTTTTTAAAAAACCCAAAATATATAAATGCAATCTTTGAATGAATAATGCTGCGCATATTTCAATATAACCATCCTGACATGTAAATTTGTTGATGTAATAGTCTACGAAAGATGCAGTGTAATAGTCCGTAAACGAGGAGGTGTTCTTTGAAATGTAATGAACATTAATGTGTGAGGGAATAAAACAAAGGCCCATGCTGTTATCCTCTGCCACAACGATGGCATTTCTCCAAATGGTAGATGATACTGTGTCCAATGGACTTAGAGATGAACCACAGTTCTTCAAAATTATATTTGCTGTTGAGCACTTGGCTTCCTGAAAATACAAGCAATCACCATGTTAGTTTTCACAAGTACATGAGCATAATAGTATGGCGTTTTCATTGCATTGTTTCATGCACATATCTAAACATTGATGTTTAACTTTTTGGCTGATACATATATATATACACTTAACAACAGCACAGAATTCTGCCCACATACAGTAGTGGATAGTTGCACTTTTAGTTTGTATTGGAACGGAAAACAATTTCATCAAAATCAAAATCCATTATAGGTTAATGTTTGGTGTGTGTAAGTAATGAAGATGGTCATCATGGTCCAAAGTCCACTATTCCTTTTTCAATTTTGCAAATTCTAAATATGACATGATGTCACAAAATCATGTCTGGTTCTTTGAAAAATGCATGAATCATCTTCAAATGGGCACAATCTTGAGTTGAGTAGCTTATATGCAAATCTTGCAAGTTATATTAAGTTAAATTTAGTATTTCAAAAGATGTAATGCTTTTAAAAAGTCAGATTTTTTAATGTTGCTGAGTTTACAACTGCTTGCACCCAAATACACACAAACAAAACTAATAAACCCAACTTTTCACTCTCCTGGCTCACGAGCATCACCAACATGGTTGGAGAAGAGTTTTTCGAGGGATGATTCCTGAGACCTCTCCAGAACCTCTTTAGAAAATGAGCTCATCCAGTTCCATTCGCTAGATGAGCTTCCCTTCACTTAGAAGCTGAAACAGAAGTAAGTTAATAGTTAGGCTCACAGTAGTAAAATAAAGGCTTCTGATTCATATCATGTGTCATAAGCGTGATAAGTAACCTTGGAAAATAACCTATAATAATAATATCAACACTGCTGAAGGTTTGTTGTCGAATACCCTATGTTTTCTATCTAGTTAGATGGAATATGTATCAAATTACTTGAAATGTCCGATTTAAGTCAAGAAAATATCAAAACTCACATAAAATGAATACTTTCTGGGTAGAAATCTAGAGTATTGTACGATTAGACATTATATGAAATATGGATTGGAAAAATATATGATATAAAATATATCATTAACGACACATGTCATAAACAATGACCTTAAAATTTACTAGAAACTTTAAATGTCAAATGTAAAAACAGCTTCCACTGTGATATTTCTGGAAAATTAGCAAAGACTTAATGCCTTAAAAAATTTATATTTGGTTACTGATGGGTAAGAACCTTACATAAAAAGGACATTTTCATGCAAATATGTCTTAGCAAATATGGTAATGCAGATCATAAACTAAATAAAATGAATCATAAAATTCTCACCTTGGAATAGTGGCCAAACCAGTATAAGCGTGCCTCTTCATTCACTGGTCAAATCAGTTCTATTTTGTGCTGTTCTATCAAACTGACTTCACAAAGAGTGTCAGAACTGTGCATTTCTGACTACCAAAAACACCTTGTGATTAGCCTTAATACAGCTGTAACAATGATAAATAACAAACTTGCCAGATTTAGTATTGTATTTCCCTAATAGGTAGCTGTGAATAATGTTTAAGATCAATGAAATTGGACTTAAAACCTTGACTGGTTTTGTAAATATCCAAGCTATTTATTATAAAACCTTAATAAACCAATATTAACCAGACTGGATTTTCAATGATTCATTTGATTTTTTAAACAACCATAATAAGCCCTTAAAATCCCCTTGGTTTACCATACATTCAACTGATTATGTAGAAAACCCCAATAAACCAAATTTTTTTCTGTGTGTAGTGTAAGTGATTTTCTCAGCATAGCAGTTAAATTCATGGCCTGAGGACTTTTCTCTTGCGATTTAAGGCTGGTTCAAGTTGGGCATGGTGGACAAAATGACCCAAAATTGCGTGATGTCCATGCTAGACACACAAAGTATCATTGCTATATAAAATTCACCGGATGTTCTTCAGAAGTGAATTGTATCATAATGTAAATTAGGTGTGCTTTTCCACACTAGACTTCTGGTTTATATATGTGTTTCCCAACGATACGTTCCTAAGATATATATAAAGCCAGGTTAATTCACTGACTCTGCTAATTCCAATCTGGTATGATATAAAATAAAGTTTCACAAGGCAGAGATGTGGTTCCAACAAGTTTCAATCCAATACTGGCATTTATTGTGCACATTTCTGGCACCCAAAATCAGTCATGCATTCAGTCATACAAAGATGGTGGCCACACCTACCCCCCTCTGCTCTATGGGCAGTTACAGTCTGTAGGGTGGTCCACCAGCAAACAATTCCCCTTACAATCAATAGGGGTCAATAGTTGACCCTTTTATCTAACAAATTGCAAAATGAGCCCTTATGCAAAAGCTAGTCTTTGTTCTGGTTTGTGGGTGTTTGCCCACAGATTGCCAATTCAAATTAAAGGAGGAAATTGGCCTGGCTGGTCAATTTACATCCAGACTACACATTCCAGGAGGAGGCATTTCTATAGCAGTCAGTACAATAGCCCCCAGTAATTCTATAGATAAAAGATTCCAGACAGCTCACAGGTGTGCTGGATGCAATCCACTTAAGTCTCTGAGCAATCAGCTCTTTGTGTGGGCCCATACTGGCCAGGTGCATAAACAATTCCATTCCCCAATTACAGTGACCCTCCCTCTTGAGTTAAGTCTAAGCCCCATCATAAATATGCAATTATATAACCTACAAGCTGTGGTCAGCTTGGCTTGGAGTCAAATATTGTGAGTCTTAAATCCATGCAAAAGTTAGGCAATCTGTGGGGCTTTAGTGTTGAGGGGGCATAGCAGTGACAATACCATATAGATAATTAGCAGGTAGGCTTAATCAGTTATGATTATGATAAATTGATCATATAGTTTACACACCTTCCCCCCCTACGTTAGTGTGTTGCTTTTATAAGGAATACACGTCATAATTATAAGCTAAACAGTAAAGTAGATGACATAATTAAATGATGGTGTGACCACACAAGTAACATGATAAGCACCCCAGACAATGCCTGAGCAAAGTTGGCTAAAGTAAGTGCTAACCTCCTACTCCCATCCTGATTAGCATGTTAAGTGTGGTATTGTCATTAGCTGTGCCCACCCTAGGAACCTTTGGGCCTCTTTAAGAGAGACACTATTATTTTTATTAAATTAACACTAAGATTTCTAGGTAAGTTGACTAATCTTCAAGTAAACAGCATCTGCCCTATTATTCAATGTGCTGATGCCCATTCCCTGATGATAAACTCCCTACATTCTATATTTTGAATGCTAAATGCAATTCTAGACTAATGATAAACGACGATATGAACAAAGCGTTATGATGAGATCACTATCTGTGAAAAACATGTATTCTAATAAAGTCACTGATATTTTTAATTCATTGAACATCATAACTTGCATGAAATGCAGTACAATCCAAATAAAGCACAACTACCACAGCAGGAAGGAAGAATCAGCCACTACTTTACCCTTTCACACCTTTTGGCTACCACTGAAGCACTTCCTACCTTTATCTAGTTGTGACTATCTTTTAAAATTACATTTAGACAACACAAATTTAAACTCAATCACCCCCAGCATGTTTGATTTATTTGATTTTGTGCCCCTTTTCTAAATGCAATTAGTAGCCATCTTAATAGAGTTCTTAGTATGGGCTAAATTTGTTGTTAGGAGTCAAAATTTAGTTGTAAGGAGATTTGGGGTGGAGAGGAGAAAGGAGGGCAAAAATAAGTATACAGAGGACTTCTGACAGAAAATTTTCCTACTTTATTTTGGTTTGTTCCTTACATTACAGAGCTATGCCAACATGTTTCATCATGTTTTCAAGCTTATTATTGTATTTGAAGTCATTATACATGTATTCTGGTGATTAAATAAAACAATTTTTTAAACCTGGACTTTTCTTTTTAAATTCCCAACAAATTTTTATTCGTTTTTGTCTTAAAATGTGTGTATGATCATGTAGTTACAGTTGGTATAGGTCCTAAGTAATTTTCGGCTCATTTTTTTACCCCGGCCAGTGTTTGTTTAGGAGCACTGTGTGAAATGGCAATGGAACCCTTATTTTTGCGCGAGATGTGTCCTACTTAGTATAGTAATTTTATATTTTCACTATTGATTGTGCTTGTATTTTATTGTGAATTGTATGTATATGTTCCACTAAGTAAAATAAAAAAATTCAGTTATAAAGTTTCCCACAACGTGATAATAGAATTCAATAAAGTAAAATCTCCAAATTATTGTAAATCTGTCTGTGTGGTTATAAACCAGAGTGTAATATGAGTTAACATGATGGGTTGCAACAATCCTGATATGTTGAACATGAATTTAATATGACTTTTTTTTTGAAACAGCATATATTACTCAATTAATTTCTCTGTGCCAGCATTTTTCATCTATGGCATATTTTCTACCATATTCTATCTTTATATTGGAATTCAATATATGATATATACATGCAAGGTGCATAAGCCATGGCTTTTCCTTCGCACTTCTGAGAAATACACTGCAAAAAAGCTGGCAGTATTTATGCTGTATACTAGTACTACACCCTTGAGTGCACACAATTGCAAAGGAACACATCATGTTGACATATAAAGGAATTGGACTGCTTCGAACAGCATGACATTTGCAAAATGTCTCACAACAAGCAAAGCAAATTGTTGCCTACCCTCGGTATTCTTGCCTGTCTTTTTGTAACATGCTGCTGCAGATCTCTTGAAGGTAAGGATGATTGTCATTTCTTACTTTATCTTATCATAAAGTGATGACATAATATTCTAAAGTTTCAGGTCTTGGTATGGTTAAATAATTCAATCTTTAGCATCTCGGTGAACAATGATCCGAGTGCTTTCCAGATGCTTTTATGTGACTAGCTTGCTTCTCTAAACTCACGTCTGACCATCTTGCTCCTTTCTCTACACTGTCATGTGACCATCTTGCTTCTTTCTATGCTCTGTCATGTGACCATCTTGCTTCTGTCTCTACACTGTCATGTGACCATGTTGCTTCTTTCTCTGCACTGTCATGTGACCATCTTGCTTCTTTCTCTGTACTGACGTGTGACCATCTTGCTTCTTTCTTTAAACTGTCATGTGACCATCTTGCTCCTTTCTCTGCACTGTCATGTGACCGCTCGTTCTAGGTACTGCTTTGTGATCACCTTGCTTCTAAGCACTGTCACATGACCATATTCTTGGCACTGTGATGTGACCACCATGTCACATGAAATTGATATTGCATTTGGACCCCGTCCATAAGTTAGAACTTTGACCACATAATATCTCTGATGATTTGTCAACACCTCATGGTTGACTGCCATGTCAACATATTAAGGAATTGCATCAACAAGAAATAAATTATTTACCATGTTAGTCAAAAACAGAAATCTTTCTAAACAAAGTAATACCAACTCTTGTAAATTGAAATATCAACCGTACCTTTTGAGTTTCTTTTCATTAAGTCATCAAATACAAAGGTGCCAAAAATGACACACTCATAACGGTGTTTAACTAAAAGGGCTCCTGCAACTTAAGTTTAAAATGAGATATATATTATGTGGACAAAAATGTTATTTTGCATATATTTGTCAACTAAAAATTACAAATGTAGTTTAATCGGTGCTAAAATTAGTAGCCTCCCACCATAAATATATGGTTCAGTCTTTAACCTACATATTTTTGGAGCATTTTATGAAAAACATTGTAGTGCTTTAAAAATCACATGAAACGATATAATTTTGTATTTCAATTTCTTTTCTTTCTTTTTTTCTTTTTCATTACATTCATCAAAACCTTCTTGATATGATAATACATAATGTATGCAAACACACCAAAGCATGAAGAGTATTGAAGACAGCAAGACCTGTAAACTAAGACTTAGGGAGAGGCACCTTCAGTTCTTAGATGTTATCTTGAGAGACCCAATAAGCAATTACATAATAGAGGATATCAAAAACTCTTACAACTGCTGCCGCATAGGCGTATCAGAGGGGGGGGCAGGGGGGGCCATCGCCCCCCGCAAATATTTGGGAAACAGTAACATTCGGGCAAAACGCCTAAAAGATTTGGGCAGATGTTAAATGATCACTATTGAAAATTAATGATTTCCAGGCACTTTCATTTAAAATGGTATCAAATTTAGATCTTGAAATTCGGGCAAATGTCGCTCCCCCCTCCCCAAAATCGCACGCGCCGTACGCCTGTGACTGCTGGCAATGAAAGAGCAATCAACTTGTAGACAGGAGGTTATCAATTGTGCCACCACTGTGTTGAGCTCCAGGCCAGGCTACAGTGAGCATCACACCTCTCAATCGTGATAATTATACAATAGTTTTAAACAACTTGTTTTCAGTGGAGCTCTTTTCTTCACCATTAGAACTGTGTAAAATGCCAAAGGTGTTAATTCTGTTGTATGGGTCAAAATTTGAAAACCTTGAAATTTCAGCTGAAAAAATTTTGAAAATTTTCGTTCCATAAATGCCTTTTAAAGTTTGCGTTGGGTGGGTCAAACAGTTAGCTATCACCGCACTTTCATGTCCAAGGGTCCCAATGCCACGCTGATCTGTACTGAGGTGATAAACATTGCTGTAATGTTTTTAGACTGTCATTAGAATCACACTTCTAACTAAAAAATCCTGACCACTTAGGGCTAAACAATCTATTGCCAATGATTAGGCAAGTTGCTTGCACATTTTGGGCCAAGTTCCAGGTCTCTAGTGCCAATTATTTTTGAGAAACTGCACTTGATCAATTAAAATACCAAATATGTGTGTCATTAGCATCATGCCTATAACTTGAAATCCGTACCACTTAGAGCTGAATAATGTATTACAAACAAATAGGAAAGTGGCTTTTCTGCACACATTGAGCTATATTTCAGGTCTCTATGACCAATAGTCATTGAGATAGAACATGTCCTTGAACCAGAAATTTACAAAAACACGCAAAAACACTCTTTTCATCAATAGTTTGGATTCTGAACAATAAAGATGATCTCCACTACTTCCTCCAGTGCCCAGTGTCTTTACTAAACCATATTTCAGAAGCTAGACAATAGTTAAATGTTACTGGCACCCAATATTTGGTTAGTAGTTTCAGAGCAGCATCAAACTTCATACTAAGCATGTCAGATGCAAGGAAAATGCAAAAATGTTATGTAATAGTCTGTTGAAACATTTATTGATAATATATATTAAATTAATTTCAACTCCAGTCACCTGCAACAAAATTTTAGTGACGTAAAGGCAATAAGTCTTTTTTGACATGATGCTAATGACAGCGTGACGCTAATGATAATTACTGTAAAAATCTTTGCAGGGACCAGTGGAAAACTGGCAGTCTGGCAATATATGCATGCAATGACCTAATGAACACCAGAGACATGTTCACAGTGATTTAGGTCCAGAAATATGTAGTCAAAATAGAGTAGCAAGGCATTTGCTAATGACAAAATGAGATAGGACAACTGACATGCCAACAGAAATACTCTAATATGTTGGTTTACATAAATGATATAGAGCTACAGATAGTTCAGTTATTTTCTTGGGTTCTCAGACAACATCAGACACAATGTTTTATCACAGAATGTGTTTCCCTTTAATTTTTATTAAGAAACAAATCCAGCGTGATGCTAATGACGCAATATTGGAGACATCGACACAACAACCTCCTGCTCTTACACAGAATATTATTTCAGCTATTGGTGACCAGTTTTTAGAAGACTGACAGTCAAGTCTCCGTGTATGGAAGAGTTTAATTGAATTAGGATCCTGTACTAGTTTTTGTGATACGATCTTTCAAAGAAAATGTTGTTTGAGACAGGCCATTTTCAGGGGGGTAGGCCACTTCAATGCTATTTTTGGATGGGATAAAAATATTCTGCCGCATAATTTTTGTGTTAAAAGTTTTGCTAATATCCTTGTCGATAACAAATGACATCAAGAGGTCCTCTATTGGTCTTCCTGCCATCATGAATTATTGTTATACACCGGAGACAAGAATTTCAGACTTATCAAATTTTGACCCTTATAGTATGTAGCATAACCTGTTTTCACACTCTCGCTGGTTATCTCATATTGTAAATTAGGTGTGCTTTTCCACACTAGACTTCTGACTTGTATATGTGTTTCACAATGATACGTTCCTAAGATATATATAAAGCCAGGCTAATTCACTGACTCTGCTAATTCCAATCAGGTTTGATATAAATAAAGTTTCACAAGGCAGAGATGTGGTTCCAACAAGTTTCAATCCAATACTGGCATTTATTGTGCACATTTCTGGCACCCAAAATCAGTCATGCATTCAGTCATACAAAAATGGTGGCCACACCTACCCCCCTCTGCTCTATGGGCAGTTACAGTCTGTAGGGTTGTCCACCAGCAAACAATTCCCCTTACAATCAATAGGGGTCAATAGTTGACCCTTTTATCTAACAAATTGCAAAATGAGCCCTTATGCAAAAGCTAGTCTTTTTTCTGGTTTGTGGGTGTTTGCCCACAGATTGCCAATTCAAATTAAAGGAGAAAATTGGCCTGGCTGGTCAATTTACATCCAGACTACACATTCCAGGAGGAGGCATTTCTATAGCAGTCAGTACAATAGCCCCCAGTAATTCTATAGATAAAAGAGCATTCCAGACAGCTCACAGGTGTGCTGGATGCAATCCACTTAAGTCTCTGAGCAATCAGCTCTTTGTGTGGGCCCACACTGGCCAGGTGCATAAACAATTCCATTCCCCAATTACAGCGACCCTCCCTCTTGAGTTAAGTCTAAGCCCCATCATAAATATGCAATTATATAACCTACAAGCTGTGGTCAGCTTGGAGTCAAATATTGTGAGTCTTAATTCCATGCAAAAGTTAGGCAATCTGTGGGGCTTTAGTGTTGAGGGGGCATAGCAATGACAATACCATATAGATAATTAGTAGGTAGGCTAATCAGTTATGATTATGATAATTATGATCATATACAGTCAGACCAAGAATTATTCAGACACTTGTTGTTTTGTTATTATTTTGCGGGAATTAAAAAGTAACCAATGAAACATCCAGTCAAAATCATCGTTGGTATTAAGTGAAACCTGTCCCATACAAATTTATTGCAAACTGTCACAAAATCGGATGAGAATAGTTACTTTTGTTGATATCAAGAACCAGAAATTATTCAGACACTTTTACAAAAATGTAGAAAGTTAACTATTTACCAATATTTATCCCAAATATTGCCAATAAACTACAGTGTGATCATTTTGTCAATATTGGATGACAGGTGTGATCATCAGTTAAGAAAACTTTGATGAATATGTGAGATAAACATCTGATTCAAGTTTATCACATTTTCTTGACTAATGTGGCTGAAATTGGTTAAATATCAATTGGAAATATTTCAGAATATCATAAAATGACAATTGTTAACTGTTCTATCAAAATAAAATTGAAATACAGGCTTACTTGAAAATTTTATGCACTTAGGTATTTTCCTTTTGTTTTTGGCTCCAACTGCTTTCTGAATCCTTGTCCACTGAGCCACTGCAATCCATCAAATCACTCAAAATAAAGTTGCATGGCCTTCCTGAGGTTGTTCACTCTATTGCGTATACAGGATAGCCCATTTACGCCAGTTGTTTACCAGTGATATGCCATACTAAACCTACAGTGTGCTTTCATGAAGCAATCTCCATTGGAATAGCATTGGAATAGCATTGAGGCAGAAGAACCACATTCATGTATATATTTTTCATTATTTGGCATGTTCACGAATTCGTGGAGGTGTAAAAACGAGCATGTACGAGTTCGTGGATGTGTAAAAACGAGCATAAATGCTCGTGTATGCTTGTGTATATGTAATTACTAACACTCGTGGATGTGCTTTATTATTCATTAGAGTTAGTTTTAGGCAATTTCAGGGTTAGTATGTTCGTAATTACACCTGTACGAATTCGTGAAATGCAATATTTGGCACTTAAACGAATTCAAAATTTGTGTATATGTTCGTTTTTGCAGGTTTACAAATTCGTCCATCTGTAAAATATTGAAAAATATATACCTCCATTTTTGCCCCCTTCCCAAATGAAGTTCAAAGTGCCCCATTGAATGGCTGTTCAGCCCACGCACGGAATATAGCTTTAAATAGATAATGAATCTTGTTTTCCGAAAATTTGTTAGATTTTAGTGCTACTTGGACATGTTTTTGTTTTGGTAAAATTGGACAAATAAATACAACACTGCACTGAACTTAGTATGCGGCCTCCAGTGTTTCATATTGTGACTCAAAGTTTTAAAAATACAATTCTAAGGTAAACTCAAGCAATTTGAATTAATACAAGGCATGTTTGAGGTTAAAGAGTGCATGAAAATGTAATAAACTGGACAAAATGTTTTTCTCCAATATTTATCCTAATTTTCTCAATTGATGGTCACACCTGTCATTCTATGCAGTCATAAGGGTCCCTAGGTAGTTTTTGAACATTATTTTGATATAAATACTAACAATTAATAGTAAATAGTTAACTTTCTCCAACATTGTTAAAAGTGTCTGAATAATTTTTGGTGCACTGAGTTTACAAAAGTAGCTTTTATCACCACATTTCTTGCCAATTTGAAATAAATTTGTTTTGTGCAGGTTATATGCAATGCCAATGATGTTTTTGATTGCATGTTTCATTGTTTTACCTGGTAATTCCTTGAGATAATAACAAAACAGCAAGCGTCTGAATAATTCTTGGTCTGACTGTAGTTTACACACCTTCCCCCCCTAGGGTAGTGTGTTGCTTATATAAGGAATACACGTCATAATTATAAGTTAAACAGTAAAGTAGATGACATAATTAAATAATGGTGTGACCACACAGTAACATGATAAGCACCTCAGACACTGCCTGAGCATAATTGGCTAAAGTAAGTGCTAACCTCCTACTCCCATCCTGATTAGCATGTTAAAAAGCGTGGTATTGTCATTAGCTGTGCCCACCCTAGGAACCTTTGGGCCTTTTTAAGAGAGACACTATTATTTTTGGTTAATTACCACTAAGATTTCTAGGTAAGTTGACTAATCTTCAAGTAAACAGCATCTGCCCTAGTATTCAATGTGGTGATGCCCGTTCCCTGTCTACCAATGTCTATGTATCGGTCCAGTTTCGTGATGATTTCGATTGTTGCGATCCGTTCGCTTTGGATGTCGACCTCCTTGGCAATTTGGATGATGGCTGCGTTCAGCTGCGTTACGTGGTGATCGATGACTTCTTGTTTTGCTGCCAATTTCCTGACGTAGGTGCGAGTCTGATTGAGTACGGTGGCCATTTGGTTATAGGCGTGGGAAATGTCATTGTGATGGCTGTTGGTTTCCTTTAGAGCTGCTGTGAGTCTCTCTACTTGTGCACTTGTGGCTACACCAAAGAGTGTGTTAAGGATTGAGCTGCCAATGTCTAGTAATCCACGTCTTACACGCGACGCTGGTGTCCGTCTCAGCTGTGCCACCATATACTGGTGTTTCAGACGTTGAGTGTGTAGATCAAATTGATAGCCTTGTTTACCCAGCTCGTGTATGCTATTGATGATGTCTGACAGGTCTGCAACCTGCTTGGCCAACTCCATCGGGTAGAAGGGGGGCTCGAGGGTTACATAGATCACCTATGTGGCCGTGATTTTCCGCAGCGGCTCTGGTCCCGTGGCGATTACACTATCAGGCATGTGTGTGATCGATAGTGGTGTCTTGTGCTCCTCCCCGGTGGACATTGCACAAGTCAGGCTTAGTGCCATGACGAGGGCTATGCAGGCTTCCCACATGGCATGGCAGCTGCAGATTTCTTGGGTCAGTGCTAGTGCTGTTTATCTGTGATGGCAGCAATGTAGTTTCTGACGAAGGAGATAGCTTCTATCCTCTGTCGCTTTTGCTGCTCTGAGTCTGGTACCAGCTCCAATGATAGTGGTCTCTTGACCTGTGGCTGCTTGGCCAAGCGGGGCAGGTATGTGCGCGCTCGTTTAGCGTCTCGTGCAGTCTGCTGACTGCGTCTGACTATGCCCCTGCGTTTGGGTTACTTGGTCGAGTGATGACAGTCAGGTACTTTTTGTCGAGGTCTCCTCTGAGCTTGGCGACGTGTGCGCTTGCGTCGTTGCTTGCTCTGTGGTGGTCCTCAGCTGAGCTGTTGAGAGGGCCTGTCCAATGCTGCGCGCGCATGGTCGGTCATAGTGCCTGCTCGCTTCACTGGTTGAGCATGCCCTGATTGGTTTTGGCGCTTGATGCTGGGCGTGGGGCATGGCAGAGGGGGTAGCTGGGTAATCCTTGGATGCTTGGGTTTCATGCCTGGCTGGTGCGCACCTGTGCTTGAGTCGTCTCGTGGTCTCTTCACGGTTGGTTGGCGTGCACCTGTCAAGGGCTGTTTGACAGTTTGAGGTGGGGGAGCTGTCAATCTGGCGTTTTGCTTGTTGCGCTTGGGTCTGGGGTTGAGATCGTCCCAGGCCTAGTTTGGATCAACAACCCTGACTTTGTTGATATTGACAGTCCTTTGTTTGCCTGTCTGTGGATGTGTCGCCCAGATGACCTTGCCCCTAATGCGCATCACAAGCCATTGTGGGTCCCATTTTGACGTGAGGCTGAGGCCCTCATTGACCTTAATCGAAATCCAGTCCCCCACATTGACAACGCCTGCATTGGCCTGTTTAGCCAGCCGCTCTCTGTTGTAATGACGAGCCTTCTTAGTGAGTTGTGCAGCCTCCCTGAGGGCATCTGCTACGTCCTGCAGGCGGTTGTCTTGCATGGGCTATTCAGGTATGACGCATGACAATGGTAGCCTGGCTCGTCTGCCATACAATAAAAAGTATGGTGTATTGTTCGTGACGTCTGAAACGCTGTTGTTATATGCCATGATGGCTGCTGGCAGCCTGTTTTCCCAGGCAGCACGAGCGTTGTTAACGAGCTTGGTGATTATGTGCTTCAAGGTCCCATTGAAACGCTCGCACTTGCCGTTGGCTTGTGGGTTATAAGCAGTTGTCTTGCGATGCTCGATGCCCAATTCCTTGAGGTACGTGTCAATTGCAGCAGCACAGAACTCCAGTCCGTTGTCCGTGAGCAGTACGTCCATATAGCCATGTCTGGGAAAGTAATGACAGCTCAACTGTTTCCAAACTTCATAGCTGGTCTTGCTGGCTATCGGGAAGGCTTCAACCCAGCCTGTCGCGTGATCAAGAACTGTCAGTATGTACTGATTGCCTTCAGCCGTCTTGACTAATGGGCCAATTAGATCGGCTGCCACAAATTGGATCGGGGTGGTCACAATGGGCATCTGCCCCATGGGTGCTATGACCTTGCGTTTGCTGTGGGCTATGCACGTGGTGCACTTTGCTATAAAGTCACTGACATCTCTTGACATCCCTGGCCATACAAATGCCTCTTGGAGCTTCCTTAGAGTTTTGAGTGAAGCCATGTGACCGACTTCAGCATGGGCTGTTTCGATGAGCTGGTGACGTTGCTGCTCTGGTATGACGAGCCTGTGATGCCATGGCGCCTGATCATATGGGCGCTTCTTGCTGTATAATAGGCCGTTGACGATTTCGTAGCCACTATGCTCGTCTCTGTGCTCCGACCATTGAGTCATCCGCCTCTGTTGAGCCGGGAGGGCCTTGAGATCCAGCCCGTGTGTCGGGAGATCGTCTTGTTCTGGCTCTTGATCTTCGACCCGATCCCCCAGCTGCCAGTAGGGTGTGTCAAAGGTGTCTATGTGGTCCACCTGTTTGATCCTTGACAGCATGTCAGCACGGATGTTGTGTTTGCCCTTGGTGTATTAGATCTTGCAACCATACTCGGCCATGAGTACTGCCCATCTCTGGATTTTAGTATTATTAAAATCCTTGGTAAAGAGAGATTTGAGGGGCTGGTGGACGCACAATGTCCTAAAGTCACTGCCGAGTAGGTAGGCTCTGAGTGCCTTGAGTGAATACACCACGGCGTAAGCTTCACGCTCGATGGTAGACCAGCGTCTCTGCGTGTCTGACAGCTGTTTTGGCAGACAGACTACTGGTCGTTCGATCCCTTTGTCGTCAAGCTGACATAATACTGAGCCCACGGCGTATTGACATGCGTCCGTGTACAATAAGTAAGGTTTGTTCGTCTGTGATTGGGCCATGACATTGTCACTCATGAGTTCCTTTTTCAGCTGATCGAATGCAGCCTGTCTATCCTCATTCCGCACGAATTTGGCGTTCTTCCTGGTGAGGGCTACCAGTGGTTCGGAGATGCGTGCGTAGTCCCTGATGCACGTGCGGTAGTAGGAGGTGACGCCCAAGAAACTGCGGACTTGTGTGACAGTCGTGGGCGGCTGCATTCGTTCGATGGCTGAAACCTTGTCTGGGTCCACTGCGAGGCCATCGGCGCTAAGATGTAGCCCAGCAGTTTGACTTGCGTGAGGCCAAACACGCACTTGGCCGGGTCGAGTCTGAGATTATAATGCTCAAATCTGCTGAAGACTTCTTTAAGATGTTCGACATGGTCTTCCATGGTCTTACTATATATAATAATATCGTCAATATATAGTAAAGAAGTCTTGCCGATAAGTCCTTTGAGGACGACCTCCATGGCCCTCTGAAATTGCTGTGAGCTGTTCGTCAATCCCATGGGCATTCAAGTCCATTGATATAGGCCACGGTGGCAGACAAAGGCAGTCTTCTCTCGATCAGCTGGATGGAGTGGGATCTGATGAAATCCTGACTTTAGGTCCAAGGTTGAGAAGATCGTGGCTCCATGCAGCTGGTCGAAGATGTCTCTGATGAGTGGTATTGGGTAAGAGTCTTTCTTCGCCTGTTTGTTGAGTGCAGTATAATCCACCGTGAACCTCAAGGGCGCTGTTGGATCCTTCTTGACCACGAGGACCACTGGTGACGCCCATGGTGAGGACGAGGGCTCGATGACGTTTTTGTCCAATAATTCATCCAGCAGTTTATCCAGGGCTTCTCTCTTGGCTAGTGGTATCCTGTATGGCCTGCGCATGACAGGGGACCCTCTGTCTCGATGCGCATCATAAGCTCTGGGTGACATCCCAAGATTTCTCCCTTGGCTGAGAATAGATGTTCATGTGCTTTGACGCAGCGCTGAATGTCTGTGATGGGCATGACAGGGGGGCGGTCACTGAAGGATGCCACATCGAGGGGTGCGCCCTCTTGTAACAGCGGCAGCTTCTGTCCTCGCCAATCGAGTATGCCCTCATTGTAGTCAATAAGAGCTCTGTCTGCTCTAAGTGTGTCCCGTCCCAAGATAATTGGGTGTCCGATATTGTCCACAACAATAAATTCTATAACACCCTGATTGTCAAGTTCACATTCCGTGCTGCCCAAGACATGCAGCTCATGACCAGTAACGCCTACTAATTCTACAGTTTTTTTTAGTATGGGGGTGCGGCCAGTACGTGAACATAATTTCATAAATTCCTTGCGTCTTATGATCAACCTGCTAGCGCCTGTGTCGAGTAATGCTAAAGCACTTAGTCCATTGAGTCTCAATTCGACATAGATCAGGCCACTAGTAGGGACTGCGCCTATTGTTCCCCCTGGGCCTTGGCAAAACGTTGTTTGGCCCTGGTACGACAGTCATTGACAAGGTGGCCCACTCGACAATACAAGCAGACAGGAGCGCCTTCCTGAGTGCGGGCGTGCTGCTGATGATCAGGCTTTGCGTGGCGTGGGGCCTGATGCCTTGGGGCAACATAGCGTCCTTTGTGCCGAGGCTTGGTAGGGCGGGATGGCTGAGGGGCAGGGCGGTCGACTGGGTACGAGTAGTCGGGGTCCGTCAGGTATTGGTCCGGGGGCAGTTGTCCCAGGTAATCCTCGGGCTGTTCGATGTGGGCCGGCGGTTGCTGCTGTTGTTGAGAGATGGCTATTCGCGTTAACATGCCCATCATCTTGGACATCTGATGTGAGACGCCTGCCATCTGTCTCTTGAGGTTTCTTACGTCTGTCTCCACGCCGGGGAGCTCCATGGTCTCCATAGTATCCACTTCCATGTTGTTTGATCGCATTGCACTGATATCCATTGGCTCTTCTTGCCGATGCGACTGCTTGAGCCAGCCGTTTTGTTTGGCCATGTTCACTCTGTGCTGCTTGGTCTCCAGTCTTACAACATGGGCCATGGCCGTTTCATAGTCCTGTGCATTGCCTGAGGCCATAATCTTCTCAGCCATGTGTGAGTCTCTAAGGCCTGACAGGTACTGTTTCCACAGGAGTTTCTGCTCTGTGTCGCTGCGGTTGGCATCATTATGACCGCGGCCAGCCGCTGGCGCGGTCATTTTGCTGTTACCCCCGGATTGTACCATTTTACGCACATTTTTGGGGATGGATATAACAAGTTCCACTCAATGTACAATCATGAAAGTTGCTATATAAACATAACTTTAAATTCTACAATCAAACATCTGTAGACCAGGATGATCCAAGGGGTCTTTCATACCTTTCTGAGATTCATGATTTTTCAGTGAAACACCCCACCTTATTGTTATTTTGGCTGTGTGAATGTTGTTTTCGTGATTTTTGGCACTGTGCCAGATTAGACCTGCTTGGACCACTTGACTGCTGGGGGATGTCTCAAAAGCAGCCAAACTCTTATTTCCAAGAAGAGAGGGAGCAGGCCATCCCAACATGACAAAAAGGAAATAAAACAAGTGGGATACCCTCTACTATTGGGATACACATAAAAGAATGGGAATATTGGTGACATCCAATGGAATACCTTTGTAACAGTGGCCACAGCATATACAGTAGTGGCACTGCATACAAAGCACCGGTACTGCATGCAAAGCACTGGCACTGCATAAACAGCACTGACACTAGAGGTTTCAAGGCATTGCAACAATGTGTAGCAGCACTGCCTTACAAAACTGCATTGCAGCTCTGAATTACAGTCAAGCATCACTGCACTGTATAACTACATTGCATACTGTATCGGATTACAACACTGCATAAACTCTGCACTGCACCTCTGCATTACTGCACCCCATTACTGGACTGCATTACAGCACTACAGTACAGCACTGCATTATTGCACTATTTTACAGCACTGCAGTACAACACTGCATTACAGCACATTATTACAACATGCATCCCTGCACTGTATTGCAGACCACATTAAATCACAGCCTTACAGCACTACATCATTGCACTTCATTATTGAACTGCATTACTCCACTGTATTTAAGGGCTGAAAGCCTTATTTGCGTTACAAGGTGACACAAAGCAGGCATTGGGCCTCATAAATCCCCAGCTATCCTTAAAAATGTTTGATACATATATCCTACCTATCCTAGAGTACAACAGTGAAATCTGGACAGGTGAAAAATCTATAAGCGAGTTAGAGAACCTACAACTTAAGAGTGTTCTAGGAGTAAGAAAACAAATCCCATCTCTTGCAGTGTATGGCGAGACTGGTAGATTCCCACTACATGTTAGGCATAAAGTAAGGATGATAAATTATTGGGTTAGGTTAGCAGAAATGTCTATCAATTCAAAAGGACATGCACAGAGATGGCAACCGTAACAGCTGGCTCGGTAAAGTGATCCAGATTCTAAATAACTGCAATATTCTTTATAACATGCATGACAGTGGGAGCCATAACATTGATCGTATAGGCAGTGGAACTAAACTAAAATTGTATGAAATTGAACAGATGAGATTAATCGAGTCCATAAATGACAGTACACAGCAACCTAAATTAAGAACATATAAACTATTTAAAACAGACTGCAGGTTAGAGCCGTACTTACTTTTAAGACATAGCGGTAAAATCATAACCAAAATTGCCAGATTTAGAACAAGCTCGCATAGTCTATGTATAGAAACGGGTCGCCATCAACGGCCAAAAATTCCGGCAGAAGATAGAATCTGTGAGAAATGTAGCTTAAATATGACTGAAGACGAAATACACTGCCTGATTATTTGCCCAAGCAATCAGAGTTACCGTAATGAGCTATTTCAGATAGCAGAAAATCTGATAAATAACTTTAGATCACTTGATGACACAGATAAGTTTATAGCAATAATGAGCAGTAAAGAGGCCGAAATGCAAATTAGCCTTGGAAAGTTCCTGCAACAGGCTGATGTGTAACAGAACATCTCCTACCTTCACATGAGTTATGTTACAATGTATAGATAATTTGATACACCATTTTACTTACAATATACACTTATTGTGCAAATCTCTGTAAATATTCTTGATGACATTTTGCAAGATTATAACTGCAAACTCTTTATGAAACCATCGTGTACATTAGACCGAAATAATATATCATGAACATTCTGAAAAATGGACAACTGTATTAGCTTGCAAAAGAATATGATTATTAAGTGATATTATTATACATAAATGCTGAACAGTAATGAATATACTATATATGAATATACTTTATATACTGAATGCTTTTTGATGCTTTGTCTCTAAAGTGGTTACAGGCCTATTATTTTTAGTTCACTATGATTATTGACAGATATTATGATATCAATGTTGAAAATGAATGTATGCACTGTATTATTATTTATTATTCCTAGTTGTTTTGTCTGGAAAATCACTTTTTAAACATATTTATATTTTTGATAACTAGGTATAAAATTTTTATATACTATTCATAAGGTGTAACATGATTGATCAGTGGAAGTAAACGGTGGCTGGAACCTTAAGTAATATAACCTACATGTCCTATTTTATGAAAGTTATCATTTTTATTGTATATATATATATACTTATAAAATTTTTATACTATTAAATATTATCACATTTTACTAACCAATGTTTTCTCGCAATACTAACATTGACAAATGTATCATTACTGATATTCTTGTGTCAATAAAACAATATATATATATTAAAACAATGAATTATGGCACTGAATTACAACTGTGATATTGTACTGCATTCACATTATGCCACTGCCTTAATACAGTGCATTACAACAATGCATTAAGTACTGCACTCCATTGCTGCACTGTATAACTGCACTGCATCACTGCCTTGCATTACAACACTGCAGTCTGCATTGCAGCTCTGTGTTACTGCACTGCATCACAGCACCTCATTACTGCACTACATGCACATTACAGCACTGCAGTACAACACTTCATTACTGCACTGTATTTCAACCGTGCTTTTTTGCACTGCATAACTGCACTGCATTACTGCATGCATTGCAGCACTGTATTACAGCACTGCATTGCACTGCATTATTGTACTGCATTACATCACTTCCTCACTGCATTACATTACAACAGCATTACAACAATGAATAATTTTAATGCATTACAGCAACGTGTTATTGGACTGCATTCTGTATTCTGCATTAAAGCACTGCACTACAACACTGCATTACAGCACTGTATTACAGCACTATGTTACAGCACTGCAATACAGCACTGCATTACAGCACTGCATTACAGCGCTGCATTACAGCACTGCATTACAGCACTGCATTAAAGCACTACATTACATAGGTAGGCAGGTAGGTCAGGTGGCAGGTCAGTTGGCTTACTTTTCATGACAGTTTACTGACATGGGCGAGTCTGTACCAAAGGGTGTTCATATATATATCAATGGGTGTATATATACTGTACACACCCATGGGTGCACACACACCCATAGGCGTACACTCACCCATGGGCGTACACACACCCACGGGCGTACACACACCCATGGGCGTACACACACCCATGGGCATACACTGACCGATGGACATACACACAAAGATCGGCATACATGTGGGCGTACACACAGATGAGTGTATAGGTGGGCATACCCACACAGCTAGGAGTACAGGTGGGCCTGCACTGACAGATGTGTATGTACACACAGGTGGCCCTGCAGACACACACGGGCGTCCACACACACATGGGCATCCACACAGGGATGGGTATACAGATGGCCATGGACATACAAATGGGCATGCACACACAGATGGGCATGCTCGCACAGATGGCCTTACACGCACTGACGGGTGTGCTGATATGGGCGTATACATGCAGATGGCTGTACATATGGGCATGCGCACACAGATGGCCATATCAATGGGCGTGCACACGAAGGTGGCTGTGCACACACAAATGGGCATACACACACAGATGGTCGTCCAGGTGGGCGTACTCCCAGCCAGGGTTGGGTTCAAATACAGATAAAAGTATTTAAATACAAATACAAATACTTTCAATCTTTCTAAATACAAATACAAATACAAATACAGTTGAGCTGAAAAGTATTTAAATACAAATACAAATACTTTCAATTATTTCAAATACAAATACAAATACAAATACTCAAATTTTGAAAGTATTTAAATACAAATACAAATATATTTGCAAATATATTTGAAAATACTTTCAAAAATTTTGTTTTAGAACTTCAAACTTGTCTTTTTTAATTGTTTCTAATTGACTCCAGCTGATGTTTATGAATACGGCAAACTGTTATGGTTCTGTATGTTATACATACATTGTGTAATAATAATAAAATTTTTCATAATATTATTATCAAGTACATTCATTAAAATCTGTTCAAATCGGGACATTTTGGGTCATTAACTTACCCGATTATAAACTGAAGAGTTGCATGCATACAATTATTATGATTTTAAACATGCAAAAATATCTATTTATCTTATTCTTAAGTGATTAAAACGGTGTCCGCCCGCCAGTCCGAGGGCCCGCCAGTCCGAGGGTCGGCGATTCCGAAGGCCCGTCATTCCGAGGGCCCGCCAGTCCGAAATTTTTGATGCCCTGAGGGCATCGTGGTGCCCTGAGGGCATCGTTAATGTCCTGAGGGCATACCCTGTTCATGGTGCCCTGAGGGAATCGCTATGAGGGCCCACCACTCCGAATGTTAGGGTCCCATCTGGAGGAGTGGCAAGGCCCTGCATTCCGAGGGCCCGCCAGTCCGAAATGCCCTCAGGGCTTGCCAAGGTGCCCTTAGGGCACTATAAGTTTTAGAAGCTTTCAGGGCTTTATGAAGTTTCCAGACTAATGAGTTACCTGATTGCTTCTGAGTTACACTACCCCCAATACAGGTGAGATTTCTTTCAAAAATACTTCATCTTCAACACAATTTTTAGCAGCACAGCTGCTCTTGCCCCAAGAATTTCATGCAATCTCGTTAGCACTCTAGAGGTCACTCTCTCTCACAAAACTCATTCAAATTTACTCTACATTCTCTGTAGATTTTTAACTTTCGACCAGTTACTTGTGGTGCAGTCCTTCTGTGATGGAAAAAATTATAAAGAAACTAAAATGGATTGGCTTCCATGGGTCAAAGGTCAACCATGCCTTCTTCCTGACTGAACACAGTCTGCGATAGAAGCAGTTGATCCAAGTGAGACTGCAGACTGACGAAATTCACATTGAATTGGCTTCTAGGTCATTTCACTGGACCTGCTGCCCCTAAAGTCCGCGCTGCTGCCAATCAGGTCCGCGCCCAGCAGAACTCAGCAGAACTTTGTTGGGCTGCTTCAAAAATGCATGTGTGCGAGGATGTGAAATAGAACACCAATTCTGAAATGTTGTAGCCTGCTCGCTCAGGCTCACAACTGAAGCAGGCTCCTGTAGCCTGGCCTTCTTCTTCTCCTTACTCCGTGATGGGTGTGCCTGTGTTGGAACCATGCACTGTCTGTGCTGCTTGAAGTGCTTGCACGTTATTTTTATTTTATACTATCATGAAACAATGTGAGAGCTCGCATTGAGGCCATAAGGTGTCATTGTTTCACGGGTTTAGGTCATTTTGGTATAATTTTCATATAATTTTCTTGATATCCCATTTTGTGATTTCTATAAAAAGCTGTAAAAGCAGTTATCTTCCATATTTATGACATTTTATCTTCTTTTTTTTTTACACATTTCCATTGGTTTGATACAATCTGATCTGTAGTTTCAGACCAGAAAATGGCTTTTGAAAATCAGACAAAAATGCTAATTTTGGTTATTTCGAGTCAAAATAGTGCTGAAACGGCTCAAATAAAATAGTTTTCACTTGAGAAGATACAGTCTATGATTACTTCATGTTGACCTGAAATTATCCAACATTTTTATTTTTGACTGGTCAAAGTCCAATTTTTAGACTGTCTTTGTGTGTTTTAAAACTACTGTTATGATCATTTCACAACTGTGGAAATGTTTAAATATGATTAAATTTCATAAACTCGGAAGATAACTGGGCTGTGACAACTTTTTCTAAAATATCAAAACTTGGGATATCGAGAAAGGCCATAAATTTCAACCAAAATTACCTAAAATGACAAAACAAAGACGGCTTATGACTTCAATGTGAGTTCTAATATTGTTTGATGTAAATTTAAAATAAAAATTCCATTCAAAATGAATTATCTTTAAAAGAAACCTCACTTTTTCAGGAGTATTCAAACTTTTATGAGCGTAGTGTACTTGACTGCTTTTGAACTGCCTGATTACTAGTGAATTGCCTGATTGCCATAATGTATTAAATTGCTTATTAAATTGCTATTGAATTGCCTGATTGCTATTGAATTGCCACAGTTGTAATGCAGTGTCAGATTGGAGTGCCTATCTGATGGGTCATTCCATGTCAAATCACCCAGGGCTCCCCAGTTGACCCATTTAAAAAATTTAGAAAAAATTTACAGTTGTTCACCTACCAGATATATGCAAATTTGCGAAATTGTAGGTCTGTGACTCAAAAACTCAGAGTTAGGAGTCCTTGAAATTTAAGGCTATTTTTCTTTTTTTTTCGAAATTGTGGTTTCAGCCAACATCAGAGGTGTATAACTGTGTAGGGGAGAGCGGGGTACAGTGAGACACTTTTTTTATTTTCAAGTGTTGCAAAATGTTGGCAGTAACGAGTTAAATGAGATCAGGTCCACATTATAGATAATGACGTTGGGTATATTGTCCAGTAGTTTCAGGTTCCTACCTTTTACAGGTTTGGAGAAATTTTGAGTTACGTCGATGCGGCGGGGCACAGTGAGACAGCAGGCGGGGCACAGTGAGACAGGGCATCTCCTGCCATAACCACCAACCCTCAGGACCTGTGGAATTGTTCTATCAATTGTTGCTACAGAAACTACTGTACTCTTATAAAAGCAGCTGACTAGGTGATTTTTAGGTCCTTTTGAGCATGTTTCGAAGCTTCATCACACAGGACACATGCACGACTTATTGAACCGGCCGCAGCTGTTACATACTAAGCAAAATTCTTTCTAATGCTTCCCTTTGGATATGACTCACTAAAATCAGTAGTTTATAGCAGGCATTTTGTTTTTAATAGTGAATTGTGAGCTATGCATTACATTCAGGTCATTTGGAGTGTAATTTGTGATGTCTCAATGTGCCCCACCATAAACTGTCTCACTGTGCCCCGCACAGCTCTCTTTATAAAACTTTTGAATCCTGTGGACCGGATGCCTGTATTATGGTTCATCATCTTACTAAACTAAGACAAATGATCAAGGTTTGAATCCCTGGTAATTGATTTGCATTATAAAATTTTTCTTGGGAATTATAACAAAAAGTCGTTCAGCAAAATTATTTACTTTTACTGGCTAAAAACAAAAATATTGAATTCCACTCTCGATATGCTGTGTAGGCATTCATGGTATAGGACAGTCTCTCACTCACTTACTTTTTGTATTATACAAAAGAGGGTTGATCTGTAAACAGTACCAGCTAGACGCTACGGGCTTTGTCTCACTGTGCCTGCCGTCTCACTGTGCCCCGCTCTCCCCTACACACCGCCATTCAGAGTAGGTCGGGGCAAGAAGCCCGGGTTAGGTGAGAGGCCCCCCAGGTTTATATCTAAACTTACATTATTGGTGCATTTTATTACTGCTAGGATTAAAGCTAGAGGCTTTTTAGGTGATGTCACAAATTTTCAAGGCGAACAGCACCAAACCGTAGTAGAAATTGAAGAAACAAAAAAATATGCATGGTTTTTGTAACTTTGACTAATTCTTTGAAAGCGGTTGTCAGAAATAACCTTGGAAATTTTTAAAAGTATAATAGATATCTGCATTGCTTCACTTTAAGACCATCACATAAATATGATCTGGATCATGTTTTTTGCATTTTAGTTTGAAATATAGAGGTTAAATTAAAATATGTGGGTTTGGGGCGAGAGGCTCCACATGGCATGGGGCATGAGGCCCCCCATACTGGGGCCTCAAAGCTGCTTCAGGAACGATTTAATAATGTGTACTTAACCTTAAATCTTAATAGAATAGCTAATTGAAATAGAAAAAAAATTGGCCGAAATTGAAACAGGGCAAAAAATATTAAAAAATATATGTATGAACAGAAAAATTCAAAAAAATCAGAAAAAGGGAAAGAATGCCTTAAAAATAATAGAAGAACACCAAGAAATAACTTTCAAGCTGAATGCACTCGTAAAAAAAATTTCCATAGGATTAATATAGGGGGCGTCTTGCCCGATGGGTGGGGTAAGAAGGCCATTTTCAATTTTTCACAAAAATGGCCGTAACTCCTTTATTAAAATTGGTAGACATTTGTTTCGCTGGTTATAAATAGTTTCAAGTGATCCCTTCCTGACAGCAAAGGCATTCAAATATTTGACCATAAAAAGTAGGTCAAATTGCACCTCGAAGTTAAGGGGGGCTGCATGCCCCGACCTACTCTATAATTGGTGAGAAAGGGGGGTAAGAGAGTGGAAACTTCGGTGTTTGCTTGCTTGCCTTTTACATGTTTGCCCCACCCTTCGGTTTCACTCGTATTTTTAGTACCCCCCCCCTCGACATACAAAGCAATACATACATATACTGTTGTACACAGCCACGCGTGCAGATTCGCGTCATTTCGCAGACTTTTGCGCGTAAGAAAGCCCAAATAAAATGAGTTTATGCGTGTTTCTTAACAGTTTTTCTTTGCTAAAATTTCTTACCCCCCCCTAGGAAGTGTTGTCAAAAATTAATACCCCCCCTTGAAACATGTGTGAAAAGTTAGTACCCCTCGGTCAAAACTCCCACCCCCCCCCCCCCAGTCATAAATTCTGAACGGTCCCTAAGTGTTAAGTGTATGTTATAGGTGGCGCCACATGTGGCATGGTTGAAAAGGTATATCAATTTCTTTTTTTGTTAGTATCCCAGCTTCTGGCAGGACTATAACAATTTTGAAGTGATCATTCAAGTTGGCCATAAGATGTCAACGACTTTTTAAAAAGTGTTTTAGTTTGTTTGTCTAAATTTGAAGGTTTGGCCAGATTTTCTTTTTTTAAAGACATTCTCAATTATCAACAGATCAGGTCATAAAAACACCAATCTTCATCTTTTCAATTGGACTAATAATTTTTTTTTTTTTACTTTACAGCCCTATCTATTACCTCTAACATATATATCCACGCATTTATGCAATCCGCAGATCTCAAGTCATGTCGTAGTGGTAGTAGTAGTCCTAGTTCTCTATAACTATGCCACATTGTTGACAAGCATAACAGTTTAGTGTTCAAATCTAGCCTAACTTCAGTCACCTACTATGATTTACATTGCTTCATTTCATTTTTCTTTTGTATTCCTTCTATCTGGATCAAACAGATATATTTTGCTTTATTCCATAGAATTTTATCTTAGAAATTACTTTGTCACCACTTTGGGAAGCAACGTTCAAGATAATAATTATGATGTTGGCAAGTGACATTGCAGCAACATTTTCATGACGTTGTAAAGCAATGTCAAAGATACCAAGTTAGAATATGAGGTTGTTGCAACAGTGTAAAAAAATCACAACATCCTGTTCACACCATGGCAGCATCATTTCTGCCATACATTTCTATGTGATGAACAGACAAGCCCTCCACCAATTAGCAATGTTGTGGTCACATTGTGTGCCCCTCAGGTAGGAACAATAAAGTTGGCTCAGGAATAAAAGAGTATTCTGGGTAACATGGAAGTGCTCCAAAGAACACAAGTGTGCCCCAAATTAGAAAAAAGGGCCATGAAGAACACAAGAGTGCTCTGAGGAACAACAAAGTGTCCAGAGGAACAACAAAGTGTCCAGAGGAACAAAAAAGTGTCCAGAGGAACAAGAATGTGTCCAGAGGAACAACAACATGTGCAGAGGAACAACAAAGTGTCCCAAGGAACAACTAAGTGTCCAGAGGAACAACTAATTGTCCCAAGGAACAACTAAGTGTCCCAAGGAACAACTAAGTGTCCCAAGGAACAACTAAGTGTCCCAAGGAACAACTAAGTATCCAGAGGAACAACAAAGTGCCCTGAGGACCAAAAAGATGCCCTAAAGAACAACAGAGTGCCCTTAGGAACCATGGAGGAGGAAAAGTGACGTCATGCCCTAAGGCAAAAAGGTGCCCTGAAGTGCTGCAAGGGACCAGAATGAGGAGTGGAAAAGTGCCCTTAGGACAATAAAGTGGCCAGAGGAATACATAAAAGGACATGAGGTGTACAAAAAGTGCAAACAAGAAACAAAAAGTGCCCTGAGGGTACGAATAGTGCCCTGAGGGATCAATGAGTGCTCCAAGGAACCATTGAGGAGGAAAACAGTGACACCATGCTCTAGGGTAATAAAGGTACCCTGAAGTGCTACATGGAACCAGAATGACCCCTGAAAGAGTGCCCAGAGGAGTTGAAAAGTTCCTCAGGACAATAAAGTGCCCAGAGGGATGCATAAAATGCCCTGAGGTATACAAAGAGTGCCATGAAGAAATAAAAAGTGTCCTGAGGATTTCTTAGTAACCTGAGGAACAAAGGAGTGCCCTGAGGGTACAAATAGTGCCCTAAGGAATCAACGAGTGCCCCAAAGAACCATCTGAGGAGCAGAACAGACCACATGGCCTAAGACATAAAGGTGCCCTGCAGTGCTGTAAGGAACCAGAATGACCCCAGAAAGAGTGCCCAGATGAGTTGAAAGTTTTCCTTAGGACAATAAAGTGCATACAAGGACATGAGGTATACAAAAAGTGTCAAAAAGAAATAAAAAGTTCCCTGAGGTTTATTAGTAACTTGAGGAACAAAGGAGTGCCCTGAGGGTACAAATAGTGCCCTAAGGAATCAATCAAATCAAATCAAATTTATTTATACAAATCAAATTTATTTATACTCAGTTTTTACAAAACAGAAAACATTAGCTAGATGCTATTTTCACCGAGTTAAATGAGTGCCCCAAGGAACCATCTGAGGAGCAGAACAGTGATATCATGCCCTAAGGCAAAAAGGTGCCCTGCAGTGCTGTAAGGAACCAGAATGACCCCCAGAAAGAGTGCCCAGAGGAGTTGAAAAGTGCGCTTAGGACAATAAAGTGCCCAGAGGGATTCATAAAATGCCCCGAGGTATACAAAGAGAACCATGAAGAAATAAAAAGTGCCCTGAGGATATTATAGTAACTTGAGGAACAAAGGAGTGCCCTGAGGGTACAAGTAGTGCCATGAGGAGTCAACAGTGTCCCAAAGAACCATCTGAGGAGCAGGACAGTGACATCATGACCTAAGGCAAAAAGGTGCAGTTTCCCCATCCCTTTGGCTCAACTCAACACAGTTACCCCATCTACTAAATTAATTTGCCCCAACTAGCCATGAAACCAAAACCTCAAATATCCTTGATATTAGCACTTCATGTTTAGGTGGCCCCAATTACGTTTTGTTCCTTGTCTAATATAAGATCATGCTGACAACTATTCAACCGTTCAAATTGCTTTATTACCGTAATATGGGGTGAAAAGGGACAGATTTGGCCCTTTTCTTGCCATAGCATGGGAACAAAAGCTCCGATAATCTTAGTATCATCTCAAATTATGTCCAGGCCGTAGTTTTAACTATCCCTGAGAGCATTAACTGATACCTGTATTTTTCTAGGATTCAGGCTGAGAAAACCACTGTCCCAATTCACCCCTCACTTTGGGGTGAATCAGGACATAGTGGTCGGGTTAAAGTCTGAGTGCCCCCTTGATTTGGCCAAAATTTGCAATCCCACATATTAAGAATGAATGATACACATACTTTCATTCCTAAGTCATAGTCTAGCCAGAAAAGTGGCACGTCGTATTTTAAATTTAGCTGTCAGCTGGCTTCACCAGCAGCTGGGCAGCTAAGCTAAAAATAGCACAGTGATGTCACAATGGTTTCCCCAGGCAGCTCTCTGCTCCTGCCATGCTGCCTGCTGTCTCACTGTGCCCCGCCCACGGGGCACAGTGAGACACTTAACGAGCATGGACGTAACTCAAAATTTCTCCAAACCTGTAAAAGGTAGGAACCTGAAACTACTGGACAATATACCCAACGTCATAATCTATAATGTGGACCTGATCTCATTTAACTCGTTACTGCCAACATTTTGAAACACTTGAAAATAAAAAAAGTGTCTCACTGCGCCCCGCTCTCCCCTACCATTGACCTGAGGTCACTTCACTTGGCAGAAATAATATATTTGGTATGTAACCTTGCAACAGATAGAGATATTAAATGTGTTTGTCATAATTCATATCAAGGGGGCTCACTGACTTTAACCCGTCCACTAACAGAGACTAATATAAATAACTAGTACTCTCTGCCCTGTTTAATTGATTCATAATTATGAATAAACATTAGAAAACATGTTTAGCACCCTAAAATGTCACTCTAAGTAAAATTTGAAGTCTATTATGTGTAGAATATTCAGTTTTTACTTTTAACAAAATGTGATAAATCACTGTAAATTGACAAAACTGTAGTTATCTACTAATTTTACAAGTGATGAATAATCTTGGACTAAATCCTCAACAAATTATGCCTATTTCAACAATATAAACCCAAAATCCATGAAAATAAGCTGGATTTAAAATTAGTAAGGCTTTTTGGGCCAGCTCTGTAACTCTGTCATTCACTTGGATCCTAACCCAGGCCCAAACAGACAAAATATCACATCTCATCAACTCGTTTAGTCTCTTACAACTGCTAAAATCGACTTGGACTATAAACTATTTTGTTTTGCTGCCTTTATTTGATATTACATCACATCATTTTTTATCAGGTTCCAAAAGTGCATATTTATGACAATTTTGGCAGAGTTTGACACTCCTTTAGCATTTCTACAAGATAAAAATAATTTCACAGCATGGTAGTATCCCATCCAACATTGTTTTTATAACATTCTATCACTGATTTCGTTTCAAGATTGAGTTGTTACTGGGGTTATTATGAGGTCCGAAAATTACACAAAAAAACTCTGAATCTGTAAGTGCATTAGTGCCTGTTGAATATAGTCTAATGTACCTAAGTTTATAATTTTTTTCGTAATTGGCCATAACTGTTTAGTTGAAGTTTTCTGGGAATTTTTTGTCTGTAGCTTTTATTGTTTTTTTGGTACAAGCAAAGTTTTGACCAGCTTGTGAAAATGTCAATTCTGCAGGGCTATGTATAAAGTGCTGCAACTCCTCACAGCCTGCAGGTAGATTCGTGAAAATCGATATAAATCATCATTGAAATATATGCTAAAACCATGCAAAAAATCAAGACCCTGTAGCAAGTAGAAGTTGTTGCTTTTTGAAGATAAAAATGATTTCCTGGCTTGTCCTGATTCACCCCAGTGTCCCTATTCACCCTATGTTACGGTACATAGAAATCTAACTAATTTTTCTTAGCTGTTTCACTGGCATTCCACACTGGATGATGGGGTAACTGCAGTTGTCCCATCAGGTTGGCCAATCATCTGTCTGGCTTAGATAGATAGATAGATAGATAGATAGATAGATAGATAGATAGATGGATAGATGGATAGATAGATAGATAGATAGATAGATAGATAGATGGATAGATAGATAGATAGATAGATAGATAGATAGATAGATAGATAGATAGATAGATAGATAGATAGATAGATAGATAGGCATCAAAAGATAATATATTAAGACAGTAGAGTAGATCTATAAACAACCATGGGTTCAAAAGTCTTATCAGCTGCAGGGAGGTTGAACCAAAGGAAGAAAGAAAATGAGTAAGAAAAGAAAGAAGGTAGGAAGGTAGAAAGGAAAAAAGGCAGAATGGAGGATGAATGGAAGGAAGCAAGGAATGCATATAAACATGAAATCTTTAGAGATAAAGGATGTCACTGGACGGATGGGTGATTTGGGTTATATATTATACATCCTGCATTTATGCACCTGTGAAGCCAGACATAATAGTGCTCACTTGGCAAGCAGATGGATAAATAGATAGATATAGTCAGATTGATAAACAGATAGATGGGCCTTCCTTCCTGGAGTAGCCTAATATTTTCGAACAAAGCCCCCCCCCCCCCGAAAATAAAGGCCCTGGATACCATGAAGGTGTCTGAGCTATGCAAAATAATAATGACCTCCCTTGAATGGAGGCTCCAATCGAGTTCTATAAAGCAAAATAAGCAGCACAGATTTTACTGAGAAGTTCTTTAAACTTTTCGTCCTGCCATTATAAAAACAATAGACCCCCCCCCCCCCAGGCCATTTCTAGATACTCCCCTGGGCATTTTATTTTATTCTGGGATGTAATTTCTACCAGTTGCACAATTTTTGTGGCTGGATTATTCCTCCTCCCCTCCTTAGGCACACTCCCATGCCCTGGCAGGTTGTATTTAAGGGACCTATATATTCAAGGTGGGTGGGGGGGGGATGACTTACAATTGGCTTTTCTCATCTTTCCCATATTCATTTTGTTAACACCCACCTAAATTTACACCCTGAAAATGTCAATTAAATTACCGGTACATGAAGTTTGACATAAATCTGCGGAAATTCCAGCTATAATCAGTATGAAAGCTCTTAGCATTTCATCATAAATTTATACAATGTTACCTGGCCAATTCAGGTCCTTTCTTGGCAATAAACTTTGCAATATCTTTATCTTTTTCAGAAAATTAATGACATTCTGCATCTTGTATATGTACCTTCAGAATTAAATGCACCCTTCTTAATATATTCAGGTGACAAAAGTCCATAAAGTATGTATTTCATTATATGTGGAGAATGTGTTGCAGGATAGATAGATAGATAGATAGATAGATAGATAGATAGATAGATAGATAGATAGATAGATAGATAGATAGATAGATAGATAGACAGGTAGATAATCCTCTGATGATCAATTTCCCCTGAGGACATCAGAGAGAGGTGATTCCCTCAGGGCATTTCGGACTGGCGGGCCCTCGGACTTGCGGGCCTCTGGAGATGATCGTAAGTGGTGCCCTCAGGGCACCTCAGACTCAGGGTGCCCTGAGGGCACCTCGGACTGGCGGGCCTTCGGACTGGCGGGCCCTCGGACTCGCGGGCCCTCAGACTCATAGGGTGTCACCGATTAAAACTGATATTCTGCATATCAATGGATGAACATTTATTTATCTATGAATATTTCAGAAATAAACCCAGTAATTCCAGGTAACCAGGTTGAATACCGAATTTTCATTGATTCACAATGATGTTCACTTTCCTTGGTGATGATTGTAATCACTTTGGAATAAAAACATGTAGTGTTGTCTATACACATTTCATTTGTGCTTTGTACTTTGATGAAGCTGACGACTTCCTATACATATAAGTCAAAGGACTGACTATGGTCAACTTAATAAGTGAAATGACCAAATTAGTATACATGTATCTATATTTCAGTCAGATATTTTCAATAAAACACCTGTGTAGGGCGAAATCATGCGCCACAACAGCAACACCTTCTGTGATTAGCTATGGGAAAGTGCACTGGTGAATAATGCTTTGTGATTGGTCGAGACACAAGGTTCTTTTTGGCCAACTTTGTAAGGGTTCTCTTGGGGTTAGAATAACCATGTCACATTCATTAAAATCCCGTGTTTTTGTTCTATATGCCACATTTGTTTCATTACAATATCTATTTCAGTACCAGGAATTCGTTGAATGCTTGACAAGGAAAATTTGTGAAAATAATGCACAATAAAAAATTAATATGAAATTGAGAAATAGGTGTTTTGATCATTTAACAACATTTTTCGTCAGCTAAAAATAAGTCAATATTGGAAATAGGCCTATGACCATGGAGAAATACAGTCTCAGTCAGATTCAGGACATATCTGTGCCACACAAAGCCATTATTATACTTTCTCGGGGGAATTAATGGACAACAACCTTAATATATCAAATCAAAGAAATTCAATCAACATTTATAAATAGATATTTAAGCCTTAGTAAATTTCCACTCCACTGTTGACAGCCCTCTCAATTCCAAGATAGAAATAAATAAAATCTAATTTTTTGCGTTATTCAACAAGAAGGCATAGAGTAATTTAGAAGCTGTTCGGTGACAGTGAGGCTATAATTATGAATAATATAATCATTATACTGAATATATTTTCTTTGACAAAAAAGTTACATTCATCTAAAAGTTACAGGTAAATGTCCATTTTATATTATCTGATAGTATGAACAATGAAAGTCATAACTATCACCCATTTTGAATGTTAACTGCTATTCTGACACTGGCTATTGTCTTGTAATTGCTATTCAAACACAGGCACAGGTCATGCATTGTCTATTGTGAGCAATGGTGCATTGCAATTATATAGGGGTACCATTGTGTGGACATACACATAGGCCTTCATCTAGCAGTTATATAAAGTTCATATTATTTGCATTTATTATGTTTATACATCATTATTTTATCAGAGGTCAATTTGCAAGCAAAATACAACTTCAATTTTTTTAAAGCATATACCAAAGTTCCAGATATTTCTGTATAGAGGTAAGTGAGATGTACAGACCTACACAATTACTACAGGTAAGGCCACACATAATTGATCTTTAGCTTCTCGGATTCGTCTCAAGGCACTTTTTCTAGGGTCGGTCGGTAGGACAAAAAAAAAAGGTGAAAAATTTTTTTTTTATAATGTCGAAAAAAAATTTTTTTTTTTTTTCAATTTTTTTTTCCATCGGCAGGTAATCTATTGTGTCGGCGGGTCCGCGAAGCTAAGAATCAATTATGTGTGGCCTAAATGTGTATTAAATTAATTAAAGAAAAGTTTTTTTTTAAATTTAATATGCAAACAATTACAATTCATGACTTCTCATACAGGGTATAGTTCATTTGCATCTTGTGTTCAACAAATATCTTCTTTTAAAAATTGGAAGTTTAGATTGGACAGAAGCTGAGTTGTATCAATTGCACTTGTGCAGTCCATTGGGTTCTTGAGTTAATCTCTATTCATGAACAGACTAAACTAAGCACTTACAGATGATTTCATATTTGTAGACTTTTCTCAAATAACAAAATATTTTGGAAAATTTATGGTCTGACATCAGAAAATCCTGCCAGGTGATTGGTCAAGTTGCCAATTGCGTGTCACTTTTTTCAGCTTGCTTCAAGCAAGTGATGTTTGCTGGAAAAATGATGTCATAATTTTGACCAATAGTATTCAGCAAAGGCCAACTTGATTTTGTGGCAGTTGTTCAATGTCAAACTGCAATCCACATGAGCTCTTTTACTTCTTCATGGACTGTTGTATTTCACACTCCTGTGTACAACTGTTGATTGTTTCAATTGATATTTAATCAGTTTCAAGCTGACTCTGAATGGCTACACATCTATAAACACAAAATTATCATGCCTTGACCAAAAGCCGCGAGCATTGTCTATGACAACAGTAAGGGACTATTCAGAATTTATGACTGGGTTGAGGGAGAGATAGGAGTTTCACCTGAGCGGGTGCTACATGCTTCAAGTGGGACAGTACTAATCTTTACGTTTTGTCCAGAATCTATGTGCCTTACAGGCCAAATAGAATTTATGACTTGTGGGGAATTGTAGTTTTCCCCAACGGAGCACCAATTTTTCACACATGTTTCAAGGGGGGGGGGAGTTTTGTTCGAACTTTCTGTCAAAAATTTATACCCCCTTTGGTTTCATGCTTATTTGTAGCTCTCCTCTCATGGATTTTTAGTATGTCGCCTTTTCTTCTTTTTTTTTAAATTCATACCCCCTTAAGCATGTTGTGAGTAATAAGTATCCCCCCCCCCCAGAATCATAAATTCTGAATGGTCCCTCAGGACAGGATGGTGGCCCAGTGATGTGGTCAACATTCATGTTAGAAAATCACATCAAGGGCCCCACGATTGGTAGCCCATTGTCCTGCCGCTTGAGCTGAGCCCCTCTTCTGAGAAAATGTTACATTCACAATTATACATGTTTATTTACTGTATGAACAGTCCTTGCATGGATCACCTGATCCTAATCATCCAAATGCATAGCATTGGACTTGCAGAATGTATGTACTGAAAATGTGTGAAACACAAACTAAAACTCTAATTTGAAACTGCTAAAGTCAGTCCCTGTTAGGAGATCAATGGCTTAAAATGCATGGTCACCAGTATAAAATGCTATGTCACTTTTCAGGAGAGAGTGGTGTCATACCTTCTCTCGACCAATGAAAACTGCAAGAAAAATGATGTATTTTCTATCTCGAATGTCTACAAATATGAAATCATCTGTAAGAGGAAACTAATATGGTAATCATTAAAATGCTACACTTTCAAACTAAATATATTAATCCAAAATTTCAAACTGATTGTATAAAGGTAGCCACATTAGTTATGTCCACTCTTGAATTTGAGGAATGCATGCCTTTTTTTATCCATTTATAGACCTTGTATTTGAAAAAAGTATTTGTAAATACCAAATACTTTGATGCAAATACAAATACAAATACAAATACTTTTGAAATCTGCCAAAAGTATTTAAATACAAATACAAATACTTTGTAAAGTATTTAAATACAAATACAAATACTTTCAAATTTCTGAAAAAGTATTTAAATACAAATACAAATACAGTATTTACAAATACAAATACAAATATAGTTGTATTTGAACCCAACCCTGCTCCCAGCTAGGTGTAAAGGGGGGCGTGCACACTAAGATGGGCATGCACTCACAGATGAGGGTTCCATCACAGATGGGCAATAGGGCATACACTCGAGAGATGGGCATAGGCCTACAGGTGGGCGTACACACAGATGGGTGTAGGGGAGAGCGGGGCACAGTGAGACACTTTTTTTATTTTCAAGTGCTCCAAAATGTTGGCAGTAACGAGTTCAACGAGATCAGGTCCACATTATAGATAATGACGCTGGGTATATTGTCCAGTAGTTTCAGGTTCCTACCTTTTACAGGTTTGGAGAAATTTTGAGTTACGTCCATGCTCGTTTAGTGTCTCACTGTGCCCCGTGGGCGGGGCACAGTGAGACAGCAGGCGGGGCACAGTGAGACATGGCATCTGCTGCCATAACTGCCGATCTCCAGGACCTGCCGAATTGTTGTATAAATTTTTGCTTCGGAAACTACTGTACTCATATAAAAGCAGCTAGCTAGGTGATTTTTGAGGTCCTTTTTTGAGCATGTTTCAAAACTTCATCGCACAGGACACATGCACGACTTATTTCACCTGCCGCAGCTAATCAAAATTCTTTCTGATGCTTCTCTTAGGATATGACTCACTAAAATCCGTAGTTTATGGCAGGAATTTTGTTTTTAATAGTGAATTGTAAGCTATGCCCAACATTCAGGTTGTTTCTAGTGTATTTTGTTATGTCTCACTGTGCCCCGTCTTCAACTGTCTCACTGTGCCCCATGCAGCTCTCTTTATAAAATTTTTTAATCCTGAGGACCGGATGCCTGTATTGTGGTTCATCATCTCACTAAACTAAGACAAATAACCGAGGTTTGAAACCCTGGCAATTGATTTGCATTATACCATTTTTCTTGGGAATTATAACAAAAAGTCGTTTGGCAAAATTATTTACTTTTACTGGCTAAAAACCAAAATATTGAATTTCCGCTCTCGATATGCCATGTAGGCATTCGGAATATAGGTCAGACTCTCACTTACTTACTTTTTGTACTATACAAAAGAGGGTTGATCTGTAAACAGTACCAGCTAGACGCTATGGGCTTTGTCTCACTGTGCCCGCCGTCTCACTGTGCCCCGCTCTCCCCTACAGGTGGGCGTGCCCACACATATAGAGGCATTCAAGTGGACATGCCCACACAAATGGGTGCATACACAGATGGGTGTGTACACACAGATTGGCGTACACACACAGATGGGCATGCCAGACGAACTCGAGATGGGCGTACACTTGACGATGGCCGTACACAGGCATGCACAATGGATGTACACATATACGCCCCTCGAATAAACCCCCCGTCAAATAGAGGCCCCACTGCGCCATGGACAACAACGAATATATATCTATTTATTATTATTATTATTATACAACTGAGCTTTTTTAAGCCAGGTCTAAACAAGCTCCACTCAACACACAAATCGTTATTCATCTTTTATGGATCGACACAGTCACACGCACGTGATCAGCAAAAGGCGTCCAACAGCGTCCGCGGTCATATTATCATCGCTTGCGATTCTAGTTGTATTTTGGGTAGGCTTCGACGGCTGCTTGTTTAAATCGCCGCCCATATGCTGCTGTTGATTCATAAGGGCCTTGCTTAATGGCCTCCAGGTCGGCAATCTTGCGCTCATCCTCATAGGGAGTGAGGAAGGCCTCTCTGATGTGATCCCTTAGCTGATCCCATGTCTTGTGTCTTCTCTGGAATTTAGTGCCTAGGTACTGCTCGATTTCTTCTCTGAGGCCTCCTCGGGCTGATCTGCACGCAACGACTAGAGTCCTGTCCGTGTAAGGTGTGGTCAGTTCGACCTCTTTAATCCAGTCCCTGACAGCTTGCTGCGTGTCGCCATTGCAGAGCGGCACTGTGTTGGCTATCTCGACGGCTAACGTCTGCGCAGCTTGTTCCTGATGCCTGTCAAGACTGGTCTGCTCTTGTTTCACTCGTTCAACATAAAATTTTTTTAAAGCATATACCAAAGTTCCAGATATTTCTGTATAGAGGTAAGTGAGATGTACAGACCTACACAATTACTACAGGTAAGGCCACACATAATTGATCTTTAGCTTCTCGGATTCGTCTCAAGGCACTTTTTCTAGGGTCGGTCGGTAGGACAAAAAAAAAAGGTGAAAAATTTTTTTTTTATAATGTCGAAAAAAAATTTTTTTTTTTTTTCAATTTTTTTTTCCATCGGCAGGTAATCTATTGTGTCGGCGGGTCCGCGAAGCTAAGAATCAATTATGTGTGGCCTAAATGTGTATTAAATTAATTAAAGAAAAGTTTTTTTTTAAATTTAATATGCAAACAATTACAATTCATGACTTCTCATACAGGGTATAGTTCATTTGCATCTTGTGTTCAACAAATATCTTCTTTTAAAAATTGGAAGTTTAGATTGGACAGAAGCTGAGTTGTATCAATTGCACTTGTGCAGTCCATTGGGTTCTTGAGTTAATCTCTATTCATGAACAGACTAAACTAAGCACTTACAGATGATTTCATATTTGTAGACTTTTCTCAAATAACAAAATATTTTGGAAAATTTATGGTCTGACATCAGAAAATCCTGCCAGGTGATTGGTCAAGTTGCCAATTGCGTGTCACTTTTTTCAGCTTGCTTCAAGCAAGTGATGTTTGCTGGAAAAATGATGTCATAATTTTGACCAATAGTATTCAGCAAAGGCCAACTTGATTTTGTGGCAGTTGTTCAATGTCAAACTGCAATCCACATGAGCTCTTTTACTTCTTCATGGACTGTTGTATTTCACACTCCTGTGTACAACTGTTGATTGTTTCAATTGATATTTAATCAGTTTCAAGCTGACTCTGAATGGCTACACATCTATAAACACAAAATTATCATGCCTTGACCAAAAGCCGCGAGCATTGTCTATGACAACAGTAAGGGACTATTCAGAATTTATGACTGGGTTGAGGGAGAGATAGGAGTTTCACCTGAGCGGGTGCTACATGCTTCAAGTGGGACAGTACTAATCTTTACGTTTTGTCCAGAATCTATGTGCCTTACAGGCCAAATAGAATTTATGACTTGTGGGGAATTGTAGTTTTCCCCAACGGAGCACCAATTTTTCACACATGTTTCAAGGGGGGGGGGAGTTTTGTTCGAACTTTCTGTCAAAAATTTATACCCCCTTTGGTTTCATGCTTATTTGTAGCTCTCCTCTCATGGATTTTTAGTATGTCGCCTTTTCTTCTTTTTTTTTAAATTCATACCCCCTTAAGCATGTTGTGAGTAATAAGTATCCCCCCCCCCCAGAATCATAAATTCTGAATGGTCCCTCAGGACAGGATGGTGGCCCAGTGATGTGGTCAACATTCATGTTAGAAAATCACATCAAGGGCCCCACGATTGGTAGCCCATTGTCCTGCCGCTTGAGCTGAGCCCCTCTTCTGAGAAAATGTTACATTCACAATTATACATGTTTATTTACTGTATGAACAGTCCTTGCATGGATCACCTGATCCTAATCATCCAAATGCATAGCATTGGACTTGCAGAATGTATGTACTGAAAATGTGTGAAACACAAACTAAAACTCTAATTTGAAACTGCTAAAGTCAGTCCCTGTTAGGAGATCAATGGCTTAAAATGCATGGTCACCAGTATAAAATGCTATGTCACTTTTCAGGAGAGAGTGGTGTCATACCTTCTCTCGACCAATGAAAACTGCAAGAAAAATGATGTATTTTCTATCTCGAATGTCTACAAATATGAAATCATCTGTAAGAGGAAACTAATATGGTAATCATTAAAATGCTACACTTTCAAACTAAATATATTAATCCAAAATTTCAAACTGATTGTATAAAGGTAGCCACATTAGTTATGTCCACTCTTGAATTTGAGGAATGCATGCCTTTTTTTATCCATTTATAGACCTTGTATTTGAAAAAAGTATTTGTAAATACCAAATACTTTGATGCAAATACAAATACAAATACAAATACTTTTGAAATCTGCCAAAAGTATTTAAATACAAATACAAATACTTTGTAAAGTATTTAAATACAAATACAAATACTTTCAAATTTCTGAAAAAGTATTTAAATACAAATACAAATACAGTATTTACAAATACAAATACAAATATAGTTGTATTTGAACCCAACCCTGCTCCCAGCTAGGTGTAAAGGGGGGCGTGCACACTAAGATGGGCATGCACTCACAGATGAGGGTTCCATCACAGATGGGCAATAGGGCATACACTCGAGAGATGGGCATAGGCCTACAGGTGGGCGTACACACAGATGGGTGTAGGGGAGAGCGGGGCACAGTGAGACACTTTTTTTATTTTCAAGTGCTCCAAAATGTTGGCAGTAACGAGTTCAACGAGATCAGGTCCACATTATAGATAATGACGCTGGGTATATTGTCCAGTAGTTTCAGGTTCCTACCTTTTACAGGTTTGGAGAAATTTTGAGTTACGTCCATGCTCGTTTAGTGTCTCACTGTGCCCCGTGGGCGGGGCACAGTGAGACAGCAGGCGGGGCACAGTGAGACATGGCATCTGCTGCCATAACTGCCGATCTCCAGGACCTGCCGAATTGTTGTATAAATTTTTGCTTCGGAAACTACTGTACTCATATAAAAGCAGCTAGCTAGGTGATTTTTGAGGTCCTTTTTTGAGCATGTTTCAAAACTTCATCGCACAGGACACATGCACGACTTATTTCACCTGCCGCAGCTAATCAAAATTCTTTCTGATGCTTCTCTTAGGATATGACTCACTAAAATCCGTAGTTTATGGCAGGAATTTTGTTTTTAATAGTGAATTGTAAGCTATGCCCAACATTCAGGTTGTTTCTAGTGTATTTTGTTATGTCTCACTGTGCCCCGTCTTCAACTGTCTCACTGTGCCCCATGCAGCTCTCTTTATAAAATTTTTTAATCCTGAGGACCGGATGCCTGTATTGTGGTTCATCATCTCACTAAACTAAGACAAATAACCGAGGTTTGAAACCCTGGCAATTGATTTGCATTATACCATTTTTCTTGGGAATTATAACAAAAAGTCGTTTGGCAAAATTATTTACTTTTACTGGCTAAAAACCAAAATATTGAATTTCCGCTCTCGATATGCCATGTAGGCATTCGGAATATAGGTCAGACTCTCACTTACTTACTTTTTGTACTATACAAAAGAGGGTTGATCTGTAAACAGTACCAGCTAGACGCTATGGGCTTTGTCTCACTGTGCCCGCCGTCTCACTGTGCCCCGCTCTCCCCTACAGGTGGGCGTGCCCACACATATAGAGGCATTCAAGTGGACATGCCCACACAAATGGGTGCATACACAGATGGGTGTGTACACACAGATTGGCGTACACACACAGATGGGCATGCCAGACGAACTCGAGATGGGCGTACACTTGACGATGGCCGTACACAGGCATGCACAATGGATGTACACATATACGCCCCTCGAATAAACCCCCCGTCAAATAGAGGCCCCACTGCGCCATGGACAACAACGAATATATATCTATTTATTATTATTATTATTATACAACTGAGCTTTTTTAAGCCAGGTCTAAACAAGCTCCACTCAACACACAAATCGTTATTCATCTTTTATGGATCGACACAGTCACACGCACGTGATCAGCAAAAGGCGTCCAACAGCGTCCGCGGTCATATTATCATCGCTTGCGATTCTAGTTGTATTTTGGGTAGGCTTCGACGGCTGCTTGTTTAAATCGCCGCCCATATGCTGCTGTTGATTCATAAGGGCCTTGCTTAATGGCCTCCAGGTCGGCAATCTTGCGCTCATCCTCATAGGGAGTGAGGAAGGCCTCTCTGATGTGATCCCTTAGCTGATCCCATGTCTTGTGTCTTCTCTGGAATTTAGTGCCTAGGTACTGCTCGATTTCTTCTCTGAGGCCTCCTCGGGCTGATCTGCACGCAACGACTAGAGTCCTGTCCGTGTAAGGTGTGGTCAGTTCGACCTCTTTAATCCAGTCCCTGACAGCTTGCTGCGTGTCGCCATTGCAGAGCGGCACTGTGTTGGCTATCTCGACGGCTAACGTCTGCGCAGCTTGTTCCTGATGCCTGTCAAGACTGGTCTGCTCTTGTTTCACTCGTTCAACATAAAATTCATAATCTTGCCTCCTTTGGCGTTCCATTTGAGCTAGCCAGTCATCTTTATCCTGCTGGCGTAATTGTCTATCTTGTGTGAGATAACTCAGAAAAGTTTGTGCCGTGATGGGTGCGTTCTGCAGGTTAGGGGCTCCTGCATTGCCAGGTGAGCCCCCGGCCGCTCCTGCGGGCGGTTGTTGTGCGGCGCCTTGGGGGGCTGCTGCTGCCCTTGGAGCCTGACCCTGGTTCGGGGCTTGCCCTCGCTGTGCCATCGTGTGTGCCGGAGGGTTAAAACGAGCCCGTTTCATATAATTCATAAGCTTGTTATTGAGTATGGATATTGTCCAACTTACAATAGTTCATGGTCACATTCTGATAACTCAGAAAAGTTTGTGCCGTGATGGGTGCGTTCTGCAGGTTAGGGGCTCCTGCATTGCCAGGTGAGCCCCCGGCCGCTCCTGCGGGCGGTTGTTGTGCGGCGCCTTGGGGGGCTGCTGCTGCCCTCGGAGCCTGACCCTGGTTCGGGGCTTGCCCTCGCTGTGCCATCGTGTGTGCCGGAGGGTTAAAACGAGCCCGTTTCATATAATTCATAAGCTTGTTATTGAGTATGGATATTGTCCAACTTACAATAGTTCATGGTCACATTCTGATAACTCAGAAAAGTTTGTGCCGTGATGGGTGCGTTCTGCAGGTTAGGGGCTCCTGCATTGCCAGGTGAGCCCCCGGCCGCTCCCGCGGGCGGTTGTTGTGCGGCGCCTTGGGGGGCTGCTGCTGCCCTTGGAGCCTGACCCTGGTTCGGGGCTTGCCCTCGCTGTGCCCTCGTGTGTGCCGGAGGGTTAAAACGAGCCCGTTTCATATAATTCATAAGCTTGTTATTGAGTATGGATATTGTCCAACTTACAATATTTCATGGTCACACTTAAATTCTTGTTTTCAGTTCTGTTGCTTTCAACTCACGTTAGGCCACCAATGTAAATTAGGTGTGCTTTTCCACACTAGACTTCTGACTTATACAGTCAAGGAGGGTAAATCCGTCCACTTCATATTCAAATAATTTTTGGTGAAACCATGGCAACACAAATTAAAGGTTGGACCATCTAAATCCGTCCAGGTTGCTGCTAAATCCGTCCAGCCAGGTTGGTAAATCCGTCCACAGGGCACTGTACTGCACATACCTATCATATCTTATGATTTTTTCAAGTTTTGCAATCTATTAACTTTCATAAAGGATTTTCTGTCGATATTAGAACATTTGGGTGATGATTACACTTATGATAGAAGAATTAAATAACAGAGGTTAAGTTAACTATCAAGAATTTCAATTGACTGCCTCGATCGCAATTAAAAAACCCTTTTAAGTCAATCAAGTGGTATAATTGCTAAATCTAATTCCTTTAATCAGTGTTATGCCATTTATACATATTTAAAGTAATACAAGTTCTTTTAAATACTATTTGAAGTGGGTGGACGGATTTACAATCACCCAATCAACCCAGCTTTTAAAATAATGATGGTAAATCCGTCCACTTTTATTTCCATAATATCTTTTTTCCAAGTGTTGGAATTCAGTTATTTAAGAAATCCAAGAAGAATAATACAATTCCTCGTCTCATACAACAATTCTTCACCTTTAATAATTTTTTTATTCATGGAAATAAGCCAGCAAGAGCAGCTACCTGCATCCGACAAAATGGCTGTGATGACGTCACAGGATTTCATTGTATTCTGTCTTCAGGTTTTAAATGGACTTGAAATACCATTTAAAATGCTGTCATCACAATAAAAACGGCAAAATTAGTTAAAAACGAGTTTCTCTCGCTTTTAAAACTCAAACAACTGTAAAAGGTATATTTGTATGCACACAGTAGGGAGTGGACGGATTTACCCTCCTGGACGGATTTACCATCATTGACTCTATATGTGTTTCCCAACGATACGTTCCTAAGATATATATAAAGCCAGGCTAATTCACTGACTCTGCTAATTCCAATCAGGTTTGATATAAATAAAGTTTCACAAGGCAGAGATGTGGTTCCAACAAGTTTAAATCCAATACTGGCATTTATTGTGCACATTTCTGGCACCCAAGATCAGTCATGCATTCAGTCATACAAAAATGGTGGCCACACCTATCCCCCTCTGCTCTATGGGCAGTTACAGTCTGTAGGGTGGTCCACCAGCAAACAATTCCCCTTACAATCAATAGGGGTCAATAGTTGACTCTTTTATCTAACATATTGCAAAATGAGCCCTTATGCAAAAGCTAGTCTTTGTTCTGGTTTGTGGGTGTTTGCCAACAGATTGCCAATTCAAATTAAAGGAGGAAATTGGCCTGGCTGGTCAATTTACATCCAGGCTACACATTCCAGGAGGAGGCACTTCTATAGAAGTCAGTACAATAGCCCCCAGTAATTCTATAGATAAAAGAGCATTCCAGACAGCTCACAGGTGTGCTGGATGCAATCCACTTAAGTCTCTGAGCAATCAGCTCTTTGTGTGGGCCCACACTGGCCAGGTGCATAAACAATTCCATTCCCCAATTACAGTGACCCTCCCTCTTGAGTTAAGTCTAAGCCCCATCATAAATATGCAATTATATAACCTACAAGCTGTGGTCAGCTTGGCTTGGAGTCAAATATTGTGAGTCTGAAATCCATGCAAAAGTTAGGCAATCTGTGGGGCTTTAGTGTTGAGGGGGCATAGCAATGACAATACCATATAGATAATTAGAAGGTAGGCTTAATCAGTTATGATTATGATAATTATGATCATATAGTTTACAAGACGATTCAAACAGGATGTATGCAGCATCTAGAGCGATTCGATCCATGAAATACACAGAAAAACTCATCATCCAAGGAGAACATGGGCTCACAACTAACCCAAATGACTGTGTAGAAGTACTCACTGCACACTTCTCCTCTGTATTCAAAACAGACACAGCAGTCCCCATTCCACATATTCCTCCCGTTCCCATGACATGCCCCTTTACATCAACAGAAGTGAAGAAAGCCATAAAATCAATGAAGATCAACAGAAGTGCAGGCTGTGACCAAATTAAAGCAGAACTTATCAAGTATGGAACAAAAGAAATATTTGAGGAGATTGCGACCCTCCTCAATCTTATGGCAAAAACAGGCCAATACCCCAAAGAGTTGAAGAAGGAGTCCTTGTACCACTACCGAAACCGAACAAGCCCAAAGGACCTCCAGGCAATTGCAGACCCGTAATACTGCTATCCACAATCCGAAAAATCCTAGCAGTCATCATGATACGCAGAACATTAGATAAATTAAATTCAAAAATACCAAAGACACAAGCAGCCTATCTACCAGGAAGAGGTACAACAGAACAAGTATTTTCCATCAAAATGCTTGCCGATAAAGCACTCACATCGAGTGACTATGAAATTAACGTTTTACTACTAGACATGTCCAAAGCATTCGATACCATCAGAAGAGACACTCTAATCAAAGACTTAAGCACAGTTCTAGATCCTGATGAATTACACATGTTTTATCTGTTATTACACGATGTTGAAATTTCGATAAAAATTGAAGAAACGTCCGGAAAACCTTTCATCACAAACATTGGTTCTCCACAAGGAGACTCAGCCAGTGCGTACTTATTTATCTTCTTCCTGGCCATTAGTCTACAGCAAAGAAAATTTCCAACAGCATTACAAGATCACAATTATTCACTTCCATCACAAAACGAAACGATAACACCTGCACCATCATCAGATCATTCATATACAAAAACTGAAGAAAAGAGACAATAAATTCAAGATCAACAATATGCAGACGATATTCGATGGATAACAACAGACAAAAATGTTGTTAAAGAAATTATCAAGACTTTTCCAAGAAAACTAGAAGAAAGAAATCACCAAGTGAACAAAGAAAAAACTGAAATTTACACAATCAGAAAAAATGGACCAGAAGAGTGGAAAAAATGCAAGTACCTTGGTACAGCACTAGACACGATCACAGACATCAAAAGAAGAAAAGGACTTGCATACAGTGCCTTCAATACAATCAGGCCATTTTTAACAAATAAATCAACAATACGAAATAAAATCAGAAGACTAGAAGCCTTTGTCTCCACCATATTCCTATACAATTCCGATTTTTGGACACTTACGAAAGAATTAGAAAACAAGATCGATGTGCAACAACGAATATTTTTGAGAACATGTCTAGGAATAACAAAGATGGATAAAATTTCGAACGAAGAATTATACAAACAAACAAATACAAGACCGTGGAGCAACATCATTAAAGAGAGACGACTGAGATTCCTGGGACACATACTGAGACTTGACCCACAAACACCTGCTAGAAAAGCTCTAGAAGAACATCAAAAACCAGCAAAAAAAGATCCTGGAAGACCTAAAACGACCTGGTGGAAGACAATATCAACAGACCTAGGCATGCCCATAAATATGATGCAAAATAACATTGAACATTTAATTGACATTGCAGAAGACAGAAATAGCTGGAGTGCATTGGTTAGGAGTGCCGTGTCTCACTGATGGACAAGCGTTACAGAAGAAGAAAGAAGAAGAAGAAGTGACCCCCCCCCCGAAAAAGAATTTTTTTTTTTCCTTGACTTGTTATATCATATGTCTAGCGGAAATACTCGCTGCTCATTGGCTGACAGCCGTGCAATATTCTACGATATTGCACGCTGTTATATTGCACGCTCATTTTTTACATGTAAGAGATTGGACGGACCTGAGAGGAAGCACCACGTTTCAATGCTGCTGCAGCCACAGATTGACAAACAATTTGTGTTTTCCAATTTTAGTAAAAAGTGCACTGTACAGCAACGGAGGCAGTTAGAAAGCTGTTTTTTTTTCGGCAAAAGATGCGTCCATTAAAGGGCTAATCGAATATCAACTTTTTGTACTGCTTATGTAATTTGTTTTATCAGAATAAAGCATTAAGTAGCCGAAAAACAGCATTTTTGCCGATTTTTTGGTGATTTTATTGGGTTTAGATGTCAAAAGTCTGCTATAAAGTTTTTCAAAAAAATCGAAAATTAAGTCTATCATCAAGTACATCATTTTTGGATTCCTATAGTGTGAAATTTTTTTTGGTGAGTGAAATATTCATCCATTTCTAGTGAGATGCATTTTAAATGTGTGGTTCAAAAGAAACACAAATTGAGTCTTGCAGCAGCAACAATTTCGTTGGTTGGTTTTAAATAGTTAAAGAAAGTCACTGCACAGCAACGGAAATAGATAGAAAAAAATGATTGAAGTGGCCAAAAGATGCGTATATTAAAGGGCTAAGTAGATATCAACTTTTAGTACTGTGTGTGTTATTTGTTTAATCAGAATAAAGCAATAAGTGGCCGAAAAACAACTTTTTTTCTCCCATTTTTAAGTGACTTTGTTGAATTTAGAGGTCTTAAGTCTGCCACAAAGTTTGAGAAAAAAAAAAATTAAAGAAGACCAATCATCAAATATACCTTCTATGGATGCCAAAAGTGTGAAACATTTTTTGTGAGTGAAACAGTCATTGATATACATTTCAAACATGCAGGTCAAAGAAACACAAAAAGAGTTTTGACATCAGAATTCCGGCCCTTTTCTTAGCATTTCCCAAAAAAAACCATATGATATAACAGTTATTGCACATCACCTCGTGCAATATCAGTTTTTATGGCACCTCGGTGACTAATATTGCACTCGGGCTGCGCCCTCGTGCAATATTAGTCACCTCGGTGCCACAAAAACTGATATTGCACTCGGTGCTGTGCGATAACTGTATAATATTAGATGACTGATGCCGAAAATTGGAGTGAAATATGTGAACCTGTCTTTAATACAGCAGCATTTAAAGAAATGGCAGTGTAGCCTTCAAAAAGCTGAAAAGTGCATTAACCAACCTGAGTATAATGCCAAAGCACAATTTTTTTCTCATACTTACTCCGCTACAGCTGGCTAGGGAACTCAGGGAAGCCGTTTTGTTGCAAAAGAGCAGGCTGCTGTAGCCTGGCCAGACACGACTGCACAAGATTATTAGATTAAGATTGAGACTCTTCAGCCACAGCAATGTATATATTTGCAAAATCCTGGGACCTTTGGGAGCAATGCAGCAGCACTTAACAACTTGGTGACAAAAAAAGAATCTTTTCCCCTTTAAAATCATAACTAGTGCGCGCAAACGACGTCGGACAATCGTCTTTTGCTGATCTTTTTTACGATTGTCCGACCTGGCTCTGGCCCAGATCAGACAAAAATCCAACTGACGATTATTCAAACATTTGTTGTCAGTTCTATTGGCAATTTGAATTTGTTTCAAGTAAGCCAATCTGAAGCTCAGTAGATGGCAATTGAGTCATCTCTTGAGTTTCCTTTGACACCCAACTAACTTTAATTGTAATTTTGGATCAGAGGCAAAATGTGCCAGAAATATGGAGGCTAATTACAAAATTTTACAATTTACGTCTTGTTCCAGTGTTTTAAGCTTCAAAGTATTTCTGTTTTACTTAAGCAGATCTTACTTAAAGAGGATCAATACATTAAAAAAAAAGAATATAATGATTCAAAGTAGGAGAGACCTTTTATGACACAGAAATCTAATTTATTTTCATATTTATAAAAAGCAGAATTCTGCCTCCACTTGGTCATAGTTTGAGGCTGCATCATTTTCTCTCCCCTCATTCTAAAAAGTGGTAGACTTGATTTATGGAACTCCTATATGATGTTTAGCATTGTGAGCCTATTTTATGCCCAATTTACATAATAATTATATAAAGAATAAGAAGTTGGGCAGAGAAGTATGTTATTTTAAAATTACAGCGAAAAGAGACCACAGATCTGTCTGACCAAAGCGAAAATTGTCTGACCAGAGCTATCTCTTGGTCAGACAAAATGTCTGACCACAGTCAATTTGTTTTCGCACGCATTGATCATAACTGTGAATTCTAAGTCCGTCTTTTATAAGAATCATGTTAAATGATTTATATTTCAGATTGTGTGTCTACCTTCTGGTGCTCCAACAACAAATGTCTTCCTTACATATCTTATGTATGTGATCGATATGACGATTGTGGGGACAATTCTGATGAGCGATCATGTCAAGGTGAATTTACAATACTTCATAATTTATGTTAGTACGCTTCCCATTTGAATAGCAGTGGATAGATCCAATATGGGATTTACGAACATACTCAGCTCAATGCAATGGGTCCTTTATCTCTTTTCCATTTAATAGGCCTCATTACAGGATACACCCACTGCTCCCTTTTCTTATTCCCATAGTATCAGGTACTTCCCTTTTACCCCTACTTCCCCCATTACCCCCTCTATCTCCCACTTACCCCCTCTTTCCCCACTTATCCCCTCTTGTCCCCTGCTTCCCCCACTTGTCCCTGCTGCCCCGCATTTTGCCCCCGATTTCCCCCTACTTTGTCCCTCTTCACCCCACTTAGCTCCACTTACCCTCTACTTCCTCCATCATCCCCCACTTACCCTCTACTTCCTCTGTCATCCCCCCCATTTACCCCTTCTTCCCCCACTTGTCCCCGCTTCCCCCCAATTGCCTCGCCTTACCTCCTCCTTGCCCCCATTCCCCTCGCCTGGCCCCTCACTGCCCCCAGTAACATTTTCTTATATTTCTGTTACCCCATAGGATGGGGGTGTATCCTGTCATGTAATGAGGCCTTTTAATATCCAAGTTTTGGTTACCATTTTAAATATGACGAGCACTTAACTTTTCCAGGTTGCGAAAAGGGCAGTTTTTCATGCCAGAATGGCGACAGCACCAATCCCCAATGCATCGACCCTGTTCTAGTGTGCGACAAATCCTGTGACTGCGAAACTTGTAAAGATGAAACTGAATGTTATTACAATCGGCCTACAACAGGGCCCCAGAAGCCAAGTATGTTCCCTGTCATGTACTCTTTCACATCTACTTAGATTCAAGGAAGACTCTCGGCCAAATATATACACTCACCAGCAAAAGAAACGCAACACTTGATTTTTGCTTATAATTATGCAAAGAAATTTTTTTGGACAAAACTAATTTTATGTTGTTGATCCTTAGATCAACTAGTGTCTTTGTGCCAAAAATCATTCAGCTGTGACCATTTCCTGTCTGCCTTTTGACTTGTTTATCACATTTCAGTTTTTGTATAAAAATGTGACCTTCTCAACAAGTTACACCAAAAATAAAGGCGCCATTTTGAATAATGCCTGAAGAGATGATAAAAGCCGAAAAATTAGCACAGCAACTCCATTTTTGAATTTTACAGGACAATTTGAAATTTGGAGTTTTGCACATCTCAAAATGTAGCAGACAAATTCTCCATGGTTCAGGCCCTTAGAATAGAGCTTTGTAAATAAAATTTTCAGACAATTTTGTTATGTTGTCTAAGAATTGCCACATTTAAAAAAAAAGGAAAAATTCACAGTTAAAAACTTTTTTTTGCAGTGACAAAGGCAATATTCTTAAAATCACATTAACTAGACCCGTGTGCAATTTTAGAATAAAAAAACAATGTGGATCAAAGCGCGAGATGTTCCAGATTATTGAGTTCAGACACGGACTAAACAGATACGCCAGGAAAAGAGTTCCAGGTCCACAGTTCCAAGTAAAGTTTCTCGTTTCAGAACTGAAGTGTCATTCTGAAAAGTTCCTACAGGGGGGGCTTTAGTCTAGGATTCCAATAATTCCAGCAATTTTTGCATTATCATTTCTTTCTCTGCATGAATGTTATTAGTTAGGGAAAACATTTTTCTGCCTATTTTGGTTGGCTTACAACATGTTCTGCCTATTTTGGTGGGCTAATAACATTTTTACACAGACAGAAATAAGATTGGCAAAATTGCTGGAATTATTGGAGTCCTAGACTAAAGCCCCCCCTGTAGGAACTTTTCAGGATGACACTTCAGTTCTGAAATGAGAAACTTTACTTGGAAGTATGGACTTGGGACTTTTTTACTGGCAAGTCCATGTCTGAACTCAATAATCTGGAACATCCTGCGCTTTGATCCATATTGTTTTTTTTATTTAAAAACTGCATACGAGTCATGTTAATGTGTTTTAAGAATATTGCCCTTGTCATCGCAAAAAATTGTTTTAAACTCTGAATTTTACTTTTAAAAAAGATATGGCAATTCGTAGACAACATAACAAAATTGTCTGAAAATTTTAATTATAAAGCTCAATTCTAAGGGCCTGAACCATGGAAATTTTGTCTGCTACATTTTGAGATGTACAAAACTCCGAATTTCAAATTGTCCTGTGAAATTCAAAAATAGACTTGCTGTGCTAATTTTTCAGCTTTTATCATCTCTTCAGGCATTATTTAAAATGGCGCCTTTATTTTGGTGTAACTTGTTGGTAATTTCATATTTTATTACAACAACTGAAATGTGATAAACCAGTCAAGAGGCAGACAGGAAATGGTCACAGCTGAATGATTTTTTGCACAAAGACACTAGTTGATCTTAGGATCAATGCCATATAATCTGTTTTGTCCAAAATATTTTTTTTGCAAAATCATAGGCCAATTCAAGTGTTGCGTTTCTTTTGCTGGTGAGTGTATATCAAAAATTTTAATTACCTTGCAAAACCACGAAAGTGTAGTCCTTGATTTAGTGGTTCAAACAAAATGCATACTTACCAGCCTAAAAACAATAAGGCTATCAAAATATTATACAATAATGTTATGAACATCCAAATAATGAACAACAAACATTGGTCTTTTGTCTTTGATGTGCAGGAACAAACCAGACAGCCAAATAAGAGGTTCCACATCTAAATATGTTTGTAAAGACATTTTGTAATGCTTCAATGCATAATGCATGATTTTTTTTCTCATATTTGCTTGGCTAGCCTGCGAGAGAAGCCGTTTTGTTGCAAAAGGCCGGCTGCTGTAGCCTGGCCAGACACGACTGCACAAGCCTGGCCAGACACGACTGCACAAGATTATTAGATTAAGATCCACTGCAATGTATATATCTGCAAAATCCGGAGACCTTTGGGAGCAATGCAGCAGTACTTAACAACTTGGAAACAAATGATACATTTTTTTCCCCTTAAAAATCACGAATGCAAATGCCTCCCTGATTGTTAAATTTGTCTTTTATAAGAATGTTGTTAAATGTTTTATATTTCAGATTGTGTGTCTACCTTCTCGTGCTCCAACAACAAATGTCTTTATTGGACATCCTGGGTCTGTGATGGAGATAACAATTGTGGGGACAATTCTGATGAACGATCATGTCAAGGTGAATTTGCAATACTCCGTGATATTTGTTAGTACACCTCCCATTTGAACAGCAGTGGATAGATCCAATACGAGATTTAAAAACATACTCAGCGCAATGCAATGAATGCATCCCTGATCTCATTTCCATTTAATTAGGCCTCATGACAGGATACACCCCCGCTCCCTTTCTTATTCCTGTAATGTCACCTATTCCCCCTTTTACCCCCCACTTACACCCTCTTCCCCCACTTATCACTCTTCCCCCACTTATACCCTCTTGCCCCCTTCTACCCCCACTTGTCCCTGATTCCCCCTTTTTCCTTCTTCCATCCACTTACCCTCTACTTCCTCCGTTTCCCCCTCTACTTACCCTCTATTTCCTCCGTCTCCCCCCCACTTACCCTCTACTTCTTTCGTCTCCCGCCTACTTACCCTTCACTTCCTCCGTCTCCTCTTACTTACCCTGTACTTCCTCTTTATCCCCCCAATTACCCCTGCTTCCCCCACTTGTCCCCGCTTCCCCCCAATGCCTCGCCTTACCTCTTCCTTGCTCCCATTCCCCTCGCCTAGCCCCTCACCGCCCCCACTAACATTTTCTTATATTGATGTTACCGCATAGGATGGGGGGTGTATCCTGTCATGTAATATGGTCTTGTAATATCCAAGTTGTCACAAAAACTATTCTAAATATGACAAGCACTTAACTTTTCCAGGTTGTGAAAAAGGCAGTTTTTCATGTCAGAATGGCGACAGCAACAATCCCCAATGCATCGATCCTGTTCTAGTGTGCGACAAATCCTGTGACTGTGAAACTTGTAAAGATGAAACAGAATGTTATTACAATCTGCGTTTAACAACCACGACAACAACACCAGGGTCCAATAGGCCAAGTATGTTTTTTACAGTATATATTTCTAGAAGTGCATCAGTACAGCTGCCTAGAGCTATTCATAGAGCTGTAAGCAATCATTACTGGTACCGATCCTTCCAACACCAGTCATGTGTGCATAGGCGTACCGGGCGCGTAATTTTTTGTGGGGGGGGTGGGCGAGCGACATTTGCCCGAATTTAAAGATTAAAATTGTATATCATTTCAAATAAAATTGCCTTGAAAAAATTGATTTTCAATAGTTTTTATTTAATCATCTGCCCGAAATTTTTAGCCTTTTTGCCGGAACTTTTGGGGGGGGTGACTGCGCCTCCTACCCCCCCTCCCGTACGCCTATGCATGTGTGTATATAAAAATCATGTAGTGTCACTGGTCTGCTCTTGTTTCACTCGTTCAACATAAAATTCATAATCTTGCCTCCTTTGGCGTTCCATTTGAGCTAGCCAGTCATCTTTATCCTGCTGGCGTAATTGTCTATCTTGTGTGAGATAACTCAGAAAAGTTTGTGCCGTGATGGGTGCGTTCTGCAGGTTAGGGGCTCCTGCATTGCCAGGTGAGCCCCCGGCCGCTCCCGCGGGCGGTTGTTGTGCGGCGCCTTGGGGGGCTGCTGCTGCCCTTGGAGCCTGACCCTGGTTCGGGGCTTGCCCTCGCTGTGCCATCGTGTGTGCCGGAGGGTTAAAATGAGCCCGTTTCATATAATTCATAAGCTTGTTATTGAGTATGGATATTGTCCAACTTACAATAGTTCATGGTCACACTTAAATTCTTGATTTCAGTTCTGTTGCTTTCAACTCACGTTAGGCCACCAATGTAAATTAGGTGTGCTTTTCCACACTAGACTTCTGACTTATAGAGTCAAGGAGGGTAAATCCGTCCACTTTTGGCTAAAACTGTATTTCCAGGAAAATGGTATAAGATGCAAAAATAGAAAGGAGTACATTGGAAGGGGCATAATCTGTACTATCACCAGCAGAAAAAAAAAGTAGAATATTCAAATAATTTTTGGTGAAACCATGGCAACACAAATTAAAGGTTGGGCCTCCTAAATCCGTCCAGGTTGCTGCTAAATCCGTCCAGCCAGGTTGGTAAATCCGTCCACAGGGCACTGTACTGCACATACCTAGCATATCTTATGATTTTTTCAAGTTTTGCATTCTATTAACTTTCATAAAGGATTTTCTGTCGATATTAGAACATTTGGGTGATGATTACACTTATGATAGAAGAATTAAATAACAGAGGTTAAGTTAACTATCAAGAATTTCAATTGACTGCCTCGATCGCAATTAAAAAACCCTTTTAAGTCAATCAAGTGGTATAATTGCTAAATCTAATTCCTTTAATCAGTGTTATGCCATTTATACATATTTAAAGTAATACAAGTTCTTTTAAATACTATTTGAAGTGGGTGGACGGATTTACAATCACCCAATCAACCCAGCTTTTAAAATAATGATGGTAAATCCGTCCACTTTTATTTCCATAATATCTTTTTTCCAAGTGTTGGAATTCAGTTATTTAAGAAATCCAATAAGAATAATACAATTCCTCGTCTCATACAACAATTCTTCACCTTTAATAATTTTTTTATTCATGGAAATAAGCCAGCAAGAGCAGCTACCTGCATCTGACAAAATGGCTGTGATGACGTCACAGGATTTCATTGTATTCTGTCTTCAGGTTTTAAATGGACTTGAAATACCATTTAAAATGCTGTCATCACAATAAAAACGGCAAAATTAGTTAAAAACGAGTTTCTCTCGCTTTTAAAACTCAAACAACTGTAAAAGGTATATTTGTATGCACACAGTAGGGAGTGGACGGATTTACCCTCCTGGACGGATTTACCATCATTGACTCTATATGTGTTTCCCAACGATACGTTCCTAAGATATAAAGCCAGGCTAATTCACTGACTCTGCTAATTCCAATCAGGTTTGATATATATAAAGTTTCACAAGGCAGAGATGTGGTTCCAACAAGTTTCAATCCAATACTGGCATTTATTGTGCACATTTCTGGCACCCAAGATCAGTCATGCATTCAGTCATACAAAAATGGTGGCCACACGTATCCCCCTCTGCTCTATGGGCAGTTACAGTCTTTAGGGTGGTCCACCAGCAAACAATTCCCCTTACAATCAATAGGGGTCAATAGTTGACTCTTTTATCTAACAAATTGCAAAATGAGCCCTTATGCAAAAGCTAGTCTTTGTTCGGGTTTGTGGGTGTTTGCCCACAGATTGCCAATTCAAATTAAAGGAGAAAATTGGCCTGGCTGGTCAATTTACATCCAGGCTACACATTCCAGGAGGAGGCACTTCTATAGAAGTCAGTACAATAGCCCCCAGTAATTCTATAGATAAAAGAGCATTCCAGACAGCTCACAGGTGCAATCCACTTAAGTCTCTGAGCAATCAGCTCTTTGTGTGGGCCCACACTGGCTAGGTGCATAAACAATTCCATTCCCCAATTACAGTGACCCTCCCCCTTGAGTTAAGTCTAAGCCCCATCATAAATATGCAATTACAGTACAACCCAAAATAAAGTACAATTACCCCAGCAGGAAAGAGGAATCAGCCACTACTTTACCCTTTCACACCTTTTGACTACCTCTGAATCACTTCCTACTTTTACCTACTTGAAACTACCTTTTACAATTACATTAAAATCACATTTAAACAATACCAATTTTAACTCAATCACCCCCATTGTGTTTGATTTACATGATATTTTGCACCTGTGCTAATTGCAGTTACATTGGTAGCTGTCTAAATAGAGTTCTTAATGTAGGCTAAGGTTGTTGTAAGGAGTCAAAGGGAGTTGTAAGGAGATTTGGGGTGGAGAGGAGAAAAGAGGGCAAAATAGGTAAACAGAGGTCTTCTGACAGAAAATTTTCTTACTTTATTTTGGTTTGTACTGTATATAACCTACAAGCTGTGGTCAGCTTGGCTTGGAGTCAAATATTGTGAGTCTGAAATCCATGCAAAAGTTAGGCAATCTGTGGGGCTTTAGTGTTGAGGGGGCATAGCAATGACAATACCATATAGATAATTAGAAGGTAGGCTTAATCAGTTATGATTATGATAATTATGATCATATAGTTTACAAGACGATTCAAACAGGATGTATGCAGCATCTAGAGCGATTCGATCCATGAAATACACAGAAAAACTCATCATCCAAGGAGAACATGGGCTCACAACTAACCAAAATGACTGTGTAGAAGTACTAACTGCACACTTCTCCTCTGTATTCAAAACAGACACAGCAGTCCCCATTCCACATATTCCTCCCGTTCCCATGACATGCCCCTTTACATCAACAGAAGTGAAGAAAGCCGTAAAATCAATGAAGAACAACAGAAGTGCAGGCTGTGACCAAATTAAAGCAGAACTTATCAAGTATGGAACAAAAGAAATACAGTACAACCATCTTAAAATGGCTCAACATAGTGATCCGTAGTGATCCAGAGCGGTCTGGATAAAGAGTGATCTGTAGTGATCTGAGATGATATAACTCTATCTGTAGTGATCTACAAATCCGCTTTTAGTGAAAATCAGTCATGTCAATTATTTAGGATTATAAGTCAAAGAACAGATAAAATCCATCTAACAATTGAACACAGTGATTAAGGAAACATACATGTATCCATTAGATATTTGGTACAGAAAAGTGAATTTATTAATATTAATTTTGATTAATAGATGCAGATCACAACAGATCACTCCAGATCGATCACTCCATATCAACCAAGATTGCCATGGATCACTACAGATCGATAGATAAGTGTCGATCCAAACTGACGAGCCATTTTATGATGGTTGTACTGTATTTGAGGAGATTGCGACCCTCCTCAATCTTATGGCAAAAACAGGCGAATACCCCAAAGAGTTGAAGAAGGAGTCCTTGTACCACTACCGAAACCGAACAAGCCCAAAGGACCTCCAGGCAATTGCAGACCCGTAATACTGCTATCCACAATCCGAAAAATCCTAGCAGTCATCATGATACGCAGAACATTAGATAAATTAAATTCAAAAATACCAAAGACACAAGCAGCCTATCTACCAGGAAGAGGTACAACAGAACAAGTATTTTCTATCAAAATGCTTGCCGATAAAGCACTCGCATCGAGTGACTATGAAATTAACGTTTTACTACTAGACATGTCCAAAGCATTCGATACCATCAGAAGAGACACTCTAATCAAAGACTTAAGCACAGTTCTAGATCCTGATGAATTACACATGTTTTATCTGTTATTACACGATGTTGAAATTTCGATAAAAATTGAAGAAACGTCCAGAAAACCTTTCATCACAAACATTGGTTCTCCACAAGGAGACTCAGCCAGTGCGTACTTATTTATCTTCTTCCTGGCCATTAGTCTACAGCAAAGAAAATTTCCAACAGCATTACAAGATCACAATTATTCTCTTCCATCACAAAACGAAACGATAACACCTGCACCATCATCAGATCATTCATATACAAAAACTGATGAAAAGAGACAATAAATTCAAGATCAACAATATGCAGACGATATTGGATGGATAACAACAGACAAAAATGTTGTTAAAGAAATTATCAAGACTTTTCCAAGAAAACCAGAAGAAAGAAATCACCAAGTGAACAAAGAAAAAACTGAAATTTACACAATCAGAAAAAATGGACCAGAAGAGTGGAAAAAATGCAAGTACCTTGGTACAGCACTAGACACGATCACAGACATCAAAAGAAGAAAAGGACTTGCATACAGTGCCTTCAATACGATCAGGCCATTTTTAACAAATAAATCAACAATACGAAATAAAATCAGAAGACTAGAAGCCTTTGTCTCCACCATATTCCTATACAATTCCGAACTTTGGACACTTACGAAAGAATTAGAAAACAAGATCGATGTGCAACAGCGAATATTTTTGAGAACATGTCTAGGAATAACAAAGATGGATAAAATTTCGAACGAAGAATTATACAAACAAACAAATACAAGACCGTGGAGCAACATCATTAAAGAGAGACGACTGAGATTCCTGGGACACATACTGAGACTTGACCCACAAACACCTGCTAGAAAAGCTCTAGAAGAACATCAAAAACCAGCAAAAAAAGATCCTGGAAGACCTAAAACGACCTGGTGGAAGACAATATCAACAGACCTAGGCATGCCCATAAATATGATGCAAAATAACATTGAACATTTAATTGACATTGCAGAAGACAGAAATAGCTGGAGTGCATTGGTGAGGAGTGCCGTGTCTCACTGACGGACAAGCGTTACAGAAGAAGAAAGAAGAAGAAGAAGTGACCCCCCCCCCCGAAAAAGACATTTTTTTTGCCTTGACTTGTTATATTAGATGACTGATGCCAAAAATTGGAGTGAAATATGTGAACCTGTCTTTAATACAGCAGCATTTAAAGAAATGGCAGTGTAGCCTTCAAAAAGCTGAAAAGTGCATTAACCAACCTGAGTATAATGCCAAAGCACAATTTTTTTCTCATACTTACTCCGCTACAGCTGGCTAGGGAACTCAGGGAAGCCGTTTTGTTGCAAAAGAGCAGGCTGCTGTAGCCTGGCCAGACACGACTGCACAAGATTATTAGATTAAGATTGAGACTCTTCAGCCACAGCAATGTATATATTTGCAAAATCCTGGGACCTTTGGGAGCAATGCAGCAGCACTTAACAACTTGGTGACAAAAAAAGAATCTTTCACCCTTTAAAATCATAACTAGTGCGCGCAAACGACGTCGGACAATCGTCTTTTGCTGATCTTTTTTACGATTGTCCGACCTGGCTCTGGCCCAGATCAGACAAAAATCCAACTGACGATTATTCAAACATTTGTTGTCAGTTCTATTGGCAATTTGAATTTGTTTCAAGTAAGCCAATCTGAAGCTCAGCAGATGGCAATTGAGTCATTTCTTGAGTTTCCTTTGGCACCCGACTAACTTTAATTGTAATTTTGGATCAGAGGCAAAATGTGCCAGAAATATGGAGGCTAATTACAAAATTTTACAATTTACATCTTGTTCCAGTGTTTTAAGCTTCAAAGTATTTCTGTTTTACTTAAGCAGATCTTACTTAAAGAGGATCAATACATTAAAAAAAAAGAATATATATAATGATTCAAAGTAGGAGAGACCTTTTATGACACAGAAATCTAATTTTTATAAAAAGCAGAATTCTGCCTCTACTTCCTCTGTCATCCCCCCCCATTTACCCCTTCTTCCCCCACTTGTCCCCGCTTCCCCCAATTGCCTCGCCTTACCTCCTCCTTGCCCCCATTCCCCTCGCCTGGCCCCTCACTGCCCCCAGTAACATTTTCTTATATTTCTGTTACCCCATAGGATGGGGGTGTATCCTGTCATGTAATGAGGCCTTTTAATATCCAAGTTTTGGTTACCATTTTAAATATGACGAGCACTTAACTTTTCCAGGTTGCGAAAACGGCAGTTTTTCATGCCAGAATGGCGACAGCACCAATCCCCAATGCATCGACCCTGTTCTAGTGTGCGACAAATCCTGTGACTGCGAAACTTGTAAAGATGAAACTGAATGTTATTACAATCTGCCTACAACAGGGCCCCAGAAGCCAAGTATGTTCCCTGTCATGTACTCTTTCACATCTACTTAGATTCAAGGAAGACTCTCGGCCAAATATATATATCAAAAATTTTAATTACCTTGCAAAACCACGAAAGTGTAGTCCTTGTTTTAGTGGTTCAAACAAAATGCATACTTACCAGCCTAAAAACTATAAGGCTATCAAAATATTATACAATAATGTTATGAACATCCAAATAATGAACAACAAACATTGGTCTTTTGTCTTTGATGTGCAGGAACAAACCAGACAGCCAAATAAGAGGTTCCACATCTAAATATGTTTGTAAAGACATTTTGTAATGCTTCTATGCATAATGCATGATTTTTTTTCTCATATTTGCTTGGCTAGCCGGCGAGAGAAGCCGTTTTATTGCAAAAGGCCGGCTGCTGTAGCCTGGCCAGACACGACTGCACAAGCCTGGCCAGACACGACTGCACAACTCCAGTGACTTAATGTAAAAATTAAGGCAAAAATTGCCAAAATTCCAAGTTATTTAATTCCCTGTGATGTTTTAAGCCACAGAATGATTATTTTTAGAAAATATACATGAAAATTAATAAGTTTTGTCTCGCGCTAGAAATATATTTGCCTTCATGCCATTTCAGGGAATTATAGGCCTATAAATAGCCTATAAATAGCCATATTTGGCACATATCCCTGGCGCCACCCTATGGCAACAGCTATAACAAAACTAATTTTTAATATTGTTTTCTAAGGCCTAAAAAATCAATTTTATGGAAGGACAATTTTGAGATAGCCCCATATTGGGTTGAAAATAGCCAAAAACTGGTTTTCCCGCCAAAATTTCAGCCTCATTTTTGGCGGGAAAACAACATTTTGCCTGTTTTTAGCCAAAAAAAGGGCTATCTCAAAATTGTCCCTCAAGATAATTGTTTTTGGAGGCCTCAGAAAACAATATTAAAAGTTAGTTTGGTTATAGCTGTTGCCATAGCGTGGCTCCAGACGTGGGTGCCAAATATGGCTATTTATAGGCTATTTATAGGCCTATAATTGACTGAAATTGAGTGAAAGCACAAATATTTCCAGCCTGAGACAAAAAATGTTATTTTTCATGAATATTTGAAGAAATTATTATTTTGTGCCTTTAAAGTTTACAGAAAATTGAGTTATTCAGATTTATGATAATTTTGCCTAAATTTTTACATTAACTCACTGGAGAAGATTATTAGATTAAGATCCACTGCAATGTATATATTTGCAAAATCCGGAGACCTTTGGGAGCAATGCAGCAGTACTTAACAACTTGGAAACAAATGATACATTTTTTTCCCCTTGAAAATCACGAATGCAAATGCCTCCCTGATTGTTAAATTTGTCTTTTATAAGAATGTTGTTAAATGTTTTATATTTCAGATTGTGTGTCTACCTTCTCGTGCTCCAACAACAAATGTCTTTATTGGACATCCAGGGTCTGTGATGGAGATAACAATTGTGGGGACAATTCTGATGAACGATCATGTCAAGGTGAATTTGCAATACTCCGTAATATTTGTTAGTACACCTCCCATTTGAACAGCAGTGGATAGATCCAATACGAGATTTAAAAACATACTCAGCGCAATGCAATGAATGCATCCCTGATCTCATTTCCATTTAATTAGGCCTCATGACAGGATACACCCCCGCTCCCTTTCTTATTCCTGTAATGTCACCTATTCCCCCTTTTACCCCCCACTTACACCCTCTTCCCCCACTTATCACTCTTCCCCCACTTATACCCTCTTGCCCCCTTCTACCCCCACTTGTCCCTGATTCCCCCTTTTTCCTTCTTCCATCCACTTACCCTCTACTTCCTCCGTTTCCCCCTCTACTTACCCTCTATTTCCTCCGTCTCCCCCCACTTACCCTCTACTTCTTTCGTCTCCCGCCTACTTACCCTTCACTTCCTCCGTCTCCTCTTACTTACCCTGTACTTCCTCTTTATCCCCCAATTACCCCTGCTTCCCCCACTTGTCCCCGCTTCCCCCCAATGCCTCGCCTTACCTCTTCCTTGCTCCCATTCCCCTCGCCTAGCCCCTCACTGCCTCCAATAACATTTTCTTATATTGATGTTACCGCATAGAATGGGGGGTGTATCCTGTCATGTAATATGGCCTTTTAATATCAAAGTTGTCACAAAAACTATTCTAAATATTACAAGCACTTAACTTTTCCAGGTTGTGAAAAAGGCAGTTTTTCATGTCAGAATGGCGACAGCAACAATCCCCAATGCATCGATCCTGTTCTAGTGTGCGACAAATCCTGTGACTGCGAAACTTGTAAAGATGAAACAGAATGTTATTACAATCTGCGTTTAACAACCACGATAACAACACCAGGGTCCAATAGGCCAAGTATGTTTTTTACAGTATATATTTCTAGAAGTGCATCAGTACAGCTGCCTAGAGCTATTCATAGAGCTGTAAGCAATCATTACTGGTACCGATCCTTCCAACACCAGTCATGTGTGCATAGGCGTACCAGGCGCGTAATTTTTTGTGGGGGGGGGGGCGAGCGACATTTGCCCGAATTTAAAGATTAAAATTGTATATCATTTCAAATGAAATTGCCTGGAAAAAATTGATTTTCAATAGTTTTTATTTAATCATCTGCCCGAAATTTTTAGCCTTTTTGCCGGAACTTTTGGGGGGGTGACTGCACCTCCTGCCCCCCCTCCCGTACGCCTATGCATGTGTGTATATAAAAATCATGTAGTGATCAAGCTGATCCAGAGCGTGTCATTGATGTTTTGTTTCTTACCGTTGTAGATTTTGCAAAGTTGAATGATATCGTAAACTTCAGTAAAAAAAATGTTTTAGTAATCCTTTTTGAAATATCTTAAACACTTTAAAAAACATGTATGAATTAATTTTTTTACCTTAGACTTCTTGAAACTTTTTTTTTCTGACATTATTTATAAGACTAAATTTTACGACATGTCAGTTCACGCCAGAAGGCCCTTGGTGACAGTGGCGCTCCCAACATTAGTGATCTGCCATCAGTGCTGATTAGGAGATGCCAATTGCATGATAATGGCAATATCTTCGCTTCTAATTAAGATACAGTGTATCTTAAAAAATAAAACAGATTTCAGCTTCTCTCTCTAAGCTCTAAAAGAGTGGGCCCATTCCAGGCTTACTAAAATTTTATAGACAGAACAGAGCCACCGGCTCACCTATTGAAGCGAGGTGTCTCGTCCCTTATGGCAAACATGCGAGGAGTGAACCAGATGGTTCAATCAAAAATAGTGATTCAGACATCCCATTATATGATCCTGGCACTTTTTTCTCATCACGCGTGACTACCAAAAATTTTAGAAAAAAAAAATTACCAAAACACAAGAAATAGTTACGCCTTCTATAGCCTCAAAATGGTTATAAAAATTAAGTTGCTTTTCATGGTGTGTTCTGAACTGTAAAATTACCATTTAAGGATGAAGATTTGGTACTGATCAAAATGATACTATTTCTTATACTTGACGTTATTTGTCTTTTGCAGGTGGTACCACTATGGTTGTTTCCATAGTAGTCTTTGTTTGTGTAGTTTTCCTCCTGGTCATGATAACAGTGTGTGCACAGAAATATAGATCACAGAAGAGGACACCTTCTCTTGATTCAACTAACACCAATTTGGCATATGTCACCACTGAACAGCAACTACAGGAGCAATATCAACCCGAAATGGACTTTCCTCCAGAATATGAGACTGTCAACGACGGTCCAGTCTTTTCTGTTTCTCCGTCACTCTTTTCCTATGACAGCAATGACGGACTGCCGACATACAATGAAGTCAATGTACCCTTGTCGGACCATCAATTACATGGAGAAGTGAACGCATCAATGGCAAATGAAGAAGAGATTGAACCACCCCCACCATCTTATGACACTGTTGCTGACGTTTTCAACACAAATATCGCAAGCACAGAATCGAGTAGTACTGATGGAGAATCTGTGAGATTCGGACGATCCAGTTCATGCTATTCTAATACAGCGTCACATGATTTGTAAATACATCCAGGACAGGCCAATATTGATTTATTGATTGAATTTGAAAAACTAAATGAAACCTTTTTAATCAAAGACTAATCTGTTCTGTATTGATTAAGTTTCAGGTGAACAAAGATTTATCTTATATAGCATATTATATTGATACATATTCACATTTATTACATGAATCTTGTAGCAAACCAAGATGGGATTGTTGAATATTGTAGAATTAGCATGAGATGATTAAAAAATAATAATGTGCATTGATCGACCCTAAAAGGGATCCATGCAAAGAATGAGCATAAAACTTTAGGGGGTATCATTTTTATTTGCATTTTCCAACGTAACTGATACCCCTTCCCCATACGCAGTCATAAATTCCGAATCAGTCTTTTAAATTGATATCCTATTTTTCTGGCAAGAGGCCGTCCTTTGTTGTAATGATTGTTTTAAACTTGTTTGTTTTTAACGCCTCTGCAGCACCTTATTGGGCTATATCGAGGGTTGTTTTAAACAAGACAGCACTGAATATTTACTGATGTTTTTTAAATAATGTATTTTCATATATTCAGAGGTTTTTACATAAGATTTTAAGCCATGTGTATTTTTGAAACATGAATAAAAGTATTTTATATTTTACACATTTTGCTTTTATCATTTTATACTCCTTTTTAATTAGTTATACATCAATTTTTCTGTTTACAAAATGTCACCCCGATGTTAGTGTCAATTCAGCAACATCCACTTTTACAATTTCTGGTTGGTCTCTTGCAATAGCCTGCAAGTTAAGGGTTTATTTTTGAAAGTACTTGTTTACTTGTTGAAATGAACAGGTATTTATGTGGCCATGGTTGATCAGCACCTTTGTGGATGATGGAAGTTTTCAATTTCAGATGAAGTAAAAATAAAATCCTGTCATAACCCCTTCATTTAGGATGAATCTAGATCTCAGTCATCTTTCTTTGCATTCACAGAAGAACTTTTTTTTTTCCAAAAAGTGTTCAAAGTCAACCTCTCCAAATTCGCCCCATTTTACAGTACGGGAAATTATCTGAGAAAAGTGTCAAGAATGTATTGACTCAAGATTGAAGAATTTTATTTTTCCACAAAATTTCATGATTACATTTTTGTATACAGTTTTGAACAATTATCAACAAGGATTTGTGACAGAAGCAGCTCTAGTTGAACACATGATGTGTAATTAAGATGAATTATGTGGAACAGGATGACATAATCTAAAACAATTTCTTGTCGCCAGCGAGATGCCAACCTGGGAAGTATGGCAAGATCCAGACAAGATATATAAAAATAGTAGATTATTATCAATTCTGTTATAAAATGTTAGAATTTGTTACATATGTTTATATATTCTTACATGATAAAGTTTTTTGCTTATTGACATTCCATCCATACTTCTAGTCCAAGAATATACTGAGGACAAGACAAACAATCTTTCCTTTCATAACTATCCTGCTTTTTAATGTCAGCTTAAGAAAGTTGCTTATATCTCTCTTCACATCTAATATGAATCCACTCATCTGCAGGCTATTTGCAGGAAGAATGTTTTAACTGTGATCAAATAAAGGAATTTTTTTATGCAGTACATATACACCATTGCCTATAGACATGGAATACTTCAACATTCTCCATTGAAATTGATAACTTTAGCAACTTCTGTTGGAGCACATGATGGTGTGATTCAATGGTAACTACTTCCAATGTCTGCTAAAGGGAAGAACATATTCTCGTGTAAAATGCATGCTGCAGTGTTAGATCCAGGAAAACTTACAACAGCACGAAATATGGAAATTCAGGGGGTTTTTTAGGGGGAGGTGCATTCAACCAAAAATTTTAATTCTTGTAAAAGATGTAGTTCGGCTTTCAAAGAGTGATTAGAGAAGATGACTTGACCTTTACAATAGACCTTGCTTGCATTCACACTCTGAAACTCACTTTTGTTTTACACTTTTTTTCCAAAAAAGTATTCCATATTTATGAGCAGGAGTGTAGAATATAAAACAAATAGCAGACTCAACCCATTTACCTTGCAGTTGCTGAACCTGAAATAGTTTTTTTATTCAGAAGTCATCAACAAATTCAACCAGGTATTCATTGATTCCAATAATCTGCTGAATAAACTTAAAGTGTAATTGGATCAGCCATGTAGTTTCAGAGGGAATGATTTTTTTCTTGGTGGTTTTCCCTTGGTCATTTGTGAGGAAAAACATTTAAAATTATCCCAGGTATATTATCTTAAATCTAATATGATTGTCTCAGTTTTCAGATATATCTATGCTAAATATTTAAAATGATTGTCTCAGTTTTCGAATGTTAAATATTTAAAATGATTGTCTCAGTTTCCGGATGTTAAATATTTAAAGTGATTGTCTCAGTTTCAGATGTTCAATATTTAAAACTATTTAAAATAATTGTCTCAGTTTTCAGATTTTTGATGTATAACACACACAAGTAGTGCTCCTACTTGATGGATTTTATTTTAAAGATATTCTTAATTCATCAATTTATTATTTTCAGTTAATTCCTAGATGTTCGAAATAACAGACAGCCATGTAATCAACAACTTTTGCCTAGACGCAAAAGTTGTTGATTACATGGCTATGCTTTACTGAGTCATGAATCTTGCTTAATGCTTAAGACCTGCTGTTAATTATCAAATTATTCAATGCAATTAAACTAATACAGATTAAAACTATTACTCAAAACTGCATTGCTGTACAAACAGACAACTTCTGACGGACTCGTAGCTCTCCGACCATTGTGAATGTTAATTAAAAAATGTAAAATTAAATTGACAACAAATGACAACAAACTTGAAGGATATTTGTATACATCAGAAGTATGGCAATATTTTTAAAACTGTCACTGAAATATACAATAATTATCAAAATTTGTTAAATTTGCTGACTTGACAATATAATACATTTATATTCAGTGAATTATATTGCATATTGACATTTCAGACTCGGAGAGCAACATTCAAAAGATCAGTGTCTTACGACCCAAGTTACAGTTACTCCAGCTACACAACACCCGACTATGATTCCTACTCCAGCTATCCAAGCTACGGTTCTTACTCCAGCTACGACTCCAGCTATGAGATGTACTCCTCCTACACAACACCCAACTATGATTCTCACTCAACATTTAGAAGATCAGTGTATTACGACCCAAGCTACCACAGTTACGCCACAACACTCGACTATGATTCTTACTCCAGCTACTCAAGCAGCTATCATTACTCCAGCTACTCCAGCTACAATTCTTACTCCAGCTACGGAATGTCCTTCAGTTACGCCACAACAGCTGAATACTCATTTTAAACTAAATTTTGAGAAAGCAGCTTTGAACATGTCAACAGCTTTTTGATTCACACCCTAGTTGTTGGCAGCACAATGAAAAACATTGAAATAAAAGGAATTGCTTTTCAGATTCAGGATGTTCTTTTAGTTGAATCATTATTTCACAGATACAAGTTTACAAATTTGATATTTAAATGTAGAGATTTATCATATCAGATATGTAAAAAAAATCATTGCAAATATCATATCAGTTGAAAAATCATTCACATTTAATGAGAAGGTCCTCATGCTGGAATGATAGCCATAGACGTCATGATTAAGAGACTCACTCGCCTATATGTTTATCAACATTATTGTTAAATATTGAGAACCCTAGAATATAATCTTAAATTCTTTAGCTGAGATACTGCCATACATGCAGTTGGCAATGCACATAGAACAATGAGGTGGGAGTTTCAATGCTATAACTGAGTTCCATTTGCTTGGCCACTTTTGGGCATGTTTTACACAATATGGCTCCTTGGCCTAAATTTATTGGTTTTAATCACCTGTTGTGAACCTCAGATCACTAGAGTCCAAACTTGACAAACATTTTAATTACATAAGTATAAGAATAGCTGTGGGACCGTGAAAATAAGAAATGACAAGAAAAGAAATGACCAGGAAGAAAAAATAATGTGCAAGCACTTTAAGCAGCACAGACAGTGCATGGTTCCAACACAGGCACACCAGTCACCGATATATACTGAGGAGGAGAAGAAGACGAAGAAGGCATGGTTGACCTTTGATCCATAAAAGCCAGTCCATTTTAGTTTCTTTATAATTTTTTCCATTACAGAAGGGCACCAAAGGTGACTGGTCGACATTAAAAAACCTATACAGAGAATGTAGAGTAAATTTGAATGAGATTGGTGAAAGAGAGTGACCTCCAGAGTGCTAACGAGATTGCATGAAATTCTTGAGGTTAGAGCAACTGTGCTGCTAATAATAAAAATCAAGCAAGAGATGGTCTGACAAGATATGACAAGACATGAAATAGACAAGAAAAATCAGGAGGGGACAACATATCTTTATCAAAATCTTATTATCATTTCTACATCTTTACTCATTAGTCGTAAACTTAGATAAAAGAACTGAATCGATATCTGCATTCTGTTTGCTACTTGTTTAGACAACCACTAGGTTAGTTATCAGTTGATATCAACAGCTTGGCTAAGCATTTTTATGCCCTACATAATAACGTGACAAGTGATAATTCTATGTTGGATTAATTGGAGAATTAGAATGGACAAAATTATGTTTTATTATAATCTTTATTTCTTAATGATTGTTGTTTATTCAGGAACAGTCTTTGGTGCTTCGGGTAAGTTCCTTTAAACCTTCATTATGCTGTATCGTCTTTTCTGGCTTTGGAGGAAGCCATTTAGCTATATTGACATGGCATTGCTTGTTGAACCTGTCCCAAATAACCTTACTGCTTTCAGAGAGGACTAATCTTAATCAGTGTAGTATTCATAGGCATATGGGGGGAAGGGGGGCAGGGGGGGCAGTCATCCCCCCCCCCAAAGTTTGGGAAACGTTAAGTTTCGGGCAAAACGGCTTCTAAATTCGGGCAGATGATTGAATAAAAACTATTGAAAATTAATGACATCGAGGCAATTTCATTAGAAATGTAATTAAATTTAGATCTAGACATTTGGGCAAATGTCGCTCGCCCCCCCCCCCAAAAAAAATAACGTTCGCCGTATGAATATGGATGCAATGTTGACAGTCTCAGTAGATATTTTGTGTCATTGCCTTTGTGGAAATCAGTCTCCCAGTATAAAAGTATTCACCATAAAAACAGTCGTTGTAGTGCCACAGTGGTGTAGGGTATACTGGGGCTAGTTGACACAAATTATGTTTTATTCAAGTTGAACTGCCTCTGAGAAGTTTCCAGATTTAAATGTAAACTTCCAACGCAGCAACAGTATCGTATTTCTTGAGAAAATTTTTATTCAACTTTCATTCTGATCTATTGTTACCTTGACATACAGTTGACAAAAAACGAGTGTTTACAGAAAAGCTTAGGGTGGCCATCAATGACTTCAAAACAAGCCCTATCAAACACTTTGAAATACCTAGGTTGTCAACTTGTCATTGAGCAACTTGTTACCTCATTGATACTCAGTTGGTCACTCATTTCAGATATAGGCTATTACATATAAAATTACAAGAGAAAAAAATGTAACAAATTGTCTGGTGAATTACAAAGTGTTGAGATCCCAGAACCTGACTTGGCAAAGGGCAGGGGAATGATACCAAAACAAACCAGAGTCAGGTGTAAGGAAGTGTGAGACTTAGGACTCACATGTGATGCTAAGGCCTTTAAGGATGTCCAACCTTCCATCTCCTCCCACACAAGACACTGGAATGGTAATCTAAGAACTAGAGCTTCTGGGTAGAGACCTGACGGTCACAAAATGAGTACTACATAGAATATATGACCTCATAAATTGCTTATGACTCATAGGCGTGCGGGACAGGCGTTTCGTGGGGGGCTGTCGCTATTTTGCCCTGAAATTTCAACATGGCACGGATGTGACCAGGGCAGTGGATCTGCCCTGATTGGTCAGGATTTGCCCTGATATATATGCCATTTGCCCTGATACCAGAGGGGGCTGCAGCCCCCCCCGACCCCCCGTGAAGTACGCCTATTTAATATGACTCATAGAGTTTAATATGGCATGTATAGGGCTATGACCTTAGAAGGAACATTCCATTCCAATAATGTAATAACTCGTTTTTTGTCTTCAATGTACTGCAATACTATTTCAGAATGTCAACCAGGAACATTTCTCTGTCCCAAGGGCAATGGTACGGACTATAAGTGTCTCGATGCTGAGTTAGTATGTGACGAATTCTGTGACTGTGATACTTGTGAAGATGAGAAAGAATGTTATTATGACAAACCAACAACAACAGCATCGCCAACAGCACAGAGACATGTGAAGCCAGGTAAGGTTGAATTTCAAATATCTGCAGACTTATAAATGTATATTGTATCTCGACTAAACTCATGTCTTTATGTGCCCTCGTTACACCATCACCATTGTTTTGCAATCAACATTGCGCGTTTACGAAACGAGTCTTTCATTGTAAAATATATATGGGTTATTCTCAGATCTCGGGGCTATTTCACTCCAGTGCCATGACATAAATTTGAATGGAATTGATATCTGTAGTATCACTCTACATCTGTTATCCATATTTCTATTGAGAACCACTGTATATGGAACTAAAACTAATTTTTTAGAGGCGATGCATCAGCCCATCGCTGATATAGTCTTAGTGATTCTATATATAGCCACTCGCCTCTGTATAGATGGCCACAGGCCTCCCGACAGGAGGCTTTTTCTAAGATTCAAGAATCAGTCTGTGAAACTTCGTCATCAGAACTGATGGTCAGCGTCGTAGTAAAATGCGGGCGGGCCAAACTTGCGGAACGGCGGGATTTCGCAATAAAACGCGGATTCGCAGGTACGGGACGGCACGCTTTTTGCGGGATCGGCGTAAAAAATATGCAGATGAGGTCTAATTTGCTGAACAAGCTGAATTTGCTTTAAAAATCGCCTCTATTTTTTTTTTGAAAAAATTTTCTTGTTAGACCTTTGTTTGACGCATCATGTCCAGTCATCTTTGCATGATTCATGAGAATATAAAATCTAATTAATATCTAGTTCCCATTTAATCTTTTTTTTCTTATCGTTTCATTCATTTAAGTGATGTAAAAGACATTTCACATTTTGTGTCCACTCCGTTACGTGCCAAAGCTCTCTTTTTTTTAGCAATTTCCACTAAATCTCTACTGCCACACATGTACAATGTCACTTTGCAGACTTTAGTAAACAGGTATTAAATAAACAAGAGCAGGTATTGTCTCCATATCTCCCACCTCCTACTCATCGACCTATGCCCACCAAAGTTATTAATGATAGTATTTTAATTATGCCAAATATTTCCACCAGGGGTGCAATCATGCAAACATGCATGTGGTGACCCCTGTGGGTGAACTTTGCCTTCCAAAATAAACATGGCTGCAGGCAAAAAGCACAGAAACCCCACAGACAAATTTATTTGGGATATGGAACTGGTTATGATATTATGGATTTAAGGTAACATTTGACAAGTTTAGGGGGGTCTATGAATGTTGGGAGAGGATGAGCATTATACATGGTGTGGTGTATGAGATATTTGTCGGACACCATGACATGAGGATTGAAACTAAGATCCCCCATCGTATGGCAATTTATTCCTCTTCCTGGTAGATGGCAGGGCAGTCAGGAGTTTGTTTATGTCCCTCCCTCTTCGGAGCAGAGGGAAAACAAAACCAAACTCTCATATTTTCATTGTTTACACTTTACAACACTGCAATTACTGTGAAAAAAGTCCTGAGGTGACCTCAGATACAAAAAATATAAGATCCTCAATGCCAATCACTGATGAGGAATAACGATACTGTTTGTCATGTTTGTCATTTTCATCACATTTGATACCTTTTCCAGCATGCACTTCTCAATTCTGGTGCGCCACCAATAAATGTGTCATAACTTCCCGGGTCTGTGATAGAATTAATGACTGTGGAGAAAATTCAGACGAAAGATCTTGCACTGGTAAGTAAATGTAATTAGCGTGAGTGACACCATGCCATTCTAATATTAGTCTAGGCCTTACATCACACTGTCGTAGCTTATTGTTATGTACATTCGTATTGATAGATTATGATATAGCTGACCTATGCCATATCTCACTATTTTGACATAGCCTTTTAAAAAATTGATTGAGCCCAATACTCGCAGAATGATTTTTCACTTGGCATTTCACGTATATGTATATTTTGTCACTCAAGGCCATATAGCCATATCAGCTTCAGAATTTCATAATAATTGCATCCGCAGTCAATATGTATGACAATAACAAGGACAATGAAAAAAAAACACCAAATTATGACATGTACAGTTTTGGCATTTTTTCAAATTATTCATTGAATCCTTTTCAGGTTGTGAAAGTGGCAGTTTCTCGTGTAACAATGGCAATGACACACGTTCTGATTGCATCGATCCAGATCTAGTCTGTGACAAAGTGTGTGACTGTGACACTTGTGAAGATGAAAAGGAATGTTATTACGACCGACCTTCAAGACCACTAAAACCAAGTAGGATTGCCTTTTCCTTTCATATAGGAGATCATCAAAATCATGCATCGCAGTTTATGATGAAAGTTAATTCATTGGTTTTGCTTGATTACATAATTATATAACTAATAACTAAAAACATAGTATTATAAATGTGGGTCGTGCACGGTGGAAACTGGAAGGTTTGGGGTTGATATAATAATGATAATATAATATAATAAATTTCTGAGAGCAGGTGAAAAACCTCTGTTCTCAGATCTTCATAGTTAGTAATATTCTTCCGTATGGGGGTTAGTCAAGGGTGCAGCGTGTATGTACAGTAATAGCAGAAGCCTCAGTATGTACTTTTGAATTCAGAGATCATCATAATAGCCTTCGATACGTTTGATGGAAAAGGCCGCCGAAACTGCCTAAAGTAGGTTCTAATAATTTATCCCGGCCGCCAGGGCTGCCGAATAGATACAAATATAGACCTAAATGTGGCCCTAGGGTAGATCGGACTATGTTGTAGAGATACGAACAACCAAGCACGAATTTGATTTCAAGCAGTAACCACCTGTACATTGATATTTAATGTGTTATGAAGTGAGAAAGCCTTGGTGTAGAGATCAGACAGAGCCGACGGATATTATTAGCGGTGTATACTTCTGAAAAAAAATGCAAGTAACAGTTTTTCACTTTTCATCTTTGTCATTTCAGAATGCAATTCCCAGTTCTGGTGCTCTAACGATGACTGTGTATCAACTGGATTTGTTTGTAATAATAGGAATGATTGTGGTGACAGGTCAGACGAACGATCATGCAATGGTAACATTTTTCTAAAATATAATTTTGTTTTAAAAGTAAAAATACTAGCTCGAAACACGCTTTTGTGATGAATTACTGAAGAGAACACACGCAACAACAAGAAGCTTAGTGCATCAAAAATCCTTTTTGTGCAACTGACTATGACTCGTTTGATGCAAGAAACAGTATTTGGTCTTATTTTATGAAAATTTAAAATATTAATATCATTATTTTTACATAACATGTTTAATTGTAGAAAATTTCCACATGAATCTGCATGCCTAAAATTTGTCATATCAGACCAGTATTGATCAAGCCAAGAAGGAAAAAAAATCACTCCAAAGGAAAAACATAGGCTGCGCGGCAGCATACCCTCGGCTAATCAGCAGCTGACCAGGCCTTTGTACATGTTATGTAGATGAGGCGGAATTTGCTGATTCGAGCACATAAGGCTCAATCCCAGTTAAATGGGCAAATTCCAAAAAGAAAGAATATTTGAAGATTGTTGGCTGTCATTTCAAGTAGAATGATTTCAAAATTGTAGAATTTGGCAGTAATTTAGAAAACGTATGTAGAAATACAAACACATACAATGTACATATAATTTTTGATAGCAAATGGGCTAAATTCCATGTTAAAATCCTGAAAAAAGGAAAAAATAGCACGTGATGGTCACTGAGGGGTTTCATATAAATCAATTGCTGTGTCACCAATTTTGCAGGTATTAACTTGTACCCAACAATAATGGCCTTCCTATAGGAAAAGTCATAAAGTTCTCCTTTTAAGATGGATAAATAAGATTTTAAGGTCATGAAGAAAAGTCACATAATTCTCGTAAATTAATATAAGATTCAGGGCCGTTTTAATCATATTAATATTTGCGGATTGTATAAATTAAGAACTTTATTAACAAGTTTGAAAAGTTAAGTTTTAGGTTCAATTTACGGTTTTGCAAAATATTGAGAACAATATTCACAGGAGGCCAAAGAAGGTAGAAAAGTGATTTTGTCGTTTTTCAATATAAATTACGTTACCATGCCCTACAGGCTAGGGTGGTCCAACATCCAATGGAAAATAATTAAAGTGTAAAATGTGGTGATGGTACCCCCTAACTTTTTTCCTTTGACCATGTGGAAGAAGTGTGCAAAATTTCAGCCAAATTGATTAATATTTAGAGGTGGCTCATCAAGGTTGAACTTTTGCTATATTTAGCATTAAAACACCTATATCTAAATAGTGAAAATTGTGTAAAATCATATTTTCCTTTCATTTGAGGCCTATTAAGGCCCTAACCAACTAAGGAAAAAGCAACATAACACTTGTTTGTATATCTTCCTATCCAGGTTAAAAAAAAAGGGATTTGTCACTTATATCATTAAAATTCTTATGTCAATTGATGTGTATTGGGCGAAAATTTGGCAAAATTTGTACACCAATATAGATTTATTAATAAATATCAAAATTTAATGGAAAGGATCACTAAATAAATGTTGTGGGATCATGACTGAGTCATGCCATACTACCTTCAATAAATTATTATAGTCCAGCATGAAAAATAGTATGGGATCTAGAGAAGGTAATTCACTAGACATCAGAAGGATTCAATGAACTGTGTAATTGAAAGCTGCCGTGACTTTTGATAGTGTGATTTTCTCAACATCTTTTCTCAATTTCTGGCCAAGTGGTATTTTGACACATGCTACAGAAACTTTTTAAAAAGAGGTGCAGGTAGCAATTCCATCTTTTTCAACTACATGTTCAACATTCAATATATACCAGTATGCAAATGACCTATTAATAATTCTTAGACGAGATCTTGGATGAATGTCTAAGTTTTATGTGCCCAGTAATTCATGCGCACCTATGGAAATTAAAGATACCCTAGAAATAATCGTGTTGGTTATGCAAAGATCCCTGCTCAAAAGTTATTAAGTACTCATAAAATCAAAGTTTGTTCTTTGATAATAGAACACAGTAAGTTGTCTTTCCCGAACAGGTATCCCTGCAAAAGATAAACTGCCTCAAACATTGTACTGTGACTGACAATAGCAGGGGAAAAATGCTTTTGGATTGTAAGAACCCCTTTCACAACTGATTGGTCTTACAAATTTAATAAGGTGTCAAACAGCTCAAACTGTATTGGGTAAACTAATCATGTTAATGTTCACATCTGAAGCTTCCGGGAGTGAGAAACTTCCAAGACTGGCTTATCTGGGGATAGGGGCCATTTAATATAATAACCAACCAAGAGCATGGGATTTACATTCTTTATCATGCTGGACTAGAACAATTTATTGAAAGTAGTATGGCATGACTCAGTCATGATCCAAAAACCTTTCCATTAAATGTTAATATTTATTTATAAATCTATCATATAATGTTGGTGTACCAATTTTTTCAGATTCTCACCCAATACACATCAATTTACATTGGAATTTTAATGATGTAAGTGACAAATCCCTTTTTTTTTATTTAATGTAGAGAGGAAGATATACACACAAGTGTTATGTTGCTTTTTCCTCATTTGGTTAGTGCCTTAATAATCCTCAAATGAAAGGAAAATGTGATTTAACACAATTTTCACTATTTAGATATAGGCGTTTTAATGCTAAATATAGCAAAACTTCAACCTTGATGAGCCACCTCTAAATATTAATCAATTTGGCTGAAATTTTGCACACTTCTTCCACATGGTCAAAGGAAAAAAGTTAGGGGGTACCATCAATGAAATTAGGACAAATATTTTTTTGGACCACCCTACTACAGGCTACAGGAAAGGCCAATAAAGGTAGAAAGCAATTATTTTGCGTTTCAGTTTGCCTTAAATGTCTGAGGTGATCTGGCAAATTTTATGAATTTGTGATAATTGTTTTTCCACTGAGAAGGGAAAAACTGTGCAAATGTGTGTAAATTTGTTCCAAACTGTGTAAATATAATTATGATACCATTTCTGATTTTAACCAGTAAAATTGCATTGGAAAGTTGAAAAATAAAACTTTAGATTAGTGGAAGATATGCCAGAAACTACTACTTTTGACAATACATGTATATGAAATATATTCAGCAATATTTTTTATTTTCGTGATGGTCACTTTTTCACTTTTTTTAGACAGCAATTTGCCCATTTAACTGGGATAAAGCCATAACTCATACAGCTATGATTCTCACAGCAATAGAGAGATCTCTTCGAGAGCTTTAAAATGATAGTTGTTACGTCTCTGAGAAAAGTACTGCACATTGATTGCCTGGACACTCTGACAACAAATATGCAGCAATGGCAGGATTCATCTGTGGTAGATTCTATGGGTGGCGAATAAGATTATGACTAACAGAAATAGTGGCTAGGCTGTCTAGTGTCTACCTATACAAACTATTTTAGTATTAACACTAAAAAGATGTATAAGCCCATAATTCATACTTTTTAAGAAAAACAAAACATTACTATTTTAAATTTAAACTTAATTTGTATCAATAACTGATCAATTTGAAAATATTAGCATGCACTAAAGTGGGTTAAATGTTGTTTAAACATGGTCATGGGGGTAACACAATAGGGGCATTACAATAGCTGAAAAGAAAAAGCAAAAGAACCATACCTGAACTGTCTATACAAAATAACACTAATGGCACTGCTGACACACAGATAACATAAAGATGTGTGTGAAGTAAAATTGTTAAATAATTACTTTTTTCTTCTTGTACAATTCTGTAACCAACCCTTTGGTTGCACATGTTACATAGCCCATAAGCCTCACATGGACTTGATAATCAAAAGTCATATCTCAGCATCTACTTGGCCAAGTGTTGGGAATCAATTTCTAATTTAATTTCATGTTCAAAATTTAACAAACTAAGGTGAAATCATTGCAGTTTGGACTCATTTCTTTAAAAAAGGGAAATTTTGTTAGAAAGTTGAGGATGTTATGTAACTGATTATAGCCCCCCTCTTGGTTTTGGTAATGGGAGAGGATCAGCAGGGCAGACAATAGCCTCTGACATCATGTTATGTAATGCAGACTCCCTGGCACCAGGGCTCCATTCAACAAATACTCTACCCCCTACCTGGCCAATGAAGATATTTGTTCTCTTCAAAATGCTAAAATGAATTGGGATGAGTCTTGGAATTAATAATTAAAAGACAGATTTGTCTAAATAATATCTTAAGATGTAAAATTATATATTGAAATTTGCAGAAATAGAGTATGGATTAGAATCTAACTTTGGTGATATTGAATTTAAAAAATCAAGAAATGTCAGCCTACTTTTATTTTGATTTTTTTTTTCATGAAAATTAAATATGAACAAACCAGACAGAGTGGCTTAGGAATTAGACCACTGAATGCAGGGTAATTAAAGAAAATTATTTGGCATGTTACAGAAGGTTAAAATTGGGGTTTCAGGTGTCAAAATCTTTAAATAGTAACAAGCAAATGCATGTTTCATTTGTTTTCTTAATGCTTTAAAGTCCACTTATATATTTCCAATTGATAATATCTGATAAAGAAATTGTAAAAATTAAAATTTAGACATGTTTGTAGAAATTTTGATTTACCATACAAAAATTGACTGACATGTGATAATCTGAAAATCCGTAATATTTATTAAATTTTGCAAATATTGACCTCTGGTATGAATTAAAAAGATTCATATAGCTCAAAATTGCCATCATGATGATGTGATACACTGTCATGTTTATTTTGCTAAATATTCCAAAGCATAGTATGACATCAGAAATGAAATTGTGGAGGAAGTAGAGATTTGAGCAATTTTTTTGCCTTTTAAATCTTTAAATTTTCAATAATTCATTCAGTGGCTGTGAGTATTCTTTTATTGTATGTTTAACTGTAATATATATGCTTGAAATTCAATCATGATTAGGCCTCTCTTGGCGTTTATGACAGAAAAGTTGGCAAATTGGCAAAAATCCTGATTTTTTCTGGTTTTTGTTTTTCATAAAACATTCATATGATTAACATTCCAACTGAGTTGAGATGTTTAAAGAGCTATAATTTAGACACCTAACTGGAATATTGCATAGACGTAACTGCAAAATTGACTGAATAATGCAGGTTTAAATAATTTGTAATTTATCACATTTTTAATGAATTTACGTCAGTCAGTTTTCCTTAGAGTATTTAGACCCCCAAAGGACAAATCTTGGGTATTTAATACATAAAATATGCAAATTTCGGTGACATAAGTACAACAGTATTTGAGTCAATCCGGAAAATAAAAAAAATTATTTTTTCACATTTTTCAATAATTGTGAGAAAAGTATTAATGTTTGAGAGATTAGACCCTTAAAAGACACTACAAGGATGAGAGATACAATAATGTCTCAAAAATCAAAATTATACGTGCGGTAGTTTTGGCATGATGCCCAAACACAAAAAAATATTTTTCCACATTTTTCAATTACTGTGAGAAAAGTAAAATGTCATGTGTATAAGACCCTTAAAAGGCAAAACTAGGATGACAGATACAATAATGTCCAAAAAATAAAATATGTACATGTCATAGTTTTCGCATTACTCCCAATACACATCCGGGACGCCCGTTATCCGTACGCCCACCCGCCCGCCCGCCCGCCGGACGGACAAATTTTCCCTAAGTAACTACAATACCCGTCGGCAATGTATACATTGCCGAGGGTATAAAGCAAATTTCTCAAAACCAATACTTCAACTAATCTCTTTTTGCCCTCAGAAGTCGAAATTTGGATTTTTATGACATCATTTAGATGCTCAAAACCGTTTGAATACACTTTTGGATGCCAATGTCATTATTTATTGGTGTCGCATGTGGCTGATTTCACATCAATAGATTGGTTTGAGCAACCTTCTTGGTGCAGAAGATCAAATGTTATTTTGTCTGCATTAAACTGGGCCGTAAACTTTGCATGTTATAGTTTTGTGTTTTTTGTTTTCTTTGTTTTCTTTTGTAAAACATATAACAGGTTTACGGATTTTTTCATTCAAGGAGTGCCTACAACAAACAAGTGAAATGACTGATTTTACTTTATCTCCAAAATTTTGAAAGGACAAATTTTTGCTCTTATTTCAGGCTGCCGAACCGGAACATTTTACTGTCCGAATAATGATGATACAAAGCTCGATTGCATTGATTCGGATTTAGTCTGTGACGAATTCTGTGACTGTGACTCATGTGAAGATGAAAAGGACTGTTATTACGACCTACCTCCAAGACCAACAAAGCAAAGTATGACTTGAATTATCTCTGATGGTACTTCTTGTTTCTAATCAGCTTTAGTTAACTATATTTGCCATGATATTTTAATCATCTTTAGATGCATTTAAGTATAAATTCGATTCGAGTTCCCCCGTTGCCTAATTGGTAAGTGTGCTTGTCAACTGTCTTTGAGGGCTTGGGTTCAAATCTCACCCCGGGAACTCACTTTAGTCCGAGCCCATGGGACATTAAATGGAGGCGGGTTGTATCCAGTATTCTATGCTGGGGCAACTGAAAGACCCTGGCCATCCCTGAATTAATAGGGTATGTGCCAGACTCACAGTTTTCTCATCTCATCATCATACGGCAATCGCCTGCATCGATATAGCCCACTAAGTGCTGCAGAGGCGTAAAACACAAACAAACAAACAAACATTTGCAATGCTGTTAAACTTCCATATCTGGACCAAGTCTCATTTGATTTGCATGTATCTTATCTTTTCAGATTGCCAATCCCAATTCTGGTGCTCCAATGACCGTTGTGTACCAAATTCGTCTGTTTGTGACAACTGGGATGACTGTAGAGATTTGTCAGATGAACGATCATGCAGTGGTAAATTTTCTCTAAGAATAAATTTCCTGTTACGCGTCACATAATTTCCAGCTGTTACTGTCACAGAAGCTTTCATCAAGAGCATAAATTTGTTTTTCTTCTCATCATTATAGATAATTATAGAATATTATTGTGTTGGTGTAGCCTTTGTCTGTGAGAAGAGCTTTTATACCATACAGTAAAAATTTCTAAAAGTGGCTCGTCATTTAAAATCTAGCCTTAGCTATCTATCCTTAGCCATTCCAAGCTAAACTAAGCTACACTTATCCATAGCTAGCCATATAGCTATCCTCAATTACCATTGTTTAAACAAGGGGTAAAGAGACTAGAAATTTTACCATACATTTTCTTATTTTTGTTCCAGGCTGCAGAAGGGGAACATTCTTGTGTCCAAAGAGCAATGACACAGCTCCCCATTGCATCAACTCTGATTTTGTCTGTGACACAGTCTGTGACTGTGCCACATGTGACGATGAAAAGGAATGTTATTACGATAAAACTACAACCGCCATTACAAGCTCAGCACCAAGACCAACAAAGTCAAGTACACTGCTTTTCATTGTCTCTACTAATTAAGAGGCTCTTGCAATTTCAAGTACACTGCTTTTCATTGTCACTACTAATTAAGAGGCTCTTGCAACAAAGCCAAGTACACTGCTTTTCATTGTCTCTACTAATTAAGAGGCTCTTGTAACAAAGCCAAGTACACTGCTCTTTATTGTCTCTATTGAGAGGCTCTTGCTACAAAGCCAAGTACACTGCTTTTCATTGTCTCTACTAATTAAGAGGCTCTTGCAACAAAGCCAAGTACACTGCTTTTCATTGTCTCTACTAATTAAGAGGCTCTTGCAACAAAGCCAAGTACACTGCTTTTCATTGTCTCTACTAATTAAGAGGCTCTTGTGACAAAGTCAAGTACACTGCTTTTCATTGTCTCTACTAATTAAGAGGCTCTTGCTACAAAGCCAAGTACACTGCTTTTCATCATCTCTACTAATTAAGAGGCTCTTGCAACAAAGCCAAGTACACTGCTTTTCATTGTCTCTACTAATTAAGAGGCTCTTGCAACAAAGCCAAGTACACTGCTTTTCATGCAGTGGCGTCCCTATGGGGGGGCACGGGGGGCACGTGCCCCCCCATATTGGACCTGTGCCCCCCCAGGTGCCCCCCATATGAACTTTCCAACTCTGGCTAAAATATACAATTAGTATAGCGGGTGCCCCCCCAGAGAATCACGTGCCCCCCCAGGTGGCCCCCCACTCGAGACAACCCAGTTACGCCACTGTTTTCATGTTCTCTATTAAGACACAGTCTAAAGATACTTTTCTTTTATTTCACTTATTTGACCGCCCTTCAGTGATGTGTCCTTTCCCCCATTTATTTTTGCTATAAATCGTGCGCTCCAAAAAACAATGGGATCCTTGACAAACCATATATCAAAATTAAACATAAAAACATGAGATCTAGAAGTACACCGAAAGTCAGAGTAAATGTTCCTGTGCTACAAGCTCAATAATATTATATTCCCTATAGATCAAGATGCTGAACTTGCCTCTTGATGATTCGAAAGATTATTTAATTTATTTTATAGCGGGCGTTAGTGGAACTCTCCTTTTTCCAGCTCTCCTGTATTGACGAGCAGAATAAAACTATTTCCGGAAACATCAGCCTGGGAATTTACAATGGAGCCGGGGTTTCTAAGGTCCGTAACAAAGTCTAATCAGCCTGACAGTACTGGAATATGGTGGCAATCCATGCTAAACATTCCATTTAAGACTCGGCAATGCAAATCCATAATGTTTTCAATGGATTAAAAGTGCCCTGGGGCCTGGAATGCAAGCTTCACTGACTCAGCAATGGTAAAAAATGGCAGCTTGTTCCCGGAAATAGTTTTATTCTGCTCGTCAACACAGGAGAGCTGGAAAAAGGAGAGTTCCACTATCACGGCCTATTAAGAGGCCACTGCAATGATATCATTTTCTTTATGAAGAGGCTGTTGCATCTTGGTGATTAAAAACAATTTCATTTTCGTTTTTAAGCTGTTGCATTTTGTAATGCCTGTTCCATGGGGTTTTAGTTGTGACTGAGCCAAGAAGTACACACACCAAAATTCAAAAAAGTGCCTCCAGCATCACATAGTGCTATTTCCCAGCTTTCATTTGACACTTCATTTGCATTCCTAATTTAAAAATTCATCCCTCTTCTTTTTTTTTTTTTTGGTGTTTTTATCATCTTTTAAGCTAAAAATTGCATTTTTTACTATTACAAACATTTCCCTTGACCATATTTTCTGAGATGCCTGATGCTGAAAATTTGGAGCAGAACTATACAGATGCCTGTAATGGAGCATCATTTCAGAGAATTGCAAAGCAGTCTAAAAAAAAGTTCATTAACCAATCAGAGCAAAAGCAAATTTTCTCTGTGAAATCAAGACTGTCAGAATGTTACACATTCATCTTTTAAAAAATGATTTTATTGATGTTATCATTTCAGATTGTGTGAATGCTTTCTGGTGCTCCAACAATAGATGTCTGAATTATAAAGCCTGGGTCTGTGATGGTTCAAATGATTGTGGGGACAACTCAGATGAAAGGTCTTGTGCAGGTGAATCATAATAATAATATAGTATGATCTTATATAGGGCCCATTCCAGATAAATCACCATACTGAACTGCAATCATACCAATCATTATACACTGTAGTGATAACCTCTGCACATGGCCGGAGCGGGGATCGAACCCACTTCCTCTTTTGTACAAGGGGGCATGCTAACCACTGTACCACAGAGCTACATGTTGACTATACCACATGGAATAGGGTGCATGGTCTGTCCCTTCATCTTTTAACAACATGAGTTGTCCAATAGCCTTCATGCTGTGTCCTCCACCTGTCCTAATTAGCCTACCAAGTGCATAAATACAGGACGTAGAGTCTTAATCATCCATCCATTCCATAGCCTTGAAATTTTAGCGTTGGGTCATAGTTTAGCGCATTTATGAATAATATTGCCATCAATATCTGAACATAGTCTTTTCCTGTTGGCCTTGTTGTTGTAGTCAGTGCATAAGCAGGAAATCCTACAAATATCTAACTTATTTTTTCAGGCTGTTCGCGAGGGACTTTCTCATGTCAAGATGGTAACTGCATTGATGCTGATTTTGTCTGTGACACCCTGTGTGATTGCGCAACATGTAATGATGAACAAAGATGTTATGGACAAGATGATGGTATGAAATTGTGCAAAATCTATTTCAATTATAATGTGTCTCCCTTAGTCCAAAGCAAAATGTTATTACAGATCTCATATTATTGTGCCTTTTTCTTTTCAACTACCATAGTGCTCATGTGATGTCAGTATGAGCATAATGGTGTCACGGTAGTATATGCACAGTTTCAGCTCTGTCACTTGGAACCTTCCCTCATCAGATCATCATAAATCCATCAGAAACTGTTAAAATCTTGGTCAGCACTGATCATTGTGTTTGATGTTTTAAGAACACCCAAATGTTTCTAATCCCTGGTAACATGTTCCAACTGAAGAACCATCATGCGCAATTACACATATGAAAACGGATCTGTCAGATGTCATTCACACTTAACCTGTAAGTCTAGTTTGTTATTAGCAGTTGGAATCAATTCTTGAGCTGTGGTCTCAAATGCTCACAGGGAGTGCCCAGATAGTGATGTCAGTATTGAGATAGTAACATCATCTCTGCATAATGCATATATTCGCATGGGATATGGCACACTTATATGAGATCTGTAATAACCGAACAATTTCAACTCAACAGCTGGATAAAATGCTGGCAGTTCCGTGAATTTCCCTAAGTACCTAAGTGACTATAAACTTGGATGCAGACCAAGATAACAATGTTGAAGTAGGGATCAATGTATTTTATTGTATTGACCATATGTTTTACTTGTCCTTTGCAGGTGGTATTAATGTTGTTGCCATTTTCGTCTCTTTTTGCGTGCTTGGTGTCATAGTCATAATATCAGTGTTTGCATGGAAATATAGGTCAAAGAAAAGGACACCTTCTTGTGACATCACAAACAACAATTTGGCATATGTCACCTCTGAACAGCAGCTTCAAGAACAACATCAAGCCGAAATGGACTTCCCTCCTGACTATGAGACTGTTAACAACGGTCCAGTATTTTCCGTGTCCCCGTCACTCTATTCCGATGAAAGCAATGACGGACTGCCTACGTACAATGAAGTCAATATACCATTGTCTGGCCATCAGTTGCAGGGAAAAGTGAATGGATCAATGTCAATTGAAGAAGCGGAAACACCTTTACCATCTTACGACACAGGTGCTAGCAACCTTAGCACCAATATCAGAAATTCAGAATCGAGTAGTACTGATGGAGAGTCTGTGAGATTCAGACGATCCAGTTCATGCTATTCTGATACAGTGTCACATGATTTGTAAATACATCCAGGACAGGCCAACATCAGTTTATTGATTGAATTTGAAAAACTAAGTGAAACCTTTTTAATCAAAGACTTATCTGATCTGTATTGATTAAGTTTAAGGTGAAAAAAAGATTTATCTCATATATATATATATTGATTTATTTGCACATTTATTACATGAATATTATAGCAAACTGAGATAGGATTGTTGAATATGAATATTGTAGAATTTGCATGGGACGATTCCAAACAAAAATATGAAATGGGCACTGGCCCTAAAAGGGGTACAAAAAATGAGCATAAAACCTAAGGTATATTTATCGGCCATTTCCCACATAATAACTGAAACCTCTTCCCCATACCCAGTCATAATTCTAAACAGTCCCTTAAAGGGCCCTTCCCTTTTCAGGCAAGAGTAGGTATACATTTCTCATGGTATTATGATTTTTATAAAAACAAGTATTGAATATTTACAAAAGTTTTTGAAATAATGTATTTTCATATATTTAGAGGTTTTACGTAATTTTTTAAGCCATGTGTATTTTTGAAACATGAATTAAACTATTTTTATATTTCAGACATTTCGTTTTTTATCATTTATTATTCCCTTTGTTTTGTTCCACATCAATTTTTCTGTTTGAAAAATAAGTCTATAGGAGTCAGTGTTTGTTTTTTTATGTGATATTAAAAATATTAGGATCCTCTGTACTTTACCAGCAGAGTTTATACCTTAAATCTGGTCTAACTGAAACTGTATTTACCTGCCTAGTTGCCGATATTCTGTTACAGTATGTCAGTACACCACATACTGCTACATTTTAACTTAAAAATCTAAACCTTGGTTTTAGACCTGTTGGTGAAATTGGGAAGAAGGGTCTAGCCGGCATCTAAATCTTATGCTATATTTAAAAGTCTCTTATCTGGCCTGTTGACTTAAAGACCAGAAGTTACATTCATAGGTCATCCTATGTGAAATACCACATCAATCTGTATAGGTCCACCATCTTTTCACCAATTTCTGCATACTTGGCAAAGTTGCTCTACAAAGAAAACACAGCCACTTAAAAAAAGAACAAAAAATGTATTGTTGGTGATGAACAAACCATAATTGGTAATTCAAGAAATGCAGGAAATGGATGGCCTGAAAAAAGTTTTGAGCATGTTTTGAGGACCAGGCAACCAATCTTCACTATTAAGATAAATATTGGAACTTTAATGTCTGCTTAATAAAAAAAAAATTACCTCTGATATCTCTCTTCACATTGATATAGGCCTGGATTAATCTGGTCATTTATGAATCCATGGATCCGCAGGAAAATTCGTAAGAAGAATATTTATTTCTGCTCAAATAATGGAGATATATTTTTTCAGTAGATATAGAAAAATTAAACAATTAGCAGGCTCATCATATTTACCTAAAAGTTGCTGAACCTGAAATAGTTTGTTTATTCAGAAGATATCAACAAATTCAACCTGTAGTTAATTGATTTCAATATTTTGCTGAATAAAGTCAAGTGTTATTTTATTTATTTATTTATTTATTTATAAAACATATTTTTGCTGGGTGACAAGTTCACACAGTGTGTGTTTTTCAACACGGCCCAGCATGTACAGTATAAAACAATAACAATCATTAAAAGTTAGTTAAAACAAGTAACTACATTGATAAAAAGTGAACTCTGGCTTTAGATTTAAAAACTTCTAAGCTCGTGCACTCCCTCACATTATCTGGCAACTTGTTCCACAAAACTGGACCCTGATAAGATAAAGCATATTTCGTTTTTTCAACATTTGTAACTGGCACAAACAAATCATTTTCATTTAAGTTTCTGGTTTGTCTTTCTGACACCTCTATGGCCATTATTTGATCAGTCATGCAGTTTTACAGGGAATGACATTCACATTTTCCTTGGTCATTTTAATATAGGGAAAAACATTTAAAATGATCACTTTCGCATCCCCCCCAAGTGAATTTTGGCCACAAATAATGTCAATTCATCAATGTGAAATTTGCCAAATAAGTGATGAACCTCAATTTTTAATCAGCTGCTCGATATGATTGGTTTAGCTGCCTGTTCTAGGAACTATAAAGTTGCGGAGCTACGAGATCCGTTACTTGCTTTGGCTTAGAAGAGCAATACCGACGAAACCATGAAGAACTTTGCTGTATTCCTGCTGTGTGTGGTGGCTGTATCCCAGGTATGTTATCATAAAATGATTGTCTCAGTTTCCAGATGCTAAATATATCACAGAGATACCTTGGTCAGGAAACAGTCAATACTGCTCTAGCATTGCAGAAGTTGTTAAAATAGCTCAGTTATCAAACTATGACTATGACCACTGCTGTCAATTAATTTCACTTATTCAAAGCAAATTTAATTAATATGGAAGACAAATTATTGCTCAATAAGGCATTGCTGCACAGATGGGCAATGCCTGACAGACTCAGCTCTGACCACTGTGAATGTTGATGAAAAATGCAAAATTTAGGTACTCATAAATGTTTGATTGAACAACAAACTTTTGAACGATCCCCATAGGTAGGAGTAGTACTCAACACCTTTGGCTTATACTTTACCCTCGATAGGTTCGCTCTGAACATTAATCAATTGAGACAGTACAAAACAAACACCAACATATTACAATTTGTAAAATCTTACTGCTTAGGTTGATTTTTGATGAATGAATAATTTTTGCATATATATATTGATTTTTCAGACTTGGGCAGCAACATTCAAAAGATCAGTGTCTTATGACCCAAGCCACAACACTTACTCCAGCTACAATTCCTACTCCAGCTACAATTCCTACTCCAGCTACAATTCCTACTCAAGCTATTCGAGCTATGGATCCTACTCCAGCTATTCGAGCTACAGTTCATACCCCAGCTACTCCAGCTACGGTTCTTACTCCAGCTATTCCAGCTACAATTCATACCCCAGCTACTCCAGTTATGGTTCCTACTCCAGCTATTCCAGCTACAATTCATACTCCAGCTACTCCAGCTACAGTCCTTACTCCAGCTATTCCAGCTACAGTTCATACCCCAGCTACTCCAGCTACGGTTCCTACTCCAGCTATTCCAGCTACAATTCATACTCCAGCTACTCCAGCTACAGTTCTTACTCCAGCTATTCCAGCTACAGTTCATACCCCAGCTACTCCAGCTACGGTTCCTACTCCAGCTATTCCAGCTACAATCCATACTCCAGCTACTCCAGCTACGGTTCTTACTCCAGCTATTCAAGCTACAATTCATACCCCAGCTATTCAAGCTAATAAGGTTCGTACTCCAGCTACTCGACCTGCAATTCTTACTCCAGCTACGAGATGTATTCCAGTTATGCCACAACACCCAGCTACTCCTCATAAAATAAAATTTTGAGAAAGCATCTTTAAACGTGTTACCAGCTTTATAACTGACACACAAGTTGTTGGCACTACAATAAAAAACTTTGAACTTAATTAAATTGTTTTAGAGATTAAGATTGTTTATTTAGGTAAAGCATTATTGGAACTTACACTTCAGCCCAGACTTTTTTATTGGCAGAAAGTTTTTAGCCAATAAAACAATCTATGATCAAGTCTGGTGTTTAATTTTTGGTTTATTGGGGAGACTAAGCATGATTTGGATTAAAATTGAATATGTCGTCCATCTCATGGAAGACTCAGCAAATTTAGCAATTTTCAGCTCTTCTGAGATTCTGAAAACTAAACAAATCAGCGGATAACTTCTGTTTCCTCCCACTGATTTCATTGAGAGTTATATCATTGTGTTTGGCTTGGTGCTGTGACCGTGCAGAAACATAAATGATGTTAAAAAATGTAGAATTTATTTAGTGAAGTAATTTTGACAGATTATTCCAGGAAGCTGCAAAAAGCCTTGTCTCAGGATTATACACATGTAATTGTGTGACAAGCTCCAGCAGGGCCACACATTGGGTGAAATGGCACAGCAATATCCAAACATGGGGCTTGGAGTTTTTATCTGAAGCAAATAATTTCCTGTTCAGTTTTGGTGAAACGGAAAAATTCTCTCTAGGCAGTCTTGAAATAAATAATCTCTGGTGGGTGTTTTCCTTAAGAAGGTGTTGTTTGATTCAAGAATGAATATTCAGGGACTTCGTGCTTGAAATAAAAATAATTATGGCCCCATTGCTGTTAAATACGTTATTTCCGCTAAGGAAAACTCTATGCCCCCCTGATTATTAAATGGTCCCCCCCCCCTTAGTTTAAGATCTTTTTGAGACGTTCCCCACCCATGGTAGAGTGTTGTCCGATACAAACCAGGAGTGCCGGAACAGGGGGTGCCCTTTTTATATTAAAGAAAAGTGTATTAAGAGGCCTGATATTATTAATTTTATTTACAAATTAGTATGTATATATTCAAAATTACTATTGACTTTCTAAGTTTCTATTTCAATTTTGTCACATGAAAGACTCTGTTGACTCTGAAAGAATTACTTTACAAGCAATAATTGATTGCGGTCATGAAGATGTTAGGAATCAATTGAAGAATCCGTCGAATGACTGTGTCCAGATTGATAGGCTTAGCAGAGCTCTTCTGTTCAGCCTTCACACAGAAAGATCGAAAAGACTATCAAAAATCAAGTGAAGAGCTCAAGATGTCGCTTTAAGCCTGTCTGATGAATTGATTTGCGGACTCCATGTATTTCTCGTTCTCCTCAGAGTATCAGAAGACCCACCCCACCCACATATAACCGTACCCAGAATCCTCTGAGGTGCTCCGATCAAGAAGTGGAGGAATTTCCCGTACAGAACAGAACAGTGGCACGAATATAATTTGCCCTTTTTCTTCTGACCGCCCCTGCCGCCCGCGATTCCTCCTGCAACAGTGATGCAAACTAAACATCAAAGCTCTTAAGACATGGGCTTTCGCCTCAAATTGCTCCACCATGTACACACATGAGCTAGATGATGGTTGCACAAATGTGTCTTGATTGCATTGCCACTGTGGGATATGACCTCACTAACATGGCAAGAATAGGGACATATGGCATTCCCAAGGCATTCCGTAGGCATTCCAAGGAATGATCCAGTGCATTCGGTAAGTACTTTTTATTTATGTACTGTAATATGAATCATGCAAAGAAAGGTTTATTTATGTTATGAAATTGAGTCCAAAGTCTTTGGTCCTATCTTTTGTCTGCATCTAATCAATCAATAAAAGCTTCTTGGTTATCAGTTCTTGTATAATATACTGACGACTAACTGCTTTTGATCAATCGGTATAATACTTAGCCTTGTGCAAGTCACTATTCTTTTTTGCATACAATGCACACTGACGTCTCAAAATGGCCAACAGAATGGCCTCGATTTGTGAAGTCTTTGTAATAGTTTTACTTGTCATCGAAGTCAATTCACAAGGTAAGTTATGCAACTTACGTTCTTAACAAAATGGTTTTATATATGGAACCTTTAAGGGTTCTATAAGCTGGTGTAGATAAGGAACGCTAAAAGGTTCATTATTCAACTTTTAAAAAGGCTCCAACAGCAAACAAACACAACATTTAGATTATCCAGCTGCACTGAACTCCCACCATGGAACCCCTTCTTCTAAAGTTGGGAGCATAAGAGCTCCATCATATAGGGGCCTTCCCACCAGTATTGAACCTTTATATTCAATTGAACCCTTAACAACGTTTTTTGGCAGTGGGTTTTTTAATACGTCACCAAGAACCTTTTACGTTAAGAGTGCAACTCTCTGATATTCAATATTCTAAATATAATATAAGATCCTGACCACGACCAAGCCAAGTTTCACCATAGCCAAATTTGGCTATGCAAAATGTCGTTTGTTGTGCCTTTGCATTGTCTTGTGGAACGCTCCAGTTCTCCATAAATAAACTTGATCATCCCAATTATTCACCTTGTGGTTTTTTACCTTCAGCGAACGAAGTTCGAAGAAGGTATTGTAATCACTTGGGTAAAAATGCTGTCCGTCCGCCGGGCGGGCGGTCGGGCGGCGGGCGGATAGATCGTTTCCGGCCCGGCACTCGGCCTCTATTGAATGTATGGGGATGAAATTTGGTACACATCTAGCCTGTATGATCTAGTTGTGCCTTTTGATGGTCTGATGAATAGATCTTAAATACTTTTTGAAATAATTAACAAAATATAAAAAATCTTTTTTTTCCGTTCCGGGCCAAGGCTCGGTCACTATTGCATGTGCATGGATGAAATTTGGTACACACGTGGCCTATATGGTCTAGTTGTGCCTTTTGATGGTCTCATTGACAGATATTCTATACTTTCTGAAAAAATGAGAAAAGATATAAAAACATATTTTTTTTGTTTTTTGGGCTAAGACTCGCTCACTATTGCATGTACATGGATAAACTTTGGTACACATATGGTCAATATGGTCTAGTTGTGCCTTTTGAAAGGTCTGTTGGAAAATATTATATACTTTTTCAAATATTGAAAAAAACATAAAAATTATTCTTTTTGTTTCTGGCCCAACATCCGGTCACTATTCCATATACATGGATGAAGTTTGGTACACATATGGCTTGTATGGTCTAGTTGTGCCTTTTCATGGTCTGAAAGATGGCTATTCTATAGTTTTTGTAATATTGAGAAGAAATATTTAAAATAATTTTTTTATGTCGGAGCCAAAACCTCCCCACTATTGCATATACAGTAATGCATTTTTCTAAACAAATCACCTATGCAAATTTAGCAGTGCTTTTTGATGCGTATAACACTTTATGAATCATTGGAAAAATAGAGATAATGGAAGGCCACTACTCGACCGCTATTGCATACCTATAAGCAATTTCGTAAACGCACCAATTTTATGATATTATTGTAATCTTCTAAAGGTGTTATTCGCTGAAGGTTTGCTGCTGCGCAGCCTATGTTTTAATATTTAGTACTGTATGTCTGCCAACTAAAAGTATGTAAGTAAGTAAAGTTTTATTATAGTCTCACATTGTCAACACATGTACATGTTAGTAAACAGTAAACAGTGAATAAGGTCGAACCGGCAAATTGTGTGAATATACCGAGTTGCTTAAATGTGGACTGAGGCAAAATCTTTTCCGGATTTAAAGAACCACATTAAATTACACATATAATGCACAATTGAGAAAACCCTCCTTGTCATTATGGCTATGCACTTTGTTTGAGCATTTTTTAAGCAAAATCGGTGTCAGGGATTTTGCTTGAAGAGTCCCTTTTTTATTGCGTCACAGAAACAGCCATGCGTGGCTGTAAATATTTCAAATTGAAGTTATCCTTAGTGTTAAATAATTCAAACTGAATTATGAACTTAAATTCCATGGATTTTCCTCGAGTGGTATTGCAAATTGCAATATTTTAGCAATTTAACATGAAATTTAGGGAATAATAGGGATGAAAGGGCAAATCTCCGTCAGTGGTGGGGATTTTGCAGTGGCTGGTTGGCCGAATCCCATCGATTTGATACTGAACAAACGGCCTGGGACTCAATCGGTGTCTGAAATTAAGCATCACTGTAAAATTTGAGTTTTGAGTTAGCTTAAATGATTGAGTGAGATGATTGCACAATTTCCCTGAGCTATCATAGCTTGTTGTTGTAGGTTATAACAACGAAAAGATTATCATAACTCACAACATCAGAATTTCAAAATTTACAGTGATCCAAGCACAAATTCAAATGTTCACTCTTATGCTTTCTTCATTTCAGGGTGTGAATATGATGAATTTTCATGCTCCAATGGTGATTGTATCGACAGTGACTTGGTCTGCAATGATTATAATGAATGCGGAGACAACTCGGACGAAAGATCTTGTGAAGGTTGGATTAACAATTTTAACAGAAAATTATAATCAGAGGCTTATCTAGGGTGGTCATTGGGCTATGCGCCGAGTGCTGCCCCCCCCCCCCATCATCACTTCAGAAACAAGAAATTCTTCTCAAAAAAAGAATTGTAGGGACCTAGTATTAAATATGAGGTTCTTCGAACACATATCTGTAATATTCTATTGATTTTTTATGTATGTGCTGTTACAACGTTCTACCTCCAATGTACCATTCCTATAACTGTGATTTAACAAACCTACCTACAAATGTTACCTCATGATTAGGCATGCCTAAATACAAGTGTTGGAATCACAGATACCAAACCAGGCAATGAGCCTTTTACATTATCTATCATGAACATGAAATTTCTATTTCTATAACAATTTTAAAATTCTGACTTGCATATTTGGATTGTTACCCTTTCCATGTGCTTATGAACATCAGAGCAGTTGTGAGAAGTTGAATATTTGAGTATTTTGACACTTACTCATAAATACTCCATTAGAACGTGTCTACAACTCATTAAGAACGCTGTCCACAACTCAATAAGAACTGTACCCTCAAGTAGAACACCACTGCAGTACACATAAATTGATGACACATAGCACTTGGCTGATTATTTTTGTCCCAATAGTAGGGGACCTTCCATGTCAATTACTTCCTAATTTGGAGTATTCAACACAGATCTGAGATGGTCCCTACAAAAAATGACATGATGAAGATAGGAGAAGCTGTATATTTATTTATTGCTGCAACTGTTCTAGACATGTGCCACCAATTATAATGTATAGTACAACCAATGAAATGATCAAATTTATTTTATCCGATTCAACAAAGCGATGTATTTTAAAACAACCATATTCTGCTTAAAGATAAGGTTGAAGTACTTCAACAAATGCTTTATTACAAGAAGAGTTATGGAAGGATTGCTGAAGTGCAAAATTTCATCTGTATAGTATAGCCAGGGTCAAATATAAGCCAAAAATGTTGCTAGTCCAACGGACAAGTATCCTCCAAAAGTTACTCATCCTCCCAAACATTTACTCGTCCTGAAAATTGCGTTATTATTATTTTTTACCAGTGTTCATATTGGTTAAAACATGCCAATTCAATAGCAAATTTGATATTTTCGTTAATGGCTGCCTTTTTAGACTACAGTTTTATTATACTCTGAAAGAAAACTATTTTATTTTGGTGTAGTAGTCAAGGAATTATTAAGTATATTAGATGATTAAATTTGATGTAGTTAGAAAAAAATCCAATTCAAATCAGAGTGATACAAGCAGAGTTCTCATAAATCCTGATTTTCTTATTAAAAAACAGGTAAAAATTAATTAAAAGGTCAGAGAGTTTAAGAAAGCCTTGACATCCTTAAGAAAGTGGTGTGATTAGAAAAACACAGATATAAGTCCAAATAAATTTTAGAGCAACAAAAAGTCAGAGATGGGACTGGAAACAAATGGCCCTTATCACTTACATAAACATCCATAACATTAAAAGACCAGGGAAATGTAAACAATAACTCAATGCGCAGACTTCACACGGGAGAGCATGTTTATTTAGTAAACAACGGGTTACTGAATGTTATGCTTAGATGGATAATGGTTGCCGGTTAACACTGTGTACCGTTTGCTCTATGCGAAGCGACCCAGTTAAGGCTTGGGTTTGGCTTCAGTCAACGCTTTAGACAGTTTAACAGATGTTTTTTGTGCCTTAAGTGAAACTACATCTTTCATGCAAATTCAATCAAATGTTAATATAGCCAGTATGCTAGATTATATTCTGACCTATATATATGTACAGTGCATATTTTTATATATCAAAATATTTTTTGTTGTCAAAGATTACGTGATTCTAGTAAGAGGAACTTTGGAAAAATTGGACTATTTTGTGCATTTTTTGATAAAATTGGGTACTTATACTATGTTTAAAGCTGAAATATCCTCCAATGTGCTTCACTATGCTGGTATGGATATATCTGTAATGTATCCTTAAGCTTGCAATGAAAAAATTCTACTGAAACATAGTGTTTCAGTTTAGGTTTGGCTTAGAACTTACGGGTTTGGCCTTTTTGAACGCAGGTGTTGTAAATATGTATTGGTTTCATACTTATAATTTTTGGCGTGTCAATATAACTGACCTCTTTTTTTTGCATTTAGTAATATGTACAAAGTAGTAAAGCCCATTGAAAGCGCAGAAAAGGATAATTAAAGAGGAAGGAAACTTGCGATTTTGAAATGATTTTATGAGAAGAAGGAGAGGGTTAAGGAAGGTTCTGTGAAGGCTGTGGCTTTGAATAGCGGAAAGGGCCTGCAATGATAAAAGTTTGTATGAAGCCTACAAGGTAAAACTAGTCTATGCAATGCATGTACATATAATTTTACATATATTCTACTAATGACTGCAGTAATCAGCTGATTATGCCTGCCAAAATTGGTTGAGATTTGAGAGGGAATTGTGAATGTGGATTGCGTTTAAAAGGTAAGGAGCAATTGACATAGCTTTGATAGGTATACACAATTGAAGCTGAAAAGCAACTTGTCTGTAGTCTAATTATTGATACCTTCAATTGTTGCTAGGGCAAAGGCTATGTGCTTCGACTTGACCCAAGTTGGCAATATAGCCATGTGCATTTGCCTGGAATTTGGCTGAAGTAGGATAGTAAACAAATGTAGGACTATTATGGGATGGCAAACGCAATGGGAAAGAGAGCTGAATGGAAGAGGAAACTGTAATAGAAACATGTCGAGATGGCAGTGCAAGTTGTTGGTATTTGGATAAAAAGGTAAAAACCAACAAGAAATGAACAGAAGGTGTCAGACCAATGTGTCAGACCCAATTAAAATCTGTCAATGGTGAGCATGTGATCACATGACTCGGCTGTAATGTGATGTATGGTGCAGAATATCTAAATGCTGCCAACATTTTCAATCATGGGCAGGATGGATGGACATAAAAGAGGAGAAGCCCATGGAAATGCAGGTGAACATCAGTGCAGAGTTTGTGGATTAAAATTTTTCATGAAGACCGCAAGTATAACAAATATGTGCAAAAAACGGAATTTGTCAGTTTTTTCCTGTATAGTGTGTCGGCTGGTATTGTTGTCATTAGTGGTTGTTTCACTCAGTTTCAAATTGGGCAAGAAATGAAAATCAGTTAGGCTTGAAACTCCAGCTGCATCTTTCTATGGGCCTTCTTGAATGAAATGTCAAAAGGCGCTGGCTTGAGAACTTGGAGCCACACGCTTCGCACAGATGTTCTTGTGGGTCATGCTTCTCTCTTCTGTGCCTTGCTAGGGATGATTTTCTCAAGAGCACATATTACAACATGATTTATGGTGATTAATGCAGTTGTGATATTTTAACGATCTTTCACATTTGTTTGATAGCTAATGACAATACTACAGCAGGCATGTCTTGAAAAGTATGATAGAATATGATAATACCACATACAGGCGCATAGGCGTACGGCGCGCGCGATTTTTGGGGGGGCGAGCGACATTTGCCCGAATTTCACGATCTAAATTTATTAATATTTCGAATTAAATTGCCTGAAAATCATTTATTTTCGGTAGTTTTTATTTAATTATCTGCCCGAATTTTTTAGCCTTTTTGCGAGAATCTTACTGTTTCCCAAACTTTTGGGGGGCGATCGCCCCCCCTGCCCCCCCCCCTCCGATACGCCTATGTACAGGCGATTCATTAGTACTCGATTCTAAGGTTCCTGACCCATAAAATACATGGCATTTTTGGTTGATCTGATTGGTTTAGACCTGACAGAACATCACACAGCTGATATATCAAATGTAGCAAGTGCTTGTTTAGCATTGATTCCTCACAGCCAAGTGTGAATGACCAGAATTGCATGCTAATGAAATCACCTGTAATTCCAAATAAACATGCTGTATTTTGTAATAATTATCACTTGTGAAATTGCATGCAGCTGTAAAATCACAGTTAGTTTTAAAGCTTGTATGTCGCCTGAATAAAATGCTGTCCAACAGAAAGATAAGAGTCATATTAAACCTATCCATACAACCAAGTTTACTTTACTGTCATTCAAAGCTATATATTCTTTCAAAAATGTACAAAAACAGTTTTCATGCCACGAAAAAATATTGTTATTATGTACTAATCAAGAAATTTGTTCATTTGGTGGTATTTGTGCTGACATTAAGGTACGGGGATTAATGTGTCATTGTGCTTATCCTAAGGTATCTGGTGATATAGTAACACATGTTTCAAATACGAAGTAATACAGTATTGACTGTATGATTTCCAAATTTTACATGATAAACCGTAGCCTATACCCCATGGTATGTGGTGGAAACTATGTTAATTGGTAAGGGTAAAAGGGTTGACTGTACCAAAAATGCAGTTTTATTTTAAGGTACAGGAAAAAACTGACAAATTCTGTTTTTTTGCACATATTTGTTGTACTTGCTGTCTTCGTGTAAAATTTTAGTCCACAAACTCTGCACTGATGTTCAGCCTCATTTCCACGGGCTTTTCCTCTTTCATGTCCATCCATCCTGCCCATGATTGAAGATGTTGGCCGCATCTAGCTATTCTGCATTTGTACATATTGCTAAATGCAACAATAGAGGTCAGTTACTATTGACACGCCAAACCCAAAAATTATAAGCATAAAACCCATAAATATTTACTACACCTGCGTTCAAAAAAGCCAAACCCGTAAGTTCTAAGCCAAACCTAAACTAAAACACTATGTTTCAGTAGAATTTTTTCATTGCAAGCTTAAGGATACATTACAAATATATCCATACCAGCAAAATGAAGCACATTGGAGAATATTTCAGCCTCAAACATAGTATAAGTACCCAATTTGTCAAAAAATGCACAAAATAGTCCAATTTTTCCAAAGTCCCTCTTATTAGAATCACGTAATCTTTGACAACAAAAAATATTTTGATATATAAAAATATGTCCTGTATAGGTCAGAATATAATCTAGCATACTGGCTATATTAACATTTGATTGAATTTGCATGAAAGATGTAGTTTCACTTAAGGCACAAAAAACATCTGTTAAACTGTCTAAAGCGTTGACTGAAGCCAAACCCAAACCTTAACTGGGTCGCTTCGCATAGAGCAAACGGTACACAGTGTTAAACTGATCCCTCAATAAAAGCAAATATTTTCATTTTGATGTTACTAGTCTGACGGACAAGTAGATAGGCAAACTTACTCGTCCTCCTCAATTTATACTCGTCTCAGACGAGCGGACGAGTACTTATCTTGGACCCTGTATATAGCTTCATTTTCCATATTTCATTTCGTCAACAAAAAGCTTTTGCTTGTGTTGCTGTTTTACCTACGACGTTAAATAAAATATATCTTATCTTTCTGCATAATATCTGGTTTTTCTTTTTTCATGTGATTATCAGATTGCCATGCTGGGACGTTTTCCTGTGGTAGAAATTATGACGGTTATACCCAGTGCATATTCCCTCATTGGGTCTGTGACAAACAGTGTGATTGTTGGGACTGCCGGGATGAAGACGGGTGTTACAGCGGCCGCGGGACATTATGTGAGTGTTTTAACACTGTAAATTTTGAAATTCTGAGTCAGCTCAAATGATTGAGTGAGATGGTTGCACAATTTGTTTGAGCTACCATAGCTTGATGTTGTGAGTTATAATAATCTTTTCGTTGTTATAACCTACAACAACAAGCTATGATAGCTCAAAGAAATTGTGCAACCATCTCACTCAATCTTTTAAGCTAACTCAAAATTCAAATTTTACAGTGTATGGTACACATGATAATAATATAGTCGGACTTAAATTGTGCCAATTATACAATAATGTTTTTTTGGAGGGCCTTAATCACCCGTAAGGTCCGACAAGAGAATATAAAATACATTATTATCATTATAATTTTTTTTTTTTTTGGAAATTTTTTTTCCAACCTGCTATAAAAGTCATAATCTGATTATTACCCTGCGAAACCGTGCATTAATGGTAGCCACCTGGTGGAAAGTGTCCCAATCTCATTAATGCCCTGCAAAACCGTGCGTTAAAATTAACGCCCTGTGCTGTGTCAAATACCATCAGTAAACATGGAGGGTTGTTAATATTAACAGCCTACTTAATTGCTCAGCAGAATAATAATAATAACAGTTACTTTCTTACTGATGCTTGATTAGTTGAGGCTGTCAGGCTGATAATTCTGTAGTATTTTGCAGAAAGACAGGCTTCATAAGATTTTTTGATATTTTGTCAGAAGCCCAAAAATTCCAATTATTGATTAAAACAAATTTGCAAAATAGCACCCCAAAGTTAAGTGGAACTCTGTGTCTGGTGCTAGCCTACTCTACACACAGCAACTTTAAGGGTGTGATAAACAATTTGTCATATTTAGTCCAGTAAATTTGCTGAATATTTTCAATTTATTATTGTACCTTGATTGAAACACATTACCGAGCCGAGCCAACATGCTAAACACAAATTTATTTCAAGCTTTTTTGAAATTATAAGCCATAAATTATTTCAGACATACATATTAGTCTGCGTTCATTTGCAGATTCTGGATCAATCGGTGGAGTGGTAGTTGGTATCATTTTCATCTTACTTGTGATGATGCTCTGTTACCTCGGACGATACAAACTCAAAATCATCAAGAAGCCCGATAGAAACCAATCTCGTATCTCCACGATAAGTGGCCAGACAGAATTGCAAGATATTCCAGATGTGGCAAATAGAAACCGAAGAAATTCTGCACCTCCAAGCATTGCTAGAAACCGAACCAATTCCATTCATCCAGATATAATCAGCGACCTTCCACCATCCTACCACACTGTAGTGGATAATCCAGTATTCGACATGGATTCAGAGTCATTAAAAGAAGATGCTGATGACTTTCTACCTACTTACGAAGAAGCGAACAGTACCCTTCAGTCAAACGCAATGCCTAAGTCAAATGACGCTCTTCAGAACAGCTCATTTTCAACTGGGGATGAGACAGACAATTTCGCAGAGACAGTAATTTAATGGTGCGCTGTGCAAGACTATTATTGATTGAATTGCCTCTTTTTCAATATTTCTGTTTCAACCTTAGCAAGTTGTAAAAGAATGTAGCCAGCCTCTGAAATTCTCAAAATAGGGATTGCTTTGCTGCATGGAAATGTACATAAATGAATGATTCAGGCAAATATGAACCACGTTGAACATGTCGGGCGTCCTAAGGGAAAACCTAGTAGGTCACATTTTGGGCCAAATTGATTTATGCCCAAATCAGGACTTCTGAGACATGTTTCTATAATATAATTATATTTATATAGTTTAGATTTTCAATACGTGGCCCGTTACCCAAGAATGGCAAATCCCAGTAAGTCCATTTCTTACTGCAAGGACTGGAATTTATAAGTCAATTTTCTCAGAAACTCCCAAATGTGCCTTACTCAGTTTTCCCATTTGGACTCTAGGTGTGCCTTTGCCCGGCAGTCAATGAGTCAATATATCTCAATACTTTCTTTGGGAGGCTACCCTACAGTAATCTCTACCTTTGAGATTTATTTTTCCCATGTATCTAAGAAAAATTCTAAGCCTATATTTTATATGTGTACTGTGATATACGCAGACATCAATTTGCACCTGCAAAATCAAGGCTCTAGCAGTTGTACTGGTATGTACACTAAAAAATAAATGTTACAGTTTGTGATAGAGTCTATTTTATTATTTAAAAAAGACAGACATTGAGTAGAAATAGAAATGGGCTTCCAGTACATAAATATGTAAATAAATTGGTATAGCAAACTTATTGTGTCTGTTTTTGATTGCAATGAATTGTCAAAATAGTATTTTCAATTTTTTAAAAGAACAATTCTCGCTAAATGTAAAAGTACATATTTTTTAAAGTCCATTTACAGTACAATTACCTCAGGCAGTTGTTTCCTGTGCCGCAATGCTAAATTAATTATAAGAGCATGTTGTTTTCTGCTTCAAGTTTTGTTGGCTCCAGTTTGTTGTAATCTCTTTGTGTGAAATAGATTTTTTTTATCCTGTGTCTGTTTTTATTACCACAGTTTTGTGAGTGACCACAATGTGTAAATTGGCAATCTCAAATTCTAAGATTTACTGGAGCTAGTTTGTGGATGAATGCATTGCATACTAATCCCCTTAACCACAACTTTGCCCTTAACTGCAAACATGAACACCGAAACAGCCCTTAATCAAAAACAAAAACATTGTCATTATGGTGCAACCCTTTGAGGCCATTATCTCAACCTTCGCAGCAAATCAGAGAAGCTCAGAGAATTGGGTCAGGTCAGTCTGAGGTTTTGCTGGGCTACTGGAAAAGTCAGGCCAAGTGAAGAGTGAGCAACCTTGTTTCATTTTACTGAAAAAGATATTTATCAGCTACGGCCTATGGTCTCCTCAATGGACCCCGAAGTCGACTACATGAAGTTGACCAGTGAAGTCATAGTTGGCTTTCCAAGCTGCAAGTCACTGTTCAGTCTAGTCGAATCAGAGTTGAGACAGCTAAGTCAAAACATTGTTGCATAACTTTGTCAATTTTTACCTCACAGAAATGATTTTGGTATCATTTTCAATGGCATAAAGAGCACAACATGTATATCACCCTTTTTTAAGGACCTTTGAAAAATCTATGCACCATAAAAACTTCGTAAATTTCTGACACATTTGTATCCTGCACAGTTTCCCGAGTGCACAAATTCGGAAATTTCTGAGGTTATAATGTACTGTTGATAATTTGTAAAGGAAGGACTGGGTTAGGACCTCAAGAACATGCAACATCTCTTAATATTTTACTCTGAATCATATAACACCCTTTCAAGAAAGTTTCGTTATTTCGTTTTCAACTAAAGGCCTATGTCCATTTGTTTATAGATCTCATCGGTTCACATACCAGGAAGAATTTGAGAAATACCCAATCAATATGAATATGTCCAATCTAAAACATATTCAGAGTTGTTTGATGATAGTCTTATCAACCTTTATCAATTTAACCTGAAGATAAAGATGTGTGCTGTTCATGTGGAATCTAGTTTGTACCACAAATGAAAATGTGAATTTTATAGAATTATGTATCGAAAGAGTGTTTATTTCGTTGTCCTTAGCTCATTGTTTGCTGTAACGATAACAACGGAACTGTATCCAAACCGTAAGTGAATTATTTTACTATTTGGGGTATGTCTCGGTGCATGTACTTTGCGGGGAAATGGCTGTGACTGTAGTCTCAAAATCAACCTTCAACTTATCCTTGTTGTATAACATATTGTCATGCTGTAATATTTTTCAATACTTAGATTTTGTCAGAAATTCAATGGCAAGGCACATCATATCCATTGGTAGTCAAGCTTATAAGCAAAATAAACAGACATACACTATCATGCAATTATTATGGGGCATGCATGCACCAAATCACGTTATAATTCAAATCAACTAGGTTGGATCAGCAATGCTCTGAGAAAAGTGACACAGCCAATTTGAAGATTAAAAATTTTATTCCCTGGGACTGTGAATTGACAAAAACAGATGTATCTAATATTGAAGTAAACTCTTAACGCAAAAGGTCTCTGATGGTAAATATAAAGAACCCACAACCAAAAAAAGGTTCTAAATATTTTTGGGGTTCAATAGAATTGAAAAGGGTCAATACTTGGTGGGTAGGCCCTATGACAGGACCACATGCTACCAACTTGAGAGAAATGGGTTCCATTGTGGGTGATCAGTGCAGCTGGATTATCTAAATGCTGTTACTGTTTACAGTTGGAACCTTTATAAATTTGAGTAATGAACCTTCTAGGGTTCCTTATCTATAGATAGCTTTTAGAACCCTTAAAGGTTCCATATAAAACCTTTGTGTCAAGAGTGTAATGTTGTTTTTTTTTGTATGAAGTGATTGCAGATTTTACTTTAAAAGTAAAATGATAATATCAGTTTATCTGGTCTCAAAATAGAAGGTTGCATAATATGGAACGCTGACATGTTTATCGTTCTTGGTACCGCTGTGTTGTACTACATGGTACTAAGAGCCCTACGGATGACTATCGCAGATGAGAGTGTTATGTCTATGATCTTTCCTGGACTGTCCGTGTAAAGGCATAAACAGTGGCGTCCCTATTGGGGGGGGGTACGTGCCCCCCATATTGGACTTGCGCCCCCCAGGTGCCCCCCATATGAACTTTCCAACTCTGGCTAAGATACACAATAAGTATAGTGGGTGCCCCCCCCCCAGAGAATCGAGTGCCCCCCCCCAGGTGCCCCCGTGCTCGAGACCCCATAGTTTCGCCGCTGGGCATAAACCGGGCGATGGACCTTCAAGAGCAAAATCCCAGCTAGATGCTGTTTGGATGTGACATTAAACTGTTAAATTTAAAATTGGCCCCTTGTATTGATCAGTGTCCGTGCTGGGCAAATAAAAGATCCTTCACACTTGATAATTGCATAGCATGTTGAGGACTTATGCTCTCTTCAATCAACCTTCATGTGCAAACATAACTAAGCTGGAGATCTGAACTTACCATATAGCTATTTATCCTTCTGGCCATCTACGTAACTCTGCATGCATTGATTCTGAAACTTTTGCTCCTATTTCAGCATGTGACAATGAGTTTTACTGCACAAATGGCGCTTGCATCTGGCCGGGCTATGTCTGCAATGGATACGATGATTGTGGTGACAATTCGGATGAACGATCATGTCACGGTAATTAATTTAGCTTGTGCATTACTATAAAATTTCACTTATTAGATAATTGTACAGTCAACTATGGGAGGACAGACAGAAACTGTGCACTTTCGACAGTTCTTTGGATTTATAGGTCCACCGAATGATATACCAAAGGGGCCTATGGCCACTTTTCCAGCACCTGACACAGAAAAAATTGTTCAATGGATGAACTTGTTTTTAAATTCACATATTTAGCTTTGTGTAAAAGGTATCGAATGTTAAAAAAAACAAAGGTTGTCATTACATCATGTACATTTGCGAAAATACTTTGTCACCAGACACGTAAAAAAGGTTGTTCTAGGCATATACGAGTACAGCCATGGCCGTTAGTTTTCACTCAGCTACTATGCTTCACCATGGTGCTATCATTGAGACCAATCATAACAAAGCAAATACTCTCTCAATCTTCACTAAATTGTCATGAATTATAATAATCACCAATATTTATCTCCTGTTCATTCAGGGTGCCCATCGTCAGCTTCATTTTCTTGTGGCACAGGAGAATGCATCGATCCAGTAAAAGTCTGCGATGACAACTGTGACTGTTTCAATTGCTTCGATGAGGAAAGAGAGTACTGTTTCAACAAGACATCGCCATCACGTAAGGCTGTTTTCATTCAGAAAACTATATTATTTGTCTGAAGTATAGGAAACCATTTGTTCATAACACTGTATCATTTTGGAGTACATTTGCAATAATTATTCTGGGAATTTGCTTTTGCTGCAACTTTGCAACTTGTTCAGAATGAGATCAATTAAGAGTCTGATTGAGGCATTAGTTCATAATGCAGCGATTTACTGTTGTTACTGTTGTGCATGTACAGGCATCAGAAACAACTTTCTGCCGCAATATAGGACTTTATTGGTCCAATAAATAAATAATAATAATAAGTCAAAGAATACTGAAGAGTGGCACTCAGCAGACTCTGTAAGAGAAAGCCTCTTCATAATTGTTAGGATATCGGATTAAAGATTTAGGAGTACCATGTATCATGGCATTATCACATATGTTTTTAACTTTCTGGTATCTCATAACATTTTTATAAAGGTAAAGGTAAAGGTACTCTTATTTAACATGGGCAGCCAAGCAAAGTTAGTGACTTGTTTCCAGAGGGGCCCACGGCTCCTCCAATTCATGTCTGATGCGAAAGACGACGTCGTTGAATAACATGATGGCCAGCCTTGGTGAAGCTGGGTCCCTCATTTATGAGGCAAGAACTCTACTGACAAAGCTATAGGGGCTGTCAAATGATTCTATATAATTAATAATCACTTCATATTTTCCATATGTTCGCAGCTTGCCATACAAACCAGTTCTGGTGCTCCAATAATCGGTGCCGCAAGAAGGACAGGGTCTGCAATGGTCAAGATAATTGTGGGGATGCTTCCGATGAAAGATCTTGTGATGGTGAGAGATTTGTCTATTTTTGTGGTTAATAATAATAAAACTGATTTATATATGGCGCTAATTTCAGTAAACTGCTGTACACTGTACCTATGGGCTGCAGGGGTGGATCCAGAAAATGTCGGACGTGGGGTTTACAAATGCAAATGCACTAAATGTATTGGGATTTTAATCTATTTTTACACTAAAATCTTCAGGCCTGAAGAGGGGGAGTTTGAACCCCCTAAACCCCACCCCCTCTGGATCAGCTACTGGACTGTAAAGGTTGATTTGTACTGTTTGCTTTTTTTCCAAACTGAAACGGTTCCCGCTAACCCATAGATCAACGAAATAATTAGATATTCAGATTTTTTTCCCAATGGTAATTTACTAGGTTCATGGAAATCTGATGTGAATAGTGACTATTGAGCATGCCAATTTTTTTTCTTAACGAGGGAAAAGCACTGAGTGCATATAAATTTTCAAATTTTGAATATTGCTTGAAGAATTTTTAAAAGTTAGAAAATGTTTATTTCCAGGATGTGACCAAGGAGAGTTTGCTTGCTCTGAAAATAGTTCCCATGGGGGAAAAAATAAATGCATAGACCCCGCAAAAGTGTGCGACACAATCTGTGACTGCAAGTCTTGCAATGATGAGGAGCAGTGTTACACTGATCCAAATGATAAATTTGGTAAGTAATATCAATATTGTTCTTTCTGTCGAGTTTTTTTTTTCTTGTTTTTGATTTCTGTGGTGTTTTGAAAATCATTTAATTTTGTAAAAATGCACACAAAGAATAAGTTATCAACCTGTTATTTTCAAAACTAATAAAATCGGATAGACAAAAAAGCCTACGGCAAAAAATTTAGAGCTCTTTACAGATTAGCAGCCCATTTCGCACTTCGCAACTGGCTTTGCCATTTCATAGAAAGTTACATTCTTTTAATCCTCTTATCAAGTGCATATCTTACAAAAGTTAGTAATTTTCTTATTGACACCTATGATGACAACTGCTGACTAAACTAAATAAACAGACACAAACAAATCATTGAAAAGTTCCTTAGTCAGTGACATCATAAGACAGTGATGGAAATGGGTGGGGGGGCAAAGTTTGGGGGAGCTGAACTCCCTTGATGAGACTGCTGGGGGACCTCTTCCCTGCTGCAGTTTCCCAATGATCAGTGATGAAAATACTATTTCCTGTTCACTCTTTCAGTTCCCCAGTTACTATTAGTAAAATTATACTCTGGTAGGAAGAATTTTTTCGTTTTTAAAAATTTGAAATGACGCGACATTGCCGCGCCAGCCAAGAGTCCCCCAATAAAAATTTTCCTTTTTCAGCACTCTCATAATATCAGTTAGGATGTTTATTTTGAAACTGTTGTGTGTGGAACGTCGTTTTGCAAATAGTTCTAATTTAATGTGAATTCGATTTTCACTTGCAGCAAGTTTTCCACTAACTAACAATCTCTCTCCAATTTTCTATTTCAGTATTCTCATCGCTCATTGGATTATACATAATGGCGGCTGTGATGACTTTGGTCCTTATAGCACTTTTGATCAGACAAAAATATAAGCATAAAAGATCACGGAATCAAAATGTCACTAACGTAACAAATACCTTCCACGAAATGGGAGGCGCAGATGACTCGGCGGACCAACCAGACATCTTACATGACTTACCTCCAGATTATGACACTCTAGTGGATAATCCGGTGTTCATCATGGACTCCGATTCCCTCCAGGCGGAGACTGATGAAGAATTGCCCACTTACGAAGAAGCAAACAGTGGATTATACATTACTTCCCAAAATGTAGATGTCGAAGAAAATACAGAATATGAAACTATTTACGATAACATTACACTAGAGCAGGAGACAGACTTTACAGTTGATTCTGAAACAACTTCTCAAAATCCAGACCAGTCATCAGATATTTTTACCACTGCAGCATCTGGCAATAATTGTGAAACATCTACTGATCGCAATTCACAAGCTGATTCTAGTAACTGTCGTCAAGATTTAACTCAAGAAGCTCACATTCCTGCCGTCGCCGACGACAACGATTGCCCATTGGCAACAGATAATATTAATGCTTCACCATCACATTCTGATGATGAATGTGAAGCAACTGTTTCAAATCACATAGAACCAAACAATGATCTAGTACCTGCAATTACATGCATAGATAATGACACTGATGATATCTCAGCAAATATGGTGGAAACACAGTCTACCATTGAAGGTGTGATAAATGGTGTCATTGACACAACCCACAATGTTAACAATTGTCTGAAAAATAATAACTTTATGACTGATACATTTCCAGATGTCAGGAATGTCAATGTAAATAATCAAAATGACAATATTTCCGAAACCTCGGATGCCAGTGAGGATTATTACTCTTACGCTTACAATGATATTAGGACAAATTCCTTTTGTCCCAGACATGGTGATGCGGCCGATGAATGTGTTTCAGAAAGCGTTAACAGTAACAATTCTTATCTTACCATCATCCCAAATGATTAGTTCAATTATTCGAATGACTCCCAACCAAATGTTCTTGATAACTTTACTTATGAATAACATTTATAATGCTCCTGTTCCAATTTCATTGATGAATTTACATTGCAGAATGAAAGAATAATTGACTCTTACTTAAACTATTTGATGGTTTTTATATTAATTATATATGTTGAATTTCATTTATGCAATAAATTATTATTGTTCTCTGATGGCTTCGATGTATTCATTTTACTGTAGAATATTAATTTATTTCCAGGTTATTAACTTTTTTGCTCATTTCCATAAAATCCCCATAACAGAAATATCAAGTGATATTCAGAACCCAAATAGGAGGTGTTCTAGTAGTTTAGACCTCATAATGCTTAATCATTGCAAAATAATATTATTACCATAAAGTGGTTTACACCCAAGCTGTCTATTCAACAAGACAGTTACTGGTTGTAGCTGGGCGTCATGAAAGCCCGTTGGATAATGCCCAACTTTTCACAGCTGAAAATAATCATGACGCGGTCTACACATAATTTCATGCTCTTAAGAGGAACTTCTAAGTATTTAATCATCCCCCATGCTATGCTATGGGGGATTATACTTTTAGTCTCCATTTCATGGCATACATCAAATATCTTAAACACCACAACATGCACAATGCTCATCCTTTCCCAACATTCAAAGACCCCCCTAAACTTGTCAAATGTTACCATAAAACAATAAATATCATAACCATTTCCACATCCCAAATCCTTTTTCAGCTTTGCTGTGCTTTTGGACTGCAGCCTTGTTTATTTTGAAAAGCGAAGTCCACTCGCAGGTGTCTCCACGTCCTTACAAGTAGGGGAAGAGGGGGTGAAAAGTCACAGGGGTAAAAAGTCACAGGCCTTTTTGACCAACTTGCAGTGACCTAATTCTTAAGCTTAAATCATGATTTGGGACAATTTTATGAGAAGAAGGTCTGCCTTGATCATGTATTGAATTTAAAAAACAGCTGAGGGGTGAAATGTCACACTGTGACATTTCACCCCAGCACTCTGATATTTTACCATAGGGTGCCAGGAAGTCAGAATTCTGTGCTAAGGAAAGTAAAATATTCCACACTAGAAGCTTTTAGGTTACAATCTTATCATCATCCATCATCAATTGTACTGATGAGAGAGCATTGCAGCAACATTTCATTTCACAAACTTTGGGCAATTTCTGACCACTGCTTTGCTGATGGTGCATTGTCATTGCATGCCGATAGCTTTGGAAGGCTCACTATAAATTTCATGCACAAGGATCACTATCAAATCTAGGTCTGCATATTACCTCATATAGTGCTGTATGTTCACAAAAATTGCATGTGACTTGTTACCCCATGGTTGTGACTTCTTGACCCTGACATGGGGTAAAAAGTCACATCAGACTTTGCCTTAAATAATTGTGAACTGACTACAACCTAAACTCAGCAACATTAAAAACGCACACTTTTAAAAAGGCTAAAAATAGTACTTCCTCTTAAGATATCGAGATGAAAATTTGCACACTTCTAGTAGTTGCCATCAGATATATTCACGAAAAATTTCAAATCTCTAAGTGCAGTACTTTTGTGTCAAATTAAATCGTCGTGGTCACTGTCGAAAATTGAAGTCACAAAATTTCAATTTCCTCTGATCATTAATTTCAACAAATAAGCTGTTCTTTCTACAAACTTTTTTGATAAGCCAGGACAGTTTATAATTTTCCTTACTTCATGAGTTAGGGAAAAGGGATAATTGACCCAACCACAATTAAAGAGGATGAAATTCATAAAAATTAAGTGTCAATTCTGACACGCCCCCTACTGGAGACTTTTATCAAAACCTTAAAAAATGATGTTTTATTAAAATTTGTGAGACAATTGATACGGATGATTGTCTGTGTGTGTATTTCTACCCTGGGCATGCATAAAAACCCCATTATTTAACAGTTCTGGTTCACACGCTTCATTTCAAGATGCAAACTCGTAAATTTTGAGTTTTTAATTCAAAAGCTTCTTTATCATTGACTTTTTTTTTCAAAAACTTCCATGGGTCCTCTTTTGGAAGTCTTGTGCCTGTTATGTGAATATTTCATAAGATTAATCCCATCTAGTATGCCACAAAACCAATATTTCCAATTGTGCGTTTTGTGTTGAAGTGCAGTTTGTGACTTCCATTTTCGACAGTGCCCATGACGATTTAATTTGACACAAAAGTACTGCACTTAGAGATTTGAAATTTTTCGTGAATATACCTGATGGCAACTACTAGAAGTTTGGAAACTTACATCTTGATACTTCTAGCGGAAGTACTATTTTTAGCTTTTTTAAAAGTGTGCGTTTTTAATGTTGCTGAGTTTATTTACAGCACAGCAGCTATCATGTGATACAACTATAGCCAACTAAATACTGCATAATTGTGCCAAAGGTCATTCAGATCTAACAAACACTTGCTCTGTTCTGGGGCTTTTTCTGAATTTTGTGACTTCTGACCCCCGCCTCCCCTATGCACAATTGTGCCCCTGGTGGATTATTTGGCCTAACTGAAATTGAGATTCTGGTGGGTGTAGGTAGATGTGTAGGGCATGGGGGATATGGAGGCAGTATGCCTGCTCTTGTTTCAGTTGTGGGATGAACCAGCATTGTGTGTTCTTATCCAATTATCTTAATAGCCTATATCTTAATATATAGGGGTGACTCCACCTTTAAACAAGCAGCTACTTTAGTGCAAATGTTTTCCAGGATGGCCGAAAATTCCTAACATGTGACCAGTTGTCAAATTTGCTCAGTCGATTTTGTCACTCAGATAAAAGTAAACCTGTCGAGATAGGCCTATCAAGTTATGTCCACAGTGTTACAGAACAATATATTTGTTGTCGAGCTGTTCAGCTTGCCTTTCAACTCATATGCAGATTTTGATAACCAAAATCCTCAAAATATAAGTGGTGCAATTGTGGTAACTCTCCTCTACAAAATAACACATCTGAAGAAAAAGAAAACATGCATAACAGGTTACAATTAAGAGGCATAATTAAAGAACAAATAAAACCTTTATTGATTAAGAGACTGTGCAATACAGATAACAATTAGAGACACTATTTTTCACTTTAGATTTTATCTGATAAGAATGTGATAACAGGAAGATAAAATTGTTATCAACATCAACCTTTGATGCTTACACCTAGCCTCATTCAGGGAGTCTATCATAGCATTGATGAAAATGGTAACATCATCAGTGATTGAAAAATATTTCATAACATTACATAAAAAGGAGGAATTGTGGTTCAAACAGGATTTAAAAACATGAGATTTGCTGTAATTTCTCTCACAGTCATTTGTGCACTGCTTCATGGAGTAGCAGGAATTTCAAGTGAGTTGGTTTTATCTTTTGCAAGGTTTTGTTAAACTTCTGTTGTTTTATGATGTTCTGTTACTTTAGCGTCCTATTTCATGATCAACTGATAACTATATTTCGTCCTACAAGTGATGTAACTTTTTTGCACATTTTGCACTGCCTGCTATAGTCTCTATGTATTGTATGTAAAATTACCTGTCATTTATCTTGGTACATGTATATACATTGTACATAATATTTCAAAATTCATATTATCATTCGTGTTTGTTATATTCACTGGAAAAATTAATTCAACATAAAAAAGTGGGAAAGTCAATATATCAGAAGCAGACCAACTGATCAGATGGCACACAATGTAATAGTGAGAATGCATGAAACATGCACGAAGTCATGAATGCCAAAGTTCTCAAACAATAGGTCTGTCTCCATTTGTAGTTCTAAATTTATGTACAGGTGCTGTCTCCAAGCAATAGGAGCTCTGATGGAATCCCCTATGCCTTTCAACAAGGTGATTGGTGTTGTTGACCAAGCCAAAGAGTCTGACTTAATGAGTGTGTTTGTTGAATGTTTGATTGTTTGGGTCAGCTACGCTGTATTGATTATGTTCTCAAAACAGTAGTACAACAGAAAAGTGTGTTGTTATCATACAGATTGGGGGATTGTAACTTGTTAACAACCAGATTATTATTAAGTGTTGCTCACAGGATTTCATATACTTTGCAGACAAGCCAGCAGATATGTCATTTGGAGGGCTCTCCCAAGACAAAAATAGAACTCCCCCCTTATCGTAGTGCCACCTACTCATCATACCTGTCGTAATCCCCATATGGAGACAGACCTGTTGATTGTTGCACAGCAATTGTTCATATTATATCGCAATGCATGTATTTGCAGGATGTGGACAAGACCGTTTCAGTTGCACGAATGGCCGATGCATCTACGCTCGATTCGTCTGCGATGGTTACGATGACTGTATGGACAGAAGTGACGAGCGCTCCTGTAGTGGTATGTGTAATCAACTACAGCTTCATTCAGCTGCCACAATTCTATGACATCAACAAAAATCGGAGATGTTCCAAAATGAAAGTCATAAATGGAGTTAAATTTATTCCAAAAATGATTGACCAAGTTTTTTGTCTTCCACATTAATCTATAACCCTCTTCTCACGTTGTTGGTAGATTTTCCTATCTAAGGAGTTTTAAATAGAAATCAGTATTTTGGTAGTCTATATATAGATAGAAAATGTAATTGTTGATGTTTTCAATAGAATAGGTAAATGAGTTATTAATACGAATTTTGTTTGATTTGATTTATCAACAAATTCATTAGTTCATATGAAACAAATGTGTGACATGAAATAACCAGAAATGGCCTTTGGGGATGAAGTATATATATAGAGTGATGAAAATGTTAGGATGGCCCGCAAAAGCTTCATAGCTTATTCTTTCTTTTCTTTAAATAATTTGATGCAGTGAAAAATCTCACATTTCTTCACATTTGTGCTATGCAGGGTCTGTGAATTAATGATATAACATGTCTGTCACCTAATTTTACACATACTGTCTACTTATAAACTTCCTTGTAAAAGATAGGACCTTTAGTGACATTATTAATGTCCTCAAATCTGATAACCACTTAATACTCCCTGGGTGTTACTTTTTGTCATTACATATAGTGTACATTTCAATGTAGTACTAAATTTACAATTTTTTTACATTTACAGAGGAATGTGGCTCCAGATCGTTCTCCTGCGACGAAACCTCCGAGTGCATCAATCCCGATGCAGTTTGCGACAACTTCTGCGATTGCCTTTCTTGCTCCGATGAAGAAAATTGCTACCAATATGGGGGCAGATGTAAGTGAGATTTGAATTCTGCAGATTGCCTGTGAAAAAAAGTAGTCACCAGGGCTCTATTTTCTAACATGCGATTCGCCTGTTCCAAGCTCTGGCCATGTTTAGACGCAACTCTGACTGATGCTGTGTATATTACATGGTGACAAAGTATGGGCAGTATAATCCTATTCCAAGAAGAAATTCTTAAGTCACAAGTTCTTCATGTAATTTTTGTCCCTGATTTCCACAAGGGTTCCTTTGGCGCCTCACTACACCTTACCGGACTTCCAGTCTTGGGAGCCCTCTGTTGAGAAAGCATCACTGTTTATTAACAAAACTGAAAAATAAGTAATAGATCGACTCGATTAACGAAATCATACATTTATGCTATGCATGCATGTATATATTTTCTCTTGAGTGGAAGACAATTTTTCCACATCCAATCTTAAATCTAAAGAATACTTTATCATAAACATTTTATGAATCTTTAAAAATTGTAGCCATGGCTTGGGCTTACATTCTCAATAAGTTAACATCAACAACATAAAGTTATCATTCTGTCTGTCTATCCATCTCGAACTGTTATGTCTGTCGAAATTAAAAATTGAAAATCTCACCCCCCCCCCATTCATTTCATTAATTTCATCTCATTCATCATTCACCCTATTAAATAATAATGTAAATATTCATGCTTGTTTATTTTATTTTATTTATTTTTTTTTTTTTTTCTCTTACTTTTTTTATTTTTTCCCTTGCCTAATCATAAAATTTTCATTTATCTCTTCATGTATTTACTTACTTCAACCTTATTTAATTTACTCTGTTAAGTGTCTATTGTTTACCTATATTGTGTTACTCATTAGCATTAAAATGATTTACTCTGTAATGATGTGTACAGGCTCTGGCATGCTCCTCCGTTTACTAATGCGCTGTTATACTGAAACTTAAAGTGTTTGCTTCATCATTGTAAAGCATGTGTACAAAACAGAAAATAAATATCCTATCCTATCCTATCCTATCCTATGTACTGTCATATACAATTATTCATACAAATGTGAACATTTTCAGCTATTTTGAGTTCTGAAACTACCTATTATGTTTTTTCAGTCTTCAACCCACTTGGTCTTGGATTCTCGCTTGCAATTGTTGTTGCGGTAATCGCTGTTTACGGGATCTATCAAGGCGTTCGGGGGAGGCTCTGTAAGAGGAGACCCAGAGCATCAACAGTGGGACCTCAGGGGGCTACCACATTAGATGCTCATGGAGAAGATCCTCCTGATCTATTGGATGACTTACCTCCAGCTTATGACACGGTTGCGAATAACTCGATGTTCATAATCGACGCAGAATCGTTGAATGAGGAGAACGTCGAGGCTTTGCCATCCTACGAAGATGTTACTTCTCCTGGAGCTATCATTATCAATCCTAATTCAACGACACCCCAGCCGCCGAGTTATGATACCGTTCAACTCCCGACTTGGACATCGGGTAGAGATAACGGAGTACCCCAAGGATCCGAAAGAAATTATAATGTTGTTTACTACAATCGTAGCCCGAGATTAACAACTCGAGTCGGTAATACACAAAATGTTACCAACACTACCTCATCTCCGGAACAATCACAAAATGACAGTAATGGCAATAATAGTAACATCCATGATAGTGATACACATGACAGAACAAATTCTGTCTCAAATAACTCAGATAACTGTAGTTCAAGACAAGGATCAAATTCAGATTCAAATTCATCCTCAAGCTCAAATACCAGTTCAAATTCACATTCAAGCAGTGACTCTTCTTCAACAAATGACACCGTGAGTGAAGATGGTTCAATCATTCGAAGTGTGGATGGAGTACCAATATCTGATACCCCTCCGATTTCAGTTCCGCAGAACCTATCTTCTAATCAGGAATCACATCAGACGTATCCAGACATATCGGAATCACAATATGATAATCATGGTTATGAAAATGACCCATCACCTGTGACTGATAATGATGACTCTTCTCTTTGATTTGAACACAACTTTTAAAACTAGTGATTATTCAACTATAATTTGTATACAATGTGCCATAAATTGGCATAATTATGCTGTACTGGGACATTACAATGGAATGAATGGATTGCACACAATTTAAACTATTGATAGAATGATAAACTTGACAAAATGTTTGTAATGTTATGATATGAACAATTTTGGAGTTCAATAATCTAAAGGCATTTACCTGACTTCTTCGTCTCTTGGTATGAGTTCGAAAACAATTGAGACTGTGAAGCCAATGCAAGTACACTTTAAGAAAAAGCATCCATGTATTTGTTCTTTTAGAAATGCTCACTTAAAATATTGTTTTCATATTTAAGAAATTTTGGTTTGGCAGTAGACTCAGTACCAATAACAGTGCCTCAGAGTCCTGTTAACAAACAGCTGATTTTGGCCTTTTAAGTACAGCTGATATTATTTTCTTACTCTAAGTTGTAACCAATATAGTAAGTTTTCTGTTGTTTGTTTCTTACTGGGATGAGACATGGCAGCTGAGAAAGTTCTACCCCAGCTCTGACAGTTGTTTAGGTAAAAATTTGTATTAAACTCAAGACAAATGACATTGTTTTATTGATCTAAGAAGAAATAACACAAACTGTCATCCTATTTAAAATATAGAGGTCACGTTCAGGGACATAATGATAGAGGCATACATGATGCTGGGATATTATAAGATATAAGATAAAAATATTGATGGACTTTTCAGATAAGATAAGTGTCACATGACACCCGACTCTTGTTGTGTTCTTGGTTCAGAGTGGCGCCAGGTCAAACATTTCATGTGTTTATAATAAGAATATAATGAATATTACTGTATCGATCATAAAACTAGTACTCCATTGTTCTTTGAATAATATGTACCTGTAGAATGTATAGTTTCACATGATCAAACTCTTTGTAAATTGTTCAGTATACAAAAAATATATACATGTATGTGAATCATGGCAGCTGATGAAGTGTCATGGTCAAAATTTTAGAATTTAACCCATAAATGCTGTTTGATTAGTCAATTTAGAAAAAGGGTAGGCCTATGTAGGCAGCAGGAAAAGGTAAAAAAGCATGTACAGTGCACCAAAAAAGTTATGGGAAAAATGGGAATGGGTGTGTTTTTGCCTCTAATTACTCAATTATTAATTTCTGAAGCAAAAAATCACACTTCTCTCCTTTCAATAGACATCTGATGAACAGATCTGTCTGGTTGTTTTTATATTTTTATCTGAAAACAGGATATGCCAGGCGATTCTTTGTTGCAACTCCCATTTTCGACCTCAAAAAAGTTATGGGAAAAATTGGACTTCTGGAGTAATAACTACTTTATGATGATGTTTCTCAAACAAACAACATCAGTAATGTGTTATTACACTATTTTTGTCAAACAGAACATTGTTTGAAATCGAAAAATGTTAATAACAATGTTTTTTAGTCATTTTTTACAGATATCAATAATTTTGAAATAAAATAGCTTAAACAGATTGGTGTGTTCTTAAAATGTGTCCTGAGGGCTACTCAATGCCAAGTTATTGTTGATAAATGTTGCTCAAATGACTATTGAGCATGTATGAGTTGTCTCCTTGAAGTGAATATGAGCAGTCCACTGAATGATGAACAGCCTGAAGCAAGGAAATATCTAAAGCATAACACAGGTGATAAAAATGATCCACATTTACCTTATTTTACATGGTATAGCATCTCAATAGGCTGTCAGCACCTCTCAGGGCCTTTTTACAATGTTTCAAAAGTTTCCAAAAAGATTAGATAGTATAAATCAATGATTGAAGAATCTTTTGAAAACTGGCAGAGTATGGGACAAACAATCAAGAAAGCATAAAAGCCCAAATTAATTTTTCTGTATGATTCCAATTGATTCAATGGATATTGCATAAAATCAGTTTGTAAACCTTGTACATTCACATATGTGCATGGTATGACCATGAATTTGGAAAAATGCAACGGGAGGATTTGACTACTATTTGCAATGTAGATGAGAAAACAATTCAACTGGTGAATAAAGTGGTGGCTTCAGTGATTTCTGTCATTCAAACTACCTGGGCTACTTTTCACTCCCTAAAGTCATATTTAAATGCAATGTCACCACAAACAATACAAAATTTCTGAAAATTACAGATGCTGAATAACAGTACGAACACATCGGTGGCCATAAACTTTAAATTAACTTTTGTCTTGGCTCAAATAGACCATTTTCTGAATAAAAACAAGAGCCTCTACTGATAAACTTTGTAATAAATGTTGTGTCAACACCTATTTTCATCATTACATTGACATTTAGAGCTATATATACATTAATTAGACAATTATTTCAAATAACATTATCTATATTATTAAAATACTTATTTCATGAAAATTCAACAATAAAATTTCCATTAAAATGTTTCCCTGAGTCAATTCCCTTTTCTAGAAACTAAAAAGACAACCACAAAGCAATGCTTTGTGCTTCTATTTCAGTATTTGACCACCTTATGGAAATTTCCCATAACTTTTTTGAGGGCAAAAATGGTGCGGCTATCTGAGATTCACTGGCATATCTATATCACAACATAAAATCACGAAACTATTAGCCAGACCTATTCAGGAGATGTCTATTGAAGGGATAGAACAACAATAATTATCACTGGAAATGACTATGTAGGGAATTAGAAGCAAAATCCGGAGCTACTGATTTTTTCCCATAACTTTTTTGGTGCACTGTACTTGGGCTCTATACCATTGCCGACATTCAATACGATGTGTGTCATGCATACACTTGATTGATATACGATTCGTACCGTCGGTCCGCAAAATTGGGTCGAGCCCATCTTAGAGAAATCCGCTTCCCAAAAACCTAATTTTTGGCCCGGAAAGTTGGTCTCGAACAAGAGTGCACGTCAAGATGACAACCATCTCGAGTTCAGTTCATGATTTTGTAGATATTTTCTGTTAAATCTCGGCAATAAAACAGCTTTTTTAGGTGGTTACAGCATCATTGAACCAAACCGAAACTGCTCCTTTGAAATTCGGTTCGGGAACTGGCCAGACTGCACCGGTGCGGCTGGTATTTATGGAACCGGTGTAGTACACTAGCATGTACCATCTAGGTGCTTTGGCACAGTTGAACATTTGTGGAGATTTCTTTTGGAATATTGGTAAAGCATGCATGATTAGTAATTAGCAGGCAGTAGCTATTCTGCCAAAGACTCATGAGCATTAGCTATTCTGAGAATTTCTGACAAAGACTCGTGAGCATTCCGGGCACCTAAGAAGTGTGCCCGATTAGTTTCGGTTGTAACAGTAGCTCCAACATTTGCCAATATTCTGAGAGATACAGTGCCTCCTGTAAGTAAGTATAATGGCTGATATGTTGCCAAATGGTCAATGCTGAACATCTTCAACTAAACTGCTCGTTGAAGCATGAATTCTCTTCCGATGAGATTAAAACATATTGGGTCAAGAAGTCTGACATCTCAGGCATGTGGGATAACAATGGCTACCAAGCCTACCATGTTCCATGGCTTAAAGAGTTAGGCAGTTAGGCACGGATCAAAAGTCTTTGATAAGTGAAACACAAGGCCAATTTTATTTCAATGGGAAGGGGAGTTCACTTACCAAAGATTTCAACCCCTATACAACTAACTCCAGCACAAATAAAACTGTCAGTCACTCGTATCCTACATGGCTCAAATATCATACTGTATCGTTTCTGGGGATAAGATGATAGCAATCTCTAGCAATAGCCCCTTCACAGAGGGTGCTGCTCAGCAGTGTGCCAGAGAGAAGAAATTTTAAAGCAAATAAAACAGACACTTTCAGACTAAGAAGAATTTTATTGTCACTTTTTGTAAAACAATGTTGGACAATCTTGTTGTCTTTTTAGTTTTTCCCTTTGATTTTGTCAATGCCGACAAATGGGTAATAATTTTCCCATTTTAATTTTTGCCCAAATCCAAATTTTTGATAATTTTTCCCACCTTTTTTCAACAACTAAATTACATTTTTCTATTTGACCCACAAGTTTTATAACAACATACAAGATTTGTGTGATATATTTAAGGGTCAAACATGTGCATAATAATACCTTAAAGCTATATCATCAACAACTATAACCATCAATATATCAGTCTAGAATTATGTACAGTATATAAGCCTATATAATTATGCTGCAACAAAAAAGGTATACATAATAATCATAAATAAGTTTGATTCCATTAAAAGCATTGTAAATCCACTGAAAAATGTTAAAATAAACACAGTTCACAAATACTCAAATATAAATGTATCTTTTCTCATATTAATGATTTTCAAATAACAGAGAAACGACAGATACTGTATTTAATGGTCAAATTATCTAATGTTTTTAAATAACTGAAATATGTTTAATTTGCAGGTATACTTGACAGTTACAAAATTCAACTTTAAGCAATATTTTACATGTATAGCTATATATTTAATAAAGTGCACTTGAAAATATATGTATATCAGCTAACAAACATTAAACAACACATCTACGTAAAATGCTTTGTATACAACACTAACTTTTGTATAATATAACAATCCTCGATAATGATTTTCAACTACGGGGAATATGTACAAGTCACTATTACGTACATTCATTAATTTAGAAAAATTTACCTTGAAAAAGAGTATTTTAGATGATTATTAAGTATTGATCTTTCATTTTTATACATATCAGTTAATTAATTGGATAAATTTCTAATTTTCAAATATATCTTAGATGAATAGCACTATATACACACATTTTTTCTGTTCACCACTAGGTGCCACTTGTTGGTCTATGATGGTTTAATCTACCCTCTGGTGTCCATACACAGCACCACCACCGTTCTCAATACCTCCTTATTACTGCTCAGCTAAGTTTTCTATTCTGTTGCACAAATATGTTTAGAAGTGCTGAAAGTCTGTTGAAATTTTATGTGTAACTGTCTTGGAATCTACAAATCAACGAACTGCTCAAACATTACAAGGTACTTTTAAAAACAACGGACCATTCGAAGATATGCAGCAACTGATTTCTCATCCAATGTCAAACCGACTTATCTGTGTTCAATTTGAAATATGCGACTCTCACAACATATTTGCACAACAAAATGGAAAACGATCACAATTCCAAAAAAAAATTGCTCAACAAATTTTAGTCTCTTCTGCTGATGACTTCAATGGACCTTTGTTAGGTCCAGAAAGTTGTCTGCTTTACACTGTATTGAGAAAGTTATCAGGTTCATTTCCAATCTGATTGAATACAGTTGTTGCTTCTTTATCGGCTGTTGGATCATCATTTTCTTTACCACTTCCACTGAACTCGTCATAATCCTCATCATCGGGGAGACCTCCACTCGATTCATCCTCACCTTTACCCCTTCCACGATTTGTGAATCTGACCAACGGCCTCGTCGGGGGTCTTGTGCGTCTGCCGACTTCATCGACTGTCGTACTGCCGAGGATTAGCGGTCGGTGATGGTCGTCTCTGTCGGGCGTCAGTTGGTTGTCGATCTCGATCTTTCCGTCATCCTCTTTCTTTGCGTCCTTCTCGCCCTTCCTGCTTCCTTTCACGTAAGGTTCGTAACCTAGATAACATTCACACATCATTCAGAAAACAAGCTGATGATTTGTAATGATCAAGAGATTATGTTTGTAGAGACTGTGAGACAGAATGAAAGATATAATATGTATAGAAAATTAGAAATGTCCTATTATGATGTATGAATGATATCCATGGCTCTTCGCTACAATATTATTGTTTGTTCACACCTGTTTTTTGGGTTCTTGACCGTGATGTCTTCATGCTTTTTCACCTTTTGTCTTGTCTCTTCCTGTCATTCTTGTTTGGATGAACTTTTCAAAATTATTCTCTACTTCCACTACATTAATACATTTAAAGCCTCGAAGAACCTGAGAGTGATACCAGATTCTGTTAGATTTTAGAACATCGAACAAATAGCAATTTGGACACGAATCAATTCAATTCATCGGTAGATAGAGTAAGTTACTAAGAAGTCAATAGGAGAGTCAAACAAGTGAGAAAAGATTTAATGAGGCATATATTCTTTTTATGAGAATTGTGTATGGATATAATGTTTCTAAAATCTAATGTAGTTTGACAAATTGACACAATGTATTTTTGTTGTTTGTGTTTGACCTAGCAAGGCGCAGGTCAATGTTTGTTTACATTGTTCAGGGGGCGACCATTTAATTTTCAGGGGGGGGGGGGTTGGAGTTTTCCTCTCGGTGAAGGCGGCAGTAATTATTTATTTTAAGTGTGTGAAGTCCACGAATATTCATTACTTAATCAAGCAACACCTTGTTAAGAAATACCCCCACCAGATACTATTTATTTCAAGACTGCCCAAAAAGAATTTATAATTTCATCAAAACTGAGCAAGAAATTATTTATTTTAAAAAACTCCAACCTGCCGCCCTCCTTAGGATTAAATGGTCGTCCCCTTACTTCATGAAAAGTATTTATTTTTATTTTTCAAGTTTTTGTTATGAGAATGACATACGTACCAAACTTTACAGCACAACAATAACAAGAAATTTTACATTGAAATACAAAATATGAAATCAAAATAATTGAAAATTAATCAAAATCAAAAGAAACAGAGACAAATGCAAATAACTGGGGAACAAAAATTTATTATGAAATATTTAATATGTACACAGAAATAGACAGATCCTGAACAAAAAGCAATAAAAATACCAAAATAATATAATCAGAATTGCAAATACGATTTCAGAAGTTGACGTATCATTTGTCAAAGATCGAGACAGATGACAAGTAATATATTTTTGTTTTAAGTAGAATTTATAAAGTACTATTGAGTTTAATAAATAACCATTATCTATATAAACTACTTCTAACGTAGTCTGTGAATTTATAATTTTTAAGACAAATATATCACAAACTTGTCATTCGGTCTCGTCATATAAAGTCAATTTCTACAAAATGACAACAACAATAACATCTACATATGTGCCATGTATGTAAAGTTAAACATAAAACAAAAATATACACATAATAACAGTCTCCATAAATACAACCACTAACATGTCACAACCAGAAAAAGAAATGTATTAAGTTGCACAAAATACACAAGAGGGCAGCACCTAACCATAATTAATTAATTCAAATAGTTTAAATCTATGTAAGATATTAAATGTCTGAACATAATCTATTTACAGAGACAACAAATTAGAAAAAATATTTAAAATATTAAGTGAAAAATTTCAGTGAACAAAAAAGATAGTTAAAAATTAAACAAAGTGATGATTTATCCAAATTACAAAATTGAACTTTAACAAAGAAACAACAGAAACTTGTAAATAAATAATAACTGGATTGTGACACATGTTATTCACTAAGTTTGTTCAGTAGTAAGTTGTCATATAAAATAAATGCTACTCCTATTTACAAAACTATAAAATATGTTGATATGTTTGAAATGGGCAAGTTGGGATAAAATTAATCACTAGTTGAGACACAATATAATATAAATCTTTATTTAAAATGATAGGATTTAAACATAAACTTTTCCTTTGATTTGTTTCAACCTAAAAGTTATACGTTTGGGGAGTTATACTTGTAAGTTTAGGAACTCATATTCAAGGAAGGTCTACAATTAATTTGGAAATATTCAATTTTTTATAATCAAGGATATACCTTGAGAGATACACAAGCAATATTCAATACGAAATCCCCCTCTGCAGGTAATGACAAAATTAATGACAATAAAAATATTTACAAAGTCATTTTTGAATCTGGTACATATTCACCTCAGTGACCTCTTGGGTTGACAGTTTTTTTAGGGACCTATTTACACAGACCATAAAGGATGATCAACAGATGTCACAGAAATGACATTAAATGGCAAATATTATCCAATTTCTATCTTAATCTGTTCTCCTAAATTGCAAATTTCATCAATTCTTTCAGTTAATCGTATTTTCAGGGTTTGTTTTGGGCAATAGAAGTGTCAAGTGCACCGTGAAGTGCGTCATCTTTCTCGTCGTAAATATCGGACTCGACAGCGTCAAAAGTGTCCTCGTACTGGTCAGTTTGAGGTTCCGTAACAGAAGGGGGCGGCACTATGGCCCCCTGGTGGTGATTGCTGTTACCGTTGTGGCCAAAGACCTCGTGTTTCGTTTGAAATCCTGCAATTATTTTTATTGATTGATTCATGATCTTTAAAGTCTTTTTGTACACTGCAAAGTAAACACTATCTAAAATAATTTTAAAATAAAAATTATACTCATCACTTTATGTCACAAATTGGACTGAGCATCAGGCAAGTGGCTCCAATTCAGACAAATATGTTCAATCGCTTAAACAATTTTGACAATTTGTTTTGTATTTTGTCATTCGTATGCCAATGACAGTGGTAAACTTTTAAAATTTCTGCAGTATTAATTCTTTTTTAATCTCTCAAAATACAAAATGTGATAGAATTTTAAACAAAATACAATAAAATAGCAAAAATTTAATTATTTCTAAAACAAATGCAAGTAATTAACAAACAAAACACACATACTTAAAACTTTAAACGGAACAAAACTAGACAGCACTTAACTCTATTACTAGAAGCATTTAATGTGTACGTGCAAGGTAATGGCAAACGATACAGAAGGGATAGGAAAATTAAAAGCATGGTGCAGCAGTCGCAATTGGTGCAAGAATTAATAGTGCAATCAAAAAAACATACAATAGCATGCAGTGGAAATATTTCTTTGCAAAACAAACTTGAATATTGAACAACAGTTAGAACTATAGTCATAGTTCATTCGCTGTTAATGGAATATTTGAGAAATCATAGGAATGTGTGTCAAAAATTCTTGAAACTCCAAAAACTGTTGTTAGAGTGCACAAATGGCACTGTAACTGAATTTGAACAGCTGTCCTCCATATTGATTTGCGCCAGGCCTGATCTAAATTCATTTGTGGAGATTTTATGACAGTATGATGAAGCAATATATTTCCACTGCTTTGGGAAGGTACATTCACAAAGACAAAGACCATTCACAACTTTGAACACAGACATTCACAATAACATCCAATCTTAAAATACACAGACATAAAAATAAATCTGATGGTCGAATTTCATATGTTTGAAAATATACCAGACCATACACCTTGCTCAGGTTCAAACATCGATAATTTCAAAAATGTATTCCTCAGTTTCATATTTTAATTTAAATACTCAAACATTATCATAGGACATTCACCATTCACACTTTATTCCTGTTTTTATTGTCAGTGTTTCTTTCAATTGCACTTTGTCAAATTTATGATTCATTCAATTGCACTTGACAATTGCAAATTCATCCAATTGCAATTTAGTATGTTCTTCAAGCTTGCGATTTTCAATTGACAATTCTATCTACTATTGCAATTTAAATATGACTAAATTTGCAGTTAAATTAGTTCAATCTCTTGTTGTTTTTTTTAAAGCGTGCACATGCGCAGAGCGTGGCAGAAGTGCAATTATGTAATATTACTAAGTAAATACTTACAATGTGGTATACCAACATAATATTAGCTTAGTATTTATATATATCTGTACAGTTTAGAACAAAAGTTTTGAAATATCCCCGACAGGTACCACATAACAATGTCATAACATCCAGTACATTTCCATAGCTAGCAGGCAAGCAAGTTATCAATTCATGTGAACTTAAGAAATGGCAGATTTTTAAAAATTACATTAGAAAGAAATTTCAAAATTCAGTTTATTTGTTGAAAAAAGAATATTTAGAATTGTATGAATCTGTTGTGGATTTTCAGAGATCTAATAACTCGTAAAAGAGACTCCAAAAATTCTTAAACAGAAATTTTATGAATATTTTTCCAAGCTCTGTGGAGGAAATTGCTGACACTGCTAGACTCTGTTGGATAGTTTCAAAACTTTTGCTTAAGACTGTACAGGAAGCAATAAATATTACGAACGCATGCGCGGCAACTCACCATTAATATTGAATTGTTTTGTTCTTGATCTGAAGACGTTGCTGGCGACACATGTATAATTGGCCTGATACCGTGGAACAAATTTGATGATGACCAATGTCGAAGAGGCGTAACCGTTTCGCCATTCTGGTCTGTCCTCCTGTTATGGAAAGATTGAAATATTTAATTTAATTTTTTGTCAGAATATAAATAATTATGTCAACTTGAACTGACTTAAGATGCAGTTATTCAGATTACCAAATTAATTAGCATACAGAAAGCTACTCGAAAGAAACAATTAGAAATACCCATGAGGTCTTTGTGGTTTTTGCTAACTGACTTCCACCATCTCTGTTATATCCATTTTAAGAAATGTTTTGTTATGCAAGACATTTTGGCTTAACAGGATAATGATGATAAATATGTCTTATGAATAAAAGTTAAACCTATAATGCACATCCTGCAATTAAGCTGCAGTCGTTAAACCACAAACACTTTCTTAAAATAAGCCACAAATATTCTGTGTACTCAGTATAAATAGCTTGCATAACTGCATGATTAATGTTTAACTTGACATTTTGCTATTATTTCAATGCTCTAAGGAATAGAATCATAATGTAAAAATTGATGGACTGATAGGTACACACATGGATAGAGAGATAAACCGACATACGATATAAAAACAAGGAAGATGATCTAATTCATTGATCTATTATTACGAAAAGCTAAAGCAACTTATAAAATGCTATTGTCATATAGTGAAGCTCAACTTGTACTTACAATGATATAGAAATGTCGATTGTTTTTAATCTCTCTGTCATCCCGGAACCACCGGATTTTGGGCAGGGGTTTGGGCTGTCCTCTTGTTTCGCACATCAATAAGAAGGACTTCCCTTGGACCGGGCGGGGTTCTTCGCTGTTGTACGGATGCCATTGGGAACTGTCGAATCTCATCTTGAAGCCGTCAAGGTGCCATGGGCGATCTGGTTTAAAGGGATATTTCAAATTGAAATACAAGTAATTCAAGCACATTTCTTGACAGTTACCTCCTATGTACCTTGTCGATCATTTTTATTACACAGTTAACCAGGCATACAGTTTCACAACACAAATGTACACCTTAAAATAGTAAGGTTACAATTTTAAAGGAAACTTCTCCATTTTTGAATGTATACACTGAAAGAAGCCTGTACTAAGTGACTGCAGGGGCTCCCTAAACAGGACGTCTGTCCACGGATGTTATTATACTTTGTCACTAAATGACGTCAGCGACTAACCGACAAAAGGTATAATTACCTGTACCTCATCTCCGGACTGAAATATTAAAACTGTGGCAAATCAGTGGGCCACAGATCACTATCAAAATCTCAATAGCAATTTAAAGAGTACAAGCTCTTTATGTTTAACACCATAATGGCAAAAGACTCCGGTAAGTCAAGACATTTTTCATCGGTCCGCCTCATACATGTAATTGTATACGTTGCGACTAAATGACGTCGGCGACTGACCATCCAAAAGATAAATGATCTCAGACAGGACTTGGTTGAACACAGACAGAGAACAGTTTATTTTATGGCAAGCCATCATTCAAGCTGTCAGACATCTTTAGCATTTCAGCATAGCCTGCAAAGTTTGGTTGTTTGGTCAGATTTATTTGCCTTGGTCAGCTGCTTGTGGTCAGTGTGTTAATAGAAACACAGCATAAAAGACTGAGAGCACCTGTCTACTACACATGGGGTCTTTCTTGGCAGCCATGCACATTTATGCTGAACTGTCTAAGACTTGTCTCTCATACAGTTGATAATAATCTCAACAATGTACATTATTCAGTATGAAAGAGGGTTGAGTGGGTGGTTATGTTTTACGTCCTGTATTTCTGCTCTTATTCTTAGGTGTACCAGATCAGAGGGGTTTTTGCACCAATAAATTTCATATAAACAACAATAAATATTAGGTGCAAAATCCCCAGAGTACCGGCCCCCCCCCTCAAAGAAGTTAGGGAAACCCTAAGATTCCAGTAACATGGTTAACAATTTGTATTTGGCCAGATGATTAGCTAAACATTTTTGAAAAGCAAAGGTTTCCAAGCGATTTCATTTAAAATTGTATTAAATCTATTTGAAACTGGACAAATGTCATCACCCCCCCCCTCGAAAAGTTCAGGCCTATGCATTTATTATGTTAGATAGGAAGACAGGGACAATGGTAATGAGGTGAAGTGCACTGTTAATCTGGATGACATTTTGGACTAACAAGGGTTACCCGGTTCAGGAATCGCACCCAGGTCAACGAGGTTAGCAGTCCAACATTCTACCCACTCATCTGGCTCCCAATACTCTAGATATGTGCAAGGGACTAAAATGTCTCACATAACATATATTATATTATAATAATATTATTCTGTTTGATTATTAATTATTTGTTGCATTATAAAGAAGATTCATACAGACCTTCAACCGTGAGACTGAATTTGTATGAGACCACAGGTTGGACGAAATTGTCCAAATAGCAGGCGTAAATTCCAGTGTCTTGCTCAGTGGGTTTTTCCAAATGAAGGCCATTTCCCTGAAAATTGAATAGAAATTCAGACATTAATTCTTAAGGCTTTAATTATGTATGTGACGGACGGTATTGCACAAAATAAGGCTAATAGGCTGTCTCCGCAAGGTCTCGTTTCTCTTCCTGGATGAAATAGATGAGGAACCAGAAGACTGAAACAAATGCATTTTATTCAAATTTCTTTAGGGAAGCGTCTGACAGTTATTGCAAAAACATCTTTTTACCTATATTCCGCGAAAACAACATAGTGACAAAACAATAATATTTCAGCTATTCACAAATTCTCTGACTTTTTTAATTACCAGTTTGAATACAAGAGACACTTCGGGAACACAAGAGAAACTGGCCTTCTCTTAGAATGAAGCAAACAAACTCTGTTGTGCTTCTTGGGCATATGTACAATGCCAGAAACCAACGACCAAGGCAAGATTTACAACAACAGAGCCAATTATTATCTTTTGGCAAACAAAATGATCTTTTCAGCAAAGCGTAGTGATCTTTTCAGCAGAGGAAAATTATCTTTTCGACAGAGGAAAACAGACCTTTCGGTAAAAAAGGCTGACCTACACGATGACCCTTATGTTCAACCTTCATCATCTCTTTACCCTCTTCGGTTTCAGCTGCTGTTACATGCCAGTCTCCTGTAGGCAAATGGCATTAAGTGCACAGTCTTTTAGCCAATCACGTCGAGGGCTGAAGTCACATGACCTTGGTCGTGATGTCACATGACGAAGGGTCAGACAAACAAATGATAAATTGCAAACGGCTTGTGGTCCGTTAGTCGCGAGCCAATTGGAGGTTCAGACAACAAAATGAGGAACAGGAACTGTAAAATAAGAAACGTAAAAGCCACCGCAGTATGCCAGACCAACAAATAATTAAAAGAAAAGCAGCAACTCGCATTGCGACCTAAAGTTACAGCAATATTTCAAGAGAAATGGGTTGTTGGATGGATGATAGGGCTTTACATTATTATCCTTCCAAAAAGTATGTAGAAAGTGATTTTTTTCTTGTAAGGTGGAAGTGTGACATCATATGGCAGTTCCCATAGGTTAGCATTGGAAATCAGGCGTTCCATGTGAGGTCACAGGTTGTTCAGCCAATCATTGCTCACTCTGCATAGTATGTCATATCAAATCTGTGAGGTAGTATACCAGCATATGACTACATGCCATGTGTGTAAAAATGAAACACATTCAGTTGTGGCCCGCAGTAGCACATCTAGAAATGACATGGGAGGAGGCATGTTAATCTTTGGCCTGAGGGGGGAGGCATGCCCCTCAATGTTGAACCAAGGGCACATAAAAAAGATTGCTCATGATTTTGATTTAGTGATTGATCACAGAGTTGATCCTCCCTCCCTTCCCCAGAAGATTTAATTCATCCATAAAAAATGTGCAAATGTGTATCCCCTTCATGAGACACCCTAGCTGTGCCACTGGTAGCAAACAGTACACAACATTCAGATCAGGCAGCTTATGAGTGACAGTTGTTTATTGATTCACACAGCTTGTAATCTTCTTCTTTCACTCAGTTATGCTTCATGGCACTCTCATACTATGTCATATACCATATATGGCAATTCTGTACACTACATCACGTGCCAACACTACATCATACTCCACACCTCAGCCAATCACGATGCCCCATCTGTGTGAGGTCACATACCAATTTTGCTAGATTTTTCAAATTCTATGTACTTTTTGGAAGGATAATAACAAGGACAGACAGGGACCACAATAATTTGGTGCAGTGCACTCCTGATACATGATGAAGCATTCATCTAACATTTGTGAAATAGGAGAGCACGGCAAATACCATCATATGATGCTATAACTGCCTTTGATGTATGGATATAAATATAAATAGTTATTGCTGTTCACATGGATCTGGCTTGTCCAATTTCAAATAGATTAACTGAAAAACCCACACATCAGTAACAGTTACTGTTGCTAAGGTTATTAATTGCAAGCCATCATGTCGGACTGCTGTTTAAACTTTCAACCACCCTTTGTCTTAGCCTTATTGATACAACCTCCTTTTTTTCCAAATTAGCCTACCGAGTGCATAAATGCAGAATGCAAAGCAAAAATAATCCATCCATAGAAAACAGACCCAAAGGATTAATTAGATACCCATGAAAAAAACCTTTACTGACAATAATACAATGCAGAGCCAATACAATGCATATTATGCAATTGAATACAGTATTCTTAACAGCAACTTGGCTTATAAATTTTACAGTGCACTTCCTTCGAAGAATAGAGGTCGAACGGAAACCTATGCCGAGAGGAAACCGAAGCAATAATTCTTGCAGGAGGCAAATTAACTTCTGCAGCCATTGACCGTCTCCCATTAAAAGCCAAACATCCGTGTTCCAGTAACTTCCAATTAAGCAAAAGCGAAGCTCATTAAAGAAGACAATGACTGCAAATCGAATAAGCACCAAAGAGACCGTAGGCAGAGCAGGACAACTGCTGGACAAAAAGGTCCCCGGAAGGACGATTACCAACTGAATGCTCAGAAGAACTAACTGGAAGCAGCTGGGGCTTCCGAACAATCGGTGTGAAGAATCATGGCTGGTTAGACCACATTTGCAGCCCACATAAAGGAATGCAGAAATTCATGCAAATTTAACCGTCAAGTTGAATCTCAATGATGCAGTGGAATTTTTAATGCAATGAAACTTGCCACACAAGAAAAGCAACTCTCCTCATTGATCAAAGTGATGGAAAAGGTAATTTTGTTAGAGTTTGTATTTGACATTTAAGTTCATTCCCCGATTCTAGGAAAAATCAAATTGCAGTAACTGTTGAAGACTATAAACTGATACATTTTAAGTACTGAACATACATTCCTAATCAACAAAATTGGATGTTTTTATACTTAAATCCGTCAACAGCCAGTCCTTTTAATCGGAGGGCTTAATATTTACCTTTTTAAAAGCGTCTTTAAAAATAGACGTGCCAAGTGAACTTTATTTTGTATAAATCAGAGATAAAAATAGTCTTTTCGAGAATTTCATCTGAAAATCTCATCCCTCCCCTTCTAGATCTATGTAGACTCTACTAAAAAAAAGAGAGGTGGCAGGAAGGGCTATTCCAAAATTATAGAGGTGGGTTTTCTGGAGATTTCGCTGACTTCCAAGACGAAAACAAATTCTTCTAGAACTCACCCAATATTGATATGATCCGTCCGGTAGTTTTCGGTTGCTGTCCTCTCTTGTCCAGTAGACGACCGGTCTCGGGTATCCGGTTGCGTTGCACCAAAGCGTCACTCCTTTTCCTATTCTGGCTTTTAACCTGGCTGGCGATGTCTGAGCTTCAATTTTCGACTCTAAAAAAAGAAAATATTGAGATGACTTCGAAAGGAAGAAGTATTCCATAAGGTGGGTTATCCTGCACATTCTCATCACAGAACCAAATGATCCATGATATAAAATAACAAAACGTAATAAATTAAACATGTGCTAACACATATTGAAATCATGAGTATCTGAGTATTTTTGTTTTCATTTCATAACGTTTTTTAATTATAGTGAGCTGAACATCAGAAGCAATTTCCTGGATTAAACCAAAGACTACAGTAAGATCTGCCTTCCCAGCAAGCACACTAACATTAAAAACACTTTTTATTTGGATTTTAATCTTTTTTATACCATTGATCAAATAATTTATAAACTTTAGATGCTTGCTTGGTTAGATATTAGAAATTCACAGGAAAAGGTCACCTTTACAGACCAACAAAAATAAATATGGCACCAAAATCTTTGTAATTATTTCTTGAAGCATTCTTAAAGAATAACAAAAAATGAAACTCTTACCGGTGACATTGAGGGTCAAGTACTTGTGTCTTGTGGAGGAGCCCGATAAGTTACATTTGTAAATTCCAGCATCCCTGGGTTTCGTTCGGCGAATTATCAAGACAGAAAGAGCAGAATTGTGCGGCCGATACACCCTGTATCTTCTGTTAGGTATCACAACTTTTTTGCCCGTTGCGATGAGAGTGCTGCCCTTGGCACTGGACTCTTTGACCCAATCGATCTGGAACATAAAATAGACATGGTAAGTATTGTTGTCAATCATCATAAATGATTATTATTGAATCAATTTGCTGTGGGCATCTAATGATTTGGTGATAATGATGGCAACTATATTTTTTTTAGTCTTTGAGAAGTATTAAGGTGATGTGTGTGACAAGGGTACAATATATGAAGCTCCTCAGATTGGTGAAACATTGTTTGAAGAGCTCGAAACACACATCTATCCTCCATAACAAAAACAGTATTTAAAAACAATCCTTTTTATGATTTTAGCAATGTGTCTAAGAACAAGTATATAAATATATCTTCTCTATCAATTGTGTAATGTTATTGCATCAGTTCCCTCTCAAAATGTCATCATGCATTGGTGTGCAATGCAAAAAATGCATGACATTATTGCTATTGGTAGAGTGAATGTGACAAATTCCTCTTCAATTGGGAACATTTTATCAAACTATTAGACCAAGTCAAAAAAGCTTCACAACAAATTTCATTCATTTACATTTTACAGCCAGTAGCTCCAAGGCCTGCTAGTTAGTCAGTCAAACTGAGTATCTTCTGAAGTTAGAGGAGATAGCGGCTTAACTTGCCACTTGAACCATCACGTAAAAGTGGCATAGACTTTATATATAAGCAATGTGGGAAGCCAAGCATGATTATCAGATGATAATTATGATATTCATGCACCTCAATGCATATAAAATAGACAGGGGCAATACATTGTGTGTCAAATTGCAAAATAGAGCATATTTTATCTTGGGAGGTGTAAAAAAGTGAGAAATTATGTCTTCACTTCAAAAGGTAGCTGTCTATCTTTTTCTGTACTTTTTATGGAAGTTTTTGTTCAGTTTTTGCACATTTTCCAAGAGTTCTTCCTGAGACACAGATGCTCAGCAGATAACATTATAAGCTGTGAGCCTGTGTGGAGATATGGAGGCACACATAAATGGATGGCTTCACAATTGTTGTTCATAAGAATGTTCTCACAATATTATACATTGTATATGCTTCAGAAGAGTAGTACAGAATACAGATAAAGAAGAATGGAGAAGCCACAGTGGGCATACGGAGTGTGGATCTGGACCGGCCAGAAGGAGACCGAAAGGCTGCTGAATACATCTATAACAGATTGGCAAAAACAATCATGAATGGACAACCAAAATACCCAGTTAAGTCCAAACTCGATTTTGCTCTGACCCAATTCTGTTAAGACCCAATTCAGTCGAGACCTAAATGCTTCGAGCTAATTCACTCAAGACCAAAAGTCAATTCTGTTTTGACCTAATTCGAACTAGACCCAATTCAGCTTTGACCCAATTCAGACAAGAGTCGATTCCTTTTTTTTTTTTTACCTAATTCAGTCTAGAACCAATTCTGTCTTGACCTAATTCAGTCTAGAACCAATTCTGTCTTGACCTAATTCAGTCTAGACTCAATCCAGTTTTGACCCAATTCAGTCAAGAATCAATTGTGTTTTGACCTTATTCAGTCTAGATGCAATTGTGTTTTGACCTAATTCAGTCCAGAATCTATCCAGTTTTGACCCAATTCTGTTCTGACCCAATTCAGTCCAAACCTAATTCTGTTCTGACGACACAGTCACGATTTGTTGCCCACTAAATGCAGTTTCTTGCCTGGTTCATGCAAAAGATAATTCAGTCGCCCAGTAAAGACTCTTACACTAGTTCAGGTTATCCAATACTGCTGGGGCAAAAGTACATGTTATAGCCCATTAGAATGCATCATCCCAAGTCATACCATGACAAAATGGCCCATAACCTTTGCTAATTCATGAATACTTAATTAACTGAGCCAGTTTTGGCTCAGCCAATCAGGGACTGCTACATCACAGTTTGAAATTGTTGCTTCTGTTTCACACAGTTACAAATGGAGAAATTGTGTATTGTTGAAAGGTGCTATCACAGTTCTGAAAATTCCATTGAATTATGTATTTTCACAGTTCTGAAATGAAACTGTTTGAAAGTTTGCTTGTTTTACACTGTTTTTCTTAGTTGCCAGTAATACTCTAAGTGTCCATAATCGGACTACATCTGCCTGAAAAATGCTTATGACCTAAATAAGCAGCCAATCACAGAAGACGTTGGAAATAGCAGAAAGCCCTGTCCATTTTAGCAGGGCTTGCGTGGGGAGGATGATTAGAATGTAGACACATACCAAAGTGCAGCGACTATAAATAAATGAAAAATCTACATGTAGCGGTGCGAACCCTCAATGAATACAAAAGACAACCGTCAATAGCTCGGCAACGTTGCCTGAGCATAGCAAAGCATTTGAAGGACAGTAGGAGAGTTGTTAACATATAAATTCAGGCATAGATGTAGTTAATCACTCTCAGCATGGGTCCAAATTGAAGACACTCTCTTTCAAATAAACTGAATTCAACTGGTGAAGTTTAACAGCTTTGAATCCCTTGTAAACACAAACACACTCAACGGTGCTCTTACCCTGTTGAAAACAGCCTTAGAGTTAGCGACAAGGATCTTGCGAGAGTGCTTTGCAGCTCTGAAGTGATTTACCTTAGAGCATGATTTAACAGCCAACCTGGAGATTTAATTGTTTCCTTACGATCAATCTACCATATAATGTCCGAAGATCAATTTTATCGTGGTATGAAATTTTTTTGGAAGATCAAAATACAAACCTCAGAAATTATAGAAATCATTATGAAAATATGCGACACCGGTTTAACCTTGTCCTGGTCCTTTATTACCAAGAGAATGTCTAAATCCAAAAAAAAAAAAAGGAAAAATATCAATAGGTTAACCACAAAATATTTGGTAAAAGTACACTTCACCTTTTTTTTTCTTCATGCTTAAAGAAGACACTTTATTGAATTTCAAAAAGCTACAAGAAATTTCTGAATAGGAGGCATTTACCTGAGACAGAAATTTGTTGCAATGCTCCTTGTTAGCATACACTCTAAAAAATGTCGGGACAAAATTGGTTTTTTAGATTCAAAATGGTTTTTTGAAAAACCAAATTTCAATGCAAAATGGTTTTTTGAAAAACCAAATTTCAATGCAAAAAACCAACATGGATTTTTTTAAAAATCCATGGTTGTTTTGCATCGAAATTTGGTTTTTCAAAAAACCATTTTGAATCTAAAAAACCAATTTTGTCTGAAATTTTTAAGAGTGTAGCCAATGAGATGGGAGCAATTTAACTCAACAGAAGAGCACCATCAAAGGTGGAGGGACCTCTAACTGCCCACTAATATGGCCCTCTATTAGGTAAAGTGTTGTGGTCTTAGACATCAGCAAATTGCTGGTTGAATTGTAGGAATTCTTCAAAATGGCCCAATTGTCTGTAAGTGTGTTCTTAGAGCCTTTGACATTGCTCAATAGAAGAAGTAAAATGGAGGATAATAGCAACACAGTGGGGCTTCTTCAGGTGGGCATAGAACTGCCAGAGAAATTTATTTTGTGAAAACTAAAATTATCTTAATAATAAATTATTCAAACACAGACAAATTGTTTTAAACCAATGTGTACCAAAAGTGATTATCATGAGACACTGACAAAATCATAACTCAATTCTGTCTGCATGCATAAAAATTATTGAGCGCATCAACATTGGAATAGACGAAAAGGAAATTGACTTGATCTATATTGCATTTGTGTACCGCACAATAGTTCACGTCTCATTCGTATACATGGCATTCGTCTAATAGGCAATAAAAAATTCATGACCTTACAGGCTTACAATTTTCTTTTTTTTTTTCACCACTATTTATTATATTCGCGTAGCGACGGGCGGCGAAGCCGCCCGTCGCGTCAGCGAACTTAGCTTAACAACAGCTCATAGTAAATTTTGAATCTGTCAGTGGAGTGAGAATGAAGGACTGCCTGTACCTGCCATGGAGTTGGTCCCTGATTAAACAGTTAGTTTCGGTAAGAGTAAACATCCCTGAATTTCTCTTGCAATACTGCAGTAATGTCTGAAAAATTCCATTTGGTTCTTAACTATCCTATTCTGTTTTGAAAATTTCATTTTTATGCTCATTTATGTCGTCTGCATGAAAAAAGCTTATTTTGCTAACAGGTGTCGCCAACGGTGTAGCATCATGCTTGCAGTGCCACACCCAGGGAAAATGACTGAACTATCAGCAGCCTGCTTGTGAGCAGTGATGTGTGAAGTTTATTTGAGGTGTGAATTTTAAAAGCTGATTGCTATTACTGTACTTAAATAGCATCAATTAATTTAGGCCCAACTGATTGTGTTCTTGTTTATCATTATTATACCTCGACCATGAAAGCAGAGCTGTCATTGGCTGAGAGCTGGTCACATGTCAGTCATAATTTTAGTATATTGACCAGGACTATTGCCCTACAAAATTTGTTTTCCCAAAAAAAAAAAAATTTTCAGAATTTTTTTTTTTCCGAAAAATTTTTTTCCCCGAAAAAATTTTTTTTCCGAAATTTTTTTTTTCCGAATTTTTTTTTTTCCAATTTTTTTTTCTAAAATTGTTTTTTTCCAAAATGTTTTTTTTCTAAAATTTTCTTTCCCTAAATGTTTTTTTTCAACATTTTTCTTTCAAAATTTTCCATACATTTGCAATAGTGCAGCAAAATAATAAAATTAGGGCATTAATTAGTAAAGACCAAAAAAATGCCCTCGAAATCAGTCAATATTTGTATACTATAATACGGTTTCAAAATAAGAACAGTTAATTTGAGCTCCGCGAATCTATGGCATTGCCATCTACATATTACGAAAGAAAAGTATCTGAGTGTTGTTAGTCATAATTATATATCATCAAGGTCATTACTTTGTGGGCCAACTGTATTCCACTGACGACAACAAGAGGGGTGTTGAACAGTTTTCAATAGTTTTTCAATATATACAGATCCCTATTTTGTATGGGTCTGGACAGGTCTGGAGAGAGCACATGTACAATACAGGCGTTTTGATGCCGAGCTCTTTATGACAGCCAAATTACTGCTTTGTGCTCCGCGCAGTCCGTCATAGCTCAAATTGTCGCATACAATAGACGACACCTGAGATCTCACTGGGCGCTCCATTTCGCGAGATTTCTGTGATTGCGACAACTTCCTGTTTAACTAGGTGATTGTGGGTAATTTTCCTAAACGCCTAAATGCAGCAATTCCAGCGCAGAATGGACAATGGCTGCAGGAGCTGTCAAGAATCATTCCGGCAGCTGTTATCCCCTATTACTGCTGTCCCCTATGGCCAAGACCTATTGGAATTGACAAGTCCATGCAAAGTTCTAGTCAATGTTGCACTGAATGCTTTAGGCTCAGTCAATATCTTTGAATGTAAATAGCTGTAATTTAACCTTCGAGGGTTCTGCCCAACCGATGCATTTTAACAATCTCATTTCATTTCACTATGACATGGGGATAATTCGATTTGTTAAATAAATATCATAATAATCCAGAAGCAACAATTCAATACCACAGAAATGCTAAAAATTTATCACCAAATTTAATTTCATCACACATCATGGTCCGATTATCCAAAATGCTCTGAGTGCATCAATCATTGGTAAGGATTATAACGTTTCAATAATTCGGCCATTCTTTCCAGGGTTCTATGATTTGGTTTGAAAACTTGTTCAGAATGAAAAAAATATCAGTTTGTAACACAAATATTGATCTATGGATGCTTTTTAACTGCACAGGTCAGCACAAATCCAAGACAAACTGAAGTTGACAAGCAAAATATAGATGTCATATGAATTCTTGAGAAAGTTGCAAAATACCTCACCCTAACAACCCCACAATTATGATATAAATTACGGTCTCAAGCAGAGCACAAAATATCAAGTGGTCACCAGTCGTTTCCGCTATCGTTTGTCAGAGAAATAGCCCGAGGGCAAGAGAAAATGGTGGCCGAGTGAAAGATTGGCCGAGAAGAATAAGGGCCAGAAAAGATTGGCTGAGAAGGAAGGAAGTAGTTTATGGAAGCAATTATTGGAGACATGTAAGATGCTGGTAATAGAGAAGCACACTAAGACAATTGAGATGGTTGGAAATTCCGGATTGGATTAATAGGAATAGGCGCTTACCATATATACAGGGAATATATACAGTGAGCGGCATGCTCGAGTATACCCCTGCACACATAAACCAGTAATTTTAAAATATATGAAAATTGAAATTGAAAAATAGAGCGATTGAGCATGATGATTCAGCATCGCAGGTTAAAATACATAATGCTGTATCCAAGAGTATCGGTTGTGCGAATGTGAAAAATTCATCTTTAATTAGGAACATTTTATTAAACTATTAGACCAAGTCAAAAATCTTCACAACAAATTTTCACCTAAAATCGAATGATATCTTAAGTTATACAGCACCAAAATGGAAAAGTACTGAAAAAGTGTGTAACGGCAATCTTGCTCTAGCTTGTTCACACACAAACAGACAGATGGATGGACAGACTGACAGAAACTTGCCAATGAATGCTTAAGTCCCTTGGAAGGACTTTTAAAACGACTTAGAAGAGACTGAATGAGATATTTAGGATATAAAATACCTCATTCGAAGAACAATTCAGAAGAAGAAAATATGGAAAATGTCTTTGTGCACCACTTTCGGGTAAAACGGATAGGCCCTAAATCTTTCAGCTTAGTTTGTATCATCTTTCGGATAAACCTATACATGTATACAATTCATTCACCATCTAGTCCAGCGGATGATCGGCATTTGATCCAGGGTCTACCGGGGCATCCGGAAACATTTATTCCTATAAGCAGCTGGTGGAATACAGGATCTCTGATTGTTATACCCATCAATTATGCATTAGGAAAGCCAGTGCAAGGCAGTAAAGCAAAATAAACATTGGACAAATTCTCTGTGTTCTCTGGTGTGCCATCTAATATATATTATGCACCAAAATCTCATCATACGTATACACTCTAAAAAATTTCAGACAAAATTGGTTTTTTAGATTCAAAACGGTTTTTTGCATTGAAATTTGGTTTTTCAAAAAACCAATTTGGTTTTTTGCATTGAAATTTGGTTTTTCAAAAAACCATTTTGAATCTAAAAAACCAATTTTGTCTGAAATTTTTTAGAGTGTATAAGCATTTTTTAAATCCATGTTGGTTTTGCATTGAAATTTGGTTTTTCAAAAAACCATTTTGAATCTAAAAAACCAATTTTGTCCCGACATTTTTTAGAGTGTATAGATAAGGAAGAGCAACCATAGCTGCTCCGGCTTGCCATCTGACCCTTTTCGCTACAAGGCTAATAAAAAAACACTTACAAAAAGAGATGAAAGCAGCACAACTTATGAGGATCATGTACAATACACACATATTGTGGGAATTCGGGAAGGTGAAATGATTCCAAAGAGCTCTGAAACAGTATGCCGGTGTACGCCTCTACAGAGTGGAGCGAATATCTGAACGTGGGCCAGAAAATTATAAGATGCACACCAGTATCAAAATAGCTAGTAGTATGACAATTGAATCATGATATATTTAATTGTCTGGACAACTTAGTAGGTTTTTACTAGATTCCTAGGTAAACAGATTCAGACGAAACAAACAACAGACATGGCGGTCTGCAACTGTAGGAGCACTCGTCGAACTGGAGCAAATATCTCCACAGGACAAAAAAATGTATAAGATGTAACAATATATCGAAGCAGTTAGGGAGAATACAATATGTGTAAATGCCTTGGCTGTAACTTAGTGGATAAACAACTGTAAGAAAAAACTGATATGATGCACACCGATATCATAATGGACAGCGAAAAAGACAATTTGCTTAATTGTCTTGATTACTCAGTAAAACTGCATTAAGACAACCAAAACAAAACCATGCATAACACAATTTTATGAAATTCATAATTATATTTTCGTCATTGTCAGTTGAATGGCTACAAAGGCAGGATGTAAAGTTTTCATGTTTTTTTTTTCTGACATGCACTCTTGTGACTCTAGTCATCTGGAACCTTCAGCTGGGGCCTTTCACTAAACACTCCACACTTTTTGAGAAGACAAAATCCAGAGAAGGAATTTCTGGAAGGTTTTGAAAGAAGGAACTGCATGGGGTCACTTGGGGGACTTGCTGATCCATAATTACATTCTTCGGTTCCTTTTTTATGGAAATAAAGGGGTTTATTATGCTCAGATTCCACCAGAAGGAGCATTGTGTATAGGATTGGGTGAACAATGAGTGTAGTAGGTAGGGGGTTGAATTTAACACCCAAAACACGATCCTATTCTTACAGTTAAGATAAGGACACCCTCTGCCTTCTGAAGGCTCTCTCCACCAACACCAAGCCAAGCACAGACACCAATAGACACCAATAGACACCCAGCCAGCTTCTTAAGACACCTAATACCATTGTGTTGGTCAGAAGACATGAAAACCTATGGGAGGAGTAAAGGAATATTACTCAAATGTGGGCCAGGTGAGAATCATGCTGATAACAGGATGGTTTCCATTATCAGGTTACATACAGGCCAAAGGAGGGAGAATGAAGGGGGGGGGAATGAAGGGGTGAATGAAGAGTGAGCTTTCACTGAATGGCGGAACTGGAACTTGGAAGGGCAAGCAATAGTGCACCAATAGCAGACTCAAACTCAGAACTTATTTATTTTCCCACATTAAAGATAAATATAGACATAATATATTGATATCATCAAAGGATATTGGGCCAAGGAGACCTCTCAAAGATTAAGATAGCTGCAGAGAGGTCACCCTAAGACACATTACAATCAAATTGAACATATAAAAGTAAAATTAGCCAATGTCGCACAAAAGGGAGAATCTAAACAGTTCTACCATAAAGTTGACCAATTGAGAGAGTCATCAGTAATCAATTTATATTTGAAACATAGGCTGCGCGGCAGCATACCCTCGGCTACTCAGCAGCTATTCTCCAGACAGTGGGATACATTGAGGCAGGACCCCACTGGGTACTCTAATATCCTCATGAACATGAAATTCCCGTTGAAAAACTTTCATTGAATGGCCAAGAGCTGTGAGCAAATGATATAAATGTTTCCTGTCTGCCATTTTGTGTTGGCGGGAATTCAAAATCCACATGCAATCAGCTTGCAGGATGGGTCCCCCCTAGAAAAAGAGGGGAAACAGTTAAAATTTGGGCAAGGAGTCAAAAAGTGTGGCACAAGATCAAATGAACCGAAAATCAATGGTTAGCAATTAGCAAGACATTACATTTTACTGTAGAAGTGGTATAATTTGGTATAATCTGGATAATGAAATTCAGGCAAGTATTCCACTATGCCTATTGGTGGCCTTTGGCAAAATCTGTGCCTTTTTGTGAACAAACAATTTGAGAAAGAAAATTTAAAAATAAATGAAGTCAAGAAGATGACTGGTTTTGATGACAATATTAAGAACAATATTATCCGGCATGGATTACCCACAGTAATTCGTCCCCTCTTCCACTACCATTTTAGAAAGTTGGTTTTTTATCAAACTTATTTTTGTCTGAATGTAATATACAGTGGTGACAGACAGGAAAATAAAGCAATGCAGTGCACAATAGACAGGTAATGACCATTCAAAAGACAGCTACAAATGGACAACAATTGAGATAAAGACAGTCAGAAAATGATCAGGACATGTAGGGGACTGTTTAGATAGATAGATAGATAGATAGATAGATAGATAGATAGATAGATAGATACACTGAGCGCCATTAAAAACGCAACATCGCAAAATGGCTAAAAAATGGTACTTCCTCTCAAAATATAACGACGAAATTTTGCACACACTTAGCTGTTGTCATCAGGTATATTCGCAAAAATTTACAGATTTCTGAGAGAAAACTCTTGTGTCAAATTAAATCGTCGTGGCTATTGTTGAAAATGCAAGTCACAAAATTTCAAGATCCTGTGATCATTAATTTCAATAACTTTGATATTCTTTCCACATAATGTTTGATTAGTCAGGAAAGTTTACAATTTTAATTGATTGATGGGGCGGAAAAAAGGTAAATTTGACCCAACCACAATTAGAGATGATGAAATTACAGTTTTTTTAGTGTCAATGCTGGCCTGCCCCCTACTGGAGCTTTTTGTCAAAATCCTCAAAAAAGATGTTTTATTCAGATTTTTTTCGAGTTTGGTTATAGAATGATTATCTGTGTCTTTGTTTTTATCCTTAGTATGAATAACAAGGCCTTTGTTCGGTAATTTGGGTTCATATGCTCCATTTCCAGATACTCAAGCCTATATTTTGAGTTTTTTATTCAAAATTTACTTTATCTTCAATATTTTTTTTAAACGTTCGTGGGACAGCATTTTGAAGTCTTTTGCATGTTTTGTGAAAATTTTACAAGATTATTCCCATCCAACAAGCCACAAAACCAATATTTCCATTGCCTCATTTTCCAGTGAAGCACTGTCCGTGAATTGAGGTTTCAGACAGACCTCACTAAAATGAGTAGTGTGCAGTGAAAAGTCAACCGTTTTTCACGATTTTTTCCACAATTGCTCTGAAGGTCATACTTGAGGTCTATGCAAAATTTTATAATTATTGAGCAACAAGAACTTAGAAAATGTTGTTGTTTAACGATGTTGCGTTTTTAATGGCGCTCAGTGTAGATAGATAGATGGATAGATAGATAGATAGATCTTTGGTAGTTTGATCAATCCAATTATCAGTTTTTCTATTAAGATGTGTCATAATTCCTGCAGAAAAGATAAAATTACTATTTTATTTAAACTGCATAAAACTGAATAGCAATAAGGGTAGCTACTGTTTGAACAAAAATTAGATATCTATCAGTTCAATAAATTTCTGTCTGTAAATCTTATATCTAATCAAACAGTGTCATTGACTTCAGTTCTACATCATCTTGATCCTGGATCCATTTTAGAATGTAGCCATGTAAATTGTTGGATGTTGTAACAATTTCAGTTAAATTACATTATCCTTGCAGACATTCCCCTTAAAGGGGTTAAAGGGGCTTCCTTAGTCCCCCTCCTCAGCTGCTTAGCACCCATATCAATTGGCTATTGTCTGCTCTACCCCAATCTTTTAATCACCTTATGCAATGCCATTATGTAACCTAACAAAAGAATAGAGGGTGGCATACTTCACACCTCAGAAGTGTGCCACTGTGATGAGGGGGGGGTCCAATGAAACATCACTGAAAATCAATGGTTACCAAGAGATGAAACTTGAAATGATATATCTACTAGTCAAAATGAAATCTGGATCATGTGATTCGGGCAAGTAGGCCTATGGCTGATTTTGTGCTTTTTGTAAAAAGAATAATTTGAGAAAAAAGAATAATTCCAGTTGATGATTGGATTTTGTGATACATCCATGTATAGGAATCTTGAATCATTGTAAAGCTTTAGAAATTGTACAGGATTAAAATTACTCTAATAATCTATCCATCTATGTATGCATCTATCAATCTATCTATCTATATATATATATATATCTATCTACATGTGTCTATCTATCTATCTATCTATCTATCTATCTATCTCTCTATCTATCTATCTATCTATCTATCTATCTATCTATCTATATCTTTCTATCTTTCTATCTTTCTATCTTTCTATCTATCTATCTATCTATCTATCCATCTATCTATCTATCTATCCATCCATCTATCTAGTCTATCTAGCCTTAGCTATTCTTATCATAAATTACAAATATGGAATATGGGTCTAAAAACATAAATTATAGATAAGATGTCTCCAACCAAAACCATTTTAAATAGTAACACTAAAACAAGGTTTATGCCAGTATATATCTTTTAAGACTAAGCACGTTGCTAGTTAATACAAAGGTTAAATGCTGGTCAAACTTTGGAGAATAACAATAGCTGTAAAGAAAAACAAAACAAGAGAAACAAGTCCCAACTCTGTGTACAGCCTGTATGGGCTACAAAAAGTCATATCTCAGCTTCTAGTTGGCCTAAATCTTTTATTAAAATTGGAAATTTCTTTATTTGTTCAATAAAAGACTACAAAGTTGGTGTCAATGCAGTCTGGACATATTTCTAAGAAAAAAGAAAATTTGTTAAAAAGTTCAGGGTGCTGTGCACTGCTTTTGTCCTCCTTTGTTCCTAGCTTTGGTCACTGGACAGGATTAGTGACACAATGTTACATAACATGAATGGCTGGAGGGGAGGGGTACAACGAAGCACATACATAGTGTCTCCTGGCTGATTCACAAAAAAAACTGGACCCCTTCCAATGATGACACTTTTACCCCCTAAACAATATTTCTTTGAAATGCTAAAAATACAATTGGAGTGAGTTTTAAAATGAATTAAAAGACAGATTTATCCAATAATGTCTTGAAATGTAAAATTACACACTGAAATTTGCAGAAATTGGGTTTGCATGCCAAGTAATTTTTCTTTGATAACCCTCTATATATACATAGCGGTTTTATTGCCAGTCTGTCTTATATGTTTTCCATTAAAGACCAAAATAAAAGTAAGCTGACAGTACTTCATATGTTAAAATGTACATAACTGATGTTAGATTTAAACCATTAAGTTACAATTGAGAGTTTAAGATTTCTTGTCAAAGGATTAGCAGGGAAGACAATTACCCTGTGACATAACATTACACAATCAAGACTTCTCCAGTGCTCCATTCAACAAAAGCCAATCTGTCTGATTCAATCACATTTAATTTTCATGCAAACAACTAAATAAAAGGGGCTGACATTTATTCATCTTCTAAAAATTTACATCACTGAGTTTAGATATTAACCATGAAGTTATAATAATCGGGAGTTTTAAAAAGATTTAGTGTCAACATTATAAAATATTAACACACAAATGCATGTTTTTGAATATACTTAATTAATGCTTTGAAAGTCCACATAATTATATATAAAATTTATGTATTTCTTCTTGATAATATTTCATGAGGAGATGTAGAAAAAGTAAAACTTAGACATTATTGTGGCAAATTTGATTGACCAGGGCCAATATTTACTGTTATATGATTATCTGAAAATCCTTAATATTTATCTAATTTTGTTAATATTGACCTATGCTGCGAATAAAAGTTTTCATATTGTTCAAAATCAGCATGATGATGATGTGAAACATGTCAGGTTTATTTTGACAAAAAAATGTCAACGACTGCTATGACATCAGAAGAAAATGGAGAGTAAATAGACATTTCAATGATTTTTTGCCTTTTTTCAATCATACATTTCAATGGAAAAAATTGCAACAACTCATGCAATGGCTGTGAATATTAGTCAATAGTGTGTCTAACTACAATAAGACCTAAAGTTAACTAACTTACCCGTTACCATTTGGCTTTTCATGCAGAAATGTTGGAAAATTGGCATTTTTTCGAATTTTTGGGGTTTTATAAAGATTCATAGGACCAACATTCCAACTGATTAGAGACGTTTAAAGAGGCATAAGTTAGACACCTAAGTGGAAAATTTCATAGATTTAACTTCAAAATTGACTGAATTATACAAGTTTAAAATAATAGTATTTTTTCATATTTTTGGTAAATTGTCGTCCGTTCAACTTTCTCAGAGCATTTAGACCCACAAAAAACACATCTTGGGTATTTAATACATACAATATGCCAATTTCAGTGTCAAAAGTACTGCAGTTTTTTAGCTCTGTCACAGAAACAAAAAAAAAACAATTTTTTACATTTTTCAATGATTGTGAGAAAAGTATTAATGTCATGGGGATTAGACCTATGAAAGGCTCAACTGGGATAAAAAGATACCATATTTACCCAAAAATGATGAATATGCATGCCATAGTTTTGGCTTGACACCCAATACACAAAAAAATATTTTTTCACATTTTTCAATAATTGTGAGAAAAGTATTCATCTCATGTGGATTAAACCCCTAAAAGGCACAACTAGGATAAAAGATATAATAATGTCCCAAAAATAAGAAGTATACATTCCATAGTTTTGGCATTACTCCCAATACACAAGTGGGACGCCCGTTATCCGGACGCCCGCCCGCCCGTCCGCCCGCCCGCCCGCCCGCCCGCCCGCCGGACGGACAAATTTTCCCAAAGTAACTACAATACCCGTCGGCAATGTATACATTGCTGAGGGTAAAAAATGATATTAAGTGTAGTTGAGGGTGTTAACAAAGCACTCTGGATGGATTAATTATTGGGGCTCTATGTCCTGCACTTATGCACTATGGTAGCCATTGGTAGTCAGATGGTATAAACATGTCAAGGCATTGTATAAAATGGGGATATTTAAGTAGTTTATTTTGCTCAAAAATATTTTTCAGACTGGAAAGAAACTGACAGAATAGAGACTTCCAGGCATAATCATGTCAAATTCCACAATGCATCACTTATGTCTATCTATATTTGATGTGCACCGAGAGTTATATGTGACAAATAACTCAAGGGTTTCAGATAAAATCACACACAATGGAGCAAGACCTTCAGCAGCATGGGTACCTTGAACTACCTTCAACACATATAATGAAAACATTACCATGGTCCAAATTTGACAATAAGCAAAATATTTCTGTCAAAACATGGCTACAAACTGACAGACAAGTTGACAAGAGACAAACTGCAGACACCTAAAAAAGTATGTCATCCAAAAATGTCAAAATTTGACAAGTCAATGGAACTGAGATATCATCTAAAATGTCATGAGATAAATTTATACAATAATATTTTATTTTAAAATAATGATTGCAGTGAAAGTTATATATCAATCTACAAAGCCATGCAGGTATAATAACCAGAGAGATAAAAAAATAGATATACAGTAAATTCACAGTATCTAAGTGGGTTTAAAGGGCTAAGGGCTTTTGGTTCAACTTGACAGACATGGACCATGGCAATGAGGCGCGGGTGATGATGTACTGTGCGGGTTATGACGTACCGCATCAGCAACAACCAAGTGGCAATCAGGCCAGAAGACCTACCGACACCATTGACCACGCACAGCAGGGGAAATACAAAAAAATGCCTACTGGCGTATGCAAGGACAGAGGTGTACAAGTAATCCTTCTTCCTGAGTGCCATCAAGATCTGGAATAACATCCCAGAAGAGGTCATAATCAAGCAGACGACAGAGACTTTCAAAGTAGCCATAAACAAAATGAAGATAAGACTGTAAATAGTTGGTGTTTATCCCGCACCTGTTAAAAGTCTCATGAAGACCTGTACTGCATCACACCATGCACCAGTACGAAATACCCAGGTCCTGGGGTCTGTACTATACAGTACAACCCAAAATAAAGTAAGAACATTTTCTGTCAGAAGTCCAAAATAAAGTAAGAACATTTTCTGTCAGAAGTCCTCTGTTTACCTATTTTGCCCTCTTTTCTCCTCTCCAACCCAAATCTCCTTACAACTCCCTTTGACTCCTTACAACAACCTAAGCCCACATTAAAAACTCAATCTAAACAGCTACCAATGCAACTGCAATTACCAGAGGTGCAAAATATCAAGTGAAGCAAACAGAATGGGGTGATTGAGTTTAAATTGGATTTGTTTAAATGTGATTTTAATGTAATTTTAAAAGGTAGTTTCAGAAGGTAAAAGTAGGAAGTGATTCAGGGGTAGTCAAAAGGTGTGAAAGGGTAAAGTAGTGGCTGATTCTTCCTTCCTGCTGGGGTAATCGTACTTTATTTTGGTTTGTACTGTAATGGAAGAAGAAGAAGAAACATCCGTTTTACTTGGGTTGCCATACCGAGAATCGAACCTCAATATGTTGGTAGCTAAGAATGTTGGCACTCACTTGGATTGCAGGTGATAGACAGATAGATATAATAGACATATAGTATAAGATAATATTCTTTATAATAGGCTCAATAGACTGACTGACCGACCGACCAAGTCATCGACAACGAAATATCACATTATTCCAACATTCCGCATTACCACTAAAATAGAGTAGAGTCCCAAAATGGCAAAGAAACCTACAACAATATTTTACTTGGTCCAAAAATAAACTCAAAGGGAAATTTCGAGTAAAAGATGGGACTCATTAATAATCAAAGCAGCATACTCTTTCCTGTCCCTTTGTTAAAACATTAAAGAGGAACATGGGTCTCGATTGGGTCTACACTGGGTCTCCGCTGGGTAGACTTGAAAGGAGCCCGGATGTTTAAACATTGATGGTTGTTAATAAAGTTAGGCCTACAGCTGGGAAAAAAGACAATTGAATGAATTACTTCTTTTTTCAAGTTGGACAGTTCCATTGGACAGTCACATTGGAAAATCACGTTGGACAGTCACGCTGGACAGTCATGTTGGACAGTCATGTTGGAACGTTACGTTGGACAATCACGCTGGACAGTCACGTTGGACATTCACATTGGACCTTCATGTTGGATAGTAACATTGAACAGTAACTTTGGACAGTCACGTTTGACCACGTCGGACAGTAAGATGATGAAACTGAAGTATCTAAACAATGCATACATTAAATATATACATGCAAATCTCTATACTTTGTTTTTTTGCGTGTAAGTTTGTACAGGACTTTCTACGGTTCATGCACACAAAAAACTCTCTTTATTGATGAGATTGTGTGTGAAGTTGTGAATCTCAGTTTCCTCAGCATCCATTGTGAGCAAACCAAAATACAACACTCCAGTCAAAAGTTGGGCACACCACAGAGACACAGGGTGGCAAATATATTGCATAACAAACCCCCTGAGAAGTAACCTGTGGGAACAAATAAATAAACCCTATGCAAAACAATGAGTGGTAATCAGCCCCTGGTAAAGTTAACAGTGAAGAACAGACCTCCACTAGGCTTAGATACAACCCACTAATCCTACAATTAGCAACTTCCAAGTCAATGAGGCCATAAGTCAAAGAGGCTAGAAAACAATGAGTTTTAGGACAGCTCCTTGAAGTATATACATCAATAATGGTAACTTGGTAAGGTATACAGAGGACCACTGTAAATTGGTGATCAGGCATCAACAGCAACACAGCATGTTATGTGTGTTCAACTAGAAAGTTTTAAGATACATCATGAATATATTAAGGAAAATATAGGCACAGTGATCATGCAAGTACCATGTTCATGAACAACATAGCTATTTTAGCAATGGGTTTTAGGACAGTTCCCTGCAGTACACGCTAAAGATTCTATTTCAGGGGTTCACAATTTGGATATCACCTGAAATTGCATGTTTTCCAATGGTTAGAGTTAAAAGTTCATAAATTTCTGAAAATATGGGTCTGCTAAATTCTAATCATACTTGCAATTAGCAGCTTCATATCAATGAAGCTTTTTAAAATGGGATATGGTTTTTGAGACAGCTCCCTGAGGTACAATGTACGCCAGTGATAGACCTTCTACAGTTTATAATTGCATTTGGCACAAAAACTGCTTATTATTTTCAGTCAAAACAGCAAGAAATTGTCTTTGTAGTATCACATTGTCTAGTAGAAGTCAGATAACAGTAAAAACAAGAATATTCGCCTGGTAAAAAATAAAAACAAATAAAAAGAAAGCTGTGCTAATCAGACAACAAGAATGAGCCAAAAATGCCAAGGATACCTGACAGGCATCAGTATCAAGGTGACAGATCCAGGGCAAAGGAAACAGCTGAGCAGAGCAGAATTGGGGGGATATTTTATCCCACAGATGTAAATATACATACAGTATACATTAAGTCTTGTAATAGATCATAAGTAATTTGTAAAAATATTGATTGAAGAGCAAAGTATAACAGCAAAAATCCATCCAATCCTGTATGCTTTTTCTTCACTATTGGAGTGTCAGTTACCTATTTCATGAACCTACAATTGTTATTATATTTTAATTTTCACATCTGGTCAGGTTCAACAAGCCATTACTTACGGAGACCCCGTTATCGTTCAATTTTGGTTTGTAAAGTACAGTACATGTGCGAATATGATAAGCCACACAAGTTTCAAATATTATGATCAGAAGTCATCAAAAGCATCAGTCATTTCCTGTTCCTGTTGCATTGTCAGTCATTATTCGCTTTCATCAGTCATGTCAAGTGTTGCTTGTGTAAAACGCAACCTAGAAATTCCAATTACTTAGCAAGTTAACTGTTGTTTCCACTCATAATCGACTAGAGTTAACTATTACCATCTTGACTGAACAAAAAAATCAACATCTGGTTATCAAAACAGGAAGTCAATGGAGGCCACATCTTGAACACAGGACTTGGTATTCTGACTTGGCCTATAAATCACCAGTCATTCACAAATCTTGACTCTCTAACTCTTAAGAATTATGAAAGTTTTCATAAAAACAAAATGCTAACGATGTTTAGTACCTACAGGTTAACCAGTTTCCGAAAGAAAATGGCCTTCTTCTGATCTTTCGCTTCACACCTGGTCTTCGCTAATGAGTTCGCCTAGAACCTATTAACTGTAATGCATTTGAAGTATCTTTTTTGTTACTAGCTAGTTACTGACAAATGTGTCTTTTTTCTCCATATTTTGGACCATTTTTTCATCATCTTCCTTGCAATCTTTCACACTTCTTTCTTGTGCATTCTTCTGGAATATTACCCACACAAAGATGAAAGTGAGGCTGGATCTTGACCTTCCACCAGGGGGCAGCATCATTAGCCTACCTCTGTCTTGTTTGGGGTCAAACCACCAGGGGGCTAGAGGTCAGCACGTGTCAGCCACCAGGAGGCTTCTGGGAGTGGCAACACTTCGTGGTTTGACTTTCAAGTGTTACCTTGAAGTGCCTGAGTGCTTCAATGCAGAAAGAAGCAAAAGAAAAAAAAAGTGGCAAGATAAAACACATTCATTTGAGCGTATGTTTCAGATGTAGATTTGTACAATCCAACACGCTAGCTATTTTTTGGCATGGACTTCTATAGACTATACATTTCGTAATGGTATTGATCATCAAGAACAATGGGTGTCTGATGACGAAGCAATAACTGCCAAATAATTAATAAGGATAATTGCCTCACAACAATTGACATTGATAACCATTGTCACTTTTGGCTCAGCAAAGAAAGATAAGTGCCAGTGAAAAAGGACAGATTCACTATTAGAATAAAAGAATAAAGAATAGAATAAAGAATAAAAACCTTTATTTAAAGTCGGTACAAAAATAAAACAGACAACATAAGCGACGAACCGCTTTTCACCGACACAGTGGAAAAACCCAAACATAAACAAAAAGTAATAAGATTAATTAGAATTTTACACTATTTACATTTCTTTTAAACTCTAACAGGTTCTCAGATCTCTTGACATTTTCGGGCAACTTATCCCAAGTTAGAATACCTTGATATCGTAGACTATTTATTCCATTTGCCCAGATACCAACGAGTTGACTGATGGTGCGAAAATAAATAAATAAGTAAATACGAAATTTCATCTTAGTATGTAATTATGTATATTCCTTGCAGCAGCAATTTCATGTTACCAAGGAAGACTTCCTTGATGCAACAGAACCGAAGATTGCAGAATAAAGAATAAAGAATAAAGAATAAAAGAATAAAAGAATAAAGAATAAAAGAATAAAGAATAAAGAATAAAAGAATAAGAATAAAGGTTGCAGGCCTTCATCGACGTGAGTATCTATCCACCCATCTATCTACTATAAAATCTATTTATCTATCTACTAATCTGCTAACTCTTCCCATCTGAGATCTAGCCATCTTCATTCTTAACCATTCCATCACAGGCAACTCCCCACAACAAAAAGATCAACTCCCCTAATTCATCTTTCCAGCATGAGATGCTTGAGAGGGCCTTTGCTCCACTCCCTTGGCAGACAGGAATTCCCAGCACATAGTACAAAGAGAGGGGGCTAATGAATTTTACACTTTGTGTGTAGGGTTACACCCAGGCCTACTGAGGTATTCTAGCTGAAACAATTGCTTATCTAAATGGACGAGCTGGCTTCTCAAATTGGAAGTGTAGCCTTGTGTTTAACTGTGTGAGAATGATCTGATTGCTAGGGTTTTTCATCCAAAGATTTTTAAGCCCTTACAATGATTACACCCGTTAAAAACATTAAAGAAACTATTGGTAGGTAGGGAGACAGGTAAGGAGGTGCACACATGTATATAATGTATTTAGGTAGCCCAGGGACTTGGATTAGTGGTAACATGTACGTACTGCTAACCTATGTAACCATATTCAATTCCATTCCTAGTTTAGGCAACCCATGTTAGATCAATGTTTCATCTCATGCCACACATGAACCTTGCCTCCTTGCTATAGTACCTACCTGGGTTGTTCAGTCACTGAGTGGTTACAAGCCTGCCCTCCTGAAGGTCTTTAACTGCCTGCATGGGTGCGAACCACAATTGGAAAACCCAAAATGTTGGACCTTCATAACAAACCTCCAGCTGGAGGTCATTGAGATGAGATGTTGAACTAGCAGCCCCTTAAAATCATCAGTGTCTGTGCTGGACAAGTAAAAGATCCCTCACATGGGGTAAAGCTGTAACATGTTGAGGACTCCTACTGTCATTCCCAGATCATCAATCAACCATCAGGAGCTATCAGAACTGGGCTTGGCTGCACTTACCTGTTTACCTATTCTACTTTGGCTTATCATGTGACATAGGTAGATAGTCAGATGGGTAGATAGGTGGACGATGGTTTGAAAACAGGAAATTTCTAGTCTTTTTTTCGTGCTTCCGCGTTTTTATAAATGTACAAGTTACGTCAGCCGAGAATGTACATAGCATCCTATCTGTACCACAATGTACTACAACGATACACAGTAATACATCTTAAATGATGTGTTTACGAAGTGTAACCGGTGTAGTTTCCGAAGAATGCTTTTTATTACTACGTACCTTTGCTTATCTTACATTGTGTACACTCTAAAAATGTCAGGACAAAATTGGTTTTTCAGATTCAAAATGGTTTTTTGAAAAACCAAATTTCAATGCAAAACCAACATGGTTTTTAAAAAAAATCCATGTTGGTTTTTTGCATTGAAATTTGGTTTTTCAAAAAACCATTTTGAATCTGAAAAACCAATTTTGTCTGAAATCTTTTAGAGTGTAAGTCAGAGAAACTTGCAAACAGCAAGTGCAGAATGCTCTCACAGACAAAATAATCCTTGAAAATATCTATACATCTTTTTAACAAAGGTACACTGAACTATACGTAAAATAAAATAAATTATCTTATATGCCTAATAGGTACTTCAGTGGAAAGCATATCCTGAAACTACATTCCAGACAATATTTCGTGATTATTGATCTTGTAGTCAGCCAATTGAAGATATATGGCCAGTCAGTAACTGGAAATTATGTATGCATTGTATATAGTACAATAAGTACATGCCATAGCCAAAAAAGGTAAACTTAAAAACAAATTTATGAACATATTTTGTGAGTACTCCAGTTATGTTTTTTGGTTAACCTGAGAGAAATATTAATGCAAATAGAATTGTGTAAGATATGTAAAATTACAGTTTTCTGTTTCTAAAAAAATTAAATAATATAAATTCACACAATATAACAACATAAGTTACAGATATTCTTAAATACAACAGTATATATTTGGGTTTTCCTTTGCAGATATCTGACCTTTTCATTACAGTTCCCCAGCATTCTATGAGATTTTTTTCTTTGGCATTGATCACTCTAAAAAATTTCAGACAAAATTGGTTTTTTAGATTCAAAATGGTTTTTTGAAAAACCAAATTTCAATGCAAAAAACCAACATGGATTTTTTTAAAAATCCATGTTGGTTTTGCATTGAAATTTGGTTTTTCAAAAAACCATTTTGAATCTAAAAAACCAATTTTGTCCCAGCATTTTTTAGAGTGATGCCATAAGTCAATAAAGATGGACTTCCTTCTTGGATCACCCTGGTAATTAGCTAATGAATCAACACAGCTTTGATTTTATCTCCTGAAATCTGACCCCGAATCGATAAAGAGATCAACAATTGGCCCAAGGCACTTGCTCTGATTCGCTCAAAGATGTCGGCAGGTATTGCAGAAGCTTAATCCAGTTACCACACAGTCTTATTAGAAATAAAAGGAATAGGCAGATATCTATATGAACAGATAGACAGACAGGTAGGTAGATAGATACTGTAGATAGATACTGTAGATAGATACTGTAGATAGATAGAGTGATAGATATGATAAGTGCAGCCCTCTGAGCCCATGTTAATAAAAGGAACAAGTAGATATCTAGATAGATATATAGATATATGTGGCGCGCCACGTGAAAAGGGACCTTACGGGTGGTGACGTCATATGGCAGCAAGTGCCCGGAAAAGTTGACGTCATCAGCAGAAGCTAGCAGAGCACTCAAATAATTTCAGAACATGCGTTACATGCATTTACAATACAGTGCACTCCGTCCATACAATACATAAAATGTCGAATCTAGAGATCCCGCAGGCTAAGAAAGAAACTACACGCAGCTAAGAAAGAAACTACGGGACTTCCCTGGGATCGCAATATTTTGCGATGACTATTTAAGATTCATTGAGGCTTTATGCCTGGTCCACATCAAAGATTGTGGTTCTGTTCTAGCCACACTTTAGACCACTTGTACCAACTTGAGATTATATATATATGCTCTTTTTTGTGCTAGTTATCACTACTATAGTCTAAACTATATCATCATTCATATTTAGACATCATACCTATTGATAGATAAACTATAACACAGTTTAAATAACTCTCATGTGGGAGTCAGTTATAGTGCTGCTTGCACCACATGTGGCTCCACCTATAATCACAGATCGACCAGTGCCAATGAGCAGCAAGGCAATTTTAACTTTCAGAAAAAAAGAAGAAGTTTAACTTAGAAAAAGAAAATAAGTAAACACAAAATGTTAACTTGATTTAAACTTTGGCCTAATATAACCTCCAGTAGATCAATCAATAAACGGCCACAGAACATTTTAAAATCCTAAAAGCAACTGCTTCTGATAAGTGATAACTTCTAAAGGTGAGAGTGGTCAAGTAATATTAGGCCTAGAAAGGCCTATTGTGGGCCTATCTTTAAGCCATGTATAGCTATTTTATACAGTAAAGGACAATGAAATAAAATGTACATTATATTGGGTAATTTGCATAATACCAAAGGCCGAGCTGCCTATGTATTTATTATAACTTCTGTCTGTTTATATCAATAAGCAGGTTGTCTGAGTCAATTTGTGGGTTACCAAAATGATTGGCAGTGCATAATTGGTTGATTTAGTGGCAAATACATATTAAATATATATGTTAAAACATCTCCCATTTGGTTTTTTTTTACACTTTATATGAGGCTTTCAGGGTACTCTAAGAAGAGGAGCCATTTGTATTTGAATTGGAGAAACTTTTGTTCATGGATGTTTCAGAGGCATAATAATTGCGGCATTGTTAGCGTAATATTCCAAAAGTTGATACAACATGGCGATTATTGAAAATGCAAAGACAGTGTCAGCGTGTAACATACGAGTAAGAATGGTTTTTGCCACACTTTTATGCATGCTGAACATTGCTGTGTAGTTCACAAGACACATAACTTTATGCAACTTAAATTCTCAAATGTGTCCGAAATTGGCCTCAATGTTCCCCTGAAATTTTTTGGGTGCACTGGAAAATCTTTAATTAAGAAGGAAGCGAGCAAGGAAGGAAGGGAGAGAAAGTGCTAGATAGAGACAGCTGCAAGTGATAGCTAGATCAATAGTAAAAATACATGCACGAATGCAACTTCAAATTTCTTAGTTCAAAATTATGTTTGTGTTCGGGAGCAAAGTGGTGCTTGTATATGAAATACAACAATCTTTAAAGACATAATGTAAAAAGTATCTGGAAGGACAATGTATGATAACAATGACTTAAATAATAAGGCTTATCTGTGACAGACAGGGCCTTGGAGTCGGGAGTTGGAGTTGCGGAGTGAGTCGTGGAGTGAGTTTTTTTTTTCGTTTTTTGGGTGAAGTCTAAGAAATTTGACTATCAGGTGGAGTCCGAGTCAGAGAGGGAGTTGAAAATTAATCTGGTGACTCCTTACTCCTCAAAAAAATTCTAAATATTACCAAAAAAAAATTTGGGATAACGTGAACTGTATGCAAAATTTAATTTTCTGAAGTATTTACAGGCAAAATTACTCATAATGACAAAATCCGGTGGCCGCCCTGAATGCCCCAAATGAATGCATATGTGGACCCCAGGTTTTTATCCAATCTTTGCTTAGTCTACTGTTTTAAGAAATGTTCAATGATTGAAGTTGCTGTTGAACACTGTTCATTGTGTTCAAAGAATAAAGCATTAATTGCAGAAATAGAACCCACACACACATACACTTTATTGATTTATTTATTTGCCACTGCCAGATTAGGGACCGTTCAGAGTACAACTGCATGGGCCTTAGTAGCTGGGAATTTTGTCAGAAGTTTCCTCTTTAGATTTCATTTGATTCTTCGGTATCACCCTTCAGTTCTGACTATGCCAATTCAAGGCATTCAAAACAATACACATACTGTAATACATACATGCAGCAAGGACATGCAAGGACAGTGCGTCGTGGACTTTTGTGAATAAAAAGGCATGGATGAACTTGGCGTGCATGCGCAAAGTTTATGATATTTTTCTTCTGTTCAAATTTCATACACCACACCCTTTTATACATACAAATTAGCAATATCTCTGTATAACACATGCAAATAGACGGTATTTTGAAAAACTGATACCCCATTGTATCCAGTAATTCTGAATAGTCCCTATAGTTTCTGAAGGTGTGTTAAATGAGGCAAGATGTATTTTAATTTACTGACAACTGTAGTATGCAACCTCTGCTTGGCAATCCACCAATTCTTTCTCGTTTCGAAATAATGTAACATTGGCGTGAAATAAAATGGAACTTTATATTGTAATAAATATAAACAGTTATCACAGATATTACCGCTGTTATCGTTTAAGTATCCCCGTTTGGAGGGGTAAAACTTTTCACCCTTTCTCCAGACACTTGGAGAAAGTTTTGGTTGTTAAAAAGCCATTACCACGAGGACATTTTCCGACTGTGTTTCTCCCATTTAGGGGTGATGACCCTCCCAAATATGGGCCAATGGGTAAATTGGGCTTTGTTTTCTTCAACCAATGACCCAACATATAGTGTCACCATGGATATACTAAGGCATTGGGGGCAATATAGAAGGGGTAACTCAAGGACACTGTCTTGTTGGGGACATGGCTAATGGTTTTTTAAAGACCAAAACTTTCTGTGGCTGTCTGAAAGAAGGCTGAAAAGTTTTACCCTTCCGAACGGGGATACTTAAACGATAACAGCTGTAACATGACCTACAGAGTTGCTCTCTTGGACTCTTACAACGGTGTTTGACTATCAGGTTTTCACTCTTTTGGATACATGCAAATTTGTTACTTTTGCGCTTTATTGTGCTCCAGCCTTAAGGTGCCAATGTGTAATACCTTGTTGAAATACACTGAACAAAATGATTTAAGTGATATTTATGCTACTTATTTGTGTGAGAACTGAAATCTTTTCAGACTACAGTAAAAAAAGTTGGAAAAAGGTTGAAAATCACCCGAATCAAGACCGAAAAACGGTATATATTTTCCATTAGAAGCAACCGCGTTTCCATGGCAACCACAAACATTTTTTGGAAAAAAATTAATAATATCACTTTTCTTAAAATTTAGAATGTATGCAAAGTTTGATTGAGATCCTCTGACCCTACATTCCTGACTTGGCTTTCATGCCTATTTATCTCTCGGCCTTTCTTAAACGTTTGCTCGGGATGATTTCTGCCAGATAGACATGCCTGCTTAGAATACCATGTATCTGACCAAAAATGTGAGGTATTTCAAAAACTTTTATATTTTTATGAACTACAGTTATTATACTTTTGTATACCATCCATCACTCATTTTTCATAATTTCACCCCTAAGGTCCCTTTTCACATGGCTTGTCACATATAGATATATAGATAGATAGATAGATGACAGATAGATAGATAGACAGATAGATAGACAGATAGATAGATAGACAGATAGATAGACCGATAGACAGATAGATAGATATGGTAAGTGCAGCCCTCTGAACCCAGTTCCGGCACTCGCGTAGGTTGATTCATGAGATGTGAGGGATCTTTTACTTGCCCAGAACAGACACTGATTCAAGGGCCACCAATTCAACAATCAATAAGGTCCACAGATAATTTAAAGTCCCACCCAGGGTTCGAACCAATGCAGGCAAAGACCTTCAGTGGAACAGGCCTGTCCTCTGACCAGTAACCAATCAGCCAACCAGCTGCCTATATATAAATGGGTGAAGTCACAACCAAGAATTCCAATTTTGATATAAAATTTCCATATATAACCCCATATGACTCAATTTTCAGATTCTAAACAATCCCTCAACATGAAATATGGCTCATACAGAGAGTACAGAAATGGCAGTTAGAAAGTTCCAACTTAATAATGGCTATCAACATGACAGTCAATCTCCAGTGAGTGTGCAAGTTACCAGTTGAAGCAGACCTATTATTAGTGAAAACTAAAACTAACAATTATATAATATCAATCATTTTTGTGATGAGCTCACAAGAGGAAACAAGCAGAGTATGGTTTACCTCTTGAGAAATTAGAGTTTACCAACTTTCCCTCAAGAGAAAGATTTCAGTAATTCTACCTCGAGAGGATACCAATCGGATATACGTTGGTTCTCTCTGCAACTCCGCGTACACTATTGAGTTATTAACATCTGTCTCAGTGTCATGCCTCAATTAAAGTTTGATATTGCTTTTAATAAGTTGAATATCAAATAACAGAAAACAAAAACCGAATATTTTATTTTTAAAGAATATATATATATATTTATGACATATACATCCATCTACTGATATACCTATCTACCTTCCTACCTGTGAGCATGAACCAATTCTAAATAAATGTGATTGAATCAAATTCACATGAATCAGGACAGGGAAAGTATATAGGTATCATATTAGCGAGGATGTCTTTAAAAAGTCCCACCATGGGGTATTTCAATAATTTACCCTAAGTAGAAAGTCTGCAAGGAAGACACACAAAAGGTGGGGCAAAGTAAATTGAGATTTGGGGTGAAATTGTCCACAAGGATTGAATTTCTGTCAAAGGGAGAAAAAGAGACATCATTCTAAAAAAAACCCAGAACTTTATACACAAAATGTCTGCAGCTTAAATGGTAAAACTAATGAAAACCAAATTGCAGAGCCCCAAAACAAATTTAACCCTTTTTTCTGATCTTATTTTAAAGACTCTATTCCGTTAGAATACAGCTAAAGTAAACAGCAATTATATGTTTAGTATATTTCATCTAATCAAGCTTTGTCTGAACATTTTTTTTAGCTTTTTGTCCATATATATCTATTGAAAGGATAGCATTACCAAAAGTACACAAAAATGTGGTGAAGAGAAATCACACACAAATATTTGAGCATGGCCTTCAAAGTTTGATTTGACAAGTTCATTCTAAATTGCCTAAGAGGCTAATTTGAGTAGAAAATGCCTTGCAAAAACACACAGCATTGATATAAAAATATCTCGAAATCCAAGCTAAAGAGAAATATATCAAAAGTTGAATGCTTTTCTCTTCAATGCTTTTCTCTTCAAACTCCTTAAAATTTATTAAACACATTGAACAAATTAAGACATTGACATAGCCAAATTAAATTAAACATTACACAGATTTGAAGTATTTGATGAGACACAAGAAAATTTAAGTAATTTACTAAGTAAATTTACAGAAATGAATTTGAAAGAGGTGAATTTTAGAAAAGTGTATTTATTTTAAAGATTAAATATTGTATAATTAAAAGACTAATTCATTTTGCTATAAAATGGTTTCAGGTCAGAGACAAAAAAAATATATATAAAGGATGTATTTAATTAAAGGAATAGTGATAAAAATTTACCAACAAAAATTAATTGAATGGGAAAGTTTTGTATATTATTTCTCAGCTACTAATAAAAATCACCTTCGTCTCAAAAATATTTAACATCACCGTTTTCTAATTAAACTTAATAATTAATTTCAAGCGTATACATTCTGGCAGTTCTTTGAGTGCAAATTGAGAATAAGACAGATGTTAAATTCAAATATAAATCACTGATAACAATGAAAATTTCTGAAAATAATACCATTATATTCATGATACAGGTGTTGGATGTTTATTTTGCTTCCAGTGAAAGGCATTTGCCTTTTTTAATGGCATTTTACTTTTAAAAGTTGTCTAATTCTTGCTATAATTGAGTCCCAGTGGGTGACCACATATCCCTCTATACCTTATCACTCCATAGATATCACCAGGATCACTGAGTAGTGGAAATTATAGGTGTTTTGACACCTGGAGAAGGGAATTAGAGGTTTTAAGTGTCATAGGCACCCTCTCCTGGTCTCTCAGTATAGCTATGGGCCAGCATTCTGAGCATATACTACTGTAACATGACTCTTGCCTAAGCTCCATGCTTGCTCCATGCAGAAATACTATCTAACATCTTCACTTGGTGTCTTTTGATCTTTGTATATATAAGAGAAAGAGCATTTTTGAAGACTTTGTTAAGTTTAAAAAATATCCTACCCCCTAAGTCATAATCCATAAATTGCACAAGTTGAGCTGGGTGTCACATTGTGCAAAACTTCATCATTGTAAAAATTAAATCTTATTCTCATAGAAAGTTTATTTTCAGTGTATATTTTTCGAGAACAAAAGTAAACTTGGCAAATCTCTTCACATGTGGCAAAGGCATACAAAGCAAATCATTCCTGTAAATGTACTGTATGAAGCACAAACTGTGCAAAACTTTGTCACTGTAGAACTTCAACACTATATAATTTTCAATTCAGTTTCAAGACTTGCCGCACCATTTGGAAGAAAGCTGGCATAAACCACGAGACCGGAAATCGAACTCATGACCATAGAAAGAGCTGGCCAAGACACTCTTGTTCAGTGCTTTTACCAACTAAGCCACCCAAATTCAGGTTCAGACTAACTTCACAGGAATAGTAAATTTGTACTCCTGTAACTTTACGTAAACCAGTTTTACAGTGCACATATTTATTTCTGTATAGATGACTACCTCCCAGCATGCAGTTTTCACAAAGGAAGATACAAAATTGCCTGAAGCATTTAAGACTCATAATATATATACTTCCTGTGGAATCTTCTGTAATAATGATGACAAAATACAGTCCAGTTCAGAATTGAGAAATGGCTTTCCATTCCACAAGGTATATTGGTAGATGTTGTCCAAATTCAGGACTCCTCGAATCAAATTTTATTTACTGCATCGTAAACCCTGCTTACTGGATATTAGCTACCCATCATAAAACAACTATTAATTACTTAAGACTGCAATAAAGGTACAATGCAGGTCCAAGTGATTCTAACAAAGTCAAATTGTTACAAAAGAAGAATGAAAAATTTTTCCTTCAGTGCTCTGGTCCGGAGACATTTGTAAAACAACACAGCATTAACCGCAAAACTCTTAAATTTATCATGGTGCTTTTGAGCAGATAACTTTTCTTAATACATTTGAATCTGATACATGAAAACTTGTGAAGCAATTATTACTACAGAAGATTCGCCTTAAACACGTCTTGGCGGTAAATGGCAACAAAATTGTAATCACTCAGTGTGAGTCTGTGATACTGAAGTTTGTGTTTGCCCGTCATCAAAAATAAATGTCGCCAAAGATCCAGGCTTCGGAGTCGGGTTGCAAGTGGACAGACTCCAACTCCGTTGCCCTTTCTGAAAACGACTCTGTCCAAAGGAGTCACCAGATTAATTTTCAAAATAACTCAGACTCTGACTCCAGCTGAAAATCTCAAGATTCCATGACCTCAGACTCAGACTCTGACTCTAACTCTGACTCTGACTCCATCTGAAAATCTCTTCCATGACTACTGAGTCCTGACTCCAACTCCAAAGCCCTTGAAAGACCTGAGAGGACATGAAATAACAATTGTAGTACATGTTCATCATTCTGATTCATTCATGCCTTTGAAACAGGTTCAACTGTAGCCCAGCCTTATCTCACCTGCTGTTCTTTATATTCTTCTTCATAACATTTTTCAATCTTTTTTTCACACTCTTGTAGCATGATCCTTATCACGTTAAATATATGGACATGACAAAAAGTTAGGAGTTAAGCTATTTATTACAGAGTCATCACTTTCTTAAACTTTCTCATTCTAAATCTTACAAGTTCAGCCAAAAACTCTCACACTAGTTACAATTATACTTTAATGTAATAATTATGTAAAAATTACAAACTACAATATTTTGAAGCCTGACATCAGGAAGTCTAATATGCCAGATTTCAAAACAAAAACAGAGTCATCAGAAGGACGCTTATAAAGCACAACTTTTACAAATTGACGAATAAAAAAGCAAGTATGGAAAATCAACAGATATCCTAATTATTTTAATCATTGCAAAATGTAGGATGCACAGAGTATGGCTGATTAATTTTACATTAATCAATCAAAAAAGCAACATTGCATTTGGTTTGATTATAAACAAACAACTAATTAATTTAGTATGGAAATTAATGGAAGATAAATGTGTACCCGATTCCCTTAAAACAATTATCATAGTCATACTTTTCATCATTATAAACTTATATATATATATATACATTTATCAACCTCACAGATACTCAAATACATTCATCATTTTAGTAAATTAATTGCAATCAACATGCACAATTAAGCCCCTTTCTCACCATTACGATTGCGACGCCATACAGTGCCTCGGGTCATGAAGCAAAAGCTGGTGGATAAATAATAATTAAAAGATTATTGTCAATAAGCAGAGTAACTGCAGCCGGAGGTGGAGGCTTATAATCTGTGATTTAATACGCCATTGCAAGGGTAAGGATCAGTGGATGCATAAAAGAAAGAGAAATCTTATAAATAATTGAAGATAAGCAATTGCACTTAGAAGCGAGGTTGTTATAATTGCAATCGAATGCACGGGTTAAATGCATTCTGATGCTGGAAATATGTCTTACCCGCTTGCAATCTCTAATTGCCCTATCATGGCAAATGTTAGACTTCTACAAATGAAAAAGACAAACAAAAGCCAAAATTAGTAAGTGTAGATAAGTGAAAGAGAGGCGATGGCAAAAGTTATAAATAGATCTGTACAGCGGTCCCTGCATTACATGGGCTCCCTCCCCCACATTAAATATTTTAAAGCGATCTTCATTGAACACTGAACTTCCAGCCATCTCAAATGTATAAACATAAGACAGACCATTATACGAGATTTCTACGATCCTCTTGTAATGTAAACAAATTTTAAAGCAACCAATTCACAGCCTCTTTTGCAATCTCATAATGTTAGGACCACTGTAACAGGTTCTATGCAAAATTGTTCCAGGAATAAACTAAAGAGGGAGCTACATAATTGCAATATATACATAAAGTCATAGAGCAAAGAGAGGCACAATCTACACATTCAAATTCAAACTAAGTACTTAAAAGCTATGGCCAAATTACCTACAGCACAAAAGACCCAAATATTTACCATATACAGCGAACAGCATTTATGTGCCATCTACTCGCAAACAAAGACAACAAAATTCCCACTACGTAGTTCAGGGTTCCTCATGTAGGTGGCCAAGTGCTTCCTGTTTACAAAAATCGGTTCCGCATCCCTTCTCCCCCAAGTATTTGGTATAGTCATAATAATAAATAGTTCTTCCTTGTGTTTTTTTAATTCAATAAATGTCTGTTGAATAGCCATATATAGAAAAAGTATTTGTCATTCCATGAATGAATTTTTTAAATATTTTTACAGTAAATAGTGAATGCCTCAATTTGCTTTATGACATTTTTAAAATGACACAAAGTGGCTTAAAAAGAAATAGATGAAAACAAGCAAAAAGAAAAACAGAATGAAAGATCAAATTAAATTGACTGACACCATGATTGTGCACATAAAAATAAATATAAAAAAGACACAAAAGGACATAAAACCTACAGACCATTAATTCTTTAATGAAAAAAAAATTCTCAATGTATTTCTGAATAAAACACCACGTGAAATCAGCACACAAAACAAAACAGTATAGCTATTTACACATTGTATAAGCAGTGTTAAACACACGACTTTAAACATCTGAATCAGAGAGTCATATATTAGGAAGAAATCTCAGTTTCTATTTCAACCAGTGTTTGTATTAATTTTCAGCATCACAAAGAGAGGGTGCAGGGGTTAAAACAATTCAGGTGGTATATGTAAACAGAACTTATATAAAGTTAAAGAAACTAAACAGAACTATAACTGTAAAACTGTTCACCGTAAAAACAACAGATGATGTTAAGATGCCACAACTTTACATTACTTCTGAATAAGCAGCTCCCTTCCGTGTGGATGTATGTGGAGATATGTGAATGTTAGGGGCGGACATCATTTGAAAAATACGACATAAATTTTTCTGGATTTCGGTTCGTATCGGAATACACAAAATTCTGACTGATCTGATTTTATTCCGAATTCAACTCGACAAAACCCATATTTTATCCTGCCAAATTAATTCGCGCATGAGACGCATCACAATAATCTTGTACATTTATCAACATTTGGATCACATTTTATACAAAACTCAGTTGAAAATGTTTCAAGTAACACCGAAATGGCAAAGCTACAGAAACAAAACTTTATGAATTAAATTCTATGGAATCCATCTTCCCTCTAGTCATTAGGCCTTAGTCAACCCACCAACTGCTTTTTTAATGGGGTTAGCCTAGATTAAGGCAAAAATTGTCAAAATTAGAATTTTCCAATCAATTTGTGTTGCATTTCTTTGTCTTTCAATAGTTGCAATGATCACAATTCCTCATATGACTTTCCCTTGAGTTTCCATGAGTTATAAGATACCCTGAAACTACAGCTTTCCACACCAAACCACAGCAAAATTTCACAATGGAATCTGGAAGACATCATCAGCATAACAGCAGAAAGAAAGTGACAATTGCACAGAAAATGTAAACTCTTCATAAATTATGACCACAGGATTATATTCTTCAGGTAATCAAGAATAATCATCTGATAAAATGAAAATAGAACAACCCTATATGTATTCTCTGGGGCACCACATATAGTAGAGAAAGACATTTTAGAGAAAGAATAATAGGACAGATAGAAAAACAGAAAAAAGACAAATAGATGCATCTTAATATAAGGATAGATGGATGATCAGGGCTTTACATCCTGCATTTATGCACTAGGAAAGGTAATTAGGACAGGAGGAGGATGAACTCAAGAAGATTGAAAGCGCTGACCAAGGTGAACCGGCAAGCGCTTGAATCAAACCTGAGACCCGACGATTGGAAGAAAAAAGCACTACCAACTGCGCCAACCCCTTCCACAGATACATAGAAGGATAAATAGAGGAATAGCTAGACATATACTGTCAGATAGATAGAAAGATAGACAGAAGCATAACAGACAAATATAAAAATGATAAACAGAAAAATATGAAACACAAAATAGATCTATAATGTACAAGAGGAATTTTATATTTTTATTACACTTTGTGTAAAGTGTCATCTTCTGTCAGCTTAAAAGCTTTACAGAGCTATTAATGTTAACTTTTTGTAAGCACAATTGACCAGATGTGCCTTTTGGGTCTTCATAAGGAAGACGTATCTCCGCAAGTTGTCTGTTAAATGGCATTTAAAAGTGTGTTGATGAATAGGCCTTTAGATAGCCATTGACCTGAGTAAGTTCACTTTGACTTTCTTGCCTTTAAATGAGATTTCAGGAATGAAGACAGCATCTAGAAAAGATTTAGCCAAGCACAATTGTCCTTCATATAGGTCTATACCATGGCAGTTTAGCAGCTAAAAGTGAATTGAAAATACTTTCAAAAGAGAGTTTCCAAAGCTGCACTGTTCATTTCTGTTAATCATCCTTCGCTTTAATGACGGGTCCTCCTCAGTCCTAAAATGTCTAGCAAGTCACAAATACAGGACATGAAGCCCTTTATCATCCATTATTGTGTATTAACAGAGATCAGGATGTTAAATAATATTATAATTGAAGTCTACTAAGTTTATGATGATCTGATGAATTCAGTAGGTATAGGTCAGTTATTTGAAATTGATCAATATGAGGCTCGAAATATTGAAATTTATAAATCTGGCAAGATTTCAGGAATTAAGTAATCAGGATTTAAGGAATTAAGTACACCCAGAGATCTAAAAGAAGGCATGTATCAAAAATTTCCCCTGGATTATGTTAAGTTTCGTTGTCTTTTCCCGGTGAAAGTCTTTAAAGGCGGCTTCGAAAGAAACTCCTCCGGGTTGTCTACGACTCTCCATTGGTTCGCGGTTTGGCTATTGGTTGTAAGTCGATCTTGGGTAAATAACAAAACCACGAAAAACTTCTGAGAAAAGCAAAATATGATCTGCATTCGATTCAAATCTGATTCAAATCTGATTCAAGTCTGATTCAAATCTGTCCTTTAACCTTGCTACCCCTGCATGAAGAGAATACAAGGTTACTCCACAGTCAACAGATTGCATTTCTTCAGACAAAAACATTTGAGTTCATTAGGGTGGCCTAAAAATGTACAGGAAAATTTTTTTTTCTGAAATTCACATCGCATACCCCCTCATTTTAGGAGAAATGGTGAAAAAAGCACCTTGTTAAAATTTCATGAAAATCAGTCAAGTCTAAGTGGTCTCTCAAGGCCCCTCAATTCTCACCAAAAAGAAACATTTCAACCATTTTCGCCAATACGCGGTTAGCCACAACTTTGTGAATTTTGAATGAACAACATTCTAATTGCAATGGTTGGAAAGGTATCAAAATTAGCTTCAATTTGCATACCAACATTAATGGTCTAGGATGATATCTTGACTCCCATGGACTCTTCAGCTGACAGTGCTAATGTGCGAAAGTGTTTACTGAATGACTAAACCTGTTCAAGAAAAGATTTCCATTAAATTTCACTGTCAATTAACATGTTCTTATTCTCCAAAAGGCAGGATGACCCGATAAAGCATAAAACTTTTTTTTTTACCATGGAGAAACCCGCTTTATGAGCTGTAAAGTTTTAATGTTAGATTTTGTCAAAAGTGCTGAAAACATCGGAGAGGGGCTGTTGCATTTCATAGTTTAACTTCATAAGAGTTAAATATAGGACAACATAATCTATATCATGTGAAACATAAGAATATTGTCTTTCAAGTGGTACCCATCATGGTGCCCTGTAATAAATTTGGATGAAGATATGAATTTGAAATACTACGATTCCCGACTGCTATTTTATGTGTTTGCGACAAACTTCAACATAAAATTTCATCACTCATAAACCGGGCATTCCCATGGTCAAATATCTTTTCTTTTTAAATATTTGGTCATTCTTGAACTGGGAAAATAAGAATCATGGCAATTTAAAGCAAAAAAAAAAAAAAGCCTGGCTTTTATCAGGATCGGTCGTTCAGCAACAATTTCATTCACGAAAAGTGTAAACTGAAAAGACCATGGGAGTTGAGATATTATCTTAGACCAATAATGTTGGTATGCAAATTGAAGCTCTTTTTTAGCCCTATCCAACCATGGTATTGGAAATGCAGTACTGTACAAATTGACTAAGTTATGAGGAACCGCGTATTTGCGAAAATGGTTGAAATTTTCCTTTTTGCTAAGAATGGAGGGGCCTTGAGAGACCCCTAAGACTTAACCGATTTTCTTGAAATTTTTACAGGGTGCTTTTTTCACAATTTCTCCTAAAATGAGGGGGTATGCGAATAGAAAATCAAAAATTTTGTTTTTTGGGCCACCCTAGAGTTCATCTCATTTCAACACACGTTCAGCTGAAATGCTACCTTGTTGCCAGGGGACTGAGTTCACTGCAGTTTAGCAAGAAAATCCTTCCTTCTTGCAGTTTGGGGAAGAGTTCAAAAGCTTTTAGGCAGCTCACCCAAAGCCCACTGGTCACACAGGTAATATATATCACTTTGATTCTGATATTATATCGTGCTTTTTCTCCTCAGGTGATATATTATATCTCCTTTGTTTTGTAAAGATTTAATAACTTTTGTATATTTTTTATGTAAATATTCCAGGTGTAAATGCTTCCGTTTCTTACAGATTAATTTCAGTACTGTGTGCCTTTGAAAGAGAAAGGGGGAAAAGCAAGCTAAGGTGGTAACACATAAGCCTGCCAATTGCTGAGAACAGGGTTCGATACCCGCTCTTAGGCTAGCTTGGTCAACTGGACTTATGTTGGACAGCACCTTCAATCATGCTTCACCTCATCACTGTGTACTCTTCCAGTCCTAATTAACCTACCAAAGAGCATAAATATAGAACATAAAGCCAAAACATCCATCCATATTTTTTTTTGTCAGACAGATTGGGACCAATTCTCTTTGCACCTCATTCCAGATCTTTTAGTGTAGCAGTTAAATCAACTCTGAAACTCTTTCTGTAACAGTTTTTGTAACAGTTTCTGCAAGTTCCCTATAGACCTTGTTATTTTTCGCACCTCAGGAGTTGATGAAAAGTTGATGAAGGTGTTTGAAAAACTGTGAAGTGCAGTAAAACATCACTTGGGAGTTGGGGGAATCTACTCTTACTCTGAGAAGTGTAAAACATCAGATCTTTTGGCTCTTTCATTACAGAAGGCTACAAAGTCACAGTAGATCTACAGAAACTGACATTTTCTGCTTGGCAAGCAATACTTCTTGTGGGGTCTACAGAAGACTATTTTCTTGCTATTTTACACATGTTTCTTACTCCTGCCATCACTAATTACTATTAGCAAGTCTACTTAGACTAGTTTACAAATGGACCCTTTCATATTTTGGCTGCTGTCATTAGTTTCTGCAGTTCAAAGCTGCTACAGGTAACATTTCAGACTTGTTATTTGTAACTTGTAACATGTAACTTACTGAATGTGTAGCTTGTGTGCAGAAAACCTCAGTATTTATTTACACTAAAGCAACAATTTGTATGATATCTTCTTCGTTTTTAGTTTCTACAAATTTCTAAAGTTTGTCAACCAGAATGCATATATTTATGAATACCTCCTGGTATTTCTTATTAGTCAATAAAATTATTATTGCTCAATCAATTAATCAATCCATCAATTCAACATTAAATTGATGAATCCATCTTAAACTCAAGCAATCGTGCTATAGGCCGCAAGCTACCATTTATTGATGAACATCTGATCAACCAATTAATCAATCAATCAATATTACTCAACTTTCTACATATCTGCATGTATCTGCCGGAATACCGATCTGCCTACCTAACTTCCTACCTCCCTACCCTGCCTGAACACCTCAATAACTGTCACTTTAAAAAGTCATTGACAAAAATGTCAAAGAAAAAAAAACTACCACAAAAAATAGCAGCCACCTCACAAGCTTTTATGCTGACAGTGTTACGCAATCATCATGAAATTTGGCAATAACGCCCTTGGTTCTTATTGCATGAATCCTTCCAAGCCAGTTACTCTATTGTCACCAGCTAAACATGTGGGGTCAATTTGAACCACAAAATGTGTGTCGGAGCAGTCTTCAGTGCTGCACATTGTCAAATGCTTTAGGAATGTCAAAACCAACTCAAAATGACATAGTTCTGAGGCACAAACTGTAAAGGCAGTTCCGTGATCACATAAACCATACACACACCTAAGTTAAATTTGCCAGAAAATTGCAGACTTACATGTCCAAGAAAAATAACCCCGAGAAAAAAGCCAACTCTGACATCAATTTCACTGCGTGGACTGTCCAGTGGACCTGGGGCGATTACAGGGTCAATAATATAGCTCTGGTCATATTCATGAACTATTTTGGTTATCCAAGAGGATTTCACAGGTTCAGAAGGCTAACTGGGTCAATGGTTAATTTATAATCTATCTACCTATCTATCCATGGCAGCCACTGCCAGCCAGGTGGCAGGGTCCAGACCTGCTCCGCTGAAGGTCTTGATATGCGACCTGCATGATTTCAAAGCACAACAGTGAACCAAAAATAATATCAGTGGACCTTCATGAGCAAAATCCCAGCTAGATGTGCAGATGAGACATTAAATTTGTGGCCCCTTGTTTCAATGTCTGTATTGGGCAAGTAAAAGATCCCTCACGTGGGGTAGATATGTAAGATGTTGAGGACTCCCGCTCTCTCTAACATCTCATTAATCAACCCTCGTGAGTGGCAAGAACTAGGCTTAGAGGGCTGCACTTGTCATGATATCTATCTAACACAACTCCAATACATTGAGGCCCGAGTGTTGCTAAGATTCCGTTGAAACAGTACACCCGAAAAGCACTGTAGAAGACTTGGGAGACTTCGGGGGAGAGTGGGGAGTAATCCCGGGGCTCCTGTCAACCTGGGCAGGAGCCTGCGGGCCTCTAGCTAGGGGGCAAATGAAGTTGACAAGACGGCCTCCCAAGAGACCTGTGCTACAAGTAACTACACATCTACCATCTATTAAGTCTTCTTTAGCCTGAAAATGCTCTCCGATTGTCCTAAGATTGTATCCCCTGTTGCCCATAAACCATCCTTTTGCTGTCCGGCTTTGGCAGGCCCCGTATTGGGAAATGTCTGCAGTGTCTTATGGCTCAGATATATGTCTCTGATTATCTGACGTATGGATATATGTTTACTGTGGTATTAAGGTACACTATATATAATGGGGACCTTCCCATATTCTTCTATTATGTTTTTGAGAAGATATTGGAATACATACATTTGGAAATATTACACATATTGGAATACATATATATATGGAAATATTAGACATATAATTAGGGAGCAGTCTGTAGACTTCAAAGGTTCTATATTACAGCAGTGCTAGAGTGTCAATAAGCATAGGTTTTATTTTTCAATTTACTGTGTAGGGTCTATCCTTTCAGCCATATGCGTAATGTCTCATTGGTTCTCATACATGATGAACCAATCGCTTTAAAATGCAGAAAAATGCTATCTTGCAAATTGAAAAGAAAGTAGAAAAAATGGCTGGATGATATATATGGCTTTATGTCCTATATCTATGCAGGACAAACAGGAACCATTGGAATGAGGCAAGGAGCACTTTTGGCAGGATGAAACATCCATCTAACATGGGTAGCCTGGACTGGGAATCGAACCCAGGTCCCAGAGGTTAGCCGATCAGCATGCTACCACTGAGCTACAGGCCCCGGGACCAAGCGAGTTGAAAAGAAACGCATTCTTTTGGAAACTGCTGTAAAATACTGCACTGTAACAAATTGCTGTAATTTGTACAGTGAATTACTGTAGAAACTACAGTAAGCTGCTGTACAACTCTGATACAGTAAGCTACTGTAGAAGCTACAGTAAACAAAACTCTACCGTAAGACTTACTGTAAATTTTACAGCAAGCTACTGTAATCTTCATATTACGGCAAATTGCTGTAGATTTTACGGCAAATAAACTCTACTGTAAGTGTTACAGCAAGCTACTGTTACCTTCATATCACGGCAAATTGCAGTAGATTTTACAGCAAACAAAACTCTACCGTAAGCCTTACTGTAAATGTTACAGCAAGCCACTGTGAGCTTCATATTACAGCAAGATGATTTTACAGCAAGCAAGCCACTACTGTAATCCAATATCACACTACTGTAATAACTACATTAAGCCATTGTACTGACAGTTCATTCCTATTAAAGGGAATATACCAAATGTGTCATGTCCACAAGCAATGGCTGAGCATTAAGTTCTAATTGGAGATATTATATTGGAAAATAGCCATCCCTCATATTTATGTTCATGAAATATGTTTTTAAAATCATATCAATATTGTTGTAGACATACATGTATTTGTATCACAATGTTCACCCAACTATCTAGTATAATACTTGATTAAAAATATATAATTATTTAAGATTTGGACTATATAATATTTAGGCTTTTTTTATTCTTCTCTAAAATATATGAATTTACAGATTCAATATGGCAAATTCATTTATAAAGATGAGATACATATGAAAATGACTGAAAAAATCTGTATTGTGTAGCATTTGATTGACAAATTAGATTTGATTATTTGTTTTTTTTAACTATACTGTATTACATTTGTAGGATGTTCATTTATAAAATTGCTAAAGACACTCTAGATAATATCTAAGGTCTAAATGGAATAATATCAAACTATACGCAATTGTATACTAGTAGTAATTTCTCAGGAATACCACAAGGTGTCACTTTGCATGCATATTACATGAGTATGGCATCAATTAAGGGGTAATTAGAGGGGTAATTAGAGGGAAATCACTGACGCAGAACTGTGACCCAGTTACATAAACTGAATTTACTGGCAGTATTAGATAATTGTATTAGAGTCATTCTTGGACAGTTATTCAAAGGAAGAGGTGGCACTGTTCAGTGGCTCCATGTTTATTTCTTGTTTTAGCAGTGGAGTTGAGTAAACATTGACTGGGTAAGTGTGTTGAATAAACTAAGTACGTATGTTCATTAAACATTCAATCAACTGATTCTTTATTACTTGAATGCTTCATCAACTGTAATGATTTTCTTCTTTTTCAGGAGTCCAAAGGACAAGTTACAGGATATTTTACTGAAGTCTGAAATGCTGTTCAAAATTATGGAATTTCTTCTATTTTAATTGCTGTTTCCATTTTAGCATCTCATCAAGTTCATTGGTCATTCTGTTCATGGACATGTTTACCAATTATCTTGTTTAAATAAAATTGTCCCTGCATTTGAATAAAGTGGTCCCAATAATAAAACACACCCCAAAAGAACTACAGTATAGAAAAATCTTACTGTAAAATCTACAATAATCAGCTGTAGTTAAAACTGCTGCACAAGGTCCCCTTCCTGTAAAAACTACAGTAATTTACCGTAATGCTTATACAGTATGAAAATCTATAACTGTAAAAACTACGGTAAGATGCCGTTTTCAAACTACAGTAAGATATATTGATTGCTGTAGTTTTTACAGTAAGTACTGCACAGCAGAATTACAGTAGTGATTTTTGTTGCTGTAAAAAACTACAGTAGTTGCCGGCAAGTGAGTCTGCCGGTAGTTACTGTAGTTTTCTACGGTAAGGTTCTTACAGTGTGCTGTAACTGATCATTGGTTCAACCAACAAATTATAAATGTTAATTTGTTAGATGTAAATTTCTATGCCACAAAGCAAATGCATAATATAGATCAACAAGCTTTGAGTTCCTTTAAGAATTATAAGACATGAAGACACAGGTTTTAAAAATATTTTTACACCAACATGATTCCTCCATCATTTGCGTGCAAATGTTGACATTTCGTGTCAAATAGTATTTTCCTCCAGTTTAGTTTCCAGTAGATTTAACTCTGCACTCCATTTGGGCTAGAATTCTGTGAAATTTACTGCTTCAAAAAATAAAACTGCAAAAATGTGTGAAAAGGAATATAAAAGGCAGAAGGATACCTCCATAAAAACCTGAAAAGGTAAAAGATAAGAGATGCTTTCTTTTGCAACCTTTTTTGAGCCACCAGTAAAAATCAGTCCATCTTCTAACTGCTTTGGCATGTCAGCAAATAAGGCAGGGGTAGTTAATGCCATTCCTGTGGTGGTATATGTGTACAATATGTAGCTTACTCTCAATTTGTATTTCTGATTTAGTAAAATGGTGATAAGTTGAAGTATGTATAATCAGAGACATATATCCGAGCCATGAGAGTCCTAATTAGCCTACCAAGAGCAAAAATACAGGACGTAAAGGCCAAATCAGCCACCCATCCATCCATCCATCCTTCCGAGCCATAAGACACCGCATTTCTTCTTCTTCTGCTTCTTCTGCTGTATGCTGGGATACCCCGGGTCGCCGGGTAGCTTCACTCTGATCTGCAGATTAGAGGAGCTGCACAACGCGCAGTAAGTCGACCACTCAATACAAATGAATGGTGGGTGATTGTGGCTTTATGTTTGGTATTTATGCACTTGGTAGGCTAACTAGGACAGGAGGAGGACACAGCAATGAGGAGAAGTATGATTGAAAATGCTATCCAGCATACAATTTCAGATTCAAGACTCCATGAGCTTCAATGTGACCCGGCCAGAATGGATATTGAACCCTGGCAGCTTAACACCCGCTTAACACACTATCAACCAAGCCAAAATCTGAAACATCCATGCAGCATGCAGTGAAGATCAAATCCTCATAACAACAAAGCAACGATACTCTTTCAGAATTTATGTGAAGCCAATTCGTCCAATTCTAACAGGATCGCAAAGTGGACAGACTTCTTTCGCAAAAATCTTTCAGACCCGAATGTTTCCGATAACAGCCGAACACTGGCGATAGTGTCATTGTGTTCGGGAGTTGTGATTGCCTTGGATCCCCCTGAGAAATCCCAGGCCTCCTCCTATGATGTTCCCTTTATCAGCTGATTGCTAACTGCTGCCCAGATAAAGGCCATTAATGTGGAATTGACTTGTTGGGTCCTTGGTCTCAGGACAGCTGAAGAAGCTGCAAGAGGGAGATGCACAGCTGCTGCATGCCTGTCTTGTTTGAGTGTTATTAGTGTGGATCAATAGATAGATAGATAGACAGATAGATAGATTGTAAGTGCAGCCCTCTAAGCCCAGTTCCGAGTGCTCCCAAGGGTTGATTGATGCATGAGATGAGAGAGAGAGAGCAGTAGTCTTCAACATGTTACACATTTACCCAATGTGAGGGATCTTTTACTTGCCCGGCACAGACAGTCAGACACTGATACAAGAAGCAGCTAATTTAATGACATCCAGCTGGGATTTTGCTCATGAAGGTCCAATGAAATTTTGGGTTCCCTAACCGGGAGTCGAACCCGTGCAGGTAAAGACCTTCAGCGGAGCAGGCAGGCTTCATAGCCACTCAACTACCCAGCTATCAGGGATGGATGGATGGATGGAGCTTTGCGTCCTGCATTTATGCTAATTGGGACAGGAGGAGGACATTGCAATGAGGCGAAGGATGATGGAAACTGCTGCCCAACATAAGTCCAGCTGACCTTGCATAAATTAGCCTGCATGGGACCCAAGTGTGCTAGCACGTGGGTCACGGGTTGCTACATTGGAAAAACTTGAGATTTTCAACAATGGTTTAGTATGACTGTAGCTAAATTTTCAATGAATTACTGATATTGTGAGTTGGTATATTAAAAATAGACAATTTTTGCAGCTGATAGCACAAATTTTCAGTTTTGTGAGAACACTAACACCTACAATACAAAGGCATTGAAGTTGAGCTTAATAATTTTTTTCTTATACATTGTAATGAAACTGCACTCTGATTGGCTAAGAGAGAGTGACAGCTGCATGGTGATGTCACAACATGATTGTTTACACAATCGCTATGACATCACCAGAGATTGGGACATCACCAGTGATCATGACATCATAACAGTGCTGCTGCTCTGTTTAGACCTATCACTGTTGAGCAGCCATTTTATTTTCTTGAGGAGACAGTTTTTATGGGGCTTAGAAAATTTAAAAGTGTTGTCTAGAGTGTATGTGAGGACGTTCTGGGCTGAAATGATGTGCTATCAGCAGCGAAATACATGGAGATTATTGTGAAATAATTGCAATGATCAATGGAGCCACAGCAATGACACCTATCTGATTCTCCTGAAGGGTATGCTGAAATCTCAAATTTTTACTATGTAGTGATTCATGACCCCTGAGCTACATGCGGGGTCTCAGGGCTAGCATAAATACAGGACTTGCAGCCCCCTTTCATCCATTCTTCATCCCCGGTCGTAAGCTTCAGCCGTGTACATGTACTGACATGCACCTACCTACCTGCCCATGTACTACAAGATTCGGAGATTTACTACAAAATAGCTGCCAATTTGTAACATGTTGCCTTTATCAAGATGTCAATATATCTGTCTCAAATACATTCTTTCAACCAGTTATCAACATTCAACATGAGCATCAGTAAACCCCCAGGTTATAAAGCCAGGAAAGAAAAGCTACTGTAGCAGAAAGTCTGGGCCTAATTATAAGAGGTGTCCATGATAGCAAATACAGCTGTAACCTGTGATGTAGGGGAGACCGGGGCTGGTTGTCACAGGGGCAGGTTGTCACACTTTTTATTGCACTAAACTATGGAGTCACACAGCTCAACCAATCATTGTTTCTTGCTTTTATAACCCACTGGAGTCTTTTTGAAAAATCTTGACCCCTGGAAGGGAGTCTGGTAGGCACAAGGACTGTTAAAAATTTCCTGTCACAAAAAGTAATTTTTTACCTTTAACTTGCATGCAATGCTAGTCTTTATCAAATAGTTGTTGAAAAAGATACAGTTAATACAATTACCATATAAACATTTCTTTAAATCATCATTAGAACAAATAGTGAAAATTTTGATAACAACGGCCTTGGTAACCCGTTTTTGGAATTTTCATCAGTCGGGGCAGGTTGTCACAAAAAGGTGGGGCAGGTTGTCACACTTTTTGGAGCTGGTTGTTACCTATTAGGACCAGGCTTTAAAACCAAAAAAACTAACACAAATATAAATTAGTGCTTTATACATGCTATTGATGACTGAAGATGTATGCAGATATTGCATTGTGTTTAAATAAATCGATTTCAAATTTATATATAAAATTTTCCAAAAAAATCGTAAAAATCCTACTCCGTATCAGAATGCTTTCCTACTGATTGGTAAGCCTTCATTTGCAGCACTCTTGTACACAGTAGCATGTTTGTTAAGGTCTTCACTTGGCAAGTAAAGGATTCCTCATATGTCCAAAATAACTTTTCTTGGTCAAGATTTGCCCTACAGAGTTCCACTTCCTGCATTCGAGCTCATAACCAAAAGTGTGACAACCTGCCCCGAGAGTGTGACAACCTGCCCCGAAAGTGTGACAACCTGCCCCGAATTCTGAATTTTAAAAAATGTCCAATATCACATCAGGATTTCGATTGATATAGGTATATATTCACCAGATAGGTTAAAGTCACTCCCCTTTTGCCATTCATACAGAATGGCAGTGCTCCTGCATGCTTTATATAGAAATAGTAGCATGTCTAAGTTTTACACACTGTGACAACCTGCCCCTGTGACAACCAGCCCCGGTCTCCCCTATATGGCATATAACAGGTTTTTAATACACTCTAAAAAAATTCAGACAAAATTGGTTTTTTAGATTCAAAATGGTTTTTGGAAAAACCAAATTTCAATGCAAAAAACCAAAATGGATTTTTCTAAAAATCCATTTTGGTTTTGCATTGAAATTTGGTTTTTCAAAAAACCATTTTGAATCTAAAAAACCAATTTTGTCCCTACATTTTTTAGAGTGTAGGGAACATCTGTACCCCATCATTCAACTGTCATCCGTTCTGTTTTTCTCCTATTCACAAATGGTGCAGCATTCCAGGAAGCAAAGCAGCCGGGTAATTTCAGGTGTTGTTGAGAAATTAACTTATTGCATTTCTTTTTCTAAGATTGTTACATTAACAGGCCATAATTTCAGGATAGGAGGAAGCAACTTAGTTTTTGAGATACATTTATAATATCTATAATAATTCGAATGATCAATCTATCTATCTATCTATCTATCTATCTATCTATCTATCTATCTATCTATCTATCTATCTCTTTCTATCTATCTATATCTATCTAGCTATCTATGTATCTATCTATATCTATCTATATTTCTATTTATGTATCTATCTATCTATCTATCTATCTATCTATCTATCTATCTACCTATCTATTTATCTATCTATCTATCTATCTATTTAACTATCTATCTATCCATCTATTGGTCTTAACTTATCTACCGAGCTCAGTGGTACTCGGGTTAGATTCCCACTCTGCTGGGGCACCTGGACTTATGCTGGACAGCAGTTTCAATCATCCATCACCTCATTGCTGTGTTCTCCTCCTGTCCTAATTAGCCTATCAAGTACATAAATACAGGATGTTAAGCCTCAATCATCCATCCATCCACCCATCCAAAACATACAGTATTTATAGAGGTAAGCATACCAATAATTCGAAAAACAGACCCAAGATTTTCTTACAGCCTTTGTGTGTTGTTAGCCCAGCTATTTGTCTTGATGCTCTGCAAGTCTGTCAATGTACAGCAGAAAATCCCCACAGCAATTTGTCAAGACTGACTATGTAAAGATATGACAGTCACTATCCGTGCATACATGATCCATGTATAGGTCAGTGGTTTTAGAGAATGTGTAGAAGTTCTTCTAGAGTTACTATCTATAGTTAGTGTCAGTTACAATTATGTGGAAGTAGGTGTGTTTTCTTGAATGTAGCAATAATGCACTTTAATAATACAGTTTATATGCAGTTTGAAGCACGGGGAAGTACAGTTGACTTGCGCAAGTTAGAATTAAGAAATTTACAAAGATTTTATTACAAACGCACGGAGTTCAACTCTGTCGTGAAAAATATTATTCAAGCGGCAAACAAATGGTAAATGGTAAGAATTAGGTCAGAAAGTTCATGTTTGTAGCGATGCATTATCGGCTATCCCAGGTTTTTATGGATGGATGATTGGGTTTTCTATATTTATGGACTTGGTAGGATAATTAGGACAGGAGGAGGACACAGCAATGAGGTGAAGGATAACTGAAACTGCTCTCCAACATTAGCCCAGGTGACCCAGCCAGAGTGGTAATGGAACCCCACACCTAATTTTTGTGTTATGTCTATTGTTCAAAATAGCTCTAGAGATTCTCCAGGGTTAAAATTCTTATTTAGACTACAGTATTACATTTTGAACATTCATATAATTTCACTATTATAAGTGTATTTTCATTGAGAGTCCGTTGCAAGAAAAAAAATCAAAAACTATTTTGAAAAAAGAATTAAGGATTTAAGTAAAAAGAAAAAATATATATATATATTCCCAACATGGGTTTTATAAAAGACAAACAAAATATAAAAGAAATAAGGTGAATTATCATGCAGGGCAACCACTACCTTAAATTGCATTAAATTGCATTAAAAGCAAATCACTTCAGACCTTGTTGTGCCCTGTCACCAAAACATTCCAGTTTTGTGTTCCTTTTCTATCATTATCGTTCTATAAAAAGTGTAACTTTGCATGACAGGTCAGGGTTACAAAGCTTATCATGCAAATAATCTAGAAAATTTAGAAAATGTATAAATCATCAGAATATTAAGCCTCTGAAGTAGATCATACACCATGTACAAAAGCAAACCATAGCATACACAAAGTTAGCTTAATTAGAAAACCATATATACCTAAGGTCCGGACATACCCAGTATTTGTACTGAACTCTTTGCAAGCCAGCTGAACAGAACAACAAGGTGCAAAAACAAAGTGAATTCAAGTTGGTTTCCTGGAACTTCTTATTATTACCAGCTAATGACAATAACTTGCAACACTGTTCATAGCACGATAACTAGGATATGAACCTGACGGTATGATATTTGGTCCGAAAAAAGCTGGTTAAGGTTCCCACCTGCTCCACTTAAGGTCCTAAACTGCATGGGTTTGAACCCCGGTGGAGAACCCAAAATTTTCAGTGGACCTTCATGAGCAAAATCCCAGCTGAATGTTGTTCAGATGAGACGTTAAATTGGCGGCCTCTTGTATCAGTGTCTGTGCTGGGCAAGTAAAAGATCTCTCACATGGTATAAATGTAAGCACGTTGAGGTCTTCTGCTCTCTCTCCCGTTTCATTAACCAACCACCGTGAACGCCAAGAACTGGGCTTAGAGGGCTGCACTTACCATGGATACCTGGTACTTAATTGTTCCAAAATGGCGGATGAGGGTGACGAGCATTCTGAATTTTATGATTTTCCGCTGATTTCGGACCAATAAATAGCAATACAGGTTTGGGAATAATGTATCGTGTTATCGCAATATCACCATCTATCGATATCGTGACATCAGAAATCATTATATATATCATCCCGACCCTACGTATACCTATTAGAAACCATTGGTATTCCAGGCCAGCGCCCTTACACTAATAATGCACCGTTTTCTAATGCGGTATCAGTGGTCAGCCTTTAAGAGCAGGTGTCAGACGCCAGTTGATGCTAAAAGCCACAGTCCCAAGGGGATGATTTAGCTCCCTTTGGGCTCGTCCTGGAATTGTAGAGTCAATATAGAGCTCATGATGGACCCATAATGAGCTGAAGGAGCTAAAAGGAGCTTACGCGACGGCTACAGGGATCACTTGTAGAGTTTTCGCACGTTCGTGAATTGCTAAGTCATTAGTAACTTCGTTGGCGGTTTGGTGGTTTTGCCAGACTTAGTATATTTTAAGAATTGTGCGTACTACGTACTTTGAGAGCGTTAATTTGGAGATTGGTTCATGGACTCTTTATGTTTGTAACGATTAAGCATTTTATCCCTTGTGGTCCCTCGTATCATGCAGCATCTTTGCCAAGCAAGTAAAGCATCCCTCACATACAGTAAATGTGTAACATGTTGAGGACTCCCGCAACTCCTTAGCAGCTTAAAGAGCTGTGCTTACCACATCTATCTATCTATCTATCTATCTATCTATCTATCTATCTATCTATCACAGACAAAGTAGATTAGTTAATGCAAATTTAATTTCATAGTGTAAATTTACTAATTTAGTCAAATTCCCTGCTTGCTGAAGGCTACTTTTCATAATTTTATTTTCGCAGTTTCAAAAACCAAAGCAATTACAGCAAAGTTGGAATCATAAATAACAACACCAGAAGCAAAGTAACCATTTTTAACTTGTTATTATCTCATAGCTGAAAGGCAATTTCTTATATGACATAAAATACCTTCTTAAAAGTTGGAAATTCTTAAAATGTAACCACTAAAGGAAATTTCTCTTTGAATTCAGAATTCTTACAACTTCACAGGTAATAGTGTCCCTTTTCGTCGTAATAATAGAAAATATATTCACATTTCATTCCGATTTGCTAAGATATAATTGGTTATATGAAACTTTTTCATAATTAAACGAAAAGGAGGTGATATGAGGCGAACAAAAAATTTTTGACTTTTCTGTTGTTTAAATTGTCATGGATTGTGTAGGATTGACCATCAGTGTCGGTCCACACTCATGAGACACTATTAACGCAAAAGGTTCTTGATGGTATATATAAAGAACCCACCGCTGAAAAAGGGTTCTACATTTTTTTTAAGGGTTCAACAGAATTGAAAAGGTTCAATACTTGGTGGGAAGGCCCTATGATAGGACCCCATGCTCCTAACTTGAGAGCAAAGGGTTCTATTGTGGGAATTCAGTGCAGCTGGATTGTCTAAGTGTTGTGCTTGTCGGCTGTTGGAACCTTTTTAAACCTTTTTAAAAATTGAATAACAAACCTTTTTGGATTCAAAATCTACACCAGCTTATAGATCCCTTAAAGTTTTCAGATAAAACCTTTTTGTTAAGGATGAAGCAAACTGACATGGTTTTATGAAGTTTCCCACAACATGTTTACCCCATTTACAAGATTTTTTCCTTTGTTTTGAGACATAGATACTGACACAAGGGGTCATGAATTCAACATGTTTTCTGAAAGACGTCAAGCTGAAATACTGCTCATAAATATGTAACAAGTAATTATTCCCTGAACCTGAATTCGAACCAAGGACCTACAGAGCCAAAGTCAATTCGACAAATGCCTCTACCACCTGAGCTACACATCTGCAATTTTTTAACTTCTTAAATATCTTTTTTTTAACCTTTTTAATCACTTCTAGTTGTCGGACTCCTCAAAGTAACTCAGAACCTACCATTTTACACCATAGCCCCAGGATAAAACTACTATTGTGAACCATTGTGAAAGTCTAAATGCTTTTCAAAACTATTATTAATTTCCATCACTTTTAGTAATGACATTTTAGTCAGAGTTTTTTGCTAAAAATCACTTCGGTGCCACCACGTTCAAGCCGCGACCAGGCACAAAAACAGACAGGACTTACTTTTAATTTATCATTTTTAAAACTCTTGTCAAATTCTCCTAATTTAGTTCAAAACAAAATGCTCTTTTGTATATACAAAATGTAGTAAGTGGCACAATTTATTATATAAAAAGGGCTAAAAAAGATGAAAGAAAAATAAATCTTTTTTCACAACCAGTCGAATTTGAAGGACTTCTGAAAAATGTCCCAGTCCCTATAAGTTGTCTTCGAAGGTTATGCTTTTCACCTTCTTACCAGATGAATAATTAGAAACTGGAAAATATTCCGCTGAATATTTAAAATATGGGACAATATCTACACCTACCTACCAGCTGAAGAGTTTAGAAACTGAACAATAGCAGCCAGCTAAAAAGTTCTGGACATTGCCTTTTGTCAAACATTGGGAAAACTGGAAAATTGCAAGCTCGATAACAAAGAAATTGGACAACTTCAATGGAGAACAGTTGGTTCCAAATCCAGATACAAAACCAAAGGTTTTATATGGAACCTTTAAGGGTTCTATAAGCTGATATAGATAAGAAACTCTAAAGGGTTCATATTTAAAATTATAAATAGTTCTGACAAACAAAACAACACTTAGATAATCCAGCTGCACTGAACTCCCACAATGGAACCCTTTCTCTCAACTGAAAAGTTGGGGAAATGAACACTTCTTACCTACTGAATAGTAACAAACAAAACTTCACAGCTGAATTGTTAGGGAATTGGACAATACCTACTATTGGAAAAGTCATGCACCATTATACCTCCCAACTGAATAGTTGGAAAGCCATACAACACCTCCTGCTGAATATGAATAGTTGTGGAGCCAATAATTACATACATAGCAACTCATTAGTAAGGAAACAATATATACCAACTGAAAAGAAACAGTAAAATATCGACCACATCCCAGCTGAATATTGAAGAAATTAGACAACACTTATTGTTATCACCTGAATAGTTAAGAAACTACATGGGAAATAATTTTGATTCTGGAATTCTTCTATTACTACATCAGGAAAAAAAAACCATCTTATCAAAGCAAAAATAACATAAAAAGCAAACGTAGTTTGTGATAGGTATTTCAATTTTTTACGGCATCATAGCGTTTTTGCATATAAACGTCTAAATTTCTCGGGGTGCAAGTAGCAGTTGAGCATACGATTCAGTAATATGATTTTTATTGAAGATAGAATTCCTCAGGTATGTATCTAAACACTACAGCAGGTCTAAATACATTCCTCAAAAGATATGGTATACGAATTCTAAATGCCAAATCGACCACACACAGGTGCCAAGATGGGTATACAGATATATAGGCCAGACAGATATTATTTTTAGCTTCTCGGATAGACTGGACCAACAGATTTTCTGTCTATGGAGAAAAAGTTCAGCTTACCAACAATTTTTATTACAGTCTGTCACTTTAATATAGAAAAATTGAGGACCAGTTCACTGTGAAAAAAGCACTTTGTGGCTCATGATAGCCAATGAAGTGTCATCATCTCAACCTTCAACATGGGAAACATATAGAGGCTGTTTGATTAGTCATTATCAAGAGAAGGCCATTTGACTTGTCATAACTGATTCTAGAGTGAAAATCAAATGCATTATCCTTTTTTTTTTCTGTCACCAACAAGTGGGATAAGTCTCCTTAAATCAAATCAACATTGAAAGTATTGGGTATGATCATGAAAAATCATCAGTATGATGACACACGAAGTGCCATTGTTACACTGCAACAGTCCACTCTTTTTCCATATGAAAGTGACAGACTGTAAAACGATGCAAGAAAAAAGTGAAATAACAGCTTTTAATTTATGCCAACCAAGCAACAGTACAAAAAGAGCCTTGAGAATACCCAAGAAGCAAGAGATGGACTATGTCTGGCCTTACTCCCAGCCAGGTGAGTTGTGTATCTATACAACAGAAAGAGTGAATATTTTGTTTGTTTGGCAGCAATCTGCGCATTTTTACACCTGGTAGCAAGATGTTGTCAGGACTGAAAGACAATATACTACCTTCAGAATGCAATTAACAGCATTGGGTCATAGAGAATTATGGTGTCAGAGATGTTTGGGAACCGTGAGCAAGGTTTGTTTTGTATGTCTTCAACTAAAGTCTTACTCCATTACGAATCCATTAGAATCTGATAGAGAGCAAAAAATGAACCTCTTTGTGACTATAATAATATTAAAGTTGAATCCCACAGAATACAGCTGCTCCACCTATTGTACTCCACATAACTAAATGGTTCAACAAAAATACCCCAGCTGGTGGCTCCACCGCTTGGTCAAATTATTCATATGCATTGGAAAAGCCAAAGATTTTGGAAAACAGGGGTCGGCTCACTCCAAGGCTGCTGGCTCAGCCAGGAATAATGGTACTAAACTATAAAAACACACATTTTGGGTCGATATACAGGCCTATAATCCAATCTAACTTTCATAAAAATCGGAGAAGGAATCTTTGAGATATTCAAGTTTATTTTAGGGGACTCATTTTTGTTGAACTGTTTTTCATAATTTTCTCATATTGTACACCACGTAACTCTCAAAAAACATCGGTAACCCCCCTTCAAAGACTTGTTTTTCAATAAAGTGTATTTTCAGCCATATTCTTTTAATTTTTCATAATTATCTCTTGGATATTGTTCGAGTGACTCTGTTTTTCATTATAAATCCCACACCTTTTTAGTATTTTACTGTATGTTTTAATGTAATGACGTAAGATTTTGAAAAGATCATAGTTCGAAAATTATGTTGGATAGGCCGCCTATTTTTTTTTACGTTGGAAAGCTTTCATTTTGAAGAACTTTTTGGCAAAGTTTCATGAATATCTCATGGATTTTAGATTTCTTGCCAAGTGTGGGATTCAACTTTAAAGGTAGAAAAAACTTACATTTCAGTTTGTCTGTCTAACTATTCATCTTCTATCTGTCTGTCTATCTGTGTATCTATCTGTCTATTACTCCATCTATCTATCTAACTATCTAACTATCTATCTATCCATCTATGCATCTATCTATCTATCTATCTATCGATCTATCGATCTATTGATTTATCGATTTATCGATTTATCAATATATCGATCCATTGATCTATCTATATATCTATCTATCTATCTATCCACTATAAATCTACATTTTTTATTTATCTATCTATAACTCTATATCTCTCTATATCTCTATATCTCCATCTATCCATCTATCCAATTATCTACATATTCTATCAGTTATATCTATCTACAATTTCTACATCGTATCCACTATCTACCTATCCATCTCCCTGTCTGCCTACCTATCTTGTCAATTTATAGATCCATCTACTCAAATTAAATCAAATATAGCCTAAAGTGTGTTATTTTTTCCATTTGGTCATTTTTCTTCCTTTTAATATCAATTGTAGCCACTAAAAGTGACAAACACTTGAGAACCTTTTAAAAACTTGTGAAGTATTTGAGTCTACTGGTGGTCTGGCAAGTTTTTCATGAGGGTTTAATCTGGAATAATACACAGCTTATGTCCCTCAATTCACCTGGAGCACCTTTAAATGTACTTGGAAATTTACTGGGATTGAAGGACTTTAGAAATTCATAAGTTTTGGATGGGGTAAGGCCTCAAGCCACCTGCAAGGCAAGATTAAAATTGTGTAATGCTCAATGTGAATAAATCCTTACAAGCATTTCTTGGCAAGCAAGCATTGTCAAGCATACAAGGGGAGGCTGTTAGCATTGCTTGGAGAAGGCACTTTTTGCAAATTCACTTTTATGTGACCATAATCTTCACCAAACAGAGCCTCAGTGTGGCCTGGACCTTTGACAAATTCCTTGTCAATAGAAATTAGTCCCTGATAGAAAAGAGTGCAGGTCTTGCTTGGCCATGGCAAGGCAGAGAAAGAGACTGAAAGAAAGAGCAGAGAAATACATGTATTGAGAAATGGACTGAGGCCAAGCTTGCTTTTCTGAGGCCCTGAAGTTTGCACCTCCTACTGTGGGTCACAATTGAGCATTATTCAGCTCTCCTCAAAATCTATAGACTTAACTTATTGGCCCCTTCTAAATGTTCCCCCCATGTCATATATGTAGACATAAATTTGGTCAGATACAGATTTTCAGAATTGTACTTTCTCTACATTGGGAACACACACAAGGGTAGGTAAACTCCGACTTAAAACTCATCTGTTTAAAAAAAAAAATTTTATGGCGCTTCAATAATTTCTATTGGTTTTTATAACTCTACTCTTTCTTCATGCCATGATTTTACTCTGATTTTATTGTGATACTTTACATAATTTATTTCTCATGCATGTGAACAGCGCATTGAGATGTTTTTATAAATATGTGTAATACACTTTATGAAGAAAATAACATTATCGATATCATTATTACCAACTGGCGTTAGTGTTGATGCAAGATCAGTGAGTTTAAAGCTAAAATTAGTTGAATAATATCTTAATTTTGATAAAATTTAAGACAATTTCTTTAATTTTTTTCGTCTACAGCTTCTTTTTGTCTAGTGGTAAGCCCCAACCATCCATCCATCCGTCTACAGCTTCTAGACTCTACAGTAAGACCACCCTTTACATACAGTGTTCATCTGGAAACCAACATTTTTACACCTGCCCTTCCATCTTTCATGCTCCTCCCAGCAGACAGGTTATTACTTACACTTATAAAGCAAAAATGCTATTCTTCACAGAACTGTCTGTCAAACAATCACTGCCATGTGGGCTAAACATGTTATAGCTATCACTTTCCAAGGTACTGAATTCCTGTGGAAATATCAAGGAGAGGTGGTCTTTGGTGAGTTTTGAGACTATTGGTCATTTTAAAAGATAACTTTTTTTTACATGTTTGACTTATCTATCTATTATTGTAATATTAAGATAGATACTTGCAGTATGGGGTACTGATACTTGATATGGGCAGCTGCGTGGCCAAGTGGTTAAGGTGCCCACCTGCTCTGCTGAAGGTCTTTGCCTGCATAGGTACAAACCCCAGGCGGAGAACCCAACATTTTCAGTGTACCTTCATGAGCAATTTTCAGTGTACCTTCATGAGCAATATCCCAGCTGGATGTGGTTTGGATGACACATTAACTTGCCAGCCCCTTGTATCATTGTCTGCCATGGGTAAGGAAAAGATCCTTCACATGGGGTAAATGTTTAACATGTTGAGGACTCCCGCTCTCTCTCCCATCTCATCGATCAACCCTTGTGAATGCCCAGAACTGGGCTTAGAAGGCTGCACTTACCATATCTATATATTTACTATACAATGAAGGCATCCTGGCAAGTTCTGACCATACAGTTATATTTATATATATATGTTATTATGTATGAAGCACCTCCCCGACCATCTGTCTTAGCGACTCGTTTCGCCTTGTTGAAGAGCTGTCATCAGGAAACTGCTGTACTTTCCGCATCCCTACATTTGTATTTGTAAAAACCCAGCTCCAGATATCATTATCCCGACAGGTCTTTACATACATTGCATTTCAGCAAACAAATACACTGTGGGATATCGCTGTTTGTTTTGCAAAACCTTACTGTCAGATAAAATGCGGGAGTTATCATAACACACAATTTATCCGCAAATTTGAAAAATTAAATAAATTCACGTTGCACTTACAGTGAGGAAATAAGTATTTCCATTCGCATAAAATTTCCTCTTTATAATGCTGGATCTCAATCGGCAGATCTGATTCTATCCAGTTCTGTGAATCCCCTGGCTTCTAAGGTTGGAAATCAACTGAATAATATTGCTTTTAAAAAGAGAAGATCACCATATTCTCTCATTGTCTATTTAGCGAACATACTTAAACTAGAAAGTATCTCTATTTATTGATACTCCATAAAAATAAGAGAAATTCTGGTCTATACAATATGAGATGTGATACTTGGACCAAAATCACACAGTTTTGTTTTCATTGATGTACACATTTTTGACATTGTGTATCAGGAACACTTGCAAACAATATTAGAAAACTTCACTACTTTGAAGTATTTTGCAACTTGCAAAATCTACAGAACAGTCAGACTTCTCTGAGTTGCTTTTGAACAATGTTAAAAGGTGTAAGACAGGGAGCCACGATTTCCCTGTTTGTTTTGAAGCTCTGTGATAGTCAAGGTTATTTGTTGTTGCACTGTATTGCATAAACGCACGCACAGGAATTTTGCACTGTATCTCTTTAAAGATTTGCCCCACACCAAGAGAAAGCTATTGTCAAATGCTTTTCAGCATTTAGAAACGAGGTTTTCTTTAACAAATAATGTATTTACATGACATTATGATTTTAACGTGCTCAGTGTAAAATCAGCCAAACTATTTGGCCTATCAAGATACATTCATGCAAACTTTCCTAAAGTATATGTAGCCAGATGGGCAGGGAGTGGACAATTTAGAAGAAGCCACCTTGTTCCTGTACGGGGGCAGGGGGGGAGCGGTCGCCCCCCAAAAGTTGGGAATCAGTAAGATTCCCGCCAAAAAGGCAAAAAAAAATGTGCGCAGATGGTTGAATAAAAACCATTGAAAATTAATGATTTCCGGGCAATTTCATTTCAAATGGTGTTAAGCTTAGATCGTGAAATTCGGGCAAATGTCATCCCCCCCCCCAAAATCGAGCTCGCAGTACGCCGATGCCTGTAACCAGGTAAGTTGATCATGTTGATGGTTCCCAGTTTCAATTTCAGTTCTGGCCGGACAACCTGTACCTATTTTGGACAGCAGTTTCAATCATCCTTCGTCTCATTGCCTTACTCTCCTCAAGTTCAAATGTGCCTACCAGGTGCATAAATACAGGACATTTAAGCCCTAATCATTCATCCATCCTGTGGTGGTTTTTGTTAAATTAAAAGTTCGGTCAATTTTCATTCCTAGTTTCAGTGTAAAAAAAAAATACAGTTTTATAGGTAGCACTCCTTTGCATACCAAAATGTACACAAAACTACTTTTAAGTACAATAGTAAAGTCTAGTCAGGAGTCCCAGAACAGAGTCTGACAGACTTGTTAAGATGGAAGGGACTTTGATAGCCAAAGCAATGGCATGGTATTGGACATTGCTGGCCCCAGGGCATTGGTGGCACAATTGACAGGTCATTCAATGGCCAGGACCTCCACTAAATGACCTCGGAGGGCATCAAAAGGCCCTTTGCCCTTGCCCTACTCCTAGGACCTTGCTGGTGGCTCAGAGCTTGCAGAGTGTCAATTGCTTTTCCCTATGAGTAAGTATGAGAAGGGTGTCTATACATGGAGCATACAGGTTAAAGTATGCGTGAAACATTTCTATTGATAGGGTAGTTAGGGTGTTAGAGAGCTGGTATGGACACTGGATTAAGTATACTAGCATTATACCCGTTCTACGAACGGGAGGTTTGAGAGCCAAGGCATAAATTATGGCTTGATAGCATAAGTTGACACAAACATTTAGGCCCATTGGCAAACATTTATGCCCATTGGCAAAACATTTATGCCCGTTGGCAAACATTTGCGCCCGTTGGCCAACATTGGCTAACATATGCACCCGTTGGCAAACATGTGCGCCCGTTGGCAAACATTTGCGCCCGTTGGCAAACATGTGCGCCCGTTGGCAAACATTTGCGCCCGTTGGCAAACATTTGCGCCTGTTGGCAAACATGTGCTCCCGTTGGCAAACATTGGCCCGTTGGCAAACATTTGCAGCCGTGGGCAAACCTGTGCACCCGTTGGCAAACATTTGCGCCCGTTGGCAAACATGTGTGCCCGTTGGCAAACATTTGCATCCGTTGACAAACACTTGCGCCCGTTGGCAAACATTTGCGCCCGTTGGCAAACATTTGCGCCTGTTGGCAAACTTATGCCCGTGGGCAAACATCTGCGCCTGTTGGCAAACATCTGCGCCTGTTGGCAAACATTTGCGCCTGTTGGCAAACATTTGCGGCCGTTGGCAAACATTTGCGCCTGTTGGCAAACATTTGCGCCTGTTGGCAAACATTTGCGCCCGTTGGCAAACATTTGCGCCCGTTGGCAAACATTTGCGTCCGTTGCCAAACATTTGAGCCCGTTGGCAAACTTATGCCCCTTGGCAAACATTTGCGCCCTTGGCAAATAGTTGCGCCCGTTGGCAAACATTTGCGCCCGTTGGCAAGCATTTGCGCCTGTTGCCAAACATTTGCGCCCGTTGGCAAACAGTTGCGCCCGTTGGCAAACATTTGCGCCCGTTGGCAAACTAATGCCCGTGGGCAAACATCTGCGCCTGTTGGCAAACATCTGCGCCTGTTGGCAAACATTTGCGGCCGTTGCAAACATTTGCGCCCTTTGGCAAACATTTGCGCCCGTTGGCAAACATTTGCGCCCATTGGCAAACATTTGCGTCCGTTGGCAAACATTTGCGCCCTTTGGCAAACATTTGCGCCCGTTGCCAAACATTTGCGCCCGTTGGCAAACTTATGCCCGTGGGCAAACATCTGCGCCTGATGGCAAACATCTGCGCCTGTTGGCAAACATTTGCGGCCGTTGGCAAACATTTGCGCCTGTTGGCAAACATTTGCGCCTGTTGGCAAACATTTGCGCCCGTTGGCAAACTTATGCCCCTTGGCAAACATTTGCGCCCTTGGCAAATTGTTGCGCCCATTGGCAAACATTTGTGCCCGTTGGCAAACATTTGCGCCCGTTGGCAAGCATTTGCGCCTGTTGCCAAACAGTTGCGCCCGTTGGCAAACATGTGCGCCCGTTTGCAAACATTTGCACCCGTTGGCAAACATTTGCGCCTGTTGGCAAACATTTGCGCCTGTTGGCAAACATTTGCGCCCATTGCCAAACATTTGCGCCCGTTGCCAAACATTTGCGCCCGTTGGCAAACATTTGCACCCGTTGGCAAACATTTGCGCCCGTTGCCAAACATTTGCGTCCGTTGCAAAACATTTGAGCCCGTTGGCAAACATTTGCACCCGTTGGCAAACATTTGCACCCGTTGGCAAACATTTGCGCCCGTTGGGAAACATTTGCGCCCGTTGGGAAACATTTGCGCCCGTTGACAAACATTTGCGCCCGTTGGCAAACATTTACACCAATTGGCAAACACACCCATTGGCAAACATTTACACCCATTGGCAAACATTTACACCCAATGGCAAACATTTACACCCATTGGCACCCATTGGCAAACATTTACACCCATGGAGACCCATTTAAACATTACACCCATTGGCGCTTGATAGCATAAGTTGACACCTCTACCCCCTAACTGAAGTGTGGACACTGGGGCATTATGTTGTTCATACATAATCCAATAGGGGAGTTGTGTGTGTAGGTTGTGATTTGCAGAGCCCTCTGTTGTTATTTGGTAAAATCATTTGTTTACATTAAATGGAGTGGTGGATGGGGGATGAGAAATGAAGACTTTTGAAGGATTATTACGGAATACTGTTGAGCAGTAGGGAGGAGGGGACCCCCCATTAACACGGAGGGAAGAGGTTAGATGAAGTGGATTGGCATATTTGGGGGATGGGAGTGAAAGGGAGGGCAGTTAGTGGCTACATTGAGCATAGCAACCATGCTGGATTTGGTGAGTTGTGTTGCTAGGCAGCGGTAATTATATAGTGATGGTATCTGAAGTGACGTCTTATATGATGTCCAGTTCCATAAAATGTCCGGAGTGAAAAGTATAGGCCTACTATGTTGATGCTCCAAGTGTTTCAGTTGCATCAACGAGTGACTTTCATAGATCCATCCCTCGACTTAATATATAATGTTGGTTAGCAATTTCAATCCTTTGCCTCATTGCTGTGTCCTCCTCCTGTCCCAATCAGCCTACTTAGTGCATAAATACAGGACATGAACCCCAACCATCCAACCATACATCTCCCTTAGCTCATCAATCAACCGTTGAGAGTGGCAAATACTTGCCTCGGAGGGCTGTACTACCATTTAATGATTACATAACCACATAAACTTCCTTTGTCTTTAGAAATAGAAACCTAGTGTATACCATCAATATGACTCATATCTTCTGTAAGAAGCTGTGATACAAACCTACCCAGATTTTAACAATCCACTTCCTGGGGACCATTTCTCTTCAATTCTCTGAGATTTCTTTCTCTCCTATTTCTTGTTCCTCCCATTATATTTGGCAACTCTTGTGCTTTACAAGAAGTCCAATCAAGTATAACAAGCTTTCTTCTGCTGACATTTGACATATGTGAACACTGTAGCATCTTGAAGACATTTTTCACTCAATATATATATATCCTCTTCCAGGCAGATCTGACTTATGTGTATACACTGTAAAACCACTTTCTGTAAAGGTTTCAAAAGATTGTTGTATGGATGATTGGGGTTTTATATTATGTCCTGTATCTATGCACTTGGTAAGCTAATTAGGACAAGAGAAGGACAGAACAATGAAACAAAGGATGATTGAGACTGCTGTCTAAAAAGGTTTCAAAAGAATTATTAGCAGAACTACAGTCACGTCATTCATGGTTTATGTGGAGAACTATACGAGATGCCTACTTATTTACTTCTGCTTATCTTTTGTCAATTCTCAATTTCTCATTGAATAAATGACCTTCATTTCTTCTTTCTCTTTTAGGTCAGCATTAAGAGTTCAGGGCTTTCATTTGCAGGGCCATCGGTTCAACTCCCGTTCTCTCTAGGTCAGTGGGTCACGTGGACTTACGTTGGACAGCAGTTCAATCATCCTTCGCCTCATTGCTGTGTCCTCCTCCTGTCCTAATTAGCCTACCGGGCCCTACCGAAGTGCGAAAAACCAGGAAGTAAAGCCAATGTCATCCAGCCATTCATATCAGTGTTATACAGCAAACCCAAAGCCAAGTTTTACAGTGCACATCCTCCAGAGAGCTGTTAAAATCATGCAACAAGGTGTGAACAAGAACTGGAGATCAGAGCTAAGTCGAAAATGGCTAACCTTTTAGCCAAATCTCTGCCAGGTTTGCTTAGTCTGCTGTGAGATACTTGAAGTAATTTTGACAAAACATATGTTGCAGATGCAATGCTGAGTTGAATTATAGTTTTATGGATGTAGCACAATCTAGACGGGAAGTATTTATGGAAGATAGGCTACCAGACGGAGACCAAATATCAGATCAGAGCTATCGAGGAACTGTAATGGACATTCCCCAGCCAGACAATCATTTCATAAATTTGGGGGATTAAAGAATTTCCGCAGGGTAGAAAGAAACCCAAATATCTAAACATAGTTGTCGAAAAACCATTTCAGACGCTATACGATCATTTCTTAAATTTCTGGGAAGAAAGCAAGAGAAAATTGGCAATAAATCGGGCTACAAATCGATTATCAGAACATATACAAAGATGTAGGATTAGTTCATTTTCGGTATGGACCAATAAACAATGAGATACAGAATAATTACAGATCTACCTTCATGTATACATGAAAACCAAGCTCTGGTTTCCTTAAAAACACATGGTTTTAACCTAACCTATTTTCCTGCAACTATATTTCGCTTAGTTCTGATGTAGATATGCAAAAATAACAAACAAATTGATCTTTATACGTCAATGACTTTCCACCTTTGCCAAGTTTCATATTATAACTCAGCCAGAAACTTCCAAACAGTTTAGCCTCAAACTTTCCTGTACTCTGCTCATGTATGACTGCTTTTCTGGCACCAGATGGCTTTCTTCCCCCACCTGATCTCCCAAATCTCGCCCGCTATCTCAAATCTCGCGATAATCTTTGGCAAATCTCGCACACAACGTGGCTTTATCCCAACACCAACTTTGCTTTATAACAAAGCAGTGTGTAGAAGGAAAATGGTGAAAAAGTGTGAACCAATGTAGAGTAAAACTTGAAGAGCTAGGAGAAGTGAAAATATCTGCATACTCTATCTTAGATTTCTAGCGAGTAATACATGTTTTAGATCTGTCTGACAGCATCTGAAGCACGATGCACATCGATAAGCTGTACTTCCATAAAATGTATTTCTTGGCGGTAGCTCAAATTTCCTGCCTGTGATACATAATATTTAACTAATCAATCAATCTGTCTATCGACAGCTGGGTGGCAAAATGGCGAAGGTTCCCGTCTGCTCTGCTGAAGGTCTTTGCCTGTGTGGGTTCAAACTCCGATAGTGGACCTTCATTAGCAAAATCCCAGCTGGATGTCATTCGAATTAGACATCAAATAGGTGGCCCCTTGTATAAGTGTCTATGCTGGGCAAGTAAAAGATCCTTCACATGGGAAAAAAATGTAACATGTTTGGGACTCTGGCTCTCTCTCCTATGAGTCCCATCTCATCAATCAACCCTTGTGAGTGCCCAGTACTGATCTTAGATGGCTGCACTATATCCATCTATCTTTCTATGTTATCCATCTATAGATCTACATATTTATCTAAGAGATCTATCTATTTATCTATCCTAATAATTCTAATAATTATGCAGAGACCATGACAAATACCATATATACTTTTTGTATTTGTGTACACAACTGTTTCCATAAATATACCCATTAATTCTTGGCTGACAATACCTTGTTAACTGCATTGATTTATGAAGCTCTTGTAGGTATAATGCCATTTTCCTGTCTATGATCTTATGTGCTGAGATATATATGCATAACCCCAATAGTTGGCTGGCAATAGCTGTTGGCTAACAACTCCTCCTTGAGGTGTTGGAGATGCATGATATTGGTGTATATCAATGGACTTCAATATCTTGGAGGAAGATCACTGAATATCAGTGATCTCCCACAGTGGGGGACACAGGTGTGGGCTGATCTCACATGAACTAACACCTGAACTGCTGTAGGGGGTACCTATGGTAGCTGAGGGGGTAACTGTAATGCTTGAGGGTAACTTGGGGTAACTGGAAGAACAGAGTGACCAAAGAGAACCACAAAGAGAAGATGGTAAACTTATGTCTGCAAGATTACCAAAGATATCACACTTACAATAATATGAGTAACATTGTACCAGACACTGCACTGATCACCACTGATATCATGAACATGCAGACAGTATAGAAGTTATAGACAGTAACTGGCAGCATGGCTTAGTTTACATGGTACAAAGTTACTATGGAACAAAGAGTACATATGTATCTCCAGCTTTCCTAAGAATAAGTAAAGTTTTCTGGCTCACATAAGGGGACATTTCAGAGAAATTTAATTCAAGTCATAAATATAATCTTACAATGACATAGGACCAGCGTAACATTATCCTGAAATCATTTCAACTCCAATGTTCTCATATAATTTTCTATAAATTAAGATATATCATTGATTGTTATGATGCTTGTAACAGAACTTTGGAATTTCAAAAACATACTCAAGTCATTTCAATGATTCAGAACAGTAAACAGTAACCATTATTTAAGATAACTTTTTCAGAATCTTGTTCTATAAAACCTCATTAGAAATTCATTGGAACAACAATTTTCTTCTGTTCCTAGTTATAAAAAAATAATAATAAAAACATGATTTATACATTCAAATCAAAACAGAACAGAACACCTATCAAAACAATCCAAAAACATACAGGTATAAATACAGTACCACACACGACCAAGAGCTCAAAGAGACAACAAAAACACACACCAGAATCTGTTACAGAAAAAGCATCCTTTCTCCCTCTTTTTCCTTTTTTCAAATGACATCTTTTGTGTAACAGAAGAGCAATCAGTCACCATAACAATGATCACCCCTTGTCTTCTGCTATAACTTAATTCCCGCTGGGCAAGTTGAGGTCACATTACACCCACAGATTGATCGATGGGTGTAGAGATGGTCAGAGGGTGCATAATTAACCATTGGCCTAAGGGTAACAACAACAGAGAAGGAAGGGGTGTAAGAGGAAAGGAGAATATATATAAATATACATTTCATGATTACGAAAGGATGCATCTCCACCATGTGATGTGAGCTATTGGTGTAGTAAGATGAGGAATTGCCATAAATGGTGGAACAGAATAAGTAATATCTTGTATTTTTTTATGCATGGACCTATACATTTGTTGTGATCACTGTGCACATACAACAGGAAACTGCAATACGGAATCATCATTACCATTCATGGCATCAGCACTACAGCTTTTCCACTATCTACAAGTTGACCGCTATTTGCTGCCACCTAGGGTGCACAATTCACGAGCTCCTGTGAGTGGTCAACAGAATTTCATTGTCTGGAAGAAACCGGACAGTGCCTGGAAGAAACAGGGACAGTTCCATCATTTATTGATGGTCTAGTTTATTTCCAAAAACTCTACAAGAGTCTAACCAGTGGTAAAAGTGCAACATTTTGAGGACTCTCTCTCTTTCCCACCTACCAAATCAAACCTCCCAAGCTTGCCAAGTGCCAAGAACTGGCATTTGAGGATTGCACTTACAATATCTACCTTCCATCTAGGGCTGCATTTACATATCTTTCTATCTAACTATCTATCTGTCCACAGGCACTGGACCAGGTGAAAAGCTCACCACAAAATCAAACTGATACATTGATAGATAGATAGAGAATCATAATATATGACTTGGGACCCTCGTCGAAATGGAAGAGCGACGAATAGCGTCAAAGGCCACCCAGAGGGCAAATAGAGCAGAAGAAAAAAATACGGAATGATACATAACATTACCTGTGTTTACATATGAGAAATTGCCATATTTCTAAAGAAAACTAAATTAAAATTCACTTCATATTCTGCACAAGAAGAAGGTTTATAAAACCATAATATTCCCTGCCTGGGTGTTCCATCAATTCAAACAGCTTGCTATTTAAGAAATGCAAACTGAAGTCAGTGAAATATATGGACATCATTGTAAGCATTACATAGATGTATGCAATGACTGACATTTGAATGATAAATGATTATTACTCGATTATTATGTGTAATTTGATCATGACACTGCTTTATGAATTTTAATTAGTTATGATGGTCTCAATATGAAGTAAATTGCCCATGGGTAAACATATGATGGACAAATCAGATCAAATTACTTGTATATGCAATTTAGCAATTCATAATATGTTCATATATGTGCTCAGTAAATTGTGACATGCAAAATTACATGAACTGAATATTTATGTCAACAGTCATGGTTGTTCATAATATTATCATATGGTCAAAATAGATTATCAGCCTATTCAGTACAGATGCTAAAGCTCACTATGCATGGGGTGTTGTTATTATCTAGAAATTCTTGATGTTTCAACATACATGAATGTAAATATCATAATGGCAAGCTGAAATACTGGCTCCTGGTTGGCCAAGAGAAGCAACAATCTGTGTTATTGTATGTCTGGCACGATATTGCACAACTATTTTACAGATGAAAACATTTTGTCTTTCATACTAGTTTAGATACATCAAAATTATAAGTGGCAGCTGTTATGGTACCTTATAGTCCTTTAGAAGTTCTCCTGGCTGTGATAGGTATATCACCACAGAAGGTAAATGTAGCTCTAAACGTGCTATAGCATTTAGCCGTTGAGTTCTTGACAGCAATATCATAATTCGCCTGCATATATCACTCAGTGTAGTATTTCTCAAGAAAGATATTATTACATTATAATGGTAACCTGAAATATTGGCTCTTGGGTCCTGATTGGCAAAGATCCTTGCAATATTCTGAAATATTACCTGCCTTAAAATAAAATCGGATTGGTTGATATATAGGACATTAAAAGGCAGCTGGAAGCTATTCTTGAGCTGTTATTGTGTACATTTTCTCTTGTTGTTCTGTAATAGTTGTTTTAGTAGCTCCATAATCAGTCAGTAGAGCACTCGCCTCACAAGCAAGGGACCCAGGTTCAATCCCAAGGCTGGCCATCATGTCATTCCACGGCATTGTCGTTCGCATCACTAATTGGAGTTGCCGTGGGCCCAGCTGTAAATAAGTCTCTGACTTTGTCTGGTAACCCACGTTAAATAACGTCTACCTTTACCTTTTCCTTATTCATAATTCCAAGATGTTGAAGACAGTCTTTTTGTGATGAATGCCATATCACCACAGAAGGTAAACTTAGCTCTAAACGTGCTATAGTATTTAGATGTTGAGTTCTGGACTGCACTATCTTAATTCGCCTGCATGGATCACTCAGTGTAGTATCTCTCAAGGAAGATATCAGTATCACTGTCTTTAATTTAAATGCCTGAGGCATCAGAGCAGTAGAATGTCTGAAGAAGACAGTGGGTTTCCTCAGTGCCATACATCAGTGATATAGTGTGTGGTACTCTTCTGAAATTTAAGCATACTTCAGAAGCCATACGGCCATTTCAAGCTTATTTAATGGTTCTTTCACAATTAATACTTTGAGATAATAGTAAAGTTGCTTTCTGAGATACAGGTATAAATGTTCATCTTCAAACTATTGATTTCTTCTTTTTTTTTCATTTTTCCCATCATACAAAACGGCTGGCTTTTACTTTCGTCATATTTCATATATTAAATTTGCATTCGATGTATATATACTTTAATGGACATTGTTCTATTCTTTTCTATTCCATTCCATTATATGCTACTCCTTTCTGATTGTAAATACAATCAAATATATTTTGCAATGGAATTGACTTGAAGACAAATATTGTCACTTCTTTGGTAGTCTAAAAATGGTTATTCTGAATAAGTAATAATCACCAAAATTCCCATCATCATCCCATTACACAAATCAGTACATCAAACCTAAACAATTGCAGTAAGCATAATGTACTTTTTGCATACCCAAGCTCAAATCAGGGCAAATCACATAGGGGCAATGTTTCCATAAATGAAACATACATATTTAATGTCAGAGGAGATTTTTTTAGTTTGATGTTTTTTTTTTCTCTGAAGTAAAGAGATAAAAACATCATGAGCACGGACTATTCCTTGCATCACATCCCTGCATATAACATGACACCACAGTCAAAATACCATATCTGAATTATATGATCTCATTTTTGATAGAACTCTAGTTAAACATGCTAAAAACAAGTGCAGTTCATTCTTGCATTATAAATGTAGTTATTTCAGTTAAATGCATTTGACTGAATCACAGAGCTTTGCTGAACTTAACTAGATCACAGTTGTAAACTGTTATAAGGGCCGTTTTCACCAACATAGTATTAACAGTTAGCGCTGGTATTAACTCCTTTAAACCTGGTGTTACTAAGTCCCTTTCACCAAGAGTGTACTAAGTGTGTAAACCTGTCAAGGTTCGGTATATCATACACATTGTTACTAAACTCAAGGATCAGCAGTCTCAAACAGATTTGGTGTGAAGAAGTGATTTGGCCAATGAAAACAGTACATAAGTTTCTTGTCATGACAGATCAGAATTTTTGGCCTTTTGTCTAATACATGTATATTTGCAAGTTTCTCTGTGATTCAACAGTTACCACTCAAATCAAAGATTTTTTCAAGGTCGATATGTCATGTCATCAGATGCAAACCAAGAACACATGTCTTGACCATATTTTTGTTCGAGTAACTGCTTGGAATGGGAATAAACTTTCCATTCGCAAGAATTAAATATATTTTATTTATGAAATTATGTTTTTGTTGCATTTGCCTATGATACCACAGCGGCAACTTTGTGTCAGTTGCTGCAAAATGGCAAAAAGCAGGGTGGTGTCATTTCAGTGAATCCGAATGGCATTATTTTTTGTATTAAATGCATCAGGGGCAGCACCTGATGACTTTGATGTAGTGTACAACTACAGAACTGTGAGTAAGGCAAACGGAATCATGAAGGACCCTAGACATCCCCTTCATAGTGAGTTTGAACTATTGCCAAGAGCCAGAAGGCTGTGAGTAAAGTTTGCCAGAACATCCCGGTACAAAGACACTTTCGTACCAAAAGCCATTGTTATGCTTAACTCTGTAAGTTGAAGACATTTCCTTATATGCTTGTATACATTTTTCTTGTTTGCACCTACTGACTGTACCACACAAAAGAATTTCAAGTTTGTGACCAATAAATTATCTGTATCTGTATCTGTATTATGTCACGAAGGGGGGGGGGCTATTGCTACTGTGCCCTGAAACTTTAACATGGGAGGGATGTGACCAGAGCGGTGGATCTGCCCTGATATTGGTCAGGATTTGCCCTGATATCCCATTTGCCCTGATGCCAGGGGAGGGGGCTGCAGCCCCCAAACCCCCTGCAAAATACGCTTTTGCTACCAATAAAAAAGGCAATGACATAGATGTTCCCAACGATACACAAGAAATGGTTGCTCAATGCAAGTGCCTAGATGGGAACGCCTGAAAGTGAATTCCAAGAAGGAGATGGTTACTGTTAAAAAGTCCCACAAAGCAATCGGTGGAGACTATTGTTGTCAGCACAGAAACATTGTTGTGGATGTTTTTGGAGATGATGTTTTTGCCTACCTAGAGAACGTTTTTGATGATGATGCCTCACTTGAGGATGCTTCAGAGCCCCCCCACCCCAAAATGTAATTCTTTGTTGGTGAAACATTCAAAGCTGCCAAGTGCAGCTACTGTGGTATTTTAAAGCATCCATTTATTTTATAAATCTACAAGCCCACCCCTCTTTTCCTCTTGTCATATCATGGCCTTGTTTTGGAACTTCAGAGATTAATTGTGTTTGTAGCAGTTGAAATGTTTAAGTACTATGTGTGGACTTTAACTCAGCATATGTTCCTTGATCCTGCTCCGCTTGAGTGATTGGCTTAACCAGACCAGGTCTTAGCTAAGACCTGGCTCAACTCTTAATACCATGTTGGTGAAAACGGGCCTTACAGTTGAAGCTAAGAGCAATGAAATCCTGTAGTGGAGATATTAGAAATCTGATCCCTGTTCATGACAGCAAAAAGTTTTTGAGTTATTGCTTCAAGTTGAGGTAACACTTTAGCCCCAGGTAGTGGTATACACAGTCAAAGGGGTGAATTTTGCTATGATTCGAGTCATTCGACTATTAGAAGTTTTAAAGACCCCATAGGGTGCCACCACAACAGTATATCCATTGCTATATTATGCAATACATTGCCTGTCTGTGGTGAGAATGAAATCAAATAATATATAACATCAAACTTTACTTCATGGAGATTTTTTTGGCATGCAAACAAGGAATGAAGGAAGAAAAGAAGACAGCGAGCAATGGAGAAAGCAAACAAAGAAGGAAAGAAGGAAGCAAGCAAGAGATAGATAGATAGATAGATAGATAGATAGATAGATAGATAGATAGATAGATAGATAGATAGATAGATAGATAGATAGACAGAGATAGAAAGATAGACAGATAGACAGATAGATAGATAGATAGATAGATAGATAGATAGATAGATAGATAGATAGATAGATAGATAGATAGATAGATAGATAGATAGATAGATAGATAGATAGATAGATAGATAGAAGACTGAGTCCTTGCTTAAATGGTCTATTCATAAATCAACACTAGGTTCAAAAGAATCTTTTAAAAGTATTTTTGCATCATTTCCATTTTTAAATGAGTGTAATTATCTGGTTTTGTGAATTATCACAAGAAAAGAAACTTTTTCTATGTAGACAGCCAGTTGAGAGTGTCAGAAACCCAACCAAGTGAAATAGTCAATTATCTCAACAGAAAGCTTATCACTGCACAGTTGCAAGTATATATATTTCTCTTTTTGGTTTTGTGTTAAACTACAGCACTATTTCATTTTAACTCATTACATGAATATTTTTGTATGTAATTATGAATTGCTACAAAAGTCTTGCTCATCATAGTTAATTGCAAAGTGATGTTTTACTACAATTAGGCATTCAAGCCTTTCAAGAAATGTGTTTTCTAGGAGTGATAAATTTAAAATAATGCCTCAGGCATCTACATGTATGTATACATGTACAAGAAACAAAAAACTCAAAAACTATTAAATTGCATAAATATACACTCTACATGTAGTATTCTTAGATTTATGAATCAATTATTGTCATTATAAAACACCAAAAATCAGATTAATGAGGGATTTCTACATATGAATTTCCTCACCAGAATATAATAGATAAACAGCAACTAGAATTTTCAGAAAACAATTTCTATTCAGAAAATTTTCAAAAATGTGTATACATCTCCACTACAAAACTACATGTAATTTTTTGAAAACCATATATAGATGATTATATGTAGATCTTCATCACTTATCAATCATCAACTTGAGCTTTTTGGATAGAAAAAGACTTCATTTCCAACGCATTACAAAACAGATAGGCACCATCAAGCATAGTATGACCAATTTGACTATGGTATTGTGAATACCATTTCTCCTCTATAAGCTGTGGAGGCGCTTAATTTTTAAGCGGGTACAGACACTCTTTAAAAGCAATACGGGATACAGCCAGTACGTTCCTTACGCTTATTGAGAAAATATATAAAAGAAAGATATGATGCTTAAAGGAAATATGGAAAAGGAAGATATTATGAGAAATATATATATATATATATAGTAGTGAAGTATTCTTTACTTACGTTTCCATTTCGGAGTTGGGAAAAAATGGCGTCAAAACTGCAGTGAAGAACAGCGGTGTCGCCGATGGCAACTGTCTGCTGGGACCATACAAAGTCAATGCTGTTCACCACCGGGTTATTTTCTAATTCTTCATCAACTGAAAAGAAAAACACATAAGAAATGAGAAATTGTGATTTTGATATACATAAACACAGGGTTGATGCTGGTAGGGTTGATTGATAAATGGAGGATCGGCGCTTTACATCCTGTATTTAAACACTTGGGCTGAAAGGGTCACAGCAATGAGGTGATGGATGATTGAAACTGCTGTCCAACATAGGTCCAGGCAATCTGACCATAGCTGGAATTTAACCCGGGACAGATTACTATTTACTCAGGTCTCCTCTTCACTCATGTTCAATGTTTTTGTAGTGACATAAATACTGAGGCTATGCAAATAAGTTTAATCATCTGTTTGAAATAAAATTGAATTTGCTTTTTCAAGCTATATAAGCCTAACGCTGAACCAAAACTGATAAGAATATCTCCCAAATGCAGCATTGCACTCTCAAGCAGACCTAACCCAGAACTCAAAATTTCCAAAAATGTATAAAAATACACACCTGTAGCAGTTTCTACACCTTCCACAAATGTTAGTAGACACATTTTAAAACTGTACACAATTCATGCCAAAGCTTGTTAGCAAAAATCAGTATCAGTGAACATAGCCCTGTCTTTTAACCACGCCCACATTTGGGGTACCCCCTCAGAGACTGTCAGGAAAGTATCAGATGACAAGTGTGAGTCTTATCTAAGATGTAATGGCAATGATAGAGTCATTGTTGATATAGTAGTTGTTGCTTAAAATTTATAAAGCTCAGTGTAAATTCAAATAAAATGGCATTATGAAACTCCGCTAAAAATTGTAACTTTACGCATTTTTATGTTTTAACATAAAAGAAGCTTTCTAATTATTATGCCATACAAATAGTATACATGTGTTAGTCTGAGACAAAAAAAAAAATCTGCCCAGGCATTTTTCCTAAAGATTATGACTATGTCACTAAAATATTCAAACTTACCAGACAAAATGTACACTTCAAGCCTTGTTAAACAAAAGGCCATTTTTTCTGAAAATAAATCTTTTTTCAACTTAATCTAAACCTGTTCTTTTTTGTGTCCTATCATCTGTATCCAATTCTCTGAACAATTTGCAATTTCTCAAAACAAGGATGCTTCAATTTAAAACTAATCCAGGGTCACTACAGTTGAATCCACAAATGTCTATAGCAACACATGCAGACCATTACTTGTCAGTCTTCATTAATAGATGGGGAAAAAAAACTGATAAAAATATTTTGTAAAACAACTCACGCTGATTTGCAAGTAACTTTTAATTGCCTTTTTAAAGACAGGTTTGGACTTCAAAAAATTTACAAACACAGCAAGGGAGCAGGATGGTACACTGCAGTTTTTGATGAAGAAGTTTTCTTTTTAAATTTAATACAAAACTTCAGGAATTTTATTAAATATTTACTTCAGGAAACCTTCAGACCAATATTTTTTGAAAGTTTACAAGTTATTATATCTTTGTAGGCGTAAAATAAGTCGCTGAAAAAATGTGATGGTCAGGGTCTTTCAGTTTGTCCCAACATGGAACATTGGATACAACTCTCATTCATTCTATCACTCTTAACGGTTCTTGAAGGTATATATGAAGAACCAAAAGCCGAAAAACGGTTATTTATTTTTTTATTTGCGCAGAAAGCCCTATGATAGGACCCCAACTTGAGAGAAAGGGGTTCAATTGTGGGAGTTCAGCGCAGCTAGATTATCTAAATGTTGTTCTTGTTGGTTGATGGAACCTTTTCAAAAGTTGAATAATGAACCTGTAATGTTCCTTATCTATACTATCTTATAGAACCTTTAAAGGTTCCATATAAAACCTTTTTGTTATGAGTGTAGGTTACCCGGTTATGCTTTACCATATCAGACCAGAAAGCACAAGAGCGAGATTCGAACCCCGCATCCTGCCTTGTCTCAAGAGAGACAGGAGACGAGATGAGAGATGGGACATCAGAGATGAGACTTTGGAGATGAGAGTGAGAGACAACTAGAGAGATGGGATGAAGGGAGAACAACTGAAGGAAGACCGACTCGAGACACGAGAGATTTCAACTTAATTATTACAACAAACAAAATCGAAATACTTCTTAGAACTCATTGAAGATACCGAACTTCCATGAAAGAATGAAAATATGAAACAAAAAAAGAGTTAGCCATTTTTGTTGCAGCACGTGCTCAGTACATTCTCCACGTGCTGTCACGTGACTGTTGGCAGTGGCAACAATATGGCTGCCTAAAGAAAACAAACATGGCGTCAAAAAACAGTTTGCAACAAGAGTCAACTTAAAAGAATAACAAGAGAGGGAGGTGGTTATATTGCCCGACAAGAATGCCAGTGAGGACTCCTCTATCACAAGTGTGTCTCTCTTGCATTTAGCTGGGTGGATGACAGCATACCTACAATCTCATTTCAGCATACCCCATATGTACTATATATTGTACAATGCTACAAAGACATAATAATACAGTTTGTATTGGACCTGAGAATGATTAGATTCAATAATATTATAACAGTAACATTTTAGAGAGGAATTAAAGATGCTCACAGAACATTCCTACACTCCACTAAGCGAATCGCAATCAAAGTCACATTCAGAGTCGCAGTTGTAGTTACAATCGTAGCGGGAGTTGGAGTCATAATACGAGTTACAGTCGTAGTCTCAGTCAGAGTCACAATCGGAGTTGCAGTTGAGTCGGAGTCGCAGACAAAGATTTTGTTTTAGATGGAGATAATAGTTGGAGTCAGGAGTCATATTTTGAATAGGGGGAGGGACACGAGTCAGGTGTAAATAGAGTCAAACAATAGTCGAAATGTACCCTCTATAGTGTCAAACTAACCTATATCCTTTTAGACCAAAGTGCAATGATCTTAATAATCATCTTTGCAAACAATCTTCCCAGCATGTGGGGGCACGATCCAATGTCATGCCATCAATATTTTTGGAAGTTTCACATTTTCAGGGTGACTCAAAGGCCACACAACTCAAATATATTGCTACATCGTCTTCTAATGAGTTCGTGTTTACTACATTTCCTAATAATATAAATCACAGTAATGTGATTGGTTATATGTTTCATGGAGTGATTGAACCTACCAAACTTTAAGTTAAGTTAGAACCTGCAGTGCCAAGGTTCGTGCTGACAATTTTGTTCATCAATTTGAACATTCCATGGTTATAAATCTATCCTAGAGATTTGGCTACTTACTTTTTATCAATTTACAAACTCCTGTTTTAATGTGTATTGTATCTGCTGTAATCAAGCCTTGTATCTATCTGTGTAGACCTATCTACCTACCTACCTATACAAGTCTCCTACCTACCTACCTACCTACCTACCTACAAGTCTCCTACCTGCCTACCTACCTACCTACCTACCTAAACTTTCCTGCCAACCAACCTGCCTACCTACATGTATACCTTGGTCATGCAGTACCAATTAACCTACAATACATAGATCTATCAAAGTCCCCTGACATTTCAACAACAATCATTTTACTGAAGAATGTTTTGGTTTTACTCTTTGTTGTTGCACAGGAAGTGACACCACGGAAGTGGCTTTTGTACCTCCACAAGAGGAGAGCAGGAGAGTTTTCAGACGCAGGAGAGTTCATCAATGAAACTTCAAAGTGGAAAGTGAGTAGGTGAGATTGGTTTTGTATGAATTGTTGTGACAGAAGTGAAACAAGGAGTAACATGTGTCCACACATATCTTGTGTATCTTTGGGCTGCTTTCTTGACCACAAAGTTGAACAGAACTGGTAAATACTAAGTTATGATGTTCTAGCTCCACTATGTCTGCTCAGGTATTTAGCACCCAGCAGTTAACATACATCACCAACAATTAGGCCAGCTACTTATTGTCAACAAACAATTGTTAGACAGGCATACATGTAAATAGCAAAGGAATTCACCAAAAGCCATTGTCAGCCAATATACAGTGCAAATATCAGCCACATTTGTCTCTGAAGTACTCTATGCTTCATTTTGTCTACACTCGTATAGTTTCAATAAGCAACTACGTTCTGAGAAATAATCCAAACTTGTATTATTATTTTAAATTAATGAAATGATTTAACTGGCCCTTCCTCTCCCTTCTCCTTCTGTTTCTATTTTTTTTTTTTGCCCCTTTTCCTCGTTTCTATCTTACCTTTATCCCTTCTTCACCCTTTCTAGAAATCTCCCCCTTCATCTTCTCTCATTTTCTCCTCTCATTTTCTCCCCTCAGTTTCTCCTCTCATTTTCTCCTCTCTATTTCTCCTCGCATTTTCTCCTCGCATTTTCTCCTCTCCCTTCCCCATCTCATTTTCTCCTCGCATTTTCTCCTCGCATTTTCTCCTCTCCCTTCCCCATCTCATTTTCTCCTCTCATTTTCTCCTCTCATTTTCTCCTCTCATTTTCTCCTCTCGTTTTCTCTTCTCATTTTCTCCTCTCCCTTTCTCCATCTTCTCCTCCTTCCTCCTCTTGCTCCCCGTCTTCCTCCTCCTCCTCCTATAATCGATTATTTTGCACTTATCTTCTTCTTACATACTCCAAAAACAGACTACAAAACAAACCACATACTCAGGTCATATACATCCTCAGTGCTTGGTGTAATAGGTCTTTGCCCTGTGGGCCCTCCCAGCAAGATAAGACCTCATCTTTGATTCAAGGTCCAGTGTGGACCAATGAGGTCACTGGGAGGTGGAGGAGAGGTCACTCAGAGGTCCATAAGCCAGAGAGAGGTCCTGCAAGTCAGAAAGGGGTCCTCACAGGTCAGAAAGAGGTCCAGAAAGTCCAAGAGGGCCAGAAGAAGGCTCAAGAAGGGCCTGGGGTCATCTAAGACATCTGTCAATTGGAGAGAGGTATGTCTTCAATGCATGTCTCCTGTGACTAAGACAAGTCCCTCGTGACATACACACAATACTCAATTTATATCAGGAATATACTCACATTCTAGACTGACATGCTTTCTATATTGAGGTCCATAACTCCACTATACATGCATATAATATATCAGAACTGGAAGAATGGCATTTGAAAGTGTCTACTCCATAAAGTTTAGTTCTAAGTGACTGACATGACTGGCTAAACAGATCACGGGTAATGAGAAGCTAGCACTACTATGTCTGAGAACTATTTTGACAATCCAACCAAATGTCTTGCAATTGCAGATCTCATCTTTATGTCTCATACACTAGCTTTATAGGCTTAAATAGAAATAAGATACTCAAACATAAAGTGAAAATGTATCACCTTGGACTTATTGTTATTGGCAGAAATCAACAGCTTGAAGATATACATCAAATAATTAAAGATAAACTAGTTAGAGGAAAAGTTTTCTTAGGAAACTGTCTTGATTAAGAGTGAAATAGACCAGCCCTCCTCCAGCTGCCCTCAGAAATCTTGCTTATCCCAAACTATTGAGCCTGAGCCATAGATTGTAGCCAATTTCCAACATCTTCCTGGGCTCAGTGAGAAGCCATGTGGCTTGGGAGTCTCAGGTAGGAGGAATTCAGGTGGCTGTTCATGATATCATCATTAATAACATTTGACTAAGTGGTTGGAGGAGGAGGAGGAGACTGAAGATGAGGAGGAGAACGAGGAGGAGGAGGAGGAGGAGGAGGAGGAGGAGGAGGAGGAGGAGGAGGAGGAGGAGGAGGAGGAGGAGGAGAAGATGGAAAGGAGGACAACGACGACAATGTCAACAACAACTATGACAAGATGAAGGTAGAAAAAGGGGAGGGAATCGGAGAAGGAGGAGGATTAGGATGACAGGGAAGGAGAGAAGGAGGAGGAGGAAGATTAATATGAGGAGTACGAGGAGGAAAACGATGACAACAACAATGGTGTCGATGACGATAAGGATAATATGACAAGTATGAGGAGTATGAGGTAGATTAATACCAGGAGGAGTATAAGGAGGAGTATGAGGATGAGTACGAGGAGGAGTATGAGGAGGAGTACAAGGCTAAGTATGATCGAGAAGAAGGGAGAGGAGGATGAAGACAACAAAGATGTCAACGACAAGGATGAGGAGGAGTAATACATGTAAGTCGGAGTATGAGGAAGATTAATACAAGAAGGAGGAGTACTGTATGAGATAAGTGATGAGCATGAGGTCAAGGAGAGAATGAGGAGGAGGAAGAAGATAATAACGAGGAGAAGGAGGAGGAGGAAAAGTGGTGGGAGTGGAGAAAGGGGAGGAGGAGAATGAGGATTAGTACAAGGAGAAGGAAGAGGAGGAACACGATGATGTGAGCAAGGAGGTTGAAGTAGGATGAAGACAACTAGGAAGATATGAATGGTGGAGGAGGAGGAGGAGGAGGAGGAGGAGGAGGAGAAGGAGGAGCAATACAACATAGAGGTGGAGGAAAACATCATGAAAGAGAATAATGATTTCTCAATATTATTATCTGAAATCTAGCATAACAAAGAAAGCATTTTCTGAAAATACACTAATATTCAGAACAAAGAAAATATCTTCTATAAATAGACAGACAGTAATCTGTTCTAATTGATTACCATCTGCAAAGCAATCAGATGGTTGACATGGTGACAGCCCTTAAGCAGGCACCAGGGACCTTAACTGGCTTAATTGAAGATCAACAGATTGGGAGGATGGGAAGAAAGACGACAATTCTTCATTTCAGCACATAATCAAATCTATTAGCCAGCCACTTAACCTGGAGCCTGAGCAATTGCTCAGAATGGTCCAAACACTGTATTGAGTAACCGGTTGCATTATGTAATAGACAAGTACAATGGTTCCTATAATGAGAGGTCCCAGTTGCTTGTGGGAGTTATACGTAAATAAATTATGTATTATCTTACAGAGGCAAAAGGCTAGGAAGAGAACATTGAAGCGATTTTACATGACAGGGTGGTTGCTTATAGTTTTGCAGTTGCTACAATGAATGGCGGCCATTCTATGTCTCCCATTTTGGCAGCCATCTTGGTTTTCTTTGCAATGGGTACTTGGCAATAAGGCAAGCACAGTGATGGTGCTTGAATGAGCTCTTAAGCCCCTGTGGCTAACCCCGTGTTCAAAGCTGAATACTCTCCAGGGAATTGAGAAGGACTCTGGATGGACCAGCCAAGGATGTATATAATACGTGTAGTTGCAAAGTCGGCAGATTATTTTTACTGGAATTGCGACAATGGTTCAAAACGGTCTCTTGAGACGGTATGGTCAATCCGCAGTCCGATTTTTATAAACCAGCTGAGAATGTGCTTCATCGTGACAAATTTATGACCCTGTACACATATTATGGGCTCTATAATGTGGTAGAACATAAATAGACGAATAACAGCCTAATCGGTCTGCTATCAAAATAAACCAAACCTGATAAAAATAGCAAATTACGGTCTAAATTATGGCTGGTCACACAACCAAAAACACCATCCTTTTACAAAGTTAAATGCAAAATACACGAACATTGTCCAGCACGATAATAACAAACTCTTTTGTGCAATAATAGCCAATTATTTCTTTAAAAAAGACTTCGAAAAAAGTTTATAAAACATCTTTTTAGCAACATTTTAGAACAAAATGTAACATATGTTTGAAAGCAAATTGCACAGACAAGTTCTGCAGTGATTATGTGTACTATGTATGGAACCTATCATTAAAAGATAAAAAGTAACTCCAAAATGTAAAAGCATGCCTTGCCCAACACAATAATTCACTGTTACAAGTCAACTGATTATAATAGCTATGAAAAGTTTAGAAAATGTATGAAAATGATTTGTTTGCAAAGATAATGTTGATTTTGATATGAGATAAAAGGGAAAGAGAGAAAGTCTGAAAAATGTTCAAGGTCCAAGGGGTATCTTCTTGGCCCTGCCAGGCTAGGACCCCAACGGGCACACGACATAAACCCCGATGTTGCTAATTGGTGGAGGGCTGGTCTCTGTAGGTCACGTAGATTTGCATGGTAGAGATTATATTGCCACAACGTGAACATGACATCCGGGTTTTTTTACAACATTGCCACAACGTTGTAGGCTGACGTTGAACCATTGTTCCCATATGGACATGCATTCGATTCCAGTTGAAGCAACCAATGTTATTTGTCCTTTGTCAAGACTATATCTCACTGTGTTCCTGCCTGTCCTGATAAGCCAGATCTGTGCTGACTGTGCAATACACGATGATGAATGGATGGGTGATTATGGCTTCACGTAACGTTTTTCTTTACCTGGTAGGCTAATAAGGACAGGAGGACATGGAAATGAGGCAACGGATGACTGAAACTGCCATCCAACATTAGCCCAAGCGACCCGGCAAGAGTTGGCGTCAAACCCTGTACCAAGCGATTGGGAGCCTAGCACGCTACCACTGTGCTAACCCTCCCTGCAGGCATTTCCAGATGAAAGGATGGACGAAATGGATGATTGGTGCTAAGTATCCTGTATTCATGCACTTGGTAGGCTGATCAGGACAGGAGGAGGACACAACAATGAGGCGAAGGATGATTGAAACTACTGTCCAACATACATCCAGGTGACAAGAGCTTCCAGCACAACTTACACTCCACTCACAAATGAACACAAGAGTCCAGTGTAACTCGGTACTACCTCCCAAGTCCGGAGTGCTTAAACCGTGAAGAATAAATTCGCGGACACCTCTCGTAAATGCTAAACACGAAGTGGACATCAGTTATTCGAAATTGGAGGGAAATCAGAGTGCCCTTTTGATCTACAGAACAATTGATGAATGCCCCACAGCCCACTGCCCAAGCCAAGTCCAAGCCAAGTCCAAGCCCTGCTCAAGCCACCTCCAGTCCTGCTCAAGCTAGCTCCAGTCCTACCCAAGCCATGCCAGAAGTCCTGGTCTGAGCTCAAGCTGTGGGCTTAATCAATAAAGCTCCAATGTTCTCCTCAAGGGTACAATGGCTCACTTTGGGTTCAGAGTTGTCAGAAAGGTACACTACTCAGTGACCACTGAGACCACTTTGACAGGTTGTTTAATGAATTACTATCAAGAGAGATGAAGCAGCCAACGTCTGATGCCATCATCTACCCTGCCTGTGAGTGACACCACATGAAACTTATCTCAATTTTAGAAAATTTAAGACTAGGATTGAGTATTCTGAGAGGTTTTCTTCCTTCCTTGATTTATAACATCTAAGTTACAGTGTGTTCTGTAGAATCATTTGTGACCTGAGATTGTGAAGGCCCGGTTGGTAGACAAGGACAGTCCAGATGCGGGTGCTTCAGTTGTAAGCAAATGGTCCACACTGACAGTGTTTGGACAGTCTATACATTTATAAACATAGTGGGTTTCCCGTAGATTGGGAACAAATAGAACACAATGAAATAGATAGACAGATAGGCCTATAGATCGATGTGTAAAGCAATGCATGCTGGTCGCTGGAGGAGGTGGACCAAATGTAAGAATGATTTATCAACAGTTAAGAGTGCCCGTCGATTAAAAGATTGATAGGCATGTTTATATATATATTGGGCATTGTTTAATGAAGACTCGTAACTTGGAGAAAAGAGATTGGCAAGTTATGTACATAATTAATTGTCAGGCAATTGTTGAAGAATCTTTATAATATCAACGAAAGGTGGCGTGTCAGTTATGTATGGCAGAGGTGTTGGATTGTCTGCTGCGCAAAAAAAAGAATACACATGTGTTAGGACACGTGGAATACTTGGATTTAGCTGAAAAGGGGAGAGTTCTGCCTTAATAGCCCCAGGAAGGTGCAGGCCGAATTAGAGGATTGGGCAATCAGTACAACTTGAGATAAATCCCGTACGCTATCATTTTAATATAAAAAATTTCTATCATTTCACTTAAACAGTACAGGTTAATCACTCAGGGAAATAGACTCAGGCCAGACTGTAAAGAATAACATATTTTCATAATCCATGGGAAAATTTGAAATCAAAACAGGCAGCTGGGTGGTGTAGTGGTTAAGGTTCCCGCCTGCTCCGCTGAAGGTCTTTGCCTGCATGGGTTCGACTCCCGGTTGGGGAACCCGAAATTTTCTGTGTACCTTTATGAGCAAAACCCCAGCTGGATGTCGTTCGGATGAGACGTTAAATTGGCGGCCCCTTGTATCAGTGTCTGTGCTGGGCAAGTAAAAGATCCCTCACATGGGGTAAATGTGTAACATGTTGAGGACTCCTGCTCTCTCTCTCATCTCATCAATCAACCCTCGTGAGCGCCCAGAACTGGGCTTAGAGGGCTGCACTTACCATATCTATCTATCTATCTATCTTTGATTGGATGGCCAGTAATCAGTCACTTTTGAGAGACATTCCCACGGGAGGAGTTATCTCTGAACAAAAGAACCTATTTGCTTAGGGGAGACAATTGGGCAGTCACAGACTCCCAAAGACCAGCCTCTTCTGATTTGTAATTACCATACTCACCAACTAACTTGCATCTGATTGGTCTGGGGCAGGGCCATTCTCAACAAATGTGATAAGGTCTTTTTTTATAAGGTGAGGTTAGTCGTATGATTCGTATCAATTCTGATTGCTCGGGACCTTGATGACGTTTAAGAACTTTCTATATTCATTTATCTACCCAAAACTTAATTGTTGTTTTGCTTTTGTATACAATCCAGGCAGTTCAACAGTCAGGGAAATTAATGGATACTTTAGCCATCTCAACAGACTGTTTAAGACAACTGATGAGGCATCCAACCAGCCTCAGTTGCTAGAAAAAGAGAATTTTACAGTCTGCTAAAAAGAACTTTTAAAAGGGAATCTTAAACTGTGTGTGATCCAATGCCACAGGCTAGCAGTGATTGCACAGGCCTGGGGAGTGTTCAGACTTTAATCAGCGGATCCAACCCCACCAATGTAGTACCAAGGGGGGCCTTCTAGTCATGCTTGACTGCCTTTAATTGACCACAGTTATCTGTATGAATGGCCAAGGAGCTCCGGGGGCCTTTGAAGGGCATTTCGTGACCTCTTGGGCCCACTTCAACATGTCCGCCCCTCACATTATCGCCCATTACCCAACCAAGTCACACCTCGGCAGCTGGCCCCTGTCATCCCACCCCTGCCCTGTGCGCCCCACCTTCCCCTACTCAATTCCTGACTACATTTTTGTGCCATATGTCCAAGGGGCCACTAAAATGCCCAGTGCTAATCATCTACTTCATTATGCAGCCTTCCTTCTTAAGTTGGTCTTGTGGTAGCGTGCTGGACTGCCAACCGCTGGGTCCAGAGTTCGATTCTCGCTGTGATGGGTCACCTGGACTTATTTATGTTGGACAGCAGTTTCAATCATGCTTTGCCTCATCATTGGTGTGTCCTCCTGCTGTCCTAGTCAGCTTGCCACAGTTCATTAATACAGGCATAAGGTCCCAATCATCCATCCATCCCTCTGACAAACAATCAGAGGCATTCAGAGAGAGTGGGAGAGACTGCTTACAACAGGAACCATTTTGTGATGTAAAATATACAGTGTCCACTTAACAATATACACACTTACAATTAGGGCTTTGGAGTCCGGTAATAAGTGAACCAACTCTGACTCCGACTCCTTTAGCTTTCTGAAAAGCGACTCTGACTCCTTAGGTCTCCTGAATTACGACTCCCGACTCCCAACTCCGATTATCGGCGTTGGTGCACACAAATATTATGTGGTTAACAGGAGAGACTAATTAATTATACTAAATTTTCATATGATTTTGTTCATGAACACTTGCCTAGGAAGTTTTGTGTAAAATTTGGGATACATTTCAAATTTTTGTAATTGTGTTTTTGTTATATTAATTATTTTTAGGAGTCAGGAGTCAACTATTTGATTTTCGACTCCGACTCCACCTGAAGATCAAACTCCGACTCCGACTCTACCCAAAAACCTCCGACTCCCTGCTTACAATGCTGCTTGAAAGTAACAGAAATGGCTATGTTTCGCTATTGCATTAATGCTAACAATCCCTAACCAAACTGCTTGTGGGAGCAGTTTGCTGGAAGATGTTTAGTGTTGACCCAATGACGAAGTATCACCTGTTTCACTTACTTTGAAGCAGCACTGTCTGTATCTACTATCTACCCATCGTCAGACAAGCATGCTAAAGTCCATGCTCTTATTCTGACTTTCGCCATGAAGGAGTTACTGTGCCTTGATTTGTAAGTTACTCTCTCTGACTTAGGAGTTAGTCCTATTGATCCCATTATCCCATTCGACTGACCACAGATGGTTCTGTCTGGGCACTTCAAGAGATCTGAGCGGAACGTCCCTGGTCACCCATCGGTCAATAAATGTCGAAGACTCGGAACATGCCGGCCGAGAGAGAAGTATGGGGTCCCCGAGTGGCCCAACTCTTGACGAAAGACTGCCCTTTCACAGTACAGGAGAACGTATGCTTCTAAACACTGTGTAGCTGTGCCACACAGTACAGGTTTGATCTAAAAATTTAAAATATTTTTGGACTATAAGGTAGCATTTATTTGTAAATTTAGTGACTTGCTTGTGCATATGCAAGGCTTGGTTTTTTTGACAGCGAGAGGTTTCCTGCAGTGTTACACATACAGTGCTACTTGAAAGTAAGGAAAAGCGGTGATGTTTTGTTTTGGGTCAATGTTTATCAAACATCCTCAACCAAACTGCTTGTGGGAGCATTGATTCTCACCCAAGGAGATAATAACAGATTTCATCATTAAAGAATGAAGTTGGAGGTAATTTTCTTTGCTCTATACAGCTACATGCGGTTAAAAATCTAAGTGAACTCGCGATTCCATGAAATTACATTGGCCTTTGTTTCACTTACTTTTCAAAGACTTTGACCCACACGTGTAATTTTGGGTATGACAACAAAGAAATGTGGCAACCATTTGTCTCAGACACACCTTAAATACATGTACTTGCCTTCATGTTCAACACTATAAAATTTCAGCTCACAAGCTGAGAATCCATTTCCCCACGTGCAATTTTGCTGAGGATGTTTCGAAATTGAACTAAAGGCAAAACTTGACCGTTCCACTTACTTTCATGCACCACTGTATATCATAGAACTTAGTAAGAATTCAATTGGGCAATCATGTACACCAACAGAAGTTGTCAACCATATACATATATGACCTTGGGTGAATGCAAATTGTAAATGTATAGAATTAAGTCTGACAAGATTTACACTTCAATATTTTATCAAAAATTTCTAACCAAAAAACCTAAAAAAAATATAAATAAAGAAGAAATTTGTATTTTTTTCGCCGAATATAATTATTCAGAATATTGTGCATGGAATAACATACCACCTCGTGACACGATTACAAAAGTTATGTGAAGCTGATAAAATGCATATTAATTAGTTTGTGTAATATCTATTGTGCCTATGCCACACTGGCTATGTACAAGCATGAGCATATCATGTGGTAAATGTAGCAAGAAATGTCCCATACAAGCATAGACTTTAGCATGTTGTTTAGCATGAAAAACTTACAGGGCTGTGAAATTGTACTTTTACACAATTTAGTATTATAGAATGGGTTGTATAGTCGATGTGTATAGTTTGTTTTTCTCTAATAATAATTGCCCATTTTTTTTAACAATACATTTACATGTATACTGGATAACACATCTACCAACAATGTAGTAGTTTTTACTGTGGTCCAGTAATATAACTTATCAATTTTGGCAACCCTTTAAAATCATTTGAAACTGATGGCTATACATCCATTTTATTAATTTTATTCAAATTAGATGAAGCAATAAGAGTGTGTCAACGAAAAAATGAAAATGCAAAACATTGTGCATGAAAATTAACTTGAAAACGTTCAGTTTGATATCTTCGGCTGGAGCGATGCAAGGCTCAAAGATAACTTTTTTATGGTATAATTTCCAAAATCAAAATCAATGAAAGTATCTGATTGGTAAATAATGTAAATGTAAATTGTACTATTTTTCTCTGAGGGCAAATAAATGGTCAGAACTTCCAAAATCTATAAACCAACAGAAAACAAGTCTATGGTGCCAAAAGTCATGTAACCTGAACCCAAGTTTAACCCCTTGCAATGTGTGAACCCCTGGAAAACAGGTAGGGGGCTGATAATACTTATCTTAAAGGTGTTAAGAGTTTCACCCTCTTCTGGTCCGGCTTTGCCTGAAGATGCCTCAATTGCTGTTTGGTCTGCCAGGAAATCCCTATTGTTTAGGTGTCAGAACATCATAAGATGAGGAAATCTCTAAACTCTTGAGAACTGCCTCAACTGTTTACCTGTTTACAGTGTTTTGCCAGCTCCTTTTACCAGATCTCTAGGATCATGTCTCCAAAAATGTGAAAACTTAGACGCCGTGTTTATTTTTGGGCGTTTATGACTTAATATTGCTGTCTACTCTCATCTATTAGTATGCTTGACACTTGGCTGTTGAATTTTACATGTCATTCTATGAGACTTCTAGCAGTTCTTTTTTGTTCAATCTTGGCTGAGGTAATATCAGATGAAACATAGATATATAAATTCCATTTTTTATGTGTAGGACACTATTGGTGAATCTTCATGTTTCAGTAATACACAGCCAGTCGTTGTGGTATTCAATATTTCAATCATAAAATATTTCTGAATATTTCCTTCAGTCTATGACACATATTCACAAATAAAAAAATCCATTTTGGTTTTTTGCATTGAAATTTGGTTTTTCAAAAAACCATTTTGAATCTAAAAAACCAATTTTGTCTGAAATTTTTTAGAGTGTAGGGCAAATGACTATACCAAACCTTAACTCAGCTCTTAACTCTTTAGAATCCCAATCGAACCTCACAGGATTCATTTATTTTAGAGATTCTACTTCGTAAGTGCTTTGCTAAAGTTCAGCATCAATCGATATCTCGTCGCATGTGACTTGGCGCGAGAATTATGTACCAGCTCATACTTCAAAGCAATTTTGGGCATGAACAACCCATAGTCTAAGCCATAAATACATGTATGCACATCTGTAACAATAACATGATGTACTCATGAAGCCTAATGTCTCACAATGTTGTAATTGGAGCAAATCAAATCTTGAGTGCACGCAACATCTTTCTCTTATTCTGAGAGTAATGGCTAGTTCTCACGACGGCGATTTGAGAGCGACGCATCAAGAGAAGTCATTTCTTGGAAGGTTGTGGCGTAGAACGTTGGTTTTGGCACATTACGTAATCAATTAGTGTCATGTGCGACGCTTAAAGTTAGTAGCCGCGGTGAGTCTTGAGGTGTCCGCGGCGCTTCTTAAGCTTTCTTCGCCGCGTTACGCCTCTCTTTCCTCAGCGCAGTTCCAAACAGACGCGTCGCACTTTGTTTTGGAATTCGGCGAGGCTGCTTTTACTTCGCCCAATGTTGTTTCCTCTTACGCCGCTGATGGTTGTGAGGCAGCTACGTCTGAAATTGGCGACCTGCGACGCATCAGGAAACCTTCGGCGTACACCCGAGGTAAGATGCGTCGCTGAAAATGACAGCCTCGCCGAAGACTGTAAGGATGCAACGCCGCATTTAGGGACTTGTTACTGCGTAACTTGATGGTTCATCGTCGCACATGCATTCATAAAGCGCCGAGGACATTACAGGCGCGTCGATGCTGACCTTCTTCGTCGTCCTTGCCTTAAGCAGCGACGAAGGTCTCTTAAGCATCGACGAACGTCTGTTGTTGCAGCGCTGCGGCAAAGTGTGTTTGGCTGCTGCAGGAGTCACTTTTGGTCATTATAAAAAGGGACACAGAGGACCTCCTTGCTTCATTTGCTGATTGCCCTTCAATGAGAACACAACGACTGCCTACTGAACATATGCATGATGAATGAAGAAGAAATTATTGTTGTGGCTGGTGCTGCTGCTGTTGCTATCGGAGCTGTCTATTTGAGACAGAGGAGGAGGAGGGCCAGGAGACAGAAAAGGTGGTGGATTCGCAACTGGTTGCTGCAGAGGGAACAACATGGTCACTTCCATCAACTGCTGCCTGAACTGCAAGTGCGTGACGTGTCCGGCTACTACAACTACACTAGAATGCCCCCTGCCATCTTTGCTGAAATCCTGGAAGCTGTTGGACCACTCATCGCTAAGCAAGACACCAACATGAGGAGGGCTTTGGAACCTGGTCTGAAGTTGGCTATCACCCTGCGGTACATGGCAACAGGAAACAGCTACAAGTCCCTAGCTTATGCTTTCCGTGTGGCACCCAACACCATCTGCAACTTCATCCCTGAGGTCTGCCTTGCCATCGTTCATGCCTTCGAAAGACAGCTGGCACTACCCACACAGCCTGAAAGATGGAAGGAGATAGCCAAGGCTTTTGAGACGAAATGGAACTTGCCCAACTGCATTGGAGCTCTGGATGGCAAGCACGTCGCAATCCGATGTCCCAAGGCTGCAGGCTCCTTGTTCTACAACTACAAGGGATTTCACTCCATTGTCCTGATGGCCCTCGTTGATGCCAACTACAAGTTCATCTATGTGCAGGCTGGCTGTCAAGGAAGTGCATCTGATGGCGGCGTCTTCAGGGACACAGTACTTCGACAACTCCTGGACGAGGAAGATCTAGGCCTACCACCTCCAGAACCTCTACCTGGCACAGAAGACAATCCTTTCCCATATTACATCGTGGGTGACGAGGCATTTCCCCTGAAGACATGGCTGCTCAAACCAGTGCCAAGAAAGAACCTTGACATTCCTTCCAGAGTCTACAATTACAGGATTTCAAGAGCCAGGAGAGTGGTGGAGAATGCCTTCGGTCTGCTGTCAAACAGGTTCAGATGCTTCCTGACCACCATGCCCCAACGACCTACAAGAGTGACATACATCACAATGGCTGCTTGTGTTCTACACAACATTCTGCGAGACAGAGTAGGCGTCCACCATGCCCGTGACAATGAAGTGATGGACAGAGAAGATCCACAGACACATGACGTCACTGAAGGAGTTTGGAGGGGAGACCGTCAATTAGGAGACCTAGGAGAACCACTTCGACACGGAAATGCCTCCAGAGATGCCAAGGCTGCTCGAGACTACCTACGTGACTGGGTCAACAGTCCGGCAGGAAGTGTCCCTTGGCAGTTGGAGAAAATCTGAAGAAGATGCATTCAAAACAACAAACCCCAGGTCCTTTTAAGGGCCACCAAATCCTCCCAATTGAGCTGGCCATGTACACATCCTATGTTGACAAAACAAGCCCAAAAATCAATCAATCAATCAATCCCTCCATCCATCTATCTATCTATCTATCTATCTATCTATCTATCTATCTATCTATCTATCTATCTATCTATCTATCTATCCAAGTCCAATCCCTGCAAAGTGACGACAACTGCTTTTCTTTTGCTGCAGTGTATATATGTAACGAGCATTGTGTTCCATCTATCAAGCTATCTATCTATCTATCTATCTAGCTATCTATCTAGCTATCTATCAAGCTATCTATCTATCTATCCAAGTCCAATCCCTGCAAAGTGACGACAACTGCTTTTCTTTTGCTGCAGTGTATATATGTAACGAGCATTGTGTTCCATCTATCAAGCTATCTATCTATCTATCTATCTAGCTATCTATCTAGCTATCTACCTGCCACTTGAGCTAGACAAGTGAAATTACAAAGTGATGCACTTGTACTAGTGCAACCAACCAACACAATTTTTAAAAGCAAAGCACTTGTACTAGTGCATTACATTTTAATTAAGAAATTCATGCACTTGTACTAGTGCAATAAAAATATGTTTATACCAAAGAATGCAGCACTTGTACTAGTGCTGCACTTGGTATGTTTTGGGGCAAAGAAAGGGGGAACTAGCACCTTGCTTTTATGAAGGTGATTACTTTTAATGAAGGCCAGGACCGGACTTTTGTTTTGGGGGACTTTTTTTTTGGGGGACTTTTTTTTTGGGGATTGTCAACGTTTTTTTTGCTCTTTTTTGGCTCTTTTCGGTCAACACAAGCTCTTTTTTTTTTGTCAACATAAGATGTGTACGTGGCCTGCCCTTTTGGGAGGATTTGGTGGCCCTTAAAAGGGCCAAGGTTTTTTGTTGTCTTTGCTGCATCTGGTCTTCTACTTTCGTGGAGAAAGGAGACCTGAAGTCCAACTGGGCGAAGGGGAAGGCTGGTGCTGGTGATGGGCGGCCGGTTGACCAAAGCTGGGTCCAGGGGGGTAGCCGTACTTCTCGGGGCTGTCCTGTGCATCCATCATCAGTGTCATGGTGGAGTGGCTGGGCTGCATCGGGGTGTAGCTGGGAGTCTGCCTGGAGGATCCTCCTTCCCTGGGCTGGTGCTGCTGGTAGTGATGGCTGCTGCTGGAAGCCTGGGGATGGTGCTGGTGGTGTGATGGCACATACGTCGAAGAAGGAGGAGGATGAGGAGGAGGTGGCATCTGCAGGCGCTGAGGAGGATGAGGAGGCTGGAAGGTGTGCTCCTGATGCTGTCTTGACTGGCGGGTGACCTCATCATCCCAGTAGAGGGCGGCCTCTGCAATGGTCCTGACCATCTGCCTCCTGATTTCAGGGCTGGCGTGCACTCCCACGTGGTAGAGGTCCTGGCACTTCATCCTCCTGTACTCCTGGTCGGGTGTCAACTCCTGGTGGTCGGGGCACATCTTGCAGCCAGAGCCTTTCAGGATTTTCTTGGCGGAGGACATGGCTTGCATGCTGCCTGCGATGACGTGCATGGCGGAGTGCATGGCTTCATCTCCTGGGGCCTTCCTCTTGGTTCCCTTGGCAGCGGCTCCAGGCTTTGGTGCTCCAGGGAAGACTTGGGACTGCTGGCTGTCAGGTCTGTCCTGTGCTGGCTGTTCAGGTGCCAGGTCTGGCATGTCATAGGAAGCTGGCAGGGAATCCTCAGGGTTGTAGCTTTCATCATCGGAGTCTGAGGCTGGCCGGTTGGCAGACAGTTGAGAGATGGCGGACAGCTCCTTCCCTGGCTTGTGGACGATGGAGTCCTTCAGGAACCGACAGTTGTTCAGGATGTACTCGTCCCTCTCTGTGAGCTTCTCCTTCCTGGCGGCTCCTGAAGCTTCAGGCCTGACGAGTCTGGAGAAGTGAGTGCGCACTGTCTTCCTCCAGTTGAAGATGTCCTGGGAGGTGTACTTGGGGCCCAGCTCCTTTGCTTTTTCTGAGTCCAGCAGCAGCTTCTCGTTCCCCTTGTAGCCTCTGGTCCCCTTCATGTACAGCACAGGATGCTCCTTGTACCAGTTGATGAGGTCATCTTCTTGTTCAGCTGTGATGCCCAGGTTGTTGCGGATGTTTGGCTTGGGGGCCTTCCCTTTGCCCTTCTTGCCCTTGGACTTGGCTTCAGCAGCTGCAGGGGTGTCATCAGCAGAGTCTTCTTCTTCCTCCTCGAAGGTGTCCTCATGGATGGCCACTCTGTCTAGAGCAAGAACAGGCTGGCTCTCTGCTGTTTTCTTGGGAGTCTGCTTCTTCGGAGTCTGCTTCTTTGGAGTCTGCTTCTTTGGAGTCTGCTTCTTTGGAGTCTGCTTCTTTGGAGTAGACCTGGCAGTAGGCTCTGGAAGACCCGTGGAAGACTTGGCAGCAGGCTTGTCAGCAGGCTTGGCAGCAGGCTTGGCAGCAGGCTTGGCAGCAGGCTTGGCAGCAGGCTTGGCAGGCTTGTCAGCAGGCTTGGCAGCAGGCTTGGCAGGCTTGTCAGCAGGCTTGTCTCCTTCCTCTTCAAAGAGTTCAACTGAAGAATCTTCTTCTGTTGTGTTGTCTTCTGGCCGGCCCTCGAAGATGGTCTCGCTGACGACAGTGGCTTTGGTGGTTGAAGAGGTGGTCTTCGTCTGGCTGCCAGCTGTAGTGGAGGTGTAGAGCCCAGGTAGAGAGAGTTCTGCCATGGCTGTAGTAAAGAAGGCAGTCACTGCAGCATCTGAAGGTTCATGGAGAGGAGTTGCAGCTGGAGTTGTAGCTGGAGTTGTCACTGGAGTGCTCCCAGGAGTGTGGAGTGTTGACCTGGTGCTGAGCTTGGTTGGTGCCCTGGTGACGACGGTGCCCTTTCTCCTCTTTGGTCCCATGTTGTAGCAGCAATTTGAAGTACAATTGTAGCAACAAAAGTAGCAGCAAATGTAGCAGTTGATAATAGTGTCGTGGATTCTAGGTGTGTTCTGGTCGAAGGTCTGAGTGGGTATGGTGCTCTAAACTGGCCTCCTCTATATATATGCAGGGTGCGGACCGCCTCTTTCCCCCTCCTTCGCCCCCCCTGCTTCGCTGCTGCTGCCCCAGCCGCTGCGCAAAAAGAGGGTGACACGCAGACAAAGGGTTGATGCTAAAAATAGAACAACGCATGCACTCAGGCGCCACTCTGTCTGCTGCATTGGGGGTCCAAAAGACGCGGCGCGCACCCTCTCACGTGCGTCGAACATGTGTCTTTCTGCGACGCGTGTCTGAAACATGTGACATGAAGCAAGAGCTTTCTGCTACACTGCTGTTTCTGCGTCGAAGCTCTTCTTTGTGCGTCGCAACTTTAAAAATCTGCGGCGCGCACTGATTTCTTTTTACGCTTGTTCTTGCTTCACCACTTCTTTCCTCGCAAAGATTCAACCGGTTGAATCTTTTTTTCCTGCATCGTCAAATTTCTAGGAATTGCGTAGAAAGACCTCTTAAAGCGACGCATGCTGTTCCTGTTGCGCCGTAAAGCCAAAATTGACGGCGAACATGCTCAAATCTTTGCCCTTTCCTGGAAATATAAGAAACGCCGTCACTTAAACCCTCTGATACGTCTCCGTGAGAACTAGCCATAAGATTCTGACAAGGGGCCAGTACAGCTGTGTTCCCTCCGGCTTCGTCGTTGACTCAAAGCACCTTTTTCCAGTCTTTCCACAGTTTTTCGCGCATTTTTTATCATTAGTGGTCAGTTTAAATGGACTTTAATCGGTCTGCCACAATTTATGAAGCAAACCACAACAATTCTAGGAATGTTGATACTGTTTTATGACTTTTATAACACAAAAGTTGTGGAATGACAAGTCATACTGACAATGATCTTAGTCTAGTTTACCAAAGTAGCAAGTTTCATTGCTTTACTGGAGTTGTAAAATAGAGCTTAACTTACAAAATATTGTAAAATAGCTGGTATATACTGAGAAATTCATTACTATTATGTTCAATTGGAGGAGAGTGAAAGATTGAGCTGCATGCTATAGAATTTCTTCAGTGGTGAAGGCACATCACAAAAACCTAGCACAAAATCCAACACTTAAAATTCCAAGGAAGCTCTGATACAGCAATAATAGCATGAATCCATAATAAATATCAAATACAGGCCAAATTTTTGAAAAAGGAAGAATTTAAATTGTAAAATCAAATGTAAAAAAAAAAATCAAGAAAAAATCAGGCGGATGTTGTCATGTACACTGTATGTATGGTACAAAATCTGTCCAAGTTCTAACCCCACTGCTACAGCTGCAGGGAATACCAATTTGTCAGCATCATAATGCCAAAGTGGCGTTACAATAGAGCTATCAAACTTCACTGATGAAACTTCAATACCTTTACAGAGTAGTGATTTTTACCTGGAGACAGCACCAAGCAAAAGCAAGTTGGAATTTGTGAATTTTCTAAAATACACCTGGCCATACCCACGGCTGTCAAATGCAAGACCTTAGTGCCACCCATGATTAGCCTGTACACCCCTACAATAACTATAGGCCTACCCCATTGTAGTGTCCTAACCCCAGAGCTCTAACCCCTCAGTGGTCCAACCCCCCACTAAGGCAATTCAACCCATTTACCATAATCATAATTACAATCCTAAGTTCCCCCTAAGTACACACAATTCTCCCCAAATTGACCTCAAATTTCCCAAATAACAATACGTTCACTATTTATCTATCATCATTGAATGTCATCGACCTGCGTTCAATATCTCAGCTCACAGGAGAAATCTAAACTCAGGCAATTAATGGATTGTACCAGACAATCACTAGAAAATCCCACTGTTCACTCACAGTCAATAACTATTACCAGTCTGTTCGATATCAGCATTGTTTTCACTTTCTAGGATTGCTCTAACAAGGATTATGGATGGATGGTTGAATGGATGACCTGTACTTATTACTTATGTTTACCTTGGCAGGCTGGCGGGCACAGGAAGAGGATGGATGATTGGGCTTTACATCCTGTATTTATGCATATATGGTGGACTGATTAGGACAGGAGGAGGGCATTCAGATTTTTCCCTTATAATGTTTAAAAGTTTATTTTGGAATCCAAATTCAACATTTATATAAGCTAGCTGTTAAGGTTTGGAGCCTCACTAACAATAAATTCATAGTAGAAAATAATGGTACAAAATGCTTTTCTACGTAAAGATTTCTCAGTAATTTTACTTTTGCAACTCTGTATAGGTCAATGGCCAATAAATTCAAATAAAAACCTGACAGAGGTAGAAATAGTGATGTGATGAGACCATGAATTCATGTGGATCATCAATGCAATCACAGCTAACCTATCTTCTACATAACTCACCAACTAACCAAATAACCAATACAAGCTTTACGACCACTCCAAGACTCTGGAAAACTCAATACTACCAGAACTTTCAAACCGTCTTTGTGACTGACATTTTGACTGAGCGACCTCAACGTCTCAGGCGTTTTCTCTGTGACGTTTTGACGTTATCAAAGGAGCCAAGGGCTAAATTTGACCTGTGACCACTAAATGGGCAGCCTCACAGCTCACAGTCTGATTCAGTTAGCCTTCTGACATTGATCAATCCATGGGAATAATTGGCCTGGGGTACTGCTGTGTTTGAGTTTGTATGACCTTTCTGGGAATATGCTACAATGCCGATTTTATGGAGGTCTATCTCTTTAAAAAAAAAACAATCAATGAATAAATGGGCTTCAGATTTATCGATTCGGTTTTTCCATTTTTAACTGTCTATCCATACTTATCCATACAATCTATCATATATGTCCGTCTATCTTTTTGTAGACCAATATATCTGCATGTTGCCCATACTTCGACATAAGTTTTCAAGATAAATCAATTGTTTAAATTAGATAACTAGTGATACATAATGCAAAACTGTCTCCTTATTCATGGGTTATTTGAAAACTTTTAGGGGAGGGCTTCAGATAACATGGCTTCCGCAGTGTCAAAGAGGCACAATTTCACACACACAGTTCCGAGGTTTGGAAAAAAATATCCAAAAATAAATCCTTCAGGAAAAAATGATATGAAAAAGCCAAACAGATGGAATGTGTGACTTGCAACTGATACAGACAGCAGCCAAAGTGATAGGAGTGGAAACGTATCATGAATTAAAGAACATGCTGTTTTTCACCATATTTTTTCCTGTTCTGCAATTCTAAACAGTGCCATAGGACAGCTGTACTGGTCCAACACCCTAGCAGAAATATGACAGTGCATATAAAGTGCCCAAAAGTGGAGTTACGATGTTTTCTTATTTAAATATTATCTAAATATGACTTGTGCAGATCATACTGTGTGGGAACATGAGCTAGACTATACTAGATAGGTGTACTGCACAGACGGTGTCCATTAAAAGTGTTAGTATAGGCCTAAAGGCCTATCTGTCAATAAATATCATTAAAGATGCTCCATATTTTTCAAGAAAGCGATACTGTAATGAGGCAAAGGATGATTGAAACTGCCTATGGTGGACGAAGTTTCAATCATCCTTAGCCTCATTGTCGTGTCCTCCTCCTGTCCGAATTAGCCTACCAAGTACATAAATGCAGGATGTAAAGCCCAACCATCCATCCACCCTTGTTATAGGCCTATACAATCACACAACTAGCTATACCAAGAGCATTCAAACACTCAACCTACAACAAGGAACAATTTGTTTTTGAGTGCACCATCTGATCGACCAAGTGCCATTACACAAAGTATCCTACCAAAACGTCAGTGAATTGAAACTGCGCCATTGACAACATTGATCATTGTCCGTAAACACAGGGAGGACTGTAGCACCTTTTTAAAAGCCAACGGAACCGGAAGCCACATAATCAACAAACAAAGAGGCAGTCTCGCGTCAGGCGTGATCTGGGGCGAGAAAATCTCTCTGGTGACGAGAATTAGTGTGAAACATTGGCAGGGTCACACTTCAGACATTGTTATTGATGGATTGGTGGCTGTTATGGATGGAAAGCCTACAACTTTACTGGCACTGTAAAAAATTGCTAAAATTTGTACAATAAATTGCTGTACGTCAGGCAGAGTTATTACTTATTTAGCAACAACAATTCCTGACGTTCTAATGTCCCACAAATTGGTCTTCGCTCTTCAAAGGGCTGCACTATAGAATGACATTGAAGGTAAAATAAAATAATAATGCTGTGAATAATACACATGGATGGATGACTGGGTTTGTATTTGTGCACTTCATAGGCTAATTAGGACAGGAGTAGGACATAGCAATGAGGCGAAGGATGATTGAGGCTGCTGTCCAACAGAAGTCCAGGTGACCCGGCATGGGTGAGAATCCAACACTGGACTCAGCGATTGGCAGCCAATGTGCCACCAACTGAGTTTTAAATCCTGCCCCCTTCCCACTTATGCATTTGGGGAAGAGTTTGGGACTATCTACGACGTTCCTGGAAAACCAGACTGTACGCAGCCACCATAAAGTTGCATGGACTAACAGTCAAGGTTTTACAGAGTGGCTTAGCTGGAAGCAACCTCTGCCACTAGAGCAATCCATCTAGTAGCCAGGCATGCGATAAATCCTGGGCCCTCACGAGCATCACATTAAAGTGGACATTGCCTTATTAATCTTGCCCACCTAGTTGACTGCATTTCCCAAAAGATTACATTAAAGGTGGTCCGCAGTCAAGGAGGAGAGATCACAAGTGGCCGCAAGTTTGGAGATGAATTGCCTGTATCTCTGTATGAACAATCACAGTATATTACAGAAGCAAACTCTGCTCATCGTAAGCAGTTTCCTCGCGAAATGCAATGTTCATCTTTCCATTGCAGATTGTTGCCATGACTCGAGCCACACCTCCAACAAGATGGATGGATGAATGGATGCATGGGGCTTTACGTCCTGTATTTGTGCACTTGGTAGGCTAATTAGGACAGGAGGAGGACACGGCAATGAGGCAAAGGATCATTGAAACAGCCATCCAACATAGGCCCAGGTGACCCGGCAAGAGCTGGATTCGAACCCTGGACCCAGCGCTCTACCACTAGACCAACTCTCCCCCACACCTCCATCAGGAACCTTCCACAACAAAGAAACATAATTCATCCCAGGAAAGCAAGAGAAAATTAGCTCTGTTGGTAGCGCTCTGAGATTCCAATCGCTGGATCCAAGGATAAATTCCAGCTTTAGCCAAGTTACCCAGTAGCAGATCCAGGGGGGGGGGGGGTTAGGGGGTTCAAACCAACCCCCCCTTGACAGCTGTTTTCAATCATCCTTTGCCTCTTTGCTATGTCCCTCTTCTGCCCTAATTAGCCAATCAAAGAGCATAAATACAGGAAGTAAAGCCCCAATCATACATCCTTTTATATGAGCTGCTTGGACAAGGATCAAGTTCATATTAACAAAGTCATACACAAGGTTTGTAATGTGGAACACTTTGACATTGTTGAGCCTTGGGTACTACCATCCCAAATGAAACACTATATATAGGGACCAGTAGCATAATATTCAAATCATTTGTTCAAAGTCACTATTTTAGACAAATAAAAACAACTTTTACAGGCCTAAAATATATACAATCCAACAATATACTTTTCAACCTTCACAAGACTATACATTATATACTCTCACATTTACAATGACTTTACTACCAGCATAGTATATTCACCATGAAATTTATCAGACTACCATCTGTTCTGCAGCAATTTAACTATGTTTAAAGTGACCATTTAACTAAAAGTTTACTATAACCCTGAAATTAGTCGGGTAACCTCTGTATACAGGTAAATAACAGGCCCCAGGCTAAAGTCACTAAGTGCTGGGGCAGGTATTTATCATTATCAAATGGACTTAAGGCTTGAGGGGACAGTTTTTTTGGCAGCCAAAACTCAGCAAATCACCTCCGAGCCACAGCATGATAGCACATAGGACCACCTGTAGAGATCTGCAGAGACTCGAGAGAAACAGTGTCGGTTTCCACTTTTTCTTTTCAGTTGTAATGTTGCAGTTACTAAGAAGGTTTTACTTTTCTAGAGTCAAACTATGTCTTAGAAGTATAATGTTGTAACAGGTTCAAATTAATAAGCTGTTATTATTCAACAGGACATAGCATATGAATGAGATTGAACCATTTTGTCTGACTACCAATCACTCAAAGCAATCAATCAACCAACAATCAATCAATCAATAATCTACCAATCTACCTATCTATCCATCAATCTATTTATCTATTTATCTATGATCTATCTATATCCATGATCTACCTATCTACCCATTTTATATAATTTATTTATATCCTCAATCTCTCTTTCTCACTCTACCTCTCTAAGTAGGAGTAATTTCTCTTTTTGTCAGTAACAGTTCATAAGTCAACTGTCTTCTCCATCTTAAATCTGATTACAACTTTGCCTCCTCCTAGCCTTCTATCCTTTACATTTCTCAGTCTTCATCTTCTAGAAAATGAAAGCACTAAATGAAATTTGATTTGGTTATTGAGATTTACTGTGAGGTCCTGCTCTTCCTTTGAGGTCCATGGCTGTGAGGTACACGCTTTAGTCCTCCATTTCACCTCAAGGTCATTGAGTATTACCTCAGGGTCAAAGAAATTTACCTCAGGGTCACCAAGTATTACCTCAGGGTCAAAGGGATTTATCTCAAGGTCAAATCCACTTTCTCCAAAGTCAAACTTCATTTCTTCAAACTTCTCCCCTGGGGGATGTGTATTTGGAAGTTCAAAAAGTCAGACTTCTATAACCTCTAAGGGCATAAACACTATAAACTGAGCTATTAAAACATTTGATCTCTGACTGGCAGACAGGCTTAATCAAACAAGCCCCAATTGCCTTCAATTGGAGCAATTTATAGTTTTGAATCAAACACTACAGTGATACCCACTATTCAGGACTATTGAAATACATTTTTGTTTACAGCAAAGATAGTACTTGTGAGAGATTTTATTTGTTTGGAAGCACCAGTCATGTCACAGCATGTTCTATCTGTAGTCTATTGGACAAGGTGCTTGTCTGCTAACTGAGATGTTGTAGGTTCGAGTCCCAGCCACAAAGGAACGGAGCAGATTTCAATAACTTTTTGCTTAACTCCTCCCAGGTGTAAATGAGTACTCAGCTGTAGACATGTCATGGCGATTGTAGGGTGACTTACCATTGCCGTGCTTGATGTGGCTGTCTGACTGCATACTCCCCGAGGAGTTGAGAAAGGCTCATCCTTGAACAGGCTTGCTGAGGGTGTAACTATACAGTCTGTTGAGATTGACTGTGACTTTGTTATAGTCTATAAGAAAATTGACATATACATTCAAATTTATCCTTCCAATGAAAAGAGGGAGTGGAAAAATACAAGACATAAAGAGCCTCTGACCCATCATAGCTAGCTGTGTGCAGATTTATATTGTAAGTATGGATGGATGATTTGTGGTTTTACATCGTGTATTTATGCACTTGGTAGGCTAATTAGGACAGGAGGAGGACACAGCAATGAGGTGAAGGATGATTGAAACAGCCGTCCAACATAAGCCCAGGTGACCCAGCAAGAGCTGGATTTTTAACCCTGGACCCAGCGATTGGCAGTCCAGCACGCTACCACTAGACCAACCCTCCCCCCCATATTGTTAGTTAATCACATTGCAAAAGTCGAACTGTATTGAACGGAAGCACCCCCTGTTGTTACTGTATTGTACCTATGTAGGTAAAGCACTTCGATTTCTCTAATCATTTTGCCCTGGGATCTTGTAATTGCAGTTATTTGCCATTGATTGCTGTGTTGGGGCAGGAAAATGACTGATAGATGATCACTAAATGACCCACCCTCCCAATTACCCTGTCCAAAGGAATCAGCCCCAGATGGCATTGGTTAAGTAAGGGTTGACAGCAGAAGTTAGGCCTATACCTGTAGTCATTGAATGATCCCAGAGGTCAGTTTTGCAGGAAACAGCTAACTTTATAGATTATTTGTGACTTATGCAGTTGTCATGTTGGAATATTTTGTATAGACAGAAAAACTATGAAAGTGGGTGGACAATTTGGGCTTTTGGCTCTTTATCTACAGTATGCATATAGACCGGCTAACTAGGACAGGAGGAGGACACAGCAATAAGGCAAAGGATGATTGAAACCACAATCCAACATGGGTCCAGGTGAACCGCTCACAGCAGGAATCGACACCTGGCCCTCATCGAAAGCCCCAAACACTAATAATTGAGCGATTCCCCCATCCCTGGATTTTCTGTAAATTGCAAATTTGACAGATTATTTGTGATCACTATCATCATACAAGCCATGCCATGTGGAGATAGACAGACAGACAGGTGAACCGAATTTTCTATTATGATAGATAGAAGTAGACAAATAACATTGAAATTATACAAAATAATAAAACAATAAATTTCAAGGTGGTATAACATACTGACAATGGACAATTTAACTTTCAAACAGAAAAATGTTGTTTGCCCACGACTCACAATAACTTCACTGTCTTTCGAAAACACCAGGAGGTACACGAAAAGTCATTGCTTTTTAAACTTTCCATTTGACAAATCGCTGCAAAAACAATCACCAATCTTAGCTGTAAGAGTGTTCACTTGGTAGTAAAAGTGCAATTATGTTAACGAAAAAAGTATTTAACGAAAAAGTATAAGCGAAAAAATTAAAGAAGGGAAAAAAATATTAATGAGAAGTTACAAAAAGATGATAGTATACAGACTGTAGGAATCCTCCCAAAATTTACGGCAACATACATTTCAAAACTTTGGTAGAGTTGCCATTTGCCACATCGATGATAAGGGTAAGCCGGTCGACCTGATCAATGGATGGATTATTGGGCTTATTGTCCTGTATTTATGCACTTGCTATAGGCTAACTAGGACAGAAGGAGGACACAGCAACGAGGCGAAGCATGATTGAAACAGCCATCCAACATATATAGACCCAGATGACCTGGCTAAAGTGAGAATCGACCCAAAGATCCAGTGATTGGCCGCCTGGGGTACTAACGTTCCCCCCACCCTGAAACCAAATGCAATTCAACTTAAAGAAGGATTAAGGATTTCATGTGTACTCAATTGTGTCTATCCATGAATTTTGCAGTTTTCTTCATTATCTCGGAAAACCGTTTCTAGTACAAATTAGCGTAAGAGTCCTATACAGTAAAAAACAAAAGCTGTCTTTTCAATTACAATAATTTGGATGGTTTAGAGACTCAGACTGCTTCCAACTCAACTAGGTAGGAATTACGTTTTGATTTATGACCAATAGACAACTAGCCCCGTCTGGCTGTCTATTTAGTATTTACCACCTATAATTATCTTGTTGAAATAGTAGACTGAAATTTTACCCTTATTTTATCACCTGATCAACCCCTGCTATCAGCACCAACTCTATCACACCTATACATCAACTATCTTTTTATTTTTCACCCCTTTTTACCAAATTTCCACAAGTCTTTTTAGCCTGTAATTACATGTTTCTTATACACTGTATCCAATTCTCTTCAAATTGCCTTTTAACTAACTCCATGCACCTGCTTTGGGTGACTATGTTAGCACCTTGCAAAAAATATCAAAGGGTTACAGGTAAATTAATATCAGGTGAGCAAGTGAGGTGGTAGCTGTTACCTAACCAGGTGACCAAGTTAAGGTAACTGTTACTTCATAAGGTGACTAAGTTAAGGTGAATTTAAGGCAGAAGATGAGCTAAGAAAGACAAAACCAAATTAAATTTACTTGTACATTAGGGACCGTTCAGAATTTATGACTGGGGGGGGGTGGGAGTTTTGCCCGAGGGGGTACTAACTTTTCACAGGTGTTCCAAGGTGGGGGGGTACAAATTTTTGACAACACTTCCAAGGGGGGGGGGGGTAAGAAATTTTAACAAAGACATTTTTTTATAAAACCCGCATAAACTAACTTTATCCGCGCTTTTTTACGCGCAATAGTCCGCGAAATCGCGCGAATCTGTACGCGTGACCATGTATAACAGTAAATATGTGTGTATTTGTTTATATGTCGAGGGGGGGTACTAAAAATATGCATGAAACCTAGGGGCGGGGTACTAAAAATCCGCATGAATGTCAAGGGGGGGTATCAATTTTTGACGGGAAGTTCTGGCAAAACTCCCACCCCCCCCAGTCATAAATTCTGAACGGTCCCTTAGCATAATTTTAGTATGTACAATTTAGTTCAGACTTGATAGTGCATTTTTGGCGTAAATTTGAGCATTCCAAAGTACATTGATATTGTGATAATTGGCTGCTCCCAAATTACAACATTATCACTAATTAAGAGCAATTTTCTTTAAACTTAGATATACTGTAAGACACATAATATATTATATTCTAAAGTGTTAGTGTCCTTATTTTTGTTGTACTTTTTCTTTGCATCGAATTCATATACAGCAACTCAAACAGGGATTTCATCGTAGATTATATAAATCTCCAAAAACATAAGACCTCTAGAGATGAATGGATGATCGTCCTGTATTTATGCACTTGGAAGACTAATTAGGACAGCAGGAGGACACAGAAATGAGGTGATAGATGATTGAAACTGCTGTCCAACACAAGTGTATCCTCCTCCCTGGCCTAGCCTATCAGGCGCATACATTCAGCACATGGAACCTTAATCACCCATCAAATATATACAATCTTATAAATATAGATTGACGAATATATTCTGGACCAACCTAAAGCTCACTGTACTGCACTTCATATCCCAGATATCTGTGTAGGCCTACCCCAAACAAGTGAGCAGCAACATGGCCTTCCTCCCAAGGGACTAATCTTCTAGCCCCACTGATTAATCCATCAGCAGCCAACTCATGTTGAGCTCTATTTCTTTGATCTTCGGATTAGTTGATCTTAACAAGACAAATTGAGCCCTAGATGCTGTAAAAGATGGGTCAGATGTTCAGGGAGCGACTAATTGAACAAGGCATAAACATTGCAGAGCTATTACAGCTCTACGAAAAAAATAGGATTAACGCTGAAGAGGCAATACATTGTCACCCTGCCAAGACAACCCCTGCCCACACAGGCTGCATAAGTAACTATTTGGGGTAAAAATTGGATATTCATGAGCTACTGGTCATTCTTGGCATGTGACGTTCCTGTTGTTTTCAAAATGGTGTAAACTACTTTTTGATGGGAGTTTATCGCACTATCTTCTCTCTAACACTCAAAATAGCCCATCTGTTATCCATTAACTATAGTTTATAAATTTGAAATTGTTTCCAGATTGCAGACATCCACCTGACTATTGTTTCGTTCGATTGATTTGATGAGCGATTGGGACTTTACATCTTGTATTTATGCACTAGGTACGAGTGTGTGATCGAGCCCGGGACATCTGAGGCTAAGACCGAGGCATAAGCCTCTGAGACCGAGACCGGTCTCAAGGCCGCCGAGACGGGCCCACAGGCACCCGAGACCAAGCCAAGGCCACAGATAGTCATCCTAGACCAAGGGCGAGGCTTATAGGCCATCAAAATATGGCTCCAACAATGCTCGGTATGCTAATTAGGACAGGAGAAGATCACAGCAATGGGAGGAAGGATGATTGAAACTTCTGTCCAACATAAGTCCAGACAACCCGGCGAGCAAGTATCGAACCCTGGACCCAGGGATGGGCAGCCCTTTGACCTACCAACCGTCCTAACGAGGTATATTTTTATCCAAATATGACATATCCACGCATGCTCTAGAGCGCACATACACGCTTTTGGGACGCGTGGATGTGCAAGATTTGACACATACACGCGCGTGGATGTGCAAAAACGCGCACGCGCGAAAGTTATGGATGCTGTACATGCTTTCCAGCGCATGAGTGGACATGCTTTCCAGCGCTGAATGGCATGTCCAAGCGTGTGCTGGATGGCATATCCACGATCGCATATACACGCGTGCGAGTCAATGCAGGTCCACGCATGCGCTGGATGACATGTCCACAGGTGATCGTGAACACATATACACGCGTGGGTATGCGCGCAATTACATGTACACGCGCGTGTATATGCGCTCACTACCATGCGTGGATGTGCCATATTTGGATAAAAATATATATGTCCTAACCCTCCCCCAACTTCCATCTAACAAACGCCACAGAACATAGTCATACATTGTAGACAATGTCAATGAATGTGACCATACTAACTCAACCTCTATCATTCTCTTGTACTAAACGTGGAATTAATAATTTACAGAGTGCACCATCCTTTGTACCATTGATCACATTACTTCTGACAACCTGTCATATCATGTTGTCAAGTCAATTAGCATCATTCCCCATCACTCAGCATCCATCACACCATGTATCTGCAACCATCAAATGTACTGCACAATATACGTATGGTGACCTTTGACCTCTTTGACCTTGAAAGGTCATCGTGACCTAAAGTGACCTTGGGTGTCCACCCCTTGTCATTCATATAATTTCATACATGTGTATGTGGGATAGTGACAAACTATATACCCTAAGAATATATTATATTATATTACTATTAGCAGTGAACCTGCACTGTAAAATTCGAAATTTTGAGTCTGCTCAAATGATTGAGTGAGATGGTTGCGCAATTCCTTTGAGCTAACTTAGCTTGTTGTTTTAAGTCATGATAGTATGTCCAACTTATCCGTTGTCATAACTTAAAACAACAAGCTCTGTTAGCGCAAAGGAACTGTGCAACCATCCCACTCAATTATCTAAGCCGACTCAAAATTCAAATTTTAGTGTAACACATTACAGTCTTACAGGTCATGTCATATTTTCAAAATTCCAACTGGTCAAATGGTCATAAATTACATTCATGTTAATTTGGTATAAGGGCCAAGAGTGCAGTTTAATAATCTCGAGGTCAAATTTCTATACATTTTGAAATTACAAAGACACCATTTCACAAAGATTTATAAAAGGGTGGGCAGCATTGATGAGCAGGCAGTTACCTCAAAACAACTAATAGTAGTAACTATATCCTTAAAAATAAAATATATAGTTGTACTACATATTAGTAGTAAACCGTTTTTACCTCATCCCATATCGATGAAAATCTACAATAATGCCGATAGAACAATCGAAGAATAACACGCTGCCATCAATACAACTACAAGGGTTTTATCGTATCAAAGAAGATGTGTTGGAAAAATTGTGTATTGGTAAAAAGGTGGATGGAATGGAAATATTAGGAGTACAACTGCATTTTCATAACAGGTGTGGATTCATAAAAAAATATAAAGTGATGGCACTTTTCTCTGTTCTGCAGAAAAAGTAAGGACTTTGAGAAGGTACTGAGAAGTTGGGAGGGGTTAGTCCGAAGAAATGCCTTGTACACCAAGTAGTGTTGTGTTGGTTCCTAAAAATTCGGTTTAGCGCCAAAAACTAAGGTCTAATTAATTTTCTTCTATTTTATTCAGAAATGACAAAATAATCCACAAAAATGTCAATATGTTCCCCCTCTCCATGCGCGCAGCATAGAACGTCATCATTCTGGGTCAAATTCAGGTTGGGGACCGAAAACTGCACTGCAGCAAAATTGTGTATGATTACACAATAAACCCTTGACAGACCTGTTCAAGCATGAGCCTTTCTCAAGTCTGCCAGGAGTATGAAACTAGGCAATTTTTCAGCACCACAATGCTAAGTCATTCTACAATTGCCATCACTGTGCAGAGCTAAGCACCCATTTACACCTGGATGGAGTGAAGCAAAGAGTTACGCAAGATCTGCTCATTTCCTCGATGTCATGACTGGGTCTAGAACCTGCGACATCTCAGTTAGCAGGCAAGAACCTTATCAACCAGGCAATGACACTTCTGAATTCTGATAAATTACTTTTTGGCTGTGAACAAGCATATTCTGATGCTTCAATTGTACTAATTCAGGTACCTTATCCACTTAACACCTGTAGGCCTAATATATGAGCAAAAACACCTTGAATAAAGAGCCAGATTTTTCGGTCTAGCTCAATATTACATAACATTACACACAAACATGAGGTGAACAGACAGGATGGGAGAAAGGCAGGTGAAGTGGCCCAAGGGGAAAATGGACCCAAGTCAGAAAGGGAGGCTGGCAGAAGAGACACAGGTTTATTTGTGAAAAGTATCTCAGACTCAGGCACCATGCTACTCTTGCTTTGTATATTTTTGAAAGAGAATCTAAGAATGAGACTGCATACTATGCATAGAAGTGTAATAGTTGCATCCTACTTAAAAATGACTCTACTCATAGGAGAATCTAATTATCATCATGTTTGTTTGTATTTTGTGAACATATGCATTTCACAATATCATAACATTTTTCAATGTCGAAAAAGGTTGTAGATTGTAGAAAAACAATGAATCGTTTACTTTTTCTAAATCGGTGGATTTAAGGAGCTTCGGGAACCTTCAAATAAGACTGCCCCACCCAAACCTTTTATTTTGCTCATTGGTGCATGAGTTGAGAGGAAGTTGGAGAAAGCAAAATTGTACTCATCACATATTGCATTAATTCTGGCAACATCGCCAATAATAGAAACAAACCGGAGAAAAAATAAAAATGAAGCCGGAACATCGGACAAGCCCAAACCCTTTCTTACACAAAATAAGCTTTTCCACTTAATAAGTTTTTCAGCTCAACAATGCAAACAATTTATCCAGAACACCTTTTGAATTAACAATCCCCCAAGAGCATACCCTAATCCTGTGCACTACTTTGAAAAAACTTCGATTGACAACCAAGAAAAACATTCTTCCACAAAAGCAATGCAACAAACTTTTAAAAGGTGTGTGAAGTGCCTCTCAGATTTTGAAATATTCTTTAGATACCTAGATGACAATGGAAGGAGCTTAGGATATAAAGATCTACTGGATGGAGCTAACCAATCCGGACAAGTGGGATAACCAGGGACCTCAAGTGCTCAAGTAGAAGCCACTTTCATCGTGCAAATAACTCGAAATAAGTATGCAAATAAGTGTATTCATGGGCTGTTCTTGAGAATTGCAGCGAAGACAGAGAGGAATGAATGTTTTCGTAAAGCCATCAAAATTATTGTTAGCTGCAGTATCTCAACAAAGATATTTTTACCAGGTGGAATTGATGGATGGATGATTGGGGCTTAGCCTTCTGGATTTATGCATTTGGTAGGCATGCAGATTAGGACAGGAGGATGACACAACAAAGAGGCAAAGGATGATTGAAACATCTATCCTACATAGGTCCAAACAGGTGACCGGCAAGAGTTGGATTAGAACCATGGACCCAGTGATTGGCAGCCTTCCCCCTCTACCTGTCCTAATAAGTCTACCAAGTTAATTTCTGTTTTATATCCTGTATTTATGACTTGGTATGTTAATGAGGACGAAGAAGACACAGCAATGAAGCGAAGGATGATTGAACCTGCTGTCCAACATAAGTCCAGATGATCCGGCCGGAGCAGGTGTGCTACAAACAATGCTTACCCACCCCCTATATTATACAACCCTTGGAATAATCTCCATATATGTATGAAAATAACAATGATAGGCACCTATAAAGATGTCTTATAGATCCTTTCAAATAAAGAAACTGCAAAAAGCAAAATAGGGAGGGGCCGGGCTCTCTCGCCAACTTAAAGACATAAGTGGTGCGTGTTAAAGGATGAATAAAGCAGTAAGAAGGCAGTTTCCAGCATGAATACTCTCTTTCATGAGGTATTGCTTTGGAGAATTCAAGTTGCACGAATCTACAGCCAACACAACACATACAAGCTTTCTTGAAGCTTGAGCATGTTGAGGGGAAGAATAGGATAGAGCCATCATTGTTGGGCCATCACGAAAATACAAACAAAAATCTCTGTGATTGTGTCACCATTCGTGTACAAGGAGCTGTGAGAAGGCATGTGGAAGGGTTGGTCTTTAGAACAGCCCCTAATTTGTGGAAAATGAGCATGGCAAACATGCAATGTTCAGAGCAGGGGCGAAGAATCTTCATTTTTGTGGGGGGGGGGGTTGATTTCAGTGTATGACTGTACGCGACGAACCAAAAGTCATGCAGCGAGGGACTTCGGGGGCCGCTTTTTTTAAAGAACTCGGAAGCCAAGTAGTTTTGAGATTTTTTGAGGTAAATTTTTATCAACCTGAAGAATGTATTTTATGCATGCATATATTGGTATACTTTATATATAATTTCGGAAAAGACAGCTGATTACACTAATAATTGTCAACATAAAAGTCATTATTATTTGAAAATCGAGGGATGAAAATCATTATATCATATAGACATATATTACCCCCCCCCCCTTCCCAGACTCTTCTTAAGGGGAAATGCATCCCCCCACACACCCCCCTTAGGATCTACGCCCAAGCAACACACTTAAGAAATGGTGAACTATGGAGAACTATAGGTGTGGAAATCTTCCCATTTGAGACCTTGTAGGCACAAATTGTGGGCACAAAATGTGCAAGATGTTTTCAACAGTGTTGTGAAGTTACCCTATAGTCACACATTGTGAAGCACTTATTGCAACACTTAATGACACACTTAGTGTACTCATGTAGCCAAAACAGCACTTATGGCCACTTATTTTGTCCCCTTAGTTATGCCTTAGTGGCACCAAATAATCACACATATTGTTGTCAATAGAGAAGAGACTGACAAACTCAGCCCAGGGAACTTTTGCTCCATTTATGAATTTGCTTCATTTCACATGTTCGAGACACGCAAGCTTCCAAGTGCTTTACTTGCAAGCTTCTTGACAAACAACAGAGACGTTTCAAAGAAAACCAATGGGTGTAAACTATAAAGACATGCAGTTCTTTCAGCTTCTACCTTTGCATAAAACCGAGCTCATGAACTCTCTTACCTTACACTGTGAAATTTGAAAAATTGAGTCAGCTCAAATGATTGAGCGAGATGGTTGCACAATTCCTTTGAGCTAATATAGCTTGTCGTTTTAGGTTATGACATCGGAAGAACTATCATAAGTCAAAACAACAAGCTCTGTTAGCGCAAAGAAATTGTGCAACCATTTCAGTCAATCATTTGCGCTGACTCAAAATTTCAAATTTTACAATGATGCAGATTATCGGTGGATGGCAAGTTACCCATCCGAAGATTAGTGTTGTTTTTGACATTCAAAAAAACGTTATCATAATTAATTGTACTCACTGTACCCAGTTTATTTTTTAGCCAAAACGCAGGCTGCATTGTTGTAAAACATTACTCACCTGAAATAAAAGAAATTCAAATTAAGTACATAATTCATAAATTAACACAAATCATTTGATTTTCATTATACAACAATTATTGCACTGATGAAAACCTGAGCAAACTAGCATAGCACCAGCGGAATGGGGTAAAAATTGTGAAAAAAAAAAGTTGAAGGGAGGAAAGCCAGATAAGGTTGTTGTAGGACGTGCAAAAACTCTTCATAAGTTGCAGTCATACACAGATGCAGTGGCACTGTAAGGCTCAAAGGGCCTACCAAGGAGTACTGAGGAGTTCTGCATAGTACAATCCACAGTGAAATACAAGCAGGCCTGGTATGGGGTGGACTGTTTGGAGAACCAGGACAGCAATGCACAATTGCTTGAATCAATCCTGAGCAAACTACGTTATTCTTTTGTTGGAGGCATATCCAGGCTTGAATGGGTGGTATCAGTGAATTGGGGGGATATGAACCCCTGAGAATATGCCACCTGATGGGGTAGGCTCTCCAGTAGGGGGGTGGAAAAGGAAGGAGGGTGGAATAAGCATGATAATAAGGGTTAAAGGGGTTTGTACCCTCAATATCCCTTTCAGCCATAAGCATTGCAAAAGGGGGTCATTTCAAATGCACATATTGTCACTCAAGACTGCGTCAACAAGCAGCCTGATAAACAATACATAGCAAATAGAAATTTCAATAGCTCCTTGACCTAAGCCCAAACCTAAGCCCAAACTTAAGCAGATAGCCATATAGCTCAACTAACTTTGCACATAAGTTTGTCTTTGAATAGTTGGAAGGGCAACCGCACACTTCAAACCTTACTTGCTCCAGAAGTGTCCGTTTCCTTCACCTGCACTCTAAAAAATTCCAGACAAAATTGGTTTTTTAGATTCAAAATGGTTTTTTGAAAAACCAAATTTCAATGCAAAAAACCAAAATGGATTTTTTTAAAAATCCATTTTGGTTTTGCATTGAAATTTGGTTTTTCAAAAAACCATTTTGAATCTAAAAAAACCAATTTTGTCCCGACATTTTTTAGAGTGTGTTGGCCTATCATGAAGTTCCGAGTGATAACTGCATAAGGCAATGCATTGTTAAGAAACTTGGAGGATAACTTGAGAAAATAGCCTATCTTAGCTTTGTGATTTTTCTGGTTTCTTATTTCCTCATTTAAGATTTATGACATACTTTCTAATTGAATTATTTTGTTAATGTGGACACCAATGATCAATTATGTCTATCTGTCTATCTATTGATTGATATGTCAATCTGTCTATCCATCTATCCATCTATCTATCTGAGTATCTCTATCTCTATTTATCTCTCAACTCTCTATTTTTTATCTATCTATCTTATTCACCAAAGCTAACTATCTGTCGATCCATCTGTCATAAATAATGCTACTGAAATATCTACCAATATTTATTCTTTGTAGTAAAAGATGTATCAGTATGCATGAAAAACAGAAAGTAGGCCTACCCCTATACTATATACGTACAATACCGAACTGTACAGCTATTCATGTTATTTTAGAGGTACACCAGGGCACAATTCAATACAATTCCATACAAGAGGAACCATCAGCTGTCTCATTATTTGCCACTTAATATCTTTTTTGTGGCATCTGGCTATTCTATTTCATTTGGGTCTTGTTGAATGTTGATGGATATCTATGGGGGACACCGGTCAAGAAGATTACCTGTCTAGTCTAGTATCTTAATACTAGCCATTGTTAAAAGCCTATTCCTACCCCCTACCCTTTCTTTTATATCCTCCCTTTCTTTTTAGTAGTTTTTACTTCTTTTTTTATTGTCATTAGATTGAGATTGGCCATCCCATAATAGGCAGATAATTGCCTCGCATTGATCTTATCTTGTCTGGCTCATTATTTGTCATTTAATGGTCAGACTGCCTCTGGGGATGTCCACTCTACAATAGGAAGGACAATGTATGCCCTCCACTTGGACAATGGCCACTGGGGCAATTGGTAACAACCTCTCTTAACCCCCCCCCCCTCCTTAGATTCTCTAAGGTATCTCCCAATTTGTACAACAACTTTAAGACATATCGTACATCTGTGTGTACGCCCTGAGTAGGCCAAAAGAGACCATACCTTACAACATGTAAATTTGTTTTCTTCAATGATAGTATTATACTAATTCAGTTTGTCTCCAAATCGATTTTTAGTTACTGCCGCAAACATGTACAGTGCCGCCTGTAAGTAAGTGAAACGCACAATATTGTGCCATTGCATCAATGCCAAACATCCTCAACCAAACTGCTTGTGGGAGCATGAAGTCTCATCCGATGAAAGGAAAACATATTGGGTCATAAAGGCCGATATGTGAGGGTTGTGGGATAACAATGGCTGCCAATTTTCTCTGCTGTAGTCGGAGTTAGGTATGGGTCAAAGTCTTTGATAAGTAAGTGAACCACCCTTCCCTATGAAATAACATTGGCCCTGTGTTTCACTTACTTATCAAAGACTTTGACCCATACCTAACTCCAACTACAGCAAAGAAAATTGGCAGCCATTGTTATTCCACATGCCTCTCATATAGACCTTTATGGCCCAATATGTTTCCATCTCATTGGACGACAATTCATGCTTCCACAGGCAGTTTTCCCGAGGATGTTTAGCATTGATGCTATGGCACAATGTCATGTGTTTCACTTGCTTACAGGCGTCACTGTAGCTCCAAGGAGATATTTGATATGTCAGAATAGTTTTCAATTTCCCAAAAAGCAAGATTTTAGCATGTAATAATTTAAACATGAGTATAATACTGATTTCCAGGGATATTCAGTCTTCACACTCTAAAATATCCCACCAAGGAGACTCATAATAATACTTTACAGAGTACTCTACCAGTTATTGTTCTATGCATAGTCTTACATGAATATTAAACTTACTCTCCTCACAACCCTTGGCCCCTCTCCTCTCAAAAATACAGTCAATTACCCCCCCCCCTCCCCACCCCTTCAATTACTTCAATTACAATGTCCATGCAATTTCCAAGCCTACCATGCAACACCCCTGCCTCTGCCACCAGTGTAATTTGAAGTGTTGTCAATTACAGCAAGTGTTATAGGAGCTGTGAGAACAGCACTTGCCTCTGTTGACTGTAAATGATACTTGATCGATTTCACAGTGACAACTAATTCACTTCATTTGTGATCGATGATCTCAGAGAAATTAAGAACAAGTCAACATTCTCCCAAGTGCAGTGAGACAGTGAGCTTGCTTTTGTTCTTTAGCTATAGACTGGTGATTGTGATTCCTCTATTCTATTCTATCATGTATGTTCTATTCTATTCTATATTCCACATTCAATTCTATCGATCCCCGTTCACTCTCTTCAATTCTATGTATTCTCATATTTTTCAATTCTGTCCTGCTATATTATGTTCCTTTTCTCTGTCCACGTCATCTTTTTCTCTGAGCAGTGTCATATGTCTGTCTGTCTGTCATAATCTTTCTGCCTGTTTGAAATTTTCAGTGGACCTTCATGAGCAAAATCCCAGCTGCATGTCTTTAAATTGGCACCCCCCTTATATCAGAGTCTGTGCTGGGCAAGTAAAAGATCCCTCACATGGGGTAAATGTGTAACATGTTGAGGACTCCCACTCTATCTCCCATCTCATAAATCAACCCTCGTGAGACCAGAAGTGCACAGAACTGCACTTGGAAAACTGCAAGATATCCCTGTCTCTGAGCTTCCACAAGCTGTGTCATCCATCTGTCCACATTTCTTTCTTTCTTTATCTATTTCTGTCTACCTGCAATTCTATATTTCTATCTACATTCATCTACTGTCCCTTTTACAGAACCAGAGCATCCTCCACCCAGTTTGCCTGTCAATGCCTGACTGTTGCTAATGTACACAGGATAGTCCACCCATTATTCCCATGGCTTGTAATGATGCTTGTAGTTTGTGCTTTCACCCATTGCTCTTATTTTATGGGCTGTCATGAACAACTATGTGGCTTTCCCATTCACACATCGATCGATCGACAACTCCGTTGTTGTTCGACCGGCCGACCGGTGGTTGTTCGAATCACTGATTTCTGGAGAACGCTTCAACACCGCTGGAACTTGAGTCTGACTTGACGTGAGTATTGAGTATTGTGCAGTTGTAAGTGTCCTATTTATACCTATTTACATCTATAAAGAGAGGAAAAATGTCCCAAATCCATGGTAAATGTGGATAAATTTTTTGTTTACAGCTATAAACTCACAATATTTGTCTATAATTAGATAACAAAGGGGCTGCGACATGGGACCGTCAAGGCAATACCTCGAACAACATCTAGCTTAGATACTAATCATCACACTTCTGTAATTGTTTCGTATATCCTTCATAGCCCAGTTCTGCACTCAAAAGTGTTGATTAATGAGGTGGGAGAGATAGTAGTCATGAGTCCTCAACATGTTGCACACTTACCCAATTGAGGTACCTCTTACCCAGCATAGACACTGATATAAGGGGCTGCCGATTTAATGTCTCATCCAAACAGCCAGTAAGTTGAAATTTTTCTCTTGAAAGTCTAACAAATACATACACTATGTTTGGTATTAATTGAAGCTTATTGAAACGAAATCAATGTTAAGCCTTGAAGTGTGACCCAATCAACTTCATTCCTCTCTGACAAAGCCTGACATAGCTTATTACTGGTAGACAAAACATTGAAAGGATACCAGAGGAGGCTACACAGACACAGGGGCTCTACCAACCCTCAAGAGTACAGACTGGTGATGGGGAATCCCAATTGAGTGACAAATGATGTAAGTTAATTGGTTCCAAGAATTGGGATCAGCAAGAATTGAGACACAATTTTTATCAGCAGAGAGATATTTGTGAGGGTTTTGGTTTTCTTGGAATCTGCAAAATCAGATTTTGATGTTCTTGGAATTGTGTCATAATTGCCAAAACTCAAAATGATTGATCCTTGTGGAAATTTTCACAACAACCAACAAGGGTGGAGCAACTAATGATGTTGCAATTTACTATCAGCCATGGTGTGTTACTGTGTGTCATATATACAATAAACAGACATGTTTGGAAATTGCGTTTTCCATTCAGTCGATATTCAAGGGGATCGGGTTGATTGGAAGATGTTCTCCGTTTGACGGTTCTCAGGGTTGATTCCCACTGGGCGAACTACCATCTCATCTGGATGTCTTTGGATATCACATTGTTGGTTCGCTGGTTCAGGGACAAACTGCACTGTACGAGGCAACTAGAAGATCCCACACATGGAGTAAAGTTGGGCTTATTTTAATTTATGCATTCCTCATTCATGTAACCAACCAACCCCCCCCCCCTCAGATCACAAAATACTTTCCATATAAGGTTACACTACATGTATTTTTCTATCTATCTATCTATCTATCTATCTATCTATCTATCTATCTATCTATCTATCTATCTATCTATCTATCTATCTATCTATTTATCTATCTATCTATCTATCTCTCTATCTATCTATCTTCATATCTATCTTCCCAGTGCTATTATATTATCTATACTCATCATACTCATTACACTGTTAAAAAATAATTGTCAATTTACAGATATTTCGGGAAATTTTTTTTCCAGACCTGTTTGTATGGTTACAGAAAAGCATTTGTGTGTATTCAGGAAAGTTCAGTAATCACACAGACATTGTTTGTGGTGACTTTTCAGTAGGATTATGGATAGCGTCTGTCATACATTAGTGATTTGTGAAAGGTGTTACGAATTTGGAAACTGAGGTTGACAGTTTGATACTTTTCCAGATAGCATGAAACCAAACTTCAATCTAAAGGATTTTGAAGGCTCTATATTAAGATATTCTATTTTAGACTTTCAGCAGGATAGCACACTCCAGGACTTCAACAAAATCCATTGAGGCATGAAAAAGAATTGTTAAGGAGATTTTGAAGTCTTCTTTCAACCAAAACGAAACAACTACATTAGATATATAAAGAAAATTAAATATATTATTTATGAACTAATGCTTCTAAAAAAAGGTAAAAAGGTAGAAGTCTAAGCATTTAAGAATCTGGATTTCATCAGAGAATATACAGAAATTTAAAAAAAAATTAAACTAACGAGAAGCTCATGATTTATAAAAAGTTATTTTTTGGGCTCCATATGCTGCTATAATGATGATAACCAGTCAAACATTTCATAAAAGGACTTTTTGGGAAGGGGGGCAGCGGTACTGATTCTGTTGAAATGTGCTGGCTAAAAAATGTGCAACACACATTTGCTTAGTTTGAAGCCCCACAAAATAATGGAGAAGCCCCCCCCCCATAGCCCCCCAACAAAAAAATCCTGGAGCCGCCACTGCCCTCTTTAATATTGGTTTTACTTGTATTGTTTATGACAGCTTTAACATATTTCCAGATAAATTACCATATTTATTTATTTTCTAATACCCGCTATTATATCTATACACCTGTTATATGCTGGGGCCTTATTGTAAACCGGTATTTTTACAGAATAACTGATGAATTGATGGATGTTTGGGGCTTTATGTCCAGTATTTATTTGGTAGGCTAATTAGGACAGGAGGAGGACAGGGCAATGAGGCAAAGGATGATTGAAGCAGCTGTCCAACATAGGCCCAGGTAACCCAGCAAGGGCTGGAATAGAACCCACGACCCAGCGATTGGCAGTCTAGCATGCTACCAATAGACCAACCCTCCCGAGAGTTTTGCCTCATGATAGAATGTACAGTGTACCATACATGGATGTTAAAATTGTCAGTTTAGTCATAAATTGCTTTTCCAGTATTGCTGGGGCCTACAACTGCGTTTGTATAATGTGATGTTTCCAAGTATTGCCCTCTCAAGCCATTTTCAAGTTCTCATGGCACTGAGTAGATATTTGTTTTTAACAATATTTTTAAAGCTTGACAGACTTTCAGTGGAGCAAGGGGCTGTAACCACTCAGCCAACCAACTTTGCAACTGTTTAATCAGTTCATTGGCAACTTAGCCATCAACTTTATGTTCTAATAGACGATCCTGATAAATATAAAGTTAAAATTCATGATAAAACCAAAAAAAAAGTGAAGTCAAAGTTTAGGCCTATACCTTTATATTATATGTAATAAAAATGCATCATGTCATACAAAAAAATCGTGTTTGGCTTTATTGAAAGAGAGTTCCTGCAAATAACTATTAATTCCTGCTATTTTTACAGTTTCAATTCGTAGTCTTTATTTTTTAATATACTGAAAAATAAAAATACATCTGCACACATTCACTCTAAATAATCAAACAATATTATTAGATGTCTTTCAGACTGGGCAACAAACTTGAGACAACATTTTTTTATATCATTTGTCGGTTTCTTTTGTTTTGTTGTCATGCCACTTTCTTCTTGGTTGTGGGAGATGATCAGTCAGTAGCGCACTCATCTGCCAATTGCTGGGTCCTGGATTCAATTCCCATTCTGGCTGGGTCAGCTGAATATGTCCAAATCCAAGTGCATAAACAGGGGATGTGAAGCCTTAATCATCAATCGTCCATGATATTTCTCATGTAACTCTGAAAAGAGAAATTGTAAAGTATTTATCCATATTTTACACTACTAAAATGATCTATAAATTGATTTGCACATTAAATTTTTGTTTTCTCGTCAACCGACTTGAAAAAGGCCTGCTTTAAACTTTGATAGAATGCATAGGCCTACTAATTAAGCAATAAATTCTGGAATAACCAGTCAAACAGGACAATAGATAAATGTGTGGAGTCAAGGAACTAAAAAAATTAACAATTCCTTTCTTCGCTCGATGTTTCGTATAGAATAGGAATCAACTGATGAAGTTTATCCTGTAAAAAAATTCATAGTTCTACATTGAAATAAACTCCATATAAAAAACTTTCGAAACACCCCTCGTCAATGCAGGTTTTTCCTAATTTATATATAAGCAAACTTAATTTAAAACCAAATTTTCAATTACTCATTCAAGAAAACAAGAATCTGCTGATTCAAAAGCCTGGGTTGAACAATCTTTGCACATTGTCATTGTCAGTAAGATTTTAAAATTGGCAAGTGTTTATTGCAGAGTGATTTGCTGCTCCTACCCAATTCACAACCAAAACACTGTTTGCTAATGCAAAATCTATCAATGTGTGCATTGCACAAGTTCAGGTTTGACTTGCGCTTAATTTGTAGTGGCAGTCTTTTGGAATTTGCTATGTAAATGAGCACAAGCACTGACAACCACCGTGCAAAAGAGTCACCAAAGGCAGAGTGGACTTGAAACTAAATCTTTTTGTTAAAGTGAGGGAATTTTTTATTTTCTTATTGATTCGTAGCATTAATATTGAATGACCAAGTAAATATTTATAATTTTAGGTTGTCAGTGTCACTGTAAGTTATTAAGTCACAAAAGAAGAGACTACTCAAAATTAAATATCAAGTTCAGAACTTCAGATAATTAAGAACAGAAAGTTTTTTTAACACAAAATCCAATGCCTATGAAAAGTTATGTAATTTATGTCAATATACGAGTGGCATTGCTAAACAGAGAGCTTGTGGAGTATGTGGTAGCTATTTTAGCACCATCTTGACTTCAGTGGTGGCCATCTTGGCAGCCATCTTGAATTTTTTATGATCAATACATTTAAAATACACCCCTACAACAAATTTCGTGTTTGTTATTAATACATAAGTCGTGACCTGCAGCAAAATTGAATGCGAGAAATAAAATTAATCTACTATAAATTCATGGACCGCTTCATCTTAAACAGCCGAAGTATGGGTTGCCCATCCACAAAAACTTGCATGCAACCTTTTCTCACCCACAAGAATGACATAGGCTGGGTTTTATATTAAAAATCAATATTTAATATTTTTCCCCTCTCCCACCCCCATTTCACTGGTACTACGCTAGTATACCAAATAAGTTGACAACCAAGTCATGCCAATAGACCAAATATGAGAATTCCAGATTTATCACCTGGTTGGCTGTGAATATCACTGTTTACAGTCAAAATATCAGGGCCTATGATATTGTAAAAAATACCACCCTTCAAGGGCGATATTTTTAAACAATGGTTATGACATCACCAGCATTTCAGCTGCCTGATGATGTCACAAACCAAACAAGGGCTGGAATAATGGGATTGTGACGTCATGTCCATTGTTGCTCCATGGTGACGCCACATTTTTGTAATGGCAGAAAATAGTTCCTCTTTATAACTGCAAATTTGAGGTAAAACCAGGTGATAAAAACAAAACAACCACGCGTCAGGGCACTTCGTACAATATCACTCGCTGTTGTGTGAATTAATATCACTCTCGCCCTGCGGGCTCGAGTGATATTAATTCACACAACAGCTCGTGATATTGTTACTCAGTGACCCTGACTTAGGTTGTTTTGTTATAATACCTCCTTTTCAATATTGAGCACATAGGTGTACCAGAGGTGATCTTTTTTTGGGGGGGGGGCATCATTGCCTCAATGGGGCTTTCTTCAGAATTTTTTAAAATCTTTACCCGAATTCAATGTCAATTCAAAAGGTTACCAGATTTTTAGGGCAGCAGCTGCCCCCTTGTCCCCTGGTTTTTACGCCTATGGTTGTGCGAATGAGAAACATTAATGTCGGTCATCAGCAGACTCAGCACATCAAGCTTTCAACAATAAATTTAATTTTTGAATGAAACTTGTTGCTGTATTATATTTTCCAGCTTTTGTCATATTACAAAATAATATAGGCACAGAGTGTCATGGTCCGTTTTACTTTCTTTCTTTTTTTTCATTTTGTCCCAAGACTACCAACATTGGGCAGCACAACTTACCCCAGTATAGTCTCCCCATTGTTGATTGGTGACTTGTAAATCATTCATATAATTTTCAAGCTTCATTTTAAGCACATGTACCAACAAATTTGCACTTGCATGGTCCCACAAATCGGCATTAACCTAAAATATATATATCTACCTCTAAAATGAAGAAAATACATCTCACCTTTCTCTGTCCTCAGCTGTTCAGATTGGCAAATACAAATAACTCCTCTTCAAAACTGACTGTATGATCTTCTTTTTGTTTCTATTCAGTGGTGTGATTGAAAACTACGACACACATTATGAAATTCTGCCAAACAACACCTTAGTAACAATGCATGAGAATTCCAAACATGTCTGTCCATATTCTGGAAAAAGTCAGTACTTTTACAGATTAACTGTGTAATGAAGTTGATTACAGATATGTTCAGTTGGCATTGTGCCAACAGAGAAGAGTCTGTAAGCATTACTGGAGTTGCAGGAGTCAAACAGGTTTTTCTGTAGCTTTACAGAATTTTCTGTACCTCTACGCAAAATTTTTAACAGTGTACATCAGAATCTCTTGGTCAACCCACTTTATAATATGTCAATATTTGTCGTTCACTGTAATTGAAAGCGACATAAGACGAAACTTTTATCTCTAAGTTTCTTCTGCAAAATCTATCTATATTTCTTCTTCTTCCTTTTTACAGTATACCATATTTGAAGTAGGAAATTGATTGGGAGCAGAGAAAGCTTCCATTTATAAGTGAGGCTTGTATCACTTACTAATGACTTGAGTGTTCAGTTACTCATGAGTAGGAAGCTTGAAAAAATCAGACGCTGTTCTCAACTACCATCCAGAATGGAATGGAGATGTGGTGTTTGAAGAAGTTATTAGTCATTGTGAGGAGGGAGTGTGAAGTGAGGTTATATTTCTGTCAAAATTGCTCAGAATAATTATCTCAAACTTGTGTCAACATAGCTCAATAACATAGCTCAACACAGCTTAATAATATGGCTTGTAAAACGAGTGTTCTGCACTGAAAAAAAAGGTTTGTGTGAAACAGACAAAACGAACGTTAGCTGGTGTCCCTCCAAAATTTTGTGTAAATTCAGACAAAATGTATGTGTATTTTTGACATTTCATTGTCAATCTTAATCATATTTTTGTGTGATTTGATCAATGAAATGTCAAAAATACACATACCTTTTGTCTGAATTTACACAAAATTTTGGACGGACACCAGCTAACGTTCGTTTTGTCTGTTTCACACAAACCTTTTTTTCAGTGTGTCAATTAAGAAGTCTATCGTGGTCGTATTTTGCCAGAGACTAAACTGCCACTAAATAAATGTTGGATGTGACAATTTCAACTTGAAACAACTTTTGCAAAAGAGTTTTGAAGATGGGAAATTATTTGCATGGTATTTTTTCATAATAGTCTGAATCTGGAATAGCTGCATTACTCCCACAGCCAATAAACCAACACCAATTTGTTTACACATCTAGTAAAGCGCTATAACAACAAGAAATTGTCTGCTGAAGGTTTTATACTAACCTCATAAACATGAAAAAGTTTTCATGTACCATACCAGAAAACCTGCATATTTTCACTAAATTCTCTGGATACATCCAATCCATTTGTCGGCTGCTTTGAAATTTTGAGGAAGTATGACAGACTTATCCCCGTTCATACGACTGCTGACAGGTCACGTAGAAATGGACCTTGGTTATTGACAAGAGCGCCAATGATCGATAGATAGATATGGTAAGTGCAGCCCTCCGAGCCCAGTTCTCGTTGCTTACGAGGGTTGTCTGATGAGACGGGAGAGAGAAAGCGGGAATCCTCAACATGTTACACATTTACCCCATGTTAGGGATCTTTTACTTGCCAAGCACAGACAATAATACAAGGGGCCGCCAATGTTACGTCTAATTCGAATGACATGCAGCTGCGATTAAGCACATGAAGGTCCACTGAAAATTTCTAGTTCCCCACCTGGCGTTTGAACCCATGCAGGTTGAGTCCAGTCTGTGTAATATTCGATATTGCCCTACAGTATCAAATTGATAGAAAGAAGGTTACACAATGTCATGTTACGTGGACATCACAGCCATGAGTTCATCAGTGCCCTAGCTTCAGTAGCTTGTGGAGAAGCAGCCTGATGGAATGATGAGCTGTGATGAAAATCAGATGAACTGGGTGGTGATCACAGGTGACCTGCCATCAGAGGTCAAGGTCACTTACTGAGCTTATCCAGTCCTTGTATATCGATCGATCTAATAGACAATCTCTATTGTGGGTTGGGGTATCAATTGTAAGACTGGGCGGGAACATATAATTACAATGCTGATTGCTTCTCGGTGTGGTGACTGTTGTCATCTGGGTAGGGCATTCAATGATTGTTAGTGTTAAAGTAATGTCTGCATGTATGGGGATGGGGGGTGCTGCAAGGGTCTGCTATGAAACTAGGAGTGCAATGGCATTGAAGGATTCCATATTTACAAAAATAATATTATGGTACAGAAAGAAATAGCAAATATATTACTGAACGTAATAAGGCTTCCTTAATCAACAATTCAACATGTCTTATTCAAAAGGGGTCACCTACCTTAAAGCAACTTTACGATTATCATACAGTGGTAACTGTGTTGTAAGACCCCCTGTTGTAAGACCGACTTGCCTTATGTGACCGCCTTCCTCCCACACTAAATAGTATTTTTAGTGCATTTTGCACCCGAGGAGAGACCGCACCCCCCCCCCACAAGAGACCACTTCATGGCTGCAGAGGGGGCGGTCTTATAATGCAGGGACCACTGTACATGTATCTTTACTAAAATGATTTTAACAGAAATAAAATTATCTGAATCAGATGATGCCAAACAGGTTAGAAAAAAGATACCCTGAACAGAGGGATATATATAATTGCTGTACATAATATCCCGAAATAGAAAAACTTGTCAAACTTAGCATTGAGACAAAAAGTGGTGTATATTTAGTTGATTTAGTTGCAGTAACATAAAAACGGTCCCAAGATAAAACGACTAAAGCTAGAAAGATAAGAGGATACCGAAGAGGCATTTTTGGTCGTTAAGGAGCGTTAGCGTTTGACCCAATAGTTCGTCATGTTTATCACAGGTCCTTGCGAGCCGCCCCTTTACTTAAGCGAGCCGCGTTCTTTGCTTTGTGATCTGTCCGTTTGTGATTATCCGACACGGAGCTGGGTGGATATGTTTTCGCTGCTGGGTAATCTTTACTTGGCATGCAATCTAGTCGCTTGTAGCCAGAAATTCTTGCAAAGCTCCTTTCTCTCTGCGACTCTTTTTAGCCTCTTTTTAGCTCTTTTCCCATTGATTTGACATAATCACCTCCTGGGCTCTTCTGTTTCCCCGGCCATATTCAGTATACTTGCCACTGCCCAGGTCTCTTGGGACAGCTCCTTGGCCAGCTGGGATGGTCATTGGTCAACTGATATTCGCAGAAATGCAATCGTAAGAGCTTGTATAAGGAAAAGGGGAAGGACCGCGAGCTTCCTTTATCTGCTTTTGTACATATACTAGTATTTTAGTTATCCAACTTTGTCGTACTGCTACATCTGTTACTCTCTAGCTCATATTTCATTGAGATGGATGGATGATTGGAGCTTTACATCCTGTATTTTTGCACTTGGTAGGGTAATTAGGACAGGAGGAGGACACGACAATGAGATGAAGGATGATTGAAACAGCCGTCCAACATAGGCCCAGGTCACCCGGCAAGAGCTGGATTCAAACCCTGGACCCAGCGATTGGCAGCCCAGCACACTACCAATAGACCAGCCCTCCCCCTATTTCATTGAGATGTCACAAAAATACAAACATGAGAAGCCGTATAATGAAAGACAGGCTGTGGCATTCAGCTGCTGGTTATCATTTGCCAACTGCTGTACAGTCATTTCTAAAAGAGCAATTTTGACAGACGAAATACCTTGGCTCAAAAAAGTCAAAACTGAATGACATATAGTAAGAAATTCGTGCAATGTTCATTTCCCTCTTTTCTCTCCAAGACTCTTTGATTTGACATAATAAAATTCAATCACCTCCAGGGCTCTTCTGTTTTCCCGGCCATATTCAGTATACTCACCACTGCCCTGGTCTCTTGGGACAGTGCATTGGACAGCTCATTGGACTGCGAGACGCAGGGGAGGATGTTCATTGGCCAACTGATATTCGCAGAAATGCAATCGTAAGAGCTTGAATAAGGAAAGGGGGAAGTGTTCCTTCATCTGGTTTTGCTCATACCAGAAATATTCTACATAAAAAATATACTGGCGTTTTACGGTTTAGTTACAATATGTATCTAACTTTGTATATTTGATGTTTCAATTATCACTCTTTTTTGTGCCACTGAATGCTTTCTCACGTTTTATCAAGAACTTATTTTCAACGTCAGTAATAATCATTTACATTTTTCAGTGTCAGTAATGATTGAGCTAGTGGCCTGTTTCAAGCTGGTCCTTGAGCCCTTCAATTTGTAAACAAAGGGATAAGAGATAATTAAAACCGCAACTTTTTTTAGTAAATTTGGTCTTCATGCGACATTTTCATTATATAAATCATGATATTTCCGTGACACTTCTGGTGTTAGTGGTGATCTCGCCCTTATACACAATAAAAGTTTCACAACTTAAAATCAACAATTCCCTTTTTTTCACACAATTTCCAAAATTTCCGATTCAATTTTTTTTTAATGATGGCTCTTTTTTGACCGAGAATTCTAATATGACCCTTTAACACCTAATGTGCTGTTCATAATGTTGAAATGACCTAAGTACTGTTTGTATAGGCCTATTTTAGATTTTTCCCCAGTATCATCTAATGTGGAAAATTATGGGAATGCAAATATTCCACTCTGAGGGCACAAACCAAATTCCACATCAATGATATCATAGGAAGTAGAATAAATTCACAAATTCAATTTATCCTATGACAGTGAGTTGGCAAATTTCTTGCAACTAAACAGGTACTACTATTGATAGAGGTTTTGTATGGGGCAAAGGGACCCATTTGAAGGTAGCACATTTTAAATTGCAGCTAAAGGCCCATGCTGAGAAGATTGTGAGGGTCTACTGGTCCATTTCTTATGGCCATGCAGAGACAGGGTATGGGCAGAGGGCAGGGCCTTATGATATACTGCACTCTAAAAAATGCCAGGACAAAATTGGTTTTTTAGATTCAAAATGTTTTTTTGAAAAACCTAATTTCAATGCAAAAAACCAAAATGGATTTTTTTAAAAATCCATTTTGGTTTTGCATTGAAATTTGGTTTTTCAAAAAAACATTTTGAATCTAAAAAACCAATTTTGTCTGAAATTTTTTAGAGTGTGCCTTAGCACATCTATTATGGGGAACTTGGGTGAATACTTTTAATCGACAAAAACTATTTAGTCCTCCATTATACAAAGAGTATATTTGGCCTATGACCTTTTGGACACTATACAGCTTTAACTGTCTGTCCTAACTTCAAGTTGTCCCCAATCTCTGGTTGTGTCCCGGACTTTTGAGCAGGGCGTAGATTTTTCAATTTTGTAGGGAGGGATGACTCCAGCGGACGTTAGCAGCACAACAGGCCGAAGGTCACACGAAAAGGGTTTGCGGGCTGCTAAATGACCAAGAGCCAATGGATTTTACTTTATTCGAAGTGAATTCTGAGCAACCTCGAGCTTTTTCTTATTTAATAAAGCATCCTGACCTATTGGTCACATAATAGCAATGATGCTTTTGAGTCGGAGTTGGGAGTCAGAGTCATAGAGTAAGAAGTTTTTTGGTGGCGTCGGAGCCCAAGTTAGACTTGCAGGTGTAGTCAGAATCAAAAATGAAACTGACCAGTGACTACCGACCCCAGGCAGTAAAATGAACTACCTTTTCATCATAGATAATAGTTATTAGATACCCAACAAAAATTCTTTTTCACCAATATAGTAGACGAGTCTAATACAAGACTGTACTGTGACACCTACACCATGAGCAGTGGAATTTGAAAACGTTGACACGTTTGAAAATAAAAATTGACTTTACCTGACTGCAGACAAAGAAATATACTTCATCAACACAGGTTTTACAGAAGTCAGGTGACCATGCATAAGCATAACAAAACTCAACCATTTCCTTTCACTTCAGTCCTAAACCAAACTCAAGTCATTCAAATAATATAGCTGACATAAATTGTAGGTGCAAACCAAATGCAAATATTTGAAGTATATTCTCAAATTATTCTGTGGTTTAGCAAAACCACAAACATGCTATACATGCACATCAAAAATGTGTGTCACTGAAAATCAGGTGCCAGTTCAGGGTATCAAAACACTGAATGATTGATTTATTTGTTGGTTGGTTGATTGATTGGTTGGTAGATTTTTAGTTGATTTGTTGGTTGATTGATTGATTGGCTGGTTGATTTGTTGGTTGGTTGATCATTTTTGATTTGTTGGTTGAGTGATTGGTTGATTGATTTGTTGAGTGGTTGACTTGTTGATTGATTGATTGATTGATTGATTGATTGATTGATTGATTGATTGATTGATTAATTGATTGGCTGGTTGATTTGTTGGTTGGTTGATCATTTTTGATTTGTTGGTTGAGTGATTGGTTGTTTGATTTGTTGGTTGATTGATTGGTTGATTTGTTGGTTGTTTGATTGATTTGTTGGTTGGTTGGTTGATTTATTGATTGGTTGTTGATTCATTGGTTGATTGAATGGTTTGTTGATTAGTTTTTTTTTTATTAGTTGATTGGTCGTTGGCTGACTTCAGAGTTCAGACTCAGGACTGCTAGCAGTATTTATGTGGCAAAAAAGAAAATTAAATCTACAATAATCAATACTTGAATAGGAACCCCCTGATATAGCCTTACCCTATTAATATTAGTTTCTAACAAAGATGTAATACACTCATTCATATAAACTTACCTTTTAAAAAGTTGCAATTTTCAAGACACACTTTTTTGTGCGACTGCTTTGTCTTACAAATCCGGAAACTTAAGAGTCTAATCAAATCGCTGTCTGAGCCTTAAGTGTTTCAATTAACTGTAACAACCAAACAATTACTTCTGAAAGGTAAACAATCAGGTGGCGAACTTGCAAAGGTGAATGAACTTTAATAAAGAAAATTCAAGTCAAATGAATTTTAAAATATACAGAGTAACTATAGGCCTGGCCTACCTTATCTAAAATAATTCCAAAAACAATAGCATTTATCTAGGCCTAAATAGTGAGGCAATATCAATCAATCAATCAATCAATCAATCAATCAATCAATCAATCAGTCTATCTATCTATCTATCTATCTATTTATCTATCTATCTATCTATCTATCTATCTATATATCTATCTATCTATCTGTCAACCTACCCCTCTGTCTGTCCATCTTTCTTTCTTTCTATCTAAAACTGCCCTGAAACCTCTTTTTTGTATTCTTTCTTTCCTTCATTCTTTCTTTCTCTCTGTGACTCTGTCTCAACCAGAACTTTACAAACCAGGTAGGAAACATGCTAAAGTATTTCAGTGAATTATAACACGAGATTTCAATTCTTGACAAAACAAGTTCACGCTGGTGCACCGTATCAAATTTCGGAATTGTAGAAAATGTCAAATAAAAATTATCTCAAATATCGCGGGATCTCTTAAAATACCGTTTATCGCGAGATTTCGAGATAGTGGGGCACAAATGAGATTTACTGATAAAAAATAATAGAAAAGAAAGGTATCTATCAAACTACTAGCAAAAAAATGTCAAAAAATATAATCAGCTGATGACTTGATAATAGACATAGTGCTTTTCTAACTTGACAAGACAAGGTAACCTCCCTAAAATACCCCCCTGGTATAAAATTCACCCCATATATTGCTGAGTAATTTGCACCTTGCCAACAAGATAGCTGTACAGGAAAAAAAGTCAAAAAGAAAACAGAGGTTACCAGCTAAACAAACAAACAGAGGCGAAATGAAAACATGTTCACTCTTGCCTCAATTAACAGCACAATACAGGGATATTTTTAGACCAAACAAGCCACCTTCTAGAGCATTTTTTTTTTGCATGGGCTATCCAATCTGGTGTGTGTGGAACATTTTCAGCTGATTTTGACATTTTTAGAAAGATTGACAATTGAAGCATAGAAATACCTGTGATTGTCTTAATAGACTATCATTTTCAAAATTGTCACCATTTTGTCTTTTTTTAGTTCAGGGAGCTAGCTGTAAGGCAGGGACGGACGCAGGGGGGGGGGGATGGGGGGATGCATCCCCCCCCCCACCAGACCAAAATTTATCTATTTTTACATGTTAATTTTATCCGCGCGCAGTCGCATTATGTCGCGAAATATGCATTCCGCGACACGATAGCCCGATAGACCCCCCCACCGGAATTTTCTGGATCCTCCCCTGCTGTAAGGACTAACATCTCCTTGGTTAGTTGGTCGGTCAGTCTTATGTCTAGTTTTCTCCCTGTTTATCTATCTTTCCAGCATTCTATCTTCCCATCCAGCCGACTATCTATCCGCCACCCATGCTATCTATCCTAACTACAATTTTACCTTACATAGCAAAATAAATGTACACTTACATTCATCTAACAACAATAAATAAGTTCAACAATTCACAGACCGACTAGTTAACTTATAAAATACAGATGTGTAGTCGTGTTCAAGATATGCCAACAATGATACTAGGTACTACTGTAGGATACCATGTTCTCAACAGAAATATGGTTTTTATTTGCATTGACAGATACAGTACACATTTCCCACATTTAATTCATCAAAATGATTTCGTATTCCACGGAAACATGGATTCCAGATGCCTTACATTTGGTTAGAGTCAAGTCAAAAGAAGATATAGGCCTATTTCATAAACCATACAACATTTATCATGGCACATTTTGTGTGCAAATAGCCAAATACATTGTGCCATAGACTGTACAAAGTGAAAATACAGCATGGATTAAAATTAGCAAAGCTTAAAAATACTTTGAAGGCCATACCCAAAGAAGAGGTCATGACCAAATAATTATCTGTTTTAGTTGTAATTGTTCGTGAAAGTATTTTCATATCCATGCAGAAGCATTTTTACCAAGACTCAAGTGACGTTATTCTTCTGAAAAAAACTTGTTACAGTAAAGAGGGAGGACATCTTTAAGACAATACATATCGCTAGCAAGATATGGCCCCCCTAAAAAACTAAAATAAGTATGTCATCATCTCAATGCTAACCAAATAATTTTTGTGGGTAACGAAATACATTTTCATAGATTACGGATTAGTTATCACAGTGAAACACTTTGATATAGAATTTAAGTGGATTGTGGCACTGTGAAAATGGCACTTCGTGACTCATGATAGCCAATGGAGTGTCATCTTCTCTACTTTCAACATGGGAAACATAGAGGCTGTTTGATTAATCATGATCAAGAGAAAGCCATTTGACTTCTCATAATGGATTTTAGAGTGAAAATCAGATGCATAATCCTTTCGTTTGGCTGTCACCAACAAGTGGGATAAGTCTCCTTCAATCAAATTAACATTGAAAGTATTGGGTTTGATCATGACAAATCATCAGCATGATGACACGAAGTGCCATTTTCACAGTGCCACAGTCCACTCAAATTCTATATCAAAGTGTTTCACTGTAACCAAGGGTGGGTTGCCATGGAACCAAATTAACAACAACAAAAACACCCAGCACCTATAATATAACTACAATTCCCCACCTTATGTCTACAAGTGCCACTCATCATAGTTGTCCATGTTCTGGGCTGTTTTTGCTCTGACTGAATTATCTCAAAATTCCCTGCACAAAATGCTGATGGGAGGTGATGGCAAAGAGATAGAACAGCTGAGTTTTGCCCCCATGTCTGCGAGTGTCTACACACTGTTGGGATGTGTTGTAATTGTGTAAAATCGTGTTGAAGGATATCAAAATAATTACCTCTTGAAAAGTATTAATGTACAGATGCAGTGCAAAACAAGAACAAACACTCAGAGAGTGCATACGTAGGTCTGCCAGTCTGTGCAGCGCGATGGAGGTTTGTGTAAATTTATTAAATCACCAAACACAACATGTAGAAGTTACGGAGATCTGTCATAATTGAAAGGAGCTTTAAGTGTGTCACAAGAAAGCATACTGCAAAGAAACAGATCCAAACAGTGCATAGTTTTAACATGATTTGATGCACAGAGTCACACACAGGATAATCTGGTTCACCACCATAGGCCTGCTCAGCCCTGCTAGCAGACCTAATAATTATCAAGTAGCTTAATGTATGCATCATATTAAAAAGCATACAGCACAGCAACATTTTGAAGATCCTAAGTACAAGTGGGGAAAGTTAGCTCAGTGGCGATCTGCATGGGAGGACAATTGCCGGGCGCCGGGTTCGATTACCGCTCTAGCAGGGTCACCTGGTCTGATGTTGGACAGCAGTTTCAATCAACCTTTGCCTCATTACAAGCCTAATAAGTACATAAATACAGGGTGTAATACCCCAGTCCTCCATCCATATAAGGTTACTTTCTATCAGAGCTTGGATCTCATATGAACCAAATGACTACTGTACAACAATATTTAACTCTTTCAATAGGTACTACCACAAAGCAAGAAATCAAGAAGACACTTCTACATTTACAGCAAACCCTTTACAGTTCCACATTACATTCACAGAGCTGTAAATAAGTCAGGGGTGAGGAGTAGTCTTCAAGTGGTAAGCAAGTGACTGGAAGGCTAACACACTTTTGCCTAAGTGATGCTTTCATCAGGGCCATCTCATAGTGATGCACAACCACAGCTTAGAACTGCTTTGGTACTGGGAATTAAGATGGGTTGCAATAGTGTGTATGTTGTGGCAGTGGTATTATTGCCATTGCATGGATTAATTATTGCAATGGATTTGTAGAGAAAAGTATAATGTAGAATTCTATCAACAGATTTTACAATATAATTTAATCCTCGTCTGATTTCAACCACGGAACAGCTGGGTGACAGAGTGGTTGAAAGTCTTTGCCTGCTGTGGTTCGAACCCCGAGTGGAGAAACCAATTTTCAGTGGACCTTCATGAGCAAAATCCAAGTTGGACATCATTTGGATGAGACGTTAAGTTGGTGGCTCCTTGTATCAGTGTCTGTGCTGGGCAAGTAAAAGATCCCTCACATGTAGCAAATGTGTAACATGTTGGGGACTCCCACTCTCCCTTCCATCTCACTAATGAATCATAGTGAGTACGAAGAACTGGGCTTAGAGGGCTGCAATTACCATATCTATGTACAGTTTATGTATATCTATATAGTATATATTATGGTTGATAGGATAACCTTTTTGGCGCTGCCAAACGAGGAGGCGGCCGAATCTAGACTCGGTGTCTGTCACAGCCGAATAACAAAACAGTCTCAGAGGGCAAGGATCGCTGTGTCCGAATACCGATTCCAGGTTCGGTGGATCCCTTCTAGGCTACACTGCCGCTACAGAAGCAATAATTACCTAAAAGTAGATAGTTACAACTCTAGGAAGCTATAAACCATGCTCAAACTATACTTCTGCTGCTGGGTGGATCCTTCTTTCGGACTCCAGCAATTTGCAGACAATGTACATGCAAATTCATGTACGTTCTAAAATTTCTCAATTGTGATTAAAAAAAATAGTAAACCTTTTTAATTGCTTTCTTGTATAAAATTACGTGGGGTATTATAGGTTTTTACTTGGAAGTGTTATAATGACATAGCATGTTAGCAACTACAAAGTCAGAAAATGTGACAAGCATTTTCTTGCATAGTTGTATAGCTCCATGCTTGTATAGTCTTGTATAGTAGGTGCTATCTGACTTTAGTTATAAGACTGAACAATGGATTAGGCTGACAGGGGGTGTTGCCTTTTACCCCCACTGCCATGTGTTGTGTCAGGGGTACATTGTTCAACCCCCATGGCATGGTTTCTTTTGAAACTTCACTGCTGATCGCTGATAGTCAGCTTATCTCAAAACTGTCACACATCAAATTGGCAGTGCTCTAACTTTCTGGCCACCACAGAGAGAGAGCTCTTCTCTGCAGAATGTTGGCTTGGCTGAGGACATTGCTCAATGCTCTAACGGTAGGACATACAGTTTCCGTTCAAAAGACAATGCCTCAGTCGCATTGTTTTTGTTACGAAAGTAGTTTTATTACTGAGTTTCGACATAAAATATTGCCAAACTCTGAACAACAGAAAAGATCGCCATCATTTTGACTTCCGGTCTTGTCGAAGAATAATTTTGCGAGCAGAAACACGGGTGTCCTTAACAGGATATTCTGCAAAGTTATCCCGAATTAGCCCACCAATGGTGCGTATCGTGTATCGATGCACTGTACCGAAGATACGTAATTACGTATCATACTGAATCTTTCTGATGGTACGGAGGCCCAAGTGGTGGAACTATGCATTCATATAAAGCACTACTTTCTGAACACTTCTAGTTCACCATGTTTTGTACTTACACATAACTGGCTCAATCGTAAGTCAGTCATATGAGGTTGACAGCCTGGAATAACATAACACATATGGAGGTAAGCCATTATACAAGCATAACTCAGGTACAATGCAAATTGGTAGAAGTGCACACAATTCCAAAAACATGCTTTACTCAACTGTATAATGCTTCTGTATAATAGCAGGCCCTGTATTGTTGGACCTGTTGGACCAAAGAACTGGCATAATACCTTTTGCAAATATTCCACATTGGCTTTTCACTGACTTTTGGGCTCTTTTTGGTGTATGTTTACCAAACCTATCAGCTTCCATTATATATACAGGGTGGTCAAAAAAAAACTTTACACTTATGAATCATTTTTTGGATGACGCTCATTGTAACAAATGCTTATTTTTCAATGCAAAAACAACTCATATATCAAAGAATAACTCTTCTAGAGAGAATTTATTCACTCGGAGGTCCTTTTGGGCTGATGACTTTTCTGTAGTGGGCCTAAATGATGCAGAAGTGTCAAAAATGTAACTTTGTGTCCATTTTTCCCATACAATTGTAATGGATGCCTTTATTGGGCAACTAAGGTCTGTGGTGTCTTGCAGGGATCTGCCTCTAAGTTTGCCCATCCAGAATAATCACATTGATTGAGATCTTGTGATAACAGGGGCCATATTGTCGCGCTGAGAAACTTGACAGAGCGAACCCTGATCCAGTTCTGGGCTTTGCAAGGGAATGTGGCTGATGCCCCGTCTTGTTTGAAAATCAAATTATCTGTGGCACTGTATGTCTTATCTATCCAGGGCTTTAGATGCTCTTTCAAGATGTTAATATGTACTTTTCATGTGATTTCAACACCCTGATCATCCACCTTCAGACGGCTTTGTTTTAAAATCTTATAATGGCCATAGTGAAGTCTGAACTTGCTCTAGCACCTTCTGGTTTGTGCTGAATTGTGCCTCTGTCTTCTCAATTTCATTTTATGTTGTATTTATTTTGTCCTGTGAAGCTCAGTAGCTTCTAAAATGCTAATGGGCCATGAACAACCCAGAGTAGTAAAAACGCAGGAGCACTCCCGGCTTCTATTTTGTCTGCTATCAAAAAAGTAATGAACCGTTTTGATTATTAACAAATTTTCCAAAGATCTAACATACTTGGCTTGTATAAACAATAAGTACCCAGGGGTCCCAGGCACTGACTCAATCATGGCAGCCTGGAAAATGAAATATCAACTGTAAAGTTTTTTTTTGACCACCCTGTATAGGGATATTTATACACTGTGTAGGCCTAAGTGGGGTAATAGAAAACTGCTGCACAGTTGTTAGTGGCTGTTCTGTTAATTAACCAAAATGATAGCAAATGCCCTCACAAACTGTTCAGTGTACAGTATAGATATAATAGTCACAAATTCGAAAATGTCTTTGCAAGCATGCATGAATTAAAATCTCAAGAAGTTCTGATCAGCTGGACACTACTCCATAACAAGTTCAATATGCAAATTGCTCTTGATAGCTGGTTGGCAGAGTGGTTAAGATTCCAGCCTGCTCCGCTGAAGGTTTTATCCTGCTTGGGTTCGAACTGCATGTGGGAAACCGTACATTTTCAGTGGACCTTCATGAGCAAAATATCCCAGCTGGATGTCGTTCAGACGAGCATTAAATTGGAAGCACTTGGTATCAGTGTCTCTGCTGGGCAAGTAAAATATCCCTCATATGGGGTAAATGTGTAACATGTTGAGGACTTCCGCTCTATCTTCCATCTCATCAATCAACCCCCAAAACTGGGCTCAGAGGGCTGCACTTACCATATCTAGCTATCTATATCTATCGGGGCAATAACGAAATAAAACAAAAATGTAGTACTTTATCACAATATTGACGAGATACACTACTACACAGTACATGAGCAAACTCAGCTAAGCAAAAAAATTGTGAATAGTTATTCCATTATATTTTCACTTGAATGAGTTTTCTTCTATCAGTATGATGCCAAGTTAATCATGCAAAAGACAAACTTTGGCACAGGATGAGATGATCATACAATATACAAACTCCACCTATAATACAACAACAATTTTGGCAGGATATGGTTAGGCGTAATCAAACAGCACTTTAGTTTCTCCCTTGCCAGGTAACTCATTAAAATGACACTGTGTGAAAGTGCCTCTTTGTACATGGACTTTTTCAAAGTATTTTTATCATCATATCTATTTATTTTTTTGCCCTAACTTTTTCCATTTGGCTTATCTGCTGTCATGCTGTACTCCTGCCTTTCCCTTTCTTATAGCCATTTCTTTTTGTGAATTTTACTATCTGTTTTTTCCCAATTTCCTCTTAGCCAACTGTCACTGAACACGAGAATTTCCAGAAAATAGCAAAGATCAAACAAAATGCAATGCTCTCTTTACCCAAAACACGATTTTTCCCAACTAATTGTTTTGTTGCTTTTTTTTCTAAATCTAAATCTCCTCTGCACTCTCTCATTTAGTGCTGCAGAAGTCATGGGGAACAATGATGTAAAGTTAACTGCGTAAATTATATATATCTACATAGACAGATTTATAGCTGCCTGTAAGTAAGTGAAATGGGTGATGATTTGCCATAGGGTCAATGTTAAACACTCTCAACCAAACTGCCTGTGGAAGCATGAATTCTCATCGAATGAAATTAACAGGTATTGGGTAATAAAGGATAATGTTTGAGGAATGTGCGATGGCTGGAGATTTTCTTTTTCTGCACTAAGAGTTACATATGGGTCAAAGTCTTTGATAAGTAAGTGAAACACAAGGCCACTGCAATTTAAATGAGGAGGGTGGTTCACTTACTTATCAAAGGTTTTGGCCCATAATTATGTAACTGTTTGTAGAGCAAAGAAAATTGGAAGCCAATTCTATCTCACATGCCTCAAAGTATATTGTCCTTTATGATCCCATAACATTATGTTTTCTTCTCATCTAATGAGTATCCTTGCTTCCACAAGCAGTTTGGTTGAGCATGTTCGGCACTGACCCAATGGTGAAACATCACCTGTTTCACTTACTTACTGGTGGCAGTGTGGCACTGTATTATAATGTCTCATCGAGAACACAGAACTCGGCCTAGAAGGAGCAATTACAAAATCTCTCAATTGATATATCAATCTACCTATTCATCGATCTTTCAAGATTTCTTTACTACAGACCTATCTATCTATCTATCTATCTATCTATCTATCTATCTATCTATCTATCTATATATCTATCTATCTATCTATCTATCTATCTATCTAGTTAGTTGTCAGTTGTACCAGTTCAATGAGGCAGAATGGCAGACCACCTTTAGTAGTAAATCTATCTATCTATCTATCTATCTATCTATCTATCTATCTATCTATCTATCTATCTATCTATCTATCTATCTTTAATCCCACTGTCAGTTGTGCAAGTCCTAGGAGGCAGGACAGCAGACTACCTTTTGTAGTAAATCTTGCCACCAGTTACCTGGCCATACAAGAGCGCAGGTGTGAAGCCACTGATGTCCCAGGTGAACATGCTCTTTCGGCCAAGATCAAAGCTAGGTGTCAGAGTTGGTCACCTGCCCAGATGACTTAGGGCAGATGACTTAGGGCAGGGACTTAGGACGCCTCAGAGGCCCTCAGTCATATGCTGATTAATTGCCAGGGCAAAAGCCATTTTCTGGCTCTTAGCTGTATTGAGAACTCGAGGATTGTTGACTGTTGAGGGAGAATTGCTTAACCTTTGTGTATGAGAGATCAACAGGGCCAATTGGCCCCATGGGTGGTAAAATATACTTGGATAGAATACATGTGCAGAGCTGCCAGAAAGTAAGTGAAACAGGGATGGTTTGCCATTGGGTCAATGCTAAACATCCTCAATTAAACTGCTTGTGGAAGTATTGTTCTAATCTCAGCTGGGGATGCTTAGCATTGACCCAATGGTGAATGTCACCCATTTCACTTACTTTTGAAGAGCTCTGTATACTAATAAATCATTTACAGCACTCCCGGTGCATGAGACAATCGAAATCGTGGTTTTGAACCAACCAAACAGAAAGTTCCATGGGGTTTTTTTTTTTGCAAGTTACTGATGTCACTAAAATTACTGTCCTAATTTGCTAAGCTCTGAATGGAACACCTTTCACTGTAAGGCTGAAATTCTAAATATGGAAACCATTACAATTTTTTTTTCTTCTTCAGAAAATATCTAGAAAATATGAAACATATTTCATTTTTACCACACATAGACAAGTGCTGCTATTGTACAATCGCCTTTTTACTTTGGAAATAATAAAAGTATATTTACGAGGTGCCTATAATTAATTCTTTTACATATAATACAAAGCTCCTCCTCTATAAAATATGCTGTGGCACCTTTTTAATGCACAATGGGTTGGCTGGCAAATTATATATTAGAGGAAAAGGTTAGGATTTTCTTTGAACTATCACTGGCCTCCTGGGAAATTCAATTGAGCTTCAAAAATGAGATCTTATCAAATGTTTTAAGTCATAACAATAAACCATATAAAGAAATATTTTAGCCTTCAATAATAATTCAAAAATTCTTCCCCAAATAGCTTTAAAGCCGTCCCTTACAGAGTACTATAATTAAAACAGAAGGCAAAGTTCAGGAAAATGTTAGGAAAGGTCTTTTATAGTAAGTTATGTCAAGTAAAGGTCAGGAACTCTTCATTGTTATTCTATATTACAGCGAAACACTTTGATATAGAATTAAAGTGGACTTTGGCACTGTGAAAATGGCACTTCATGTGTCACCATGCTGATGATTTGTCATGATCAAACCCAATACTTTCAATGTAAATTTGATTGAAGGAGACTTATCCCACTTGTTGGTGACAGCCAAACGAAAGGATTATGCATCTGATTTTCACTCTAAAATGTGTTATGAGAAGTCAAATGGCTTACTCTTGATCATAACTAATCAAACAGCCTCGATGTTTCCCATGTTGAAAGTAGAGAAGATGACATTTTCATCAGCTATCATGAGTCACGAAGTGCCATTTTCACAGTGCCACAGTCCACTTTAATTCTATATCAAAGTGTTTCGCTGTAAGGAACATAAATGCCTTCATTTAAAAAGAAATATCTGAAATATAGTAGAGGCCTGGACATCTGAGGCCGAGACCGAGGCACGAACGTCTGAGACCGAGACCAGGACCGATGCCATCAAAATGTGGGCTCGAGGCTAGCCACAAAGAAGAGGCAAGGCCTGAACTCATGACCTCGAACACTGAACAGTACCTCAGTAAAAGTAGATGTAATTATATAAAAGAATAAAGTTTCTTGATCAGAAATTCTTCTTGACAATACTTCCCATATTTGGTTGTCTTATAATCATATACTCTGCATGGTAAGGAGAAGAATGGACCTTCATTCATACACTCTTAACACAAAAGGTTCTTGATGGTATATGGGTCAAAATTTGGTAAGTCTGAAATTCTTGTCTCCGGTGTTTAACAATAATTCATGATGACAGAAAGGCACATGCAGGACCTCTTGATGTCTTTTGTCATAGACAAGGATATTAGCAAAACTTCTGACACAAAAAATATGAGGAAGGTTATTTTTATCCCATCCAAAAATAGCATTGAAGCGGCCAACCCCCCTGAAAATGGCCTGTCTCAACCAACATTTTCTTTGAAAGATTGCATCAAAAAAAATTGTACAGGATCCTGATTCAATTAAACTCTTCCATATATGGAGACTTGACTATCACTCTTCTAAAATATAGTTTCAAATTTCTGAAATAATATCCTGTATAAGAGCAGGAGGTTGTTGTGTCCATGTCTCCAATATTGCGTCATTAGCATCACACCAGTTTGGTTTCTTAATAAAAATGAAAGGGACGCACATTTTGTGAGAAAACCTTGTGTCTAACGTTGTCTGAGAACCCAAGAAAATAACTGCGCTATCTGTAGCTCTGTATCATTTATATAAACCAAAATATTTGAGTATTTCTGTTGATATGTCGGTTGTCCTATCTTAATTTGTCATTAGCAAACGCCTTGCTGCTCTATTTTGACTGCATATTTCTGGACCAGAATCAATACGAACATGCTTCTGGTGTTCATAAGATCATTTCATGCACAAATTGCCAGATTGCCAGTTTTGCACTGGTCCCTACAAAGATTTTTATCTTAATTATCATTAGCATCACGCTGTCATTAGCATCACAACAAAAAATGGCTTCTTTCCTTTACCTCACTCAAATTCAGTTGCAGGTGACAGGAGTTGAAATTGTGTTCAATATATATTATCAATTAATGTTTTAACAAATTATTACACCGAATTTTTGCATTTTCATTGCATCTGACATGCCTAGTATGAATTCGACAGTTCTCTGAGATGACTAATCAAATATGGGGTGTCAGTGAGATTTTACCATTGTCTAGCACCTGAAATATGGTTCATTGGTCACTGGACGGGTAGTGGAGATCATCTTTGTTATTCAGAATCCAAACTATTGGTGAAAAGAGTAATTTTGTTTCTGTTTGTAAATTTCTAGTTCAAGAAAATCTTCTATCTTAATAAGTATTGGTCATAGAGACCTGAAATATAGCTAAATGTTTACAAAATAGCCACTTCCCCATACGTTGGTAATACATTCTTCAGCTCTAAGTGGTGCGGATTTCAAGTTATAGGCATGATGCTAATGACACATATATTCGAAATTTAATTGACCAAAATGCATTATCTCAAAAATAATTGGTGCTAGAGACCTGGAACTTGGCCTAAAATGTGCAAGCTACCATCCTAATCATTGGTAATAGATTATCTAACCCTAAGTGGTCAGGATTTTTCAGTTATAAGTGTGATTTTAATGACAGTCAAAAAACATCACAGCTGTAAATATCACCTCATTACAGATCAGCAGAGCATTTGGGACCCTTGGACATGACAGTGCAGTGATAGCTGATTGTTTGACCTACCCAATGCCAACTTAAAACGGCATTTCTGGACTTAAAAAAATTTAAAAATTTTTTCAGCTGAAATTTCAAGGTTTTCAAATTTTGACCCATATACATATAAAGAATCCATAGCCGAAAAAAGGTTCTACATTTTTTCAAAGGTTCAACTGAATTGAAAAGGTTTAATACTTAGTGCGAAGGCCCTATGATAGGACCCCATGCTCCCAACTTGAGAGAAAGGAGTTCCACTGTGGGAGTTCAGTGCAGCTGGATTATGTAAATGTTGTTTTTGTTTGCTGATGTAACCTTTTAAAGTTGAATAATGAACCTTTTAGGGTTCCTTGTGTATACCAGCTTATAGAACCCTTAAAGGTACTATATAAAAACCTTTTTGTTAAGAGTGTATTATCAAAATAACATTATATACTAGGCCTATATATAAAGTTTAAAACTGCAAAATCTCCAAAAAATAAGATTTCATAAATAGCATTTTCTACTCAACTGCAATTAAAACCAGAATGGCTCAACTAATTGTGCCTTAAAGTTGAGTAAGTGCTTTGCAGACCTTCAAAGCATTGTATAGCTTGTACAATTACTTTCTTGCTGGGTCATGTCAAGTGAGCTTGGGCCTGTACACTGTCAGAATAATGAATGGTTGGGTAACAATAAACATGACTGCCTAACTGCTTTCCTGTCTTTAAACAGCCTCTGACCATTATTGTGGAATATATATGGCCACCTTTCATACCTTTATACACTTGGAATGGTCTGTAACCAACTGGAAACTGGAAAACTTGGAAACAAGCAGTAACCTGAAACAGTTTGGTTTGGTTGGTTGATGAGTAGAATGTAGAATGTAGATACATTTTCCCTTTGTTATGCAAACCTCTGAAGGAAGACCAGCTTGGATATACCACCGCCTTCTTTCTGTACTCATTCTCTGCCATGACGTTAAGGAATTTTTTTTTTTAACGCGCCCTTGTTGAGAGACCACACTCCCAATGAAAGTCTGCTTGGCAAATACAGAAGGGCCGATCTTTACAAAGCATTGCCCAGTGTATAGACAGACAGAAAGATCAGAACAAGAATCCGCGGATTCAAAACCGACCTAGCGCAATGAAATTGAAGGTGCCATTGCTTAAACCACTGAGCAACTGATATTGGAAGATAGGAGAAATAGTTGATTGGAAGATGCTAGACTATTAGTATTGAAGCAATGCAGTTTGAACAGATTTCTAAAAAAAAGGAAAGACGGCTGTCAAAATGGCCGCCATCTTTGATTTCTCAACACGTTACTCATCCATACCCACAGGCCAATACCTGTACCGAATTTCATAACTGTAAGTGAAATATTAAGGTCACAATGGTCAGTTCAAGAATGAAGAAAGATGGCTGCCACAAAGTGGCTGCCATCTTGGATTTCTCAACATGTTCCCGTCTGATACCCACAGTAGGGTGTTTCAGCTGCCCCCAATATTTTCTGATCCTGCTTGACCTTGGTCTGGTATTGCAGTTTATATAGTAAAAGTCACATGTACAATTTTGGCCTATTCTATAAATACTTACCTTTACCAGAATTCACTTGAAGCTTATAATATAATTCCCCATTGGCGAACTTGCAAATCCTGAAGATATTGCAAAAATCAATGAAGGAATAGATATTTTTTCCTCAATCCATAGTTTCTGAGTAAGTTTTGGGAGGGCAATTCAAATCTGGAATCAGCTATTTTGTAGCAGGTCTCCCTAATGAGCTAGGAAGTGTTGAATTACCTGTACCAAATTTCATAACTCTTAAGTGAAATATTGAGGTCACAATGGCCAGTTCAAGAAATGAAGAAAGATGGCTGCCAAAATGGCGGCCATCTTCTCAACATGTCCCTGATCCATACCCACAGGCCCATACCTGTAACAAATTTTATAACTCTAAGCGAAATATTGAGGTCACTATGAGCAGTTCAATAAATGAAAAAAGATAGCTGCCAACATGGCCACCACAAAATGGCAGCCATCTTGGATTTCTCGACATGTTCCCAATCCATACTGGGAGTCCCATACCTGTACCAAATTTCATAACTGTAGGTGAGATATTAAGGTCACAATGGGCAGTTCAAGAACGAAGAAAGATGGCTGCCAAAATGGCCACCACCAATGGCAGCCATCTTGGATTTCTCGACATGTTCCCAATCCATACCCAGAGTACTATACCTGTACCAAATTTCATAACTGTAGGTGAAATATTATTGTCACAATGGCCAGTTCAAGAATGAAGAAGGATGGCTGCCAAAATGGCCACCACAAAATGGCCGCCATCTTGGATTTCTCGACATGTTCCCAATCCATACCAAGAGTACTATACCTGTACCAAATTTCATAACTGTAGATGAAATATAAAGGTCACAATGGGCAGTTCAAGAATGAAGAAAGATTGCTGCAAAAATGGCCGCTGCAAAAATGGCCGCCACAAAATGGCAACCATCTCGGATTTCTTGACATGTTCCCAATCCATGCCAAGAGTACCATACCTGTACCAAATTTCATAACTGTAAGTGAAATATTATAGTCACAATGGGCAGTTCAAGAATGAAGAAAGATGGCTGCCAAAATGGCCACCACAAAATGGCCGCCATCTTGGATTTCTCGACATGTTCCCAATCCATACCCAGAGTGCCATACTTGTGCCAAATTTCATAACGATAAGTGAAATATTATGGTCACAATGGGCAGTTCAAGAATGAAGAAAGATGGCTTCAAAAATGGCCACCACAAAATGGCCGCCATCTTGGATTTATGGACATGTTCCCAATCCATACCCAGAGTCCCATACTTGTACCAAATTTTATAACTGTAAGTGAAATATTATGGTCACAATGGGCAGTTCAAGAATGAAGAAAGATGGCTGCCAAAATGGCCACCACAAAATGGCCGCCATCTTGGATTTATCGACATGTTCCCAATCCATACCCAGAGTACCATACCTGTACCAAATTTCATAACTGTAAGTGAAATATTAAGGTCACAATGGGCAGTTCAAGAATGAAGAATGATGGCTGCCAAAATGGCCACCACAAAATGGCCGCCATCTTGGATTTCTCAACATGTTCCCAATCCATACCCAGAGTCCCATACCTGTACCAAATTTTATAACTATAAGTGAAAATTAAAGTCACAATGGGCAGTTCAAGAATGAAGAAAGATGGCTGCCAAAATGGCCGCCACAAAACGGCAGCCATCTTGGGTTTCTCGACATGTTCCCAATCCATACCCAGAGTCCCATACCTGTATCAAATTTCATAACTGTAAGTGAAATATTAGGGTCACAATGGGCAGTTCAAGAATGAAGAAAGATGGCTGCCAAAATGGCCACCACAAAATGGCCGCCATCTTGGATTTCTCGACATGTTCCCAATCCATACCCAGAGGCCCATACCTGTACCAAATTTTATAACTATAAGTGAAAATTAAAGCCACAATGGGCAGTTCAAGAATGAAGAAAGATGGCTGCCAAAATGGCCGCCACAAAACGGCAACCATCTCGGATTTCTTGACATGTTCCCAATCCATGCCAAGAGTACCATACCTGTACCAAATTTCATAACTGTAAGTGAAATATTATAGTCACAATGGGCAGTTCAAGAATGAAGAAAGATGGCTGCCAAAATGGCCACCACAAAATGTCCGCCATCTTGGATTTCTCGACATGTTCCCAATCCATACCCAGAGTGCCATACTTGTGCCAAATTTCATAAAGATAAGTGAAATATTATGGTCACAATGGGCAGTTCAAGAATGAAGAAAGATGGCTTCAAAAATGGCCACCACAAAATGGCCGCCATCTTGGATTTATCGACATGTTCCCAATCCATACCCAGAGTCCCATACTTGTACCAAATTTTATAACTGTAAGTGAAATATTATGGTCACAATGGGCAGTTCAAGAATGAAGAAAGATGGCTGCCAAAATGGCCGCCACAAAATGGCCGCCATCTTGGATTTATCGACATGTTCCCAATCCATACCCAGAGTACCATACCTGTACCAAATTTCATAACTGTAAGTGAAATATTAAGGTCACAATGGGCAGTTCAAGAATGAAGAAAGATGGCTGCCAAAATGGCCACCACAAAATGGCCGCCATCTTGGATTTCTCAACATGTTCCCAATCCATACCCAGAGTCCCATACCTGTACCAAATTTTATAACTATAAGTGAAAATTAAAGTCACAATGGGCAGTTCAAGAATGAAGAAAGATGGCTGCCAAAATGGCCGCCACAAAACGGCAGCCATCTTGGGTTTCTCGACATGTTCCCAATCCATACCCAGAGTCCCATACCTGTATCAAATTTCATAACTGTAAGTGAAATATTAGGGTCACAATGGGCAGTTCAAGAATGAAGAAAGATGGCTGCCAAAATGGCCACCACAAAATGGCCGCCATCTTGGATTTCTCGACATGTTCCCAATCCATACCCAGAGGCCCATACCTGTACCAAATTTTATAACTATAAGTGAAAATTAAAGCCACAATGGGCAGTTCAAGAATGAAGAAAGATGGCTGCCAAAATGGCCGCCACAAAACGGCAGCCATCTTGGGTTTCTCGACATGTTCCCAATCCATACCCAGAGTCCCATACCCTGTATCAAATTTCATAACTGTAAGTGAAATATTAAGGCCACAATGGGGAAAAACCATGGTTTACATCTGGTTTGTGGTTACTGGTTTGTGGTTACTGTTTATGGTTTCACCTGATCCATTTACAGCTCCTGTATTAACCGGCCTCCGCTGTTAGGCCGGTTAAGAATAGACATTATTCACATCAAACACATGGATATGTTGGAGAGATACAATGCATATACCGGATTTATCAGGACAGAAAGATAATAGGATAAACATTGCTTGTGTGAAGAAGTTTAAACTGTCAATACCAATGATAAATTTAGCCTAAGCATCAAGTGATTAGTTGATCAATCAAAAAGGTGTTTGAACGATTGATTGAAGTCATCTAATGCTGTATGGTATAAAAAATAAGTTTTCTAAGGAATCTGCCATACTACATATATGTCGAAAATGCTCAATTCTCAACCAGTAGTTTTCTAAGACCTCAACATATCTGTAAGCAAAGTTTCTTCTTAACAATTGTTGGCCATGCAGTTTATGGGCAAAGGCACGAAGGCAATTAGAGACAGGCCATATGCTAAGCATGGAAACGTGAGATATTTTGAAATGTCCAATTTTAAGACTTCTGGTGACAAAATTTTAGGAAAATGCACAAAATACAAATAAGAAACACAAATATAGAGAAACATACTTGAATTCAATGTTAGATTAAACAGACACACAATAAAACATGTAAGTTCAACTATATTTCATATTGGCCCAATTTACCTACAGAATATAAAATATGTGTATGTTTTTGGTTTGTCTTTTTTACACTCAGCAGAATCTGAAGGCATTGTCCATGTACATAATGGCATGTGGAACTCAAAACTTTTTGAATGGTGTGTGTTCATTTCTTTGGCGATCTCCTCAAACGCAAGATTGGTCAAGAGTTATTTTGTAATGTCGATTTTTTTTTTACAACCACTGGATCTGAGGGCAACAGACTTAAAAGAGAGACCCTTGGCACCTCTGAATGAACAGAGCATGTGCCAGACTCCCAGTCTTCTCATCTCATCATCCTACCGTAGTCACCAAAAATGAAATAGCAGCTGCGTCAACAACGAAGTAGGAAGAGTTGCCTGGCTGATCCAAATATACACTCTTAACAAAAAGGTTTTTTATGGAACCTTTAAGAGTTCTATAAGCTGGTGTAGATAAGGATCCCTAAAAGGTTCATTATTAAACTTTTAAAAAGGGTCCAACAGCAAACAAAAGCAACACTTCGATAATCCGGCTGCACTGAACTCCTACAATGGAAACCATTTCTCTCAAGTTGGGAGCATACGGTCCTGTCATGGTCCTATCATGGGGCCTTCCCACTAGTATTGAACCTCAACCTTTTCAATTGAGTTGAACCCTTAAAAAGTGTAGAACTTTTTTTCGGATGTTGGTTCTTGATACCATCAAGAACCTTTTGCGATAAGAGTGTAGTTGCTTTACAATATGTATATGTAACGGAGTGTAGAATACAGCTCCAAAACAACATACACTCCTCCTTGCAAATTTATAAAATATGTATCACATAAAAACAAAAGATGTTCATCTAAAGCAATACATGCTTCAATAAATCCCCCATGTCAGCCATTTCTATGATATAAAAACTTGTACCATCCTCAAAATGGAACTAAATGAACTCATACAACAAGATTCACAACAAGGAACTGAAGGCAGGCTACCAGGAAGCAAAGGATTATTCTAGGGCTTGTTTGCAGCAACATTTTGTACCATAGACAATTGATGAATAAAGTTTTACGTCAAATATTTATTAATAACTCGGCTTGCCCAATTAAGATGAGAAGAGTAACTTGGTACCAGGCATTTTTTTGTCTATGGCAGATAGTAAATTTGATCGTAATTCAGATTGAGCGAATCCGTTCTCTACGCAATTTTTTTTCATCATATGGTTCAACCAAAATACCAATGTAGTACACAAACAGCCTTTGGGTCTCAGCACAAAATACATTAATCTCAGACCAGGCAATTTGTTCAGGAAGCAACCAACCTCACCGGCTCACAGAGCACAGCCAACAACTTAAAACCCAGAGAGGGATGCCCAGACAAATTGTACTAATGAGAACTTGGTTTCCTTGTTAATGGGCGTAATCCGGGAGCTTAAAGTCTTGAGCCTCGATCTCACTTCAGCCTCACTTTGGTTTAGATCAGGCATCTGTCTTGATGTTTATGTACTGATATTTTAGCTTGTTTTCTTCTTTACCAGTGTTTGAGCTGTATTCTGTATCCGTTTGTGCTACTAGACAGACACATTCATAGACATATAGATAGACAGTTAGATAGATAGAAATATGAACAAAGTTATCTAAGGGTCACAAAATGTAAACACGATGTTGGATGTTGCTAATTGGTGGAGGGCCTGTCTGCTGGTCACATGGAAATATATATACAATAGAAATTATGTTGCCACAACGCAAACACGATATTGAGGTTTTTTCACAACATTGTTAATCGTTGCCACAACATCACATGATAATGTCATATCTTTGATGTTGCTTCACAGCATTGTGACAATGTCATTTCTACCAAAAAATTCTTCTTAATTTTCAAAAACATTGCGACGTAGCAACAATGTAGGTGTGTCTATTGGAAGGAGACTTGGTGTTTTTTTGGCATTCGCGGGCTCACTTCATGGCATCTTTTCTTCAAAACGTTACTTCACACCTCAGTTTCTGTGGCAAACCTTTTCAATTCAGAAGTCCAAAGGGGCCTGATACCCAACGAGCTCCTTAAACCCCCATCTAGATCTGCCACTGAAATGACTGAATATCAAGTCTGTATATAGATTCCACATCATGGTTTGATGACAATGACATATTACAAACTTCATATACAATAACACAGTATTAGATTACAATGAGCTCAGCACTGTCATAAGTTCACTCATAACCTGTCAGGGGGTATTATGATCTTGTGGGGAACCCAGGGTGCTTGACCAAAAACCCTTAACCCTAAACATGACAGGTCGGGGTCAAGGAGAAGGGTAGCACCCTACACACGACAGTGTGTCCTTAAACACAAACAAACCCTTCTAAAATAGCCCCTTTCACTGGTATATATAGCCTATAATAACAAATAAAAGGTAGCTAAGTAATAGCATATATTTTAAATATACTAACCTAGCTGTGTTCATAGTTCCTGATCAACAGCGAAAGTGTTAGAGGGGTACTGGATGAACCAACAACCAAGTTAGATCAATAACTTTATTAAAGTAACTAATTTAATCAACTTTTTTACTCACCATGTCTACTTTTAGTCTTTTACTGGCCGTAAAAGCCTGCGTTTGCCTTGTCAATGAAGAATTTAAGATAAGATGTACATTCGTTTGCAAAATGACTGACTTTTGTCAGCCGTTCTTGGCCTATCTCTCTCAAAGTATATTTTCACTCTCCATCAGACAAAAAAAGTTACTTCTTTCACTGCTTCACATCAACTTTACCAAAGGAGCACACAACGTAAACACGACGTTGCTAATTGGTGGAGGGTCGGTCTGTTGGTCACGTAGATATGTATGGTAGAGATTATGTTGCCACAACGTGAACACAATGTCGGGGTTTTTACAACATTGCCACAATGTCGCAAGCTAATGTCGAACCCTTGACATTGCCTCACAATGTTGTAAAAACGTCGCCACAATAGCGCATGCTAATGTCATATCTTTGATGTTGCTTCACAACGTTGTGACAACAAAATTTCTACCATACAATTCTATCTCATTTGACGAACAGGGTAACGTTGTTGCAATGTTGCCACAACTTAGATGTGCTCGTAGGGTTACATGTAATATTTCATGCTGTACAATGAGGAGTACCAACGAAAAACCAAACTCTCATGGCAAAATTATACTATTGGATTATTTTCGTAATTGTGTTCTGGAGGCAGCGAATGATGGCCTATTTCTTACTTTTACCAAAATACAAAAAATAAGCTTGCATGTCAACGAATGATGTCATGAAAGTATGACACCTATATCAACAGAGTAGGTGATTGAATTTACACATGGGTTAGAATGTTATTGAATTTGCTAAACCAATTTTGGCCCCATGACAATCAGTGGACAATTGCATTTTATTGGGATAATTATTCATAACTCAGTGCTACATTTGCATTTGCATAATGGATTGCTGTTTCAGACTTTCCTTTACATGACACTCGAGACACAGACTAAACTGTTAGATAGCTTTAGTGCCAGTACTGACAAGTGGCTCAACAGAGCCAAAAATATCCATTTTCAGGGTTGGCAAGCCTTGCCAAAAGTTAGATTCAGGCACTTTTCTACATAAACTGCCTCAAACCCTAATTTTTAAATAACCAAATCCCTATTTTGCATGGTGGTGAAGAGATTCATCAAGCATTTTAAAAAAAACATTTTACTGATCCACTAATGCAAGCAGGCTTGATTTTAAAACCTGTAATTCCATACTGAAATTCTTAACATGTTACAAATATCCAACTTTTGACATAGTTTCAAGAATTTCATGAATTATACAAAAAATGTACTCACTACATAGACCAGTGTTCAGGATGACCAAAAACAACTTTTGTTGAAAGTTGAAAAACTACTTACCTGAAATAAAAGAAAAATACATTAAGTACATCATTCAATATTCATAAATGATTAGGCCTGCACATAATATGATGCATACAAACTGACATATATTCAGCCCCAATAAAGATAACCAATATTGCAGTTACAAACTTCAAAGATTCCAAACAGATACTATGCATCAATTCCCCCTAGTATATAGGCCTAGGGGGAATTGATGCACCTTGATGCATTTCTTACAGCAAGGGTTTCCCACAACAGAAGTCACAAGCGTTGACTCAGAGGTAGCACCATGCACTGTAAAATTTGAAAATTTTAGTCAGCTTAAATGGTTGAGAGAGATGGTTGCACAGCTCCTTTGAGCTATCATAGCTTGTTGTTTTAAGTCATGACAACGGACAGATTATCATAACTTAAAACAACAAGCTATGTCAGCTCAAAGGAGTTGTGCAACCATCTCACTCAACCATTTCAGCTGACTAAAATTTCAAATTTTATAGTGTGACTGAGTGACTATACCATGTTTTCACAATTCAGGCATTTGGACTTCACTGAAAGCATGGCGTCCTTGACAACATCTGAGTCTGTGCATACATGAGTCTTGCACTAATTGGTGCATTTTTTTTTAACATATATCATGAAATATGCATTGCAAATGTTACAACTACAACCTTAACAACAAATTTCCAAAATAATTACAAGCTGAAAGCCAGTGTCGGTGAACAGAAATTTGTATGCAGAAGTAAAGGTATAGCTCCCAAACATAAGGGAATTTTACATCATAGATTTCTCATGCAGTGCCCCATCAAATTATAACCATCTTGTCAACAGGTGGGGCACAACATCATATCAATAATTCACCCCTTTCTCAAGAGGTCATAGGTCACGATCCAGTTTCACCCTACTTGCTCCTAATAATCCGAATGGGCATCACCCCTTGGCAGCAACACATTATGAGAAAGCTTTGGGGAAGACAGAAGCTATGATCTTGCAATTGACCTAGTCAGGGTATGGGTGTGACTGAAATACTGTCATACAGAAATGCTGAGGAGAGAAGGTGTCCAGAAGTATCTGCATCATATAATACAATAGGCCTACTTATGTAGTGTTTATTGTAGACTAGTCAGTAGTCTATCTGAAGAAATTTATGTTTCGATTATTATACAGTCCGGAATGGATTTATCGTTCTATCTACCTAACTATCCTATATATTTATCTACTGTTTCAGTGTTATGCAAATCCCTCGTTAAAATGTGTCAAGAAATCACCTATCTTTTTAATGTTTGACCACTTTCGATTTTTTTAAAAGTCAGTTTTTAGCACTTTGCGTCGAAGGCCAGACTGCAACCCCATGAGAGTCTGCTTCTAAACCAATTGTCGAAGAAAATCGGTTATTTAACACGCAGGGATCATGGTATCCCTCCATCTATCTATCTATCTTTCTATCTTTCCATGACTCTCATCATTCACTTGCCATAATATTAACTCTCTCATCTTTATATTTATAACAATCTACCTATTTATATATGTCTCTATATCTCTATCTCTGCCTGTCTATGCCCGCTTGTCTGTCTGCAAGCCACATTACCAACAATAAACACCATTTTCGAACTGCAGCAATTTGGGAGGCACTTATTAGCCCAAGCAGTGTTGTGGAAAGCTCTAAATTAGCAGTAGCATAATTGACATTGCCTATCACTGCAGTCCACATGTATTGCTTTGATGACAGATCAATCAATCAGATTATCCACCCTTTTCCAATACCCAGAATTGGGCCAGAATACCAATGGAGCAAGCGAACAACTAAACATGCTCATGTCAAGTGTACGAGTAGTTAAGCCGACTGCACTTAGGCTCCGAATTATTCATACGCGCAATGGTTGAGTGCCATGGCCCATTGGATAAGGGACTGGGCAGCGCACTGAGATTTTGAACATGGGAGTCCTGAGTCCAAGCCATGGCACGGGGAACTGAGCAGATCCTCCATAACTCTTTGCTTCACTCCATGCAGGTGTCAATTGGTACCTTGCTACAGGCTGTAGCAATTGTTGAGTGACTAATATTGCAATACTGAATACCAATGGACCAAGTTAATATGACAAATAAATATGCTCAATGACTGTCAAGAGTACAAATAGTTAAAAGCCGACTGCATTTAAGACTCCGTATTACGCACAACATTTGGTTGAGTGCCGTGGTGCAGTAGATAAGGTGCTTGTCCGCTTTCCGAGATGTCGAGCATTCGAGTCACCGTCACTTGGCTATGTTCTGACATTTTGAACGCTCAAGTACTGAATCCTGGCAATGGCGCGGGGGAACAGAGCAGATCCTCGATAAGTCTTTGAATCTCACTCCACCCAGGTGTAAATTGGAATATGGCAATTGATAACAGTGATTGTAGAGTGACTTATCAATTGTCACTGCGATGTTGAAAGTAATCAATGTGTCTGTGTGACTGAATATTCTCCCCGCAAAGTTGAGAAAGGCTGATACTATGCCTTCCGAAGATGTATTCAATTGTCTGTTAAGATAGAAATATTTCTTGCTATGAACTATTTCTAAAATTACCTTATTTTCATTTTCACTCAGCCTTTACACAATACCTAGTAGGCTACCAAAGACTAACAAGTTTCAAGGTCCAAATTAGGACTCGCATCAAAAATAAACTAAAACGGTGAGTATGCAATCACTTTAAAAAAATCTGATAGGATACGGAAAAATCTGGGAAAAAACTGAATGTCGTCAAGTAGAATTAGTAGATAATACCCTTCTATCATTCAATCAGATATATCTACACATGTATATCTACATATCTATGTCAAGTAGAACAGCTGTAGAGCATGTGAGAGCAGGAGTTCCTCACAAGCTCACATGCATGAGGCATATAACACTGCTGGCATGTCAGTGAATGCATGCAGTATCATGTAGACTAATTTACTGGTTGTCCATGCTCTGCCTATCCAATGTGTATGCATGTACATGCTCATAAACATGTGGCCACTTAGCATGCTTGGTGTGCACATTTGCACTGTAAACGCAGATTGAACATGTCAGCCATTTTGTTGTTGGTGAAATCAGGAGACTGTGTTGGCCTAAGCAGATGCATGTTGGGCTATGTGGGACTTTGTTGGTTTTAGCAGCACAGGTGGCTATGTAATGTACAATGTGTGACACTTGGCACTTGGTGGGGTCTACCTGTGTGTCATGAGTTAGAAGTGATTCAACTCAAGGTCACAATCAATGGATAAACAAAGCCTGTACAGTGTGATGCAATGAGTCAATAAGTTCAGGTTAGTGGGTAGATAGAGATTATCTGGTGATATGATGTCCTGCCATTGGGTCAAAGCAAAGCTAAACATCCTCAACTGCATGAACTGCTTGTGGAAGCTGGAATGAAACCATATCGAATAAGGATATTTCGAGATAGCTCAAATGGCTGAAAATTTTTTTGTTTGCTCAACAAACAATTGCATAGAAAATGTAGTTATATATTATATGTGTAATCTTAACATTAAAGTTAGTGAACCCAATTACCCTCCTCCCAATTGAAATAACATCGACCCCGGGTTCCATTTACCTATATATTCTTTGACCCATACCTAACTCTAAGAACAGCAAAGAAAAGTTGCAGTCCTTTAACTCTAAGATGTACCTAAAATATCCTGATTCATGTCATATATAAATATATAATGAATACATTTGAGCTCATCGGATGAGAATCCATGCTCCCACAAGCAGTTTGGCTGAGAATGTTTAGCATTGACCCAAAGGCAAAACATCACCTGTTTCACTTCATTTCTAGCACTGAGCACTGCAAAGAACCAATTTCAAATCAGGAAGTAGACAAGCCAGCAATGTAGCCAAAAGACGATCCTTAGGTGAAACCACCAAACCAACAAAAACCACAAACCACTTGGTGCCAATGACTCATGTAGAGAACGAATTTTTTTAATCTACCTCCTGCAGATGAGATTGCCATCAATTCATGACTAACCCACTTTCCCAAATCCAAGTGTTATGCACTATGCAGTAATATTTGTGCCAGTGTAACTAGATTCTATTATCAAATTGATCATAATATGGAGTATGTTTTTGGAGTCCTATACGACAACCGATTTTGCAAATATAATTCCAACTTTTTATAGCGATAATTGAATCAGACGATTGCATGAACATTTACATCAAAAGTCACACTCGGAATGTTCAAGAGCCATTTTTTCAAAATTTAGCAAGTTACAACCAAATTCGCTATAATACCTTTTTTTAAGGGTACTTTTCTTGTTTACTAATATGAACAGTTCATATTAGCATCATCGAACAGAAATAAATATCGAAAGATCGTGATAGTTCCACCAAAGAATATATATACAACTTGAAGAGAGATCTCTGCAAAACAGAGGAAATGACAGTCACAATCTTCATGGAATCATATACTTTCTTTCATCATGTTGCCAGATCATGTGGATTGGACTACTCCTGTCCTGCATGGTCCAGGACAGTAGGTAATGGTCCTGTCCAAGTCCGACACACCATCTTTGCCCGTATGCTAGAATCACGTAACACGGCATCTCGGACGCCTCTTCAGATATGCACGGCATTGTTTGATTCTGCAATGTCTGACTCTGCTTGTCATGCTCGAGCATGTCTACCAAAACAAAATAGAAAAGGTGTGTGTGGCACATTGTGTCAAATTGAAGCTTGCATTGTCAAAATGGAGAAAAGCCAAAACATGAAAAGCAGAGCTGGATGTCACAGAATCTAACAAAGGCATGCAGATCTGAAGTGGTGCCCAAAATACAATGTGACAAGATTCCAGACAGAGATGACATCTCAAACTTGGACCGTAGTCAGTTACCCTGTGTTCTGGACCTTGCGGTCCCAGACTAGAGTTGATAGTCTTTTTTCCTTGAGCTGGCAACATGATGAAAGAAAGACAAAGTATTTGTTTCCGAGGATTGTGACTGTCTTTACTAAGTATTCCAATAACCACGACGATGATTTTTTCCATGCATTTCTGTTCAGTGATGCCAATATTTTTCCTCTTGATATTTGAAAATAACAATTTTGAGTATCCTTCGCAATATTGAAATTAGGACCATAAACTTAGTATGTATCTATAAAATAAGATATAGCAACAAATTGTCTTATATTGGCAGTGAGAACTAATAAACAAATATATGCTAAAATAAAACTGCCATAAATACCTCAAGTTTAAAAGCAAAACTTCGTCTGAAGTTAGTAGTTGAACAGAACCTCTTCAAATTTACAAGAAAAAATACAAAAGATTTGAATTTTATTGAAGAGATAATGTAAGGTAGAACAATTTACTTCAATATGAGGTAAATGTACAGGAATTTACATGACAAAAACTTGTGTTTTATATTCTGGAAGGAACAAATTTAAGCCTACAGGAAACTAAGAGTTATACGACCATCACCGGGAGAATATATTACGGGAGTATCTATTCAATGAAATTGGAAAGGTGTAAATTTGGCCGCATTTTGGGCTTCCAATTGCTGGGTCCAAGATTTGATTCCTGCTATGTCCGGGTTACTTGGACTTCTGTTTGATAGCAGTTTCATCCTTTGCCTTGTCACTGTATCCTCCTCTTGTCATAATCAGCCAATCGAGTGCATAATTATGGGACATTATGCCCCAATAATCCATTAGCCAAATTAAAACACCCTATTATTTAGTTTGACTCATAGGCTACTTTTCAAAAAAAAAGTTTTAGAAAATTCCAACTAAAATATCGATCTCACTTCATATTTACTATGCATTCGCATAGTCTTCAGCTAAATGACTCTGTAGATAGGTATTGCTGATGAAATCTGCGTTTATGAACATTTATACTCATGCTTGGCATTCTCAAAAAATTGAACAATTTGCACACATATGCTACATATACTTTTCCATATATTCAGGTAGTCTTATATCCCACCCCAACATGTATTAATTGTGAATACAGAATCCAGACCACCCTGTACTAAGACCATAACCAGTGCCACCCAGGTGGTCAGACAGCCACAACTATGCTCATCCCACAGAATATATACCCCAGGCAGTAATTGCAAAATCCTCTTTTTACATTAAAGAGATAAATTAAAGTGATTAAAAAATAAAAGGAAGTGATTATATTTAAGTGAATATACGTGACTTAACCAAACTACAGTGATTAATGGAGACACTTGGGATGATAGTAATTAAATTTCGCAAAAACTAGTTGCATATATAATAACGTAGAGTAACTACTGAAATTACAAATACTTAACCTCGACTTAAAAAAGCGATGTTTATTTTCTGTCGATAGTATATAATTACGAGAAGCATGTTAATATTTCACTTGTTGAAAAAAGAAGACATTAAAAAAAGCAATTGTACTGTCATCCTAAGTGGTATATATCCACTTCTAACTTAATTAAATGAAAACAACCTTCAGCATTTTTTCCTGCAAACAGCACAGAATACTATCAGAACCATACTGATAACGATTATCGAGTGGTATCACAGATGAAGCATGTTTGTTTTTTTTGTCCGTAGCGCAATAGACGGTAAAGTTTAAAGTTAGACACAAAGATTCGGCACATTCTTCCACTTTACACATTTTTGCACCTCAGATGGACAAATAAAAATGGTAAGTGTAGTCCTCTGATGAGATGGGAGAGAGAGAGCAGGAGTCCTCAACATGTTACACATTTACCCCATGCGAAAAATCTTACATCACTTGCCCAGCACGTACAGACACTGATGATACTTGTAAGGGACCACCATTGTTACGTCTCCTCTGAACAACATCCAGCTCAGACCAGCTGGGATTTTACTCAAGAAGGGCCACTGAAAATTTGGGCTCTCCAACCAGGTTCGAACCCATGCAGGAAGAGACCTCCATCACAGCAGGCGGGCACCTTAAGGGTATCCTTTAAATTAATTCTGCTGAACTTCACTGGCAACCTGTAATTTTGGTGTCTATATTTTTTATCGGTTTGACCAAACTACTAGTCTACCGGCTTTTTACTTTATTCCTATATTTACAATTCACCCCTAAAATCAGATAAAACCAAGTAATTCCCAGGCTAACTGTATTTTTGCGGACTAATCACAATAAACTAGCCCAGCAAATAGAGACATAAATAAATTTGCAATAAAGCATATATCTCTGACAGACCCTACAATTGCATGGCAGTTAGGTGGCTCCATAAATTCCTGCAGATTTCATCTTAGGTATCATGTTTCGCTTTTCAAATAATTTGTATCTTTATTAAGTAGGTAGAATACTGTAAATCAAACTAAAATTGGCCAAAACTTAAAAAGTGGTTATAACTGGAATTTTTGTGATAAATAGGCCCAGACAGATTTTTTAAAAAAGTATAGAGAGATTGGCAGATAGCCAGATAAATATATAGATAGACAGACAGATAGATATTACTTTTTAGGAGATAGATTGATAGATGTCAATAAGCTTGGTGGAACAGTAGTTACCAGTCTGCCTTGTGAACATGAGGATGCAGATCCAAACCCTGCTCCAGCCATGAGGTTTTCACTAATTGTCACTAAAATTATCGGTATGATTGCCATTGAATATTGTGAGCGTAGGGGAGCAGTTTTATCAGGAATTGGCGATAATTGAAATCATACTATATCATTATTTACTGATTGCAGTAACAGACGGCAGAATTAAACCAGTAATTATATGCGGCTTTGAAAAACGTGTTAGCAAAGGTATTTAAATCCATTCAGTTTTGGTCACAAGATTTGATTAACTGACAAACACACAAAACGGATAAATCATGCCGCCACACAAGCTCTGACAGAGCTAAATAAAGCACAGTCATTATCCAGAGGAAAGTTGGTCGGCTATTTCAACCCAATTAATAGCAGAAATGCCAACTTTCCTCACTAACACAGGTTGCAAATTTGTCAAAGAAACCTGTGTCAGTTGGCAAAGTAGGCATTTCTAAGAATAGCCAGCCAACTTTCCCGCAGATTGCCAACTTTACCTCGTTTTACGGTAATGTATAAATGTACGTGTACATGGATTTATCGTCTTACCTCTGAGTCTGTTCATTGCAATAATTCAATCATATTGAGAAACTATAAAGTAAAAGAAACAGAGGCTGTCAAATCGAACCTGGGTCCCACAGGTTAGTAGCCAAGTAACAACTGAGCCAGGGTCCTGGCCCAAAAAGCTCTTACGACAAACTAGAACCTGTCAGTTACAAAAATGATATAGGCCTACAATTGAAATGGCACAGCAAACCAACAGGTTGAAAACCTAGGGCACCCATCCAGTGGCATAACTGGGGGGTCTCGAGTGAGGGGGGGGCACCTGGGGGGGCACACGATTCTCTGGGGGGGGGGGCACCCACTATGCTAATTGTATATTTTAGCCAGAGTTGGAAAGTTCATATGGGGGGGCACCTGGGGGGGCACAGGTCCAATATGGAGGGCACGTGCCCCCGTGCCCCCCATAGGGACGCCACTGAACCCATCCTCATAGCTTCTTGAAAGTGCCAGTGCAGAGGAGATTGATTCTCAATCGTGGAAAAGACATGAAAAGCCTTTTTTTAAACAAGTGCTTCTCCTCCAGATATAACTGACATTTTCCCTAGTATACATCCTGGTGCTTATTGAATTAAGAATACAAAATATGCCACTTACAGGATATGTGTTAAATTGTTAATAGCCAAAAAAGTTATATTGTACACATAAGTGCACAAACATAAATTCCAAGGTTTATTCATAGTAATTCCATCTTTCTATCTCTTACTATTCATATATTTATCTGTTTGTCTATCTATATCTATCTATATCTATCTATATCTATCTATATCTATCTATATCTATCTATATCTATCTATATCTATCTATATCTATCTATAACCACCTATCCAATTATCCATTGAGATATATATCCAGCTCTTTGTCCAGCTACCTATCTATCTATTTCTCCCTGTCAGATTGATATGGGTTTTTTTTTTTTTGTCATTCACTTTTTATAAATATCAGATCTCGTTGGCATCATTAGCCCAGTGTTATGATATACCCAGCATACGATAACCTTTGGGAAGTTTTTATTGCTATGAAAAACACAACTGGCAGAAAAAAGGAATGTACTGGAGTCAACAATGGCTCTTGTGGTATTAATGTATTGTTCGTATTGTAGGTTATTAGGTAGGAAAAATAAATATGAGAATAACAGTTCCAGTGATTTAGAAAACATAGAAAAATGATAGATAGAAAGATAGATAGATCGATAGATAGATAGATAGATAGATAGATAGATAGATAGATAGATAGATAGATAGACAGATAGATAGATAGGTAGATAGATAGATAGATATAGTGGTAGTATGCCAGTTTGCCAATCACTGGGCCCGGTGTTCCAAACGGTAATTTCAATCATCCTTTGCCTCAATGCCGCGTCCTCCCCCTGTCCGAATTAGCTCAACAAGTGCATAACTATGGGAAGTAAAGCCTCAATCATCCATCCATATCAAAAACCTTATTATCCACTCTAAAACGATTGTCCAGCCTGTTTTCTCTTTATGACAGTCCACAATTCCTGCCAAAGATTATAATATACCAGTACATAACATAGCTGACTTGAAGCAGCTGCGGATCAGAGTACTTTTAGAAGATGCTTGTATTTTGCAGAATGGTATGGAATACAAGGTCATTAACCGGGAATTGTGCGCAGGAAATGAAGAGACCACAGTCTCATGGGAGTCGAGAATTGGTGAGAATTGGTGAGATGTTGTATCTGGCGAGTGATAATGAGAGAAAGAAGAGGCGAGTCTGCCATGTTTGTTGTTTGTTTGGCAGTTGCAGTTCACTTTACATCTGGTATGGACTTTGCAAGCAACGAGAAAGGATTGAGTTGGTTTGAATGAGCTGCGAAGTGCTTGTCTATCTAGTGCTGTCTATCAAATGTTGCAGAAGTCAGTTCAAGTCACTGCTACTCAGGTGTCACTCAAACCAGTTGATAAAATGATCTTTTTAAAACGCATTTATAATAGTCCTGATAGCTCTGCTTACAACTTATGCACAGATTGGACAACTAACTTATGTTGCATTTCTCAAATGTTTGTCTCACCTCTCACCACCTATCACAGTATGGAACCCATGTCATGAATCAGCTAAAGCCACTCAGTGACAGACATTATTTGGTGAACGGTTTTCTGATCAAAATGCTTTTAACACATATCTGGGTGATGCCTAAATTCAGCACGTAAACCCTAATCCATCCCTGTTAGGATTCAGGAACTGAACCCAGGACCCAGCAATAAAACACTAACACCCACTGACTTAGTGCTCTACCCTTGAGCCCTGCTGTCTACAGAGTAAACACTGCACAGGTGAGAGGAGGAGCACCAGACCAGTGCAGTATCAAAGGGGTCCTGCAGGGAGGAGGGGTGCATACCTGGGATGGCAGAATGCAAGCTGGAATGATCATGTCCCTATGATGGCTGGTTGGAGCACTCACTTCCAAAACATGGGGAAGCAGGGGAAAGGCACAGGATAGGGGAGAAGCAGCCAAGTTGATCCACTAGACATTTTGGCACCGTTTCACAATTATATCATGATATCCAATAAGCAATGTCAAGATCAGAGTAATATAAATCTACAACATTTCTGATCGCAGGGAGATTGAATCGACATTCTGCAGATGCAAAACTTTGTAATGCTTTAGATTGCCTTTGTTCTGAAGGGTACAGCAAGTAAATACCCATTCTCTATCTCTTTAACACCATTTAATCAATCAAACAATTATTATATATCTATCTATCCATCTATCTGTTTATAAATCTATCTATCTATAAAGTCTGTCTATCTTTTAATATATCTATCTATACAAAAGTATATCTCTATCTATCTATACATTAGTCCATCTGTGTATCCAGAACTGAAGTTGTCAATTGGGCAAAGTGGTGTCTGACGAGAACTGACTTCAGCAGCATTTGATAAACAAGGACTTCGCAGCTCATTCAAACCTACTCAATCCTATCTGGTTGTTTGCAAAGTCTATCTCAGATGTAAAGTGAACTGCAACTGCCAAACAAACAACAGACATGGCAGACGCGTCTCTTCTTTCTCTCATTATCACTCGCCAGATACAACATCTCACCAATTCTCGCCAATTCTCATCTCCCATGAGACTGTGATCTCTTCATTTCCTGCGCACAATTCCTGGTTAATGACCTGGCTATTCCATACCATTCAGCAAACTTCTACCATCTCGAGTCCTTCAGTGCAGTTTGCAGGCTGGGGGGTACATTGGGTATTGAGAAAGACGGGAATAGCAGGTTGTCGTATAGAGATAACGGGTTGGATAATTGCTTGATCGTACAGTAATAAATCAATGGTTTGATAAAGATAATACATGTATAGGTTGGGTAATAGATAGGATATCCAGACTTTATCCTTCATCATCATAAAGATGATTTCCTCATCAACAAGACAATTGCGCAAAACAATCGTTGGACAGTGGCGAAAACTACAAAGATAATTCGAACTGTAACACATTAATTGTACTAGGATTTGATCTCGATAGTATTGTAAATTGCTATTGTATTGCAACTAATGAAAGTGACCTTTTCATTATTGTTCTAGGATCTCTCTATATAATAATTATAATTGCATCTATTTATCTATCTATCTGGTCATCTATATGTCTATCTGTCAATCTGTCAATCTGTTTATTTATCTAACTATCCATCTATCTATCTATCTATCTATCTAACTATCTATTTATCTATCTATCTATTTTCAAGATCATCGTAGTCCATAGTAAAATCACAAGAAAAAAAACAATATTTTTTTTCCAGAATTTTCAAAATGTCACTCAAAAGATTGGTTTCCAAAGAAAACATGTTCAAGATGATGTGTTGTGAGGACTTATTATTTTGATAGCATCATTTTGGAGTCAATTGTCACATCCCTGCTGTGGGGCATAAATAACATCAAGCATTCTATAAGTGTCAAACATATCAGCTTCTGAAAGTCATCTCAAATATGCACAAAAAAATGGCAGAAAGCTGAGAAAAAAGGTCTATATTTTCTTTGGTAGTCTCTCAATTCAACACTTTCTCAATATATTTATAACATCTAGCTTTTCAAAATAATGTCAGAAATTTGTAGCTCATTGTTAGCATTTCCTATCTAATGAAATGTAAGACTGTGTCAGGCATTTTAAACAACTTTGGCATGGCTGTCAAAATGGATAACTCCGTTGACTTGTTAGCTATGTAATAGGCAGAAAAGTGGCAAAAAATTGTGAAAATGTGTCAGAAAAATTGTAGAAGGCAAGGAATAGGAAAAGACCAAGCATGGGGCTATAATTAGCTGATACCAAACACAGGAAACTGGCTAGAATGTGCAAGCTTATATTTCCTACTTGTATAATGTAATATCCGAGACACCTTAAAAGAAATTTATATTTAACTAGATTTATTGCCATCAAATTTATAATTACTTTTGAAAAGGCTACTATGAAATGAAACTTCAATGTTTTCAGAAATTGCAGATAACCCTTGTATCACTGATACTTTCATTGTCTATGCTGGGTTAGTAGATGATACCATACATTGGGTAAATGGATACTAAATGCATGGTGACATTTGTTGTAGATTTCCTTTATACACGTAGATCTCTTTGAAATATGAAACATTAAACGTTATCAATCGCAAGAACTGGTGTAGAGGCAAGTACTAACTCCTTGCTTACTCTTTTATTCATTTTCTAGGCAAACTTTATCAGTATCAGTTCATTGCCACAATATATTTCCAATCTCTCTCACTTCTTAAAATTCTAAACCCACGTAAGAACTAGTTCCTCTTTTTCCTAATCAATTCCAGACATCTTGGATCTTCTTAATTAAACCCATCCTACAAATCCCAGACATGCTGACATCGCAGTGGTTTTAGTGGTTGGGCTTCTTAATGGGGATACCGGATTCAAAACCTGCACAGATCCTATACAATAAATTCACATGGTTTTCTTTGAGGAGGAAGAGGCTAAGTTATTCTAGGAACATGTAACTTATGATTAAATACTAATACATCATCTAACATTGCTTCCTATTTAATGTCTACCATGAATCACCAAACTACGTAATCTTACATTTTTAACAAGTTTGGAGAAATTGTGAATGTCTCAAAAGTTCATAATAATTACTTCCATAATTTGCCCTTTTTCTTCTCCTAGTTTCTCTAGAATTCCTTCTAAAATTTAAATTGCACCGTTTAAATGTAATCACCATTAGGAGTAGTTTTAACTAGTTAGCTTTTGAAATAACTGCAATTTCCTTGTGCCTCTTGCATAGTTTAAAAGACTTTCAAAAGGCATTTAGACATATTTCATGAGGCATATATTGAGACATATATAGACTTCACATATGTTTCCTTTCTGAAACTATTTGAAGTATATAAGCTTGATGTAAAATAACACTGACAAAAAAAATTGTCATTTTCTTACAAAATAAGTGATCCTCAAATTTTCTAACATTCCTTGGGGCATACAATATTAAGGAGTTATTTATTGTAACCGTTGACACTTCATAAATGCTATTTTATTGATAGCTAAGCACTATCTTACAGCCCATTATCTGACTGTCAAAGCCTTTACAATTCTGGCCTTCTCTGAATAAATAGTCCTTTATGAATGGGACAGTTTAGAGATTCCCATAATTAAATGCCATACTAGAGTAATGGTGGGAAAGTTATTAATGTATGGCTATGGTCCGTATAATAATTCCACTTGAAGGGTCTGAAGACTCTAAATATTCTTGTTTTGACAGGAATACATATATATATGTACATGTATGCACTGTAAAAAGTTTATGGAATACTACAGGATGATATACATTCAATGATGAAGCCAGCTGATAAACCTTGTTATAAAAAGATGAAATTGTCATGTTTCGCACCAATTGGCATCAGTGACTTGACCGATTACCATTTCAGCTGGTAACTTATATTAAAACGGCTAAAAAATACTTTTTCACCTACTCATATCATTATATTCAAAGTGTATATGAGCCAGACTATACACAATTCATTTACATTTACAATGTAAAAACCATTTTCTCCTAATTTATCTATCTATCTATCTATCCATCTATCTGTCTATCTATCTTTCTATCTATCTATCTATCTATCTATCTATCCATCTTCCTATCCATTTACCCAGTATCTATCTATCACACATCGATCGACTGCTCTATCCATACAAAGACAAAATTCTCTCCTCAAACAAAAAATGACAAAACTTCAAATGACTCTTTCCAAATTTCCCCCTTGGCATATCAGGTTGCCTGAAAATTTCCACCAAAAGTTTGCTTTGCCTTAGCTCATCAAACTGAAGCTGTTCCAGTGTTTGGCAATTCTTATATGCATGGATTTTGCACCACATTCTGCAAAATGTTGCAGCTCTGAATAATTCCTGGTCTATAAAGTGGAATATATTCATAACTGTGTATGTAAGTTATTGTTGGATGGTTAGGGCTTTATACATGTCCTGTATTGATGCACTTGGTAGGCTAATTATATGACAGGAGGAGGATACAGCAATGAGGCAAAGGACTAACATCAGTCCAATTTATTGGCATAGAGCGAGAATCAAACCCAGGACCCAGCAATAGGCCCATTCCACTTCGAACTACAATTACTCGTAAGTTTTTCATTCAATTTGGATATGCCCTTGTATCAAGGCAGAACAATAAACACAAAATACCATATTTTACCCTGTTGTTGTATTTAGGGTTCATGCTGTAATATGGGTATTCAAAACAGTGATACATCAAAATTACTCTTAAAAATGGCTGTCAAAATGGTAGTCAAATGGAAGAAGTTACAATGGGGTCAATCTATCTTGTAAAGTTCATGAAAGTTTCTAATTAATAAGACAAAAACAACAAAATCAAAGTCAAAATGTCTTCCAGAAAGCACCAAGAGCCACCAAAAAACAGGAGAAGAATCTTCTCTAACTCTTAACTCATAGAACTCGCATTGAATCACCTTATAGTCACCATTGCTCACCTTAGCCCAGGTGAGGTCAGAGTGAGGTCACCTATAACTCACACACACTCACCTTGCAGACCTCATGGACCTTGTGGGGTGTCCTCAAGAGCTACTTCTAGGGGGGTTTAGCATAACAATGGTGACAATACTGGTCTCAGGTTAGCTTTCAGCACCAAGCCATTTATCAATGACAATGACATTTCACTCTTCACAACTCTTGTCGTTGGCATTGGTACTGCCATTGCCACCACCATTGATGCCGCCATTGACAACATTTTAGACATTGTCGCTTTCTATTTGGCCAATACTATATTGTTGACCTCCCAGAAAACTCCCATTGAACTCCCTCACTGCTTGTATTGTTAGTATATGAAGCACAAAAGTGTTTCTTATACACTAGAAGTCCTTGAATGTGTTGATCAAAAATGGTCAAAAGCAAATATCACTCATCTTTTGACCCCGGATTAACAGGTCAAAAGCAAATATCACTCATCTTTTGACCCCGGATTGACAGGTCAAAAGCAAATATCACTCATCTTTTGACCCCGGATTGACAGGTCAAAAGCAAATATCACTCATCTTTTGACCCCGGATTGACAGGTCAAAAGCAAATATCACTCATCTTTTGACCCCGGATTGACAGGTCAAAAGCAAATATCACTCATCTTTTGACCCCGGATTGACAGGTCAAAAGCAAATATCACTCATCTTTTGACCCCGGATTGACAGGTCAAAAGCAAATATCACTCATCTTTTGACCTCGGATTGACGGGTTAATTCAAAATAGCTGTTAGAAAGTTCATGCATGTGGAAAGGTTGAATTGCATACAAAAATAGAGCATGCATGTAAATTGAATACAATTTTTTTCTAATTCACATTAATAACATTCAATAAGTAATCAGGTGACTAAATTTAGCATGTCACAAAAATAAATTCTCTAAATGCCATAACTTCTCAATTGCAGAGAAAATAACTTCCATGCAATACATTTTAGATATTGTTCTTAACATAGCTTTTACTTAATATCTAGAACAATTGATGCACAATTCTTATATATATTAGCTAAATTTGGCTTAGTATTATGACTAACTTAATAGACTAGCTGTCTAATTGATGAGTACTATATAAGAAATTCAATAATGAATTCAGAATAAACTTGCAATACACAGTAAAAATCATTTTTTTCGTCAGCCCTTCGCACCAACCACAATATCACAAGACGCGCTAAGTCTATAAGTCGAGAAGCAGCGCAATATCGACTCGGGGACAGAGTCTCTGTGCTTTGAATTAAGCCGAAATATCCCGCGAGATTTGCCCACAACAGAATTGAAGATTATCACCCCTTTGAGAAATACTGTCTCACACCGAAAACCTGACTCCCACAGCGACAACACTGCTTTTCATAGCGCATTGATTTCTTGTAAACAGTCGCCGAGGGAGTGCGTATGAATTCCCCAAACAGGAAGTTGGGTCCTACTTCCAGGATATAGTCTGACATACTATTAGATGTTTTGATGAAGTTTGATCGACTTCTTATATGATATATGAAGTAAAGGAAACAGAGATATCAGTCTCTTGTATGGAGTGTATAGGGCGATAAAAATTCTCCAGAAGCCGGGTAACCAAGATTTTTAAGGTTCTAACCCAGAAGTAGGTGGGCCAACTTCTCTGAATGTCCAAAGTTCAATATTTGGTCAAGACAGCAGTAATTATTAAGTTTCAGAAGAAAGACCATGCATGTACAGCTGGTTAAATGTTTTAGCTGAGACCTCATATTGGATCCTTCTGGACCATCAGGAGACATTTACATTTAAATAGACTCTCCGCACTCATATTTTGCATGGTTACATTAAGACAAAGCTTAAGTTGATGTACAATACTATATGAGAAATATATTAATCCGCACTGTATGTGAGAATCGCTCAATTTAAATTTAGCGACATCACAACAGTGGCTTGTCAACCGAAATCTAATCAACAATATTGTTTGAGAAATATATTCACATCATGAAAAAACAGTACTGCACAAATGCGAGAATAGCGCACTAAAAATTGACCGATGTCACGACGGTGGCAGCCATGACAGATACTGTCAGCCAGAATAATGGCGCACAAAAAGTCTTTGAATTCAATTCACAAATACATGCTGGTAGTATGAATCAATCAAATACTGCTTTATGCCAGGCAATTGTTGGGAGACAGCTTTTCCATCATGAGGCCCACCCCATTTCAGCACTTTATATGAACTCACTCCAATGCTAAGTTATGATAATTATAATATAATCAGTGAATAGAAGATTCTAAGGCCATTGAAACTCCTTAAAGAACCAGCAGGACCCCCACAGACCCAGTGAAGATCCCAATAATTAACTCAGAGAATATGAATAACTCCATAACTCTGGCCCAGTTATGCTGTTCAGAAAGCAAAGAGTGTTTACAAAGCATTTATGAGCTTGCATTGAAAGGACTCAACATTTTCGACTTCATTACTGGAGATCTTCAATTTAAGCCATGAATATACTTTGTATATCAGACCAAGTCAAAGGCAGATGTTCAAAGAGACATATTTTGTTAAGTTTTTATTCTTCTGCAGAGTCTTTACTTTGCAATTATTGTGAGGGATGAGTACATATCATTGCTCTTATAATCAAGGAATGGCTACAGTCATACTCTTTAATAAGAGACCCCCCCCCCCCCCACTTCCAAATTGAATTACATTGATCATGATCAGCCTTGTGTTACTTACTTCTCAACAAAGACTTTCAGTCATATGTTACGTGAGCATAGCATAGAAAATTGCCAGCCATATGTGTAAGACATAGCTAAGATATCCACATTTATGATGCAATGTATTTATGTCCCGTTCACCTCAAATATTGTCTGTTTTCATTTCATCGGATGAGAGTCCAAGTTCCCACAAGCAGTATGGTTGGGGTTGTTACGCATTGACCCAATAGCAAAACATCACCCTTTTCACTTACTTACAAGCAGCACCATAGGCCTATGCACTGGAGTTACATGTCTCACAGTATGAATTCGGGGGGCGGGTTGGTCTTGTGGTAACGTGCTAGACTGCCAATCACTGGATCCAGGGTTCAAGTCAAGCTCTTGCCGGGTCACCTGGGCCTATGTTGGACGGCTGTTTCAATCATCCTTCACCTCATTGCCGTCTCCTCCTCCTGCCCTAATTAGCCTACCAAGTGCAAAAATACAGGACGTAAAGCTCCAATCATCCATCCATCGGATAAGATTCCAAGCTCCCACAAGCAGTATGATTGGGTTGTTCAGCATTGGCAAAGTGGGAAACCATCACTCATTTCACTTGCATACTCAACTTCAGTTACAAGCAGCACTGTATCTACAGGAGTTACATGTCTTGCCAAAGTATGAAGTCTTTGATAACATCCAGCCAAGCAGAGATGCACTGCCAAGTGCACAGCTGACACTCTGCTCCTGTATCGACATGAGTGGTCCGGAAATTCCGGACATTGATCCTGCATAGCATGCACCTGGATTCCGATCAAAATAGAGGATCAAAATAGCAGATCAGAGGATCAAAATATAAGATCAAAAGAGCAAGATGGGGCACTGGAATAAGCAAAATCAAAATCAGATGACCACCAGGATCACCAGGTCAAAACAGGAAGTAACATGGCATATGTCAAATGTGAAGATCTGAATGAAAATTTATTTCATTTTATTGGATAGTACCACAACAACAAAAAAAGTCATATACCCACAAGAATAAATTTAATAGCCAGGTTTTTTTTCATTGGTCATAGCAGTATTAGGTGAGGGATGATGGGGCTTTATGTCCTGTATTTATATTGTGACTGGCCCAGACTGTTTAATATGACAGGCAGGGACCAGAGTTTAGGTTCCCTCTTGCTAGAGGAAGAAACATTTGTCTAACATGGAATTGAACCCGAGATCCAGAGGTCAGCAGCCCAACGCGCTAACACTGAGCCGGACCCATGGCCCATTGCAGTAACAGTCATTTTCTCAACATATATACCTACTATATAATACTTTATTCATAAGAAGCTCTTCCCAAAATTCACAAAAGCAATCGCGACTCTCGAGTATGCTAACAAAATATTATTCCCTAACCAACCCAAGCCTCCCCACTCGGAGTCCCTCCGAGGCCCTCGGAGTCTTATTCAAGGGTAATCTGCGACATGAATTATTCAAGGGCTATTCACGGTAAACACCGAGAACCAAGAACAAACAGACAGGAGGTCTTTGACTCAGGGAATTATTAAAACCATCAAACTAGGCTTAGGTAAATGGCCCTTGAAGAAATAATTAAATTCCTCTCATGAAAGCTTTTGTGGATCTGATTCAATCAACGCAAGCAACAAAGTGCTTGGGCACAACAGTTCATTGGGGACAATCATCTCTCCCAATAATTAAGGCATAATCAATCAGCCAATCAATCAAGCAATCAATCGACCAATCAATCAGATGTCCGAGCAAGAGTTGATTTGTTAAAGTTGTTATAAATGAGCTCTCTGAAGAATGGCAGTCAAAGTATATTAATGAAATTGAATTGTGATAGCTTGACATTGAAGAAATGTGTCTATGAATGTCTCTTTATTGCCTATAATGGGTCAGCTGGATTGGCTGAGAACTTAAAAGGTGCCTGTCTGCTCCGCTGAAGGTCTTTGCCTGCATGGCCATGGGTTTTAACCGTGAGTGGCAACCCAAAATTTTCAGTTGACTTTCAAGAGCAAAATCCCAGCTGAATTTTGTTCGGATGAGAAATTAAATTGGCGGCCCCTTGTATCATATATCTGTGTCTGTGCTGGGCAAGTAAAACCCTCACATGAGGTAAATGTGTAACAAACTGTAACATGTTGAGGACTCCCACTCTCTCTTCCACCTCATCAATCAGAACTGTGTTGTCAAAGTTATAAATTTCTTAGGAAAGACTTTTTACTGTTCATATATTCCACATCCATGAGCATTTGAAATGTGAGACACTTGTTGTTTCTTAACCGCATCGGATGAGGCTATCTAATGATTCCAATCCAAGATACATGTATCTTCTTTTGATTCAAAAGCTGATTCATCTAATGTGTTGAATAGAGAAAAGGTACCTTAGAGACCTTTCAGGCATTAATTTAAAACTGACATCATCACATATCAATTAACAATAGCCCTGTCAATAGACTCAATACCCAACAATAGGAGGAGCCATTGTTTTCCTCAACAACCAGAAATGACATAGTGCCTGACATATGGACTACTGAATTATTCACTCATTTCCACATTGTTAAACCCAAACTGCACATTTTACATGCATAGCTACCAACAAGGTCAGTAAAGCTACTTGTATCGTAAATGAAGCCTTTACTTTGAAGTTCTACACTCCAAAATGTCAGAAATGCAAATCAATCCTTTCAAACTCGCTGATCGAGGCAAGTTTTACACCAAATCGTCAAAAACTTACATCAAAAAGTCAACTTGATGTTTGAGTGTACACCAAGTAATCACAAAATTGCCTCAACAGCAAACCTGATGTCAGAGTTCTCACCAATGTATCACTAAGATCAACAGCAAACTTGATGTTAGAAATTTACACCAAATAATCACAAACTAGGATCAACAGCAAACTTGATGTTGGAGTTCTCACCAATTTATCACTAACTATGATCAACAGAAAACTCAATGTCAGAGTTCTCAGCAATTTATCACAAACTAGGATCAACAGCAAACTTGATGTTGGAGTTCTCACCAATTTATCACAAACTAGGATCAACAGCAAACTTGATGTTGGAGTTCTCACCAATTCATCACAAACTAGGATCAACAGCAAACTTGATGTCAGAAATTTACACCAATGTATCACAAACTAAGATCAACAGAAAACTTGAGGTTAGAGTTCTCACCAATTTATCACAAACTTGGATCAACAGTAAACTTGATGTTAGAAATTTTCACCAAATAATCACAAACTAAGATCAACAGAAAACTTGATGTATACATGAGTTGATACCGGTAATCACAAACTTGTTGTTCAGTCAGTTCAGAGTTCTTGACAAATGTGTCACAAAGACTCACAATAACAGACATAAAATGAACTGAAAGTTAAGAGCTGTGCACCTAACTGTCCCAATTTCACATCAACAGTAGAAGTTCTTCAGTTGAAGTTGATAAAATCATTTAGAATTGACAGCAAAATTTTACAGAGCAGTGGACAGTAGTAACATACAGGATCACAATATTTATCACAATGAGAATTTCTATTAAGAGCAAGTGCCAATCTCCCAATATATTATCAATAATTCAGACACAACCTGAAGCCTGCATTTTACCTGTAATAGAGACTGTGTCACTCTATTAACCAATATCTGTCAATCATTTTATGGCTGTGCATTTTAATCAATGTTATTAGCACTGACAATAAATTTACACTTATGAGCATGGTTTCTAAATTTCACATATGGACAGGGATTGAGCAATTGGAAGTCCGATGTGCAAATTTTGTCGAGCTATCCATCTATCGATGCATCTAGTACATCGTAGATGGTTGTAAATCAATCAATCAGTCAATCAACAAATCAATCAATTATTCAATTAATCATTCAATAAATCTATCTATCTATTGATCTATCCTATATATATATCAGTCTGCTTATCTGTCTGTCGACCTATCTATTGATCTATCCAATATCGATCGGTCTATCTATCTACCTATCTATTTATCGATCAATCGACATATCTACCGAACTCTCCAATATCTATCTATCTATCTATCTATCTATCTATCTATCTATCTATCTATCTATCTATCTATCTATCTATCTATCTATCTGTCTGTCTATCCATCTATCTAGCTGTCTGAACATCCATTTTTGACATTTTCGGTCACAAACTTTTGCTCTCCTGGTGCTTCGTTGTAGCATTTTGAAGTTGTAAATTTCCTGTAATTGTGAAGTTTCATGTTTTCGCAGCAGTTCACTCATTCAGAGAGGGGATACAATTGTAGCAAATATGTATTTCGCCAAGTTGACTGTTTGAAATATGAGTTTTTGATCTATGAGTTTGACATGTATTTAGTCTTTGGCCTTTTTGTATGAAAAGTGAAAACATTAGTTTAGATTCAGTCCAAGTTTTAGTGCACACCTTCTATAAATATACTTTTACTACATTCTTTGAAGTCCCGGATGCATTCCGCTTACAAAGAATGTACTAAATGATAGTAGATATATTGTATCAAATAATAATCATTGCCACTTATCACCTGGTAACATATAATTGTCATTGATTATCTGGGAAATTTGACTTTTATATTGTTGCTTGGCAACAATTAGTATAATTAACAGAATTAGCAAGTCTTAGTTTCAAGAGTTTGGTGGTTGTCAAGGGTGATTTGTATGGTTTGGAAAATTGCTGATTTCGAGACAGATGATATAAAGTTGACTCATACTGGTACTGTTAAACAGAATCTGGTTTTCTAAAAATTCCACAGAATAAACACGAATTATCAACGAGTACATTTTCCATGCAGGTTAAAAATTTGAGAGAGATTTTCAGTTTCATTCGGGATGGTACCTTCAAAAGTGGTCATTCTCTAGCGTCCAAAGGGAAAACCTAGTAAGTCACATTTTGGGCCAAATGGATTTAAGGTCAAAATAGGACTTCTGAGACTTGTTTCTATATATTTATTAAGTTTAGATTTTCATGAAGTGGCCTGTTACCCCAGAATGACACTGGCAAATCCCAGTAAGTCCATTCCTTACTGCAAGAACTGGGATTTAAAAAGCCAATTTTCTCAGAAACTCCAAAATGTGCCTTACTAGGTTTTCCCTTTGGACACTGGTAATCTGTAGTTAATTCCTATGACCTATATGTAAGCCCATATGCTTAGTTCTATTCCTCAGAGCTCTTTGTAAATTGGTGGTCCACTTCAAAAAATTAATTTTCTGCATTTCAATTTATAAACTGGCTTTGCCACATCATTGACAGCTTTCTGTTGGTCTCCTAATCTTCTTATTTGTTAAGTACCTTGAGTCCTTTAACTTGTTTCTTATTGACACCCATATATAGATGCTGCTAGACATGACAAGCACCGAATCAACTGATTAACCATATCTGTCACAAACAAAACATTTTTAAGTACAGTGGCATCACAAGACCAAGATGATAGTTATTTTTGAAATAGTTAGGACTTCCAATCTGAAAAGAGCTGTAATGTTCATGGGCCAACAATTTAAATGACCAAGTATAAACCTACATTGAAAAGGTCATATGAATTTATAATATGAATTTATATGAAATTTTAACAAAAAAGACCTCTTCAACAGACCATGTTTGTGGCCAGTGAAGGTCATTGAAGACCAATAGGACACCCACGTGAGGACCAGCTGTTGCTTGGGGAGGTCACCTAGGTCAGAGGCCACTAGAGGGCCACCCAGTGGTCAATGTCATTATGACGTCATAACAACCATTATGACACTATTGATGACATCTATAAACTGGTCAGCCATCCAGGTTAGACTAATGTATCTATTTTGGACCCAGTTCGATTATATAAATCACTATGATTCATACACACTCCATGTACACTATTGTGACTTTGAGTCTATATTTGGGACCTGGAGGCTGTAGAAATCCATGACAAAATAATAAATTCATTATTTATAGACCGAAGCCTGTCATAACTGCATCATCCACATCAACACAACGCAATCAAAAGTGCTTGATCTAGTTCTTCAAATGAAGCAAACGCCGGGACAAAGAAAAACTGAACTTCCTGGAAACAAGATATGTGCCAATTTCCCTAATTCATAATTATGTATGATCCAATATGACACAGCTCAAAAGATAGATGACAGAAGTGTGTACCTTCATCCAAAATTTGTATTGAGATTAAGTAATTTTCAGACAATGACATGCCTGAATTACATTTGGATCAGAACCTCCTCTATATATGGCAGATCACGTCAAGTTAGTATAATTCTGGAAATATTATTTAATGAAGTTGCATGATAAATATATTGCAATTTAAATGTATGATGATTTATGTAACACATCATATTGTGGATTTCTGATAATATCATGTGGGCATTACTGATAACAATGATTTCATTGCATTAGGGAGTTAAAATGGTCTGGATTCAACCATAGTATATCTGGAGACATTTGGTCATTTGACAATGAATGTGTAAGGTATTTGGATTTAAATTTATATGTTCTCACTCAATATAGCATAGCACACAATTGACCTTTTATCATCATTGTAAAACTTGAATGTGGTTCGTACAGAGAAAATGAGAAAATATTGAAGTATATGCTCCATAGATCCACTGCTCCTGTAACAGTTCAAGAGAATTTGGTATATATATATATAGAGGCTATCCTACAAAAGTAACTAAATCTATGATATCTTAAAAGTTATGATTGCAGAAAGCTGAGCCACATATTAACTGCATGGATTGGATATTTAGGAACACACTTGTGTAAGTTGGAGTCTTTTTTTCTTTCTGGAAACCGAAGGATTTGGGAGTCAGAGTCGGTTCACTTGATCGCCCAAACCGAAGCCCTGCTTTCGAAGATATCATTCATCATCTATTACGAAAAAGACAATATATCTGCAATATTATATAATAATATTATAAGAAATGTAACTATGGCCCAATAATGTGCTTGAGGAGGCAGGAAGCAAAGATATCACAACTTTGGCACTAATAACTCACAGTTATTTTTATGACAAAATTTTAACAATGCTGCTGCGTTGAAATTCCTTGAATAAGCGTAGAGCATTTATTTCTACCAGGTATTTAATAGATGAAATATACACCATGATATACACCATTATCTACTAGGTGAACTTTCCAGTTGAGTGTGTCGGAGTTGCTCAATTTTACAAGGTCCCTAACAGTAGCCATATCAGGAAACAGCTCCTCATTTCCAAGTTTTTTTGTAAACTCTTGACTAACCTATGTACTCAAATGACAGTATCATCCTCTCATGTTACTTTGTCACTTTGGCATAGTCAAAAAAAATGTTTAAAAAACAGACAATTAAGATTTTCTTTGTAGTACCTGTGCCACCTGATACATTGTGGGATGTTTACTGTTTCATGAAACTCTGAAAATTAAGTCCTTTTCGGTTTTATTTCCGAATAAATTCTCACAAAAATTGAAGAAAAATAAAACTTTAAGATATCTAACAACACTACAGGATCACTAAAAAAATTAACAGATCTTTTAAAAAAGTCAAGATATCTAACAATATTCTGAATGATAAATTATCAAATTTAAGGGCACTTTTTTGCTCAGTAATTGCCCCACAACTAAGAGCAATTTAATGAAATTGAAGATTGTTTCAAGTCAGATCAAGCTTAGAATTTGTTGGCAAATAACTATGAAGATATACAGACCATCAATTTGAGAATAATTGCAAATGTCACTATTGTTGATACACCATTTTATCTCTCTTTTGTAATATATTGTCAGTTTATGTAGTTAAATGGTTTTACCTTGAGAACAAACAAAATTACCCCACCAATTATTAACCTAACGACGTTAATTACAATGACAGTCTGACATGCGTTTCGCTTTTTTGGCTAATTTTTTCAAGTAGAATTAATATGGCAATAGATAGACAGTCAGAGACAGTCACAGATAGATGGATGTTTGGGGTTTTATGTCCTGAATTTTTGCACTTCGTAGGCCTACACTAAATAGGAGAGGAGGAGGACACAGCAATGAGGCGAAGGAGGATTGAGTGACCCGACAAGAGCTGGAATCTAACCCGGTACTCAACAATTAGTAGCCCACAGTGTGCTACCAACTGAGCTAACCCTCCCCCTAGATAGATAGATAGATAGATAGATAGATAGATGGATAGATGGATAGATAGATAGATAGATAGATAGATAGATAGATAGATAGATAGTAGGGGGGGGTGTTATTTTGAAAATGTCAGAAAATCATGTCTGTGCGCATTGAATATGAAAATATAGGTCAAAAGGAACCCAATGATGATTTAATTGCATTATTTGGTTTTAAAAACCCATATGTACGGAGGCATTGAAGATAACGCCTTTTGCAACGACGGCAAAATTACCCGAAAATGCCGTATCTCGGGAACCAGTGCACATACAGACTTCAAAATAGGCTCAAATTATTCGCAATCCCTGAGTTTATATTTGTCTTCCATAGTAAATATATGCCTATCTGACTTATTTTTTAAGATAAAGCCAAAAAACCTTAATTTTGAGCAAAAACCTTATATTTTCGATTTTTTGGAACGTTATGGGCCTGATTTGAAGGAAGTCAGCTTAAGAAAATCTATGTTCCACTTGCTTCAAGCCTCAACCACTAAAATTTAAGTGTCATCCTAAAATGTTAAGTCTTTCTATGTGTCACAGTGTCTATCTTTCTCTCTATTATATAACCTAGTGATGCATGTGTTCGGGTTTTATCCTCGTCAGCACTTCAACGACTCGGGCTTTATTTGTCTTCAGTCATTTTCTCATATTTTAAAGTAAGTCTGTGTTTGGTGAAGAAATGTAGACCTTATTTTGTTTACCCATTTGTATATTAGAAAATTAAATGAGTTTCCTGGGGGCAGCGCATTTCACTATATTTTGAAATTTTACTTTTTTGTTGTGTTTTTTTTTTATCAAGAGGTCACTGAAAGGTTTTGCAACCTGAAGCAGCATTATCAAATACAAGTTGTTAATGTGTTAGTCTTAAGTGTCCAATGAGACTTGTGAATCATGACCTATTGTTGGTGGTGATGATGAATCAGATATTCAGATACTAAGTCAGATCTTAATTTTTAACCCATAATTTTGGTAAGCAGAAATATGTAGTTCCCAATAAAGAACGCTTTTATACTTATGCCATCTTCAGTGGAAACATGTCACTAGTTTTAGGAATTGAGAATTTTGTATTTCTGGCACTTTGCATTACATTTTATATATAATTATGTGTAACATTTTTCTCTTTACTGTGTAGCCATTTTTTTTATTGACTTCATATCCCTAATAAATGGCCTAACCTGACCAATAAAGTTTCTGCTTCTTTACAAAGATTGTTAACATCTCTATTTTTCAACAATGCATACTTTTCCAACTCAGCTTTGGCATCAAACCACTCTCAACCAAGTTGAGCATCTTAAAAGTTCAACAAAATAACTGATTTAGGAAATTAGAAGTAGTACTTCGCCGGTTGTTTCTTGCTGGTTTTTGCCTCTCTGTTCAGCTTGTCATTGATAGAGCATCCAGACCTTTCAGCATCAAGGCCATTTTGTTCACTATAATCTTCAGATACAGTTTCCTTAAACCCAATTGATAAATTCTCTTTCAGTAGGAGAAAGCCTCCAGTTAGGGTGCATGTATTGAGAGAGTTTGGACAAATCCTTGTCTTGACATGCATTGGTAACTTTTGAGAGAGGAAATATTCTCAGGTTCCAGTTTCATGCCTGAATTTTTTTTCTGAACAAAAAATTGAATGACTTGTTCTCCCAAGTAAGACTATTCCTGGTCATCATTTGTCACTTATTGTCTGTGTAACTTTTGCTTTTCTTGGTTTAACTGTTCTTAATCTTCATGGTCGAAGTCACTTGGTAAAATCAGATGAACAATGCTATCAACACAGCAGTTCAAAAAGATCCTTGAAAATTCAATGTCACTAAAGACAAAGGCATGCACCAAACAATTAAGCAAGGGGGTGTTGGAGAAGGAAAGAAAGTATTTGGGGGAAAACTGTATCTTTTAAGAAGTCCCGGGGATTGGTGCAAGGTCACTTGGCAGAGGTAGATTTCAGCTTAATCATTCTCTCCTCAGAGAAAAAGCCTACCTTATTTCCAAGCTACATGTACATGCAAACCCAATTTCTTAGGGTATCGGCCAATATTCATGATACTAATTTTGTGCATTAAGATGTCAGACACAGTCAGTACATTGTAAATTGTTTTGTTCTGTCATATTTGTGACAAAAAATGATTAGATCCTGTCTCATCTTCTTGTTTCTCTTCTTGAAAAATCCTGTTTTATTCTTTGACGTTGTAATATATACGATTACTAAAAAGAGTGCATAGCAAACAAATGGATATGATTAATACTCAATTTGAGAGTAACTTGTTCATCAGGAGCATCTTTTTCCAGTATTGAACTGTTAGTATTAAGAGATTCATTATTTATCTAGAAATGGCACAAGTACAGTTTATACAATATATATTAATTTTATACTCTTCAAGCTAATTTCATGCAATTACTGCTGTCTCACATGTGAAGAAAGAATTATTGTAATGTGAGTGTTACTTGTTTTATAAGCTTGTCAAAAACTTGTCAGTAAACCTACAGACTCTTAGGAAAGCTACATAAATTAATCCACACAGAGTACCATGCAATTATATGAAACTAAATATTAATGATATTGTAATAAGTAAATAAAAATATCTCGCTGATCAAATTAATTTAGGCATTATCTATACAATGTACACAACAACTTTGTATAGTTTGATGCAGTATCAATGATATGGAATAGAACTGTCTATTGCATTTAGTAATGTAAACAAAGATTGATGAATTTTTGCAATTATTCAAGTTCTAACGGCCTGCAACGCGAATTTATACCTGTATACTGATGGAAAAGAGTAAAAAAGACAGTTTTTGTCCAATAACTAAAAAGATATTGCACTTAAGCCTATAGTTACTATGAAACACTGATATAAAAGTGGGTATTCCGGTTAATTTGAGCCTATTCACAAGTCTCTATGACCAATAGTTCTTGAGATACGATTTTTTTTGGGTTATTTTCGATATTATTTCCATGCGTCAACCTTCAACGGCTCCGTACATATGGGTTTTCGGCTTATATTGACAAACGGAGGCAACCGTGTTGCCTAACTAGGTCCAGGTGACACAAAAAAGTGCGCACACAAACATTTTGGAATTATCACCCCCCCCTATAGATAGATGGATAGATGGATAGATAGATAGATAGATAGATAGATAGATAGATAGATAGATAGATAGATAGATAGATAGATAGATGGATGGATAGATGGATAGATAGATAGATAGATAGATAGATAGATAGATAGATAGATAGATAGATGGATAGATGGATAGATGGATAGATGGATAGATAGATAGATAGATAGATAGATAGATAGATAGATAGATAGATAGATAGACAGGCACAATCTGATTCTCCAAAATTTTCAAATAAGTGGGAAAAGGCTGAATATACACACCGAATACATGTGCACTCACTATGTATAGGACACACTTTAAAGTGCTATTCAAATCTCCATTTAAAACCATATAATTACCGAGAGCAGTTGAAAAACTGAGTTTAAAAGTGAAAGTTACTTGGCTCAGTAATGCATGTGTGTCCACCTGTGAAACTGTATTATAGGCAAAAGGTTTCTGGCCTCAAGGCATGAACAGTTCGACTTCAACCTGGTTATTTTTGTGTCATGGAGGGTTATCATATGAATATGTTAAGTAAACACTTCTAATTTTGGCTTTGGCAATGTCACTTATACAGGCAGCTGGTTGACTTAGTGGCTAGAGGACAGGGCAGGTCTGTTGAAGGTTTTTGCCAGCATGGGTTCGAACTCAAGTTGGAAAGCCAGAAATTTTCAGTGGACCTTCATGACCAAAATTCAAAATGGATGTCATTGGATGAGATGTTAAATTATCAGGGCCGTAGCCTGGACTGAATCCTAGGGGGGGCAGTGACTGGTTGGAGGCATGCGAACCGCGGAACACCGCAGACAATTTGAAATTTTTCTATGTCAAAAAAATTTTAGTCAGATTCTAGGGGGGGGGGGGCAGCTGCCCCCCCTGCCCCCCTGCAGGCTACGGCCCTGATTATTGGCCCCTTGTATCTGTGTCGGTGCTAGACAAGCAGAAGGTCCCTCACATGAGGTAAATGTGAAGCATTCACTCTCTTCAATCTTATCAACCCTCCTTAGTGCCCAGAACTTGGCAGAGAAGGATGCACTTACCATTACAGTATCAGGAGATTCTTCAATCTTATCAACCCTCCTGAGTGCCCAGAACTTGGCTGAGAAGGATGCACTTACCACTACATTATATCAGGAGATTTTCCAAACTTTGAAAGAAATTTCTTCAATAAATCATGGATGAACTGTTAAACTGTGAGTATTTTTTCCTGCATTGTGAAAACTGGTAATCCAAACACTTGTATGGTAGATTTATAAATATAGCTCTTGAAAATAGAATTTGTATAATTTAGATACCATTGAAGATGAAGTTCATTTTGTTACCAGATGCCCATTATATAACACTCCCAGAGAACAACTATTTCTAATTGTTAAACAACTCCTGTCAAATTTTGAAAGTCTAGATGATGTTGATAAATTGGTATTCCTTTTAAGTAATGCTCCAAAACCACTTTCTAAATTTCTTAAATGTGCTTGGAACCTGAGGCAAAGTGAACTATATGACATGTAGTGATTATTACAAGCTGTAAACTTATCTGCCTATTTCTTTAAAAAAAGTGACTGATAAAGCCGTATGGGTTGGGCACGCATTTGTATACTCATGTTGTACCTGTAATTGTGTTTTGAGTGCTATGTCACTATAATAAAGAATAAATACATACATACTGTATGGAGCAAAACAGGGGACAAAGGTATAATCATATTTTTCATGCAAAAATCCACATTATGATTTTTGTGACAGTACACCGTAACTGTAAACAAGAAAGGTCGGTTAACCACATGACAGCTATGAATAATATATCATGAAATGCCACTTTAAATTCAGAAAACTGGTTACTGATATTCAGAAATTATAAAGCACAACAGTCAATGTCAGTCTTTTTTGTATTTTGTATTGTATGGTTACTATAACCTTCTATTCAACCATATACTTGACAGAAGTCTAGTTCTGGCCTTGCCCAGTCTCATAAATTCACTGGAAACAAAGTGCAATTAAAATACCCCTGATATGCTTCAAATTCCTAGGATAGATCAAAGGTTAGTTTTGGAAAATTACGTCAATATGTTGTGATAATTGGATAAAAGCAGCTAAATACTATGCTTTTATGTTTTCATTGGTGTTCATTTACAAAACTGAGTAATATTATTTAAAACTAGGAAAATGAACAGTTCGGAGGAGGAAAATGAGAAGAATAAGGGAAATGGAGAAACAAAAACAGGGGAAGATGAGGAAAAAGAGGAGCAGGAAAATGGGATATACAGGAAAATGAGGAAAAGGAAGAGAATGAGAATGAAGAAAAAGAGGAACGAAGAACTTGAAATGGAAGTGGCAGAAGGACATAGTCAGCAGGACAAGGACAGAAGGACAAAGTCAGGAGGAAAAGGACAGAAACAAGAGGACAGAACAACAAGGACTGATAAACAAGGTCAGAAAGGACTGAAGAAAAAGTCATAGTCTACTACCTGCTCAACAAACTGCGTGGAGATAAGCCATAGTACAAATGCCTAATAATATCTGAATTAGTGGGCGGATTACATCCATTGGATTAACGATAATCCCACTTTGTTTATAAGGTCGTGATAGATAGATAGATAGATAGATAGATAGATAGATATATAGATATATAGATAGATAGATAGATAGATAGATAGATAGATAGATAGATAGATAGATAGATAGATAGTAGGCCTAATTATAACTAACAAAGAAATTTATTAGATCCCACCCAGCTCAGTCACAAACACAATGGGCCACCATTTGATTTCACTATAGGCCTAATGGGTAGTGGGTAATGGGACAAAATTAGAGAACTTTAACTTTTGACATCAAGGGCATTACTCAACATCATGAACATAACTCTCCCCTCACCCCGTGCCCCCCACCCTCATAATCTATTATCTATTTACGAATAAAATTGGTGACAAATTGTGCTACTGTAATGGGGTGGCAAAATGTTATTATTGAATATTAATAAAATAATTTCCCAACAATTCTTTCCCACATTAGAAGCTAAGAGTTATTTGATATAATCAGGAGTTCTGTTAAAAAAAATTAGTGTTTCTGCAGTGGCCAGAAATTAATAACCTTTGTATTATAGTTCACCGCACAGAACAATTTCTTTTCAGCTATTAATCAAACTTGTTACCTCAAGCTTGAAAGTTGAAATAACAAAATTTGTCCACAGTTCTCGTGGCTTTAAGTAGCAGTTTAAAACTCCTGTTTGAGAGAAAACCCCACCTTCCCACAGTGCCTCGTGTCCCAATGTGCCCCAGCTCCCCCTACGTAATTTAATGAACACTATACAATCATAAAATGAGGATCATCATATTCTAATTATTAAAATCTTCCAGAGGACATCAAAAGCACTACATTTGAGATGTTCATATTTCACAGGAAATAATAGAAAACATTATCAAAAGTACAAAACAATGTATATCCAGTATCAAATTTTATATTATTCTAACAACTTAAATATAATGAAAAACCTCTGTTAAAAAAAGGAAAAAAAAGTCCAATTGAAATGCTAAACAACATTTTCCTTCAAACATGTCAAAACTGGCAGAGACTGCACTCTAAAAAATAGTGTTGGGTCATAAACATGTTATAGTGTTTATATTCACTTAGGTGATTGAAAATAGACACCATAGTGTTAAAACAAAAACACTATGGTGTTTATGCAGGACAAGCTGAAGTGTTAATGGGACTTAGACAATTTTAAGCCAGTTGGGAAGGTATATTACTATGTAAAGGAAATTAAGACAAAATCAATTTTTTCATATACATATATTGTCAGAATATAGAATCAGGCATTTTTGCCAACCAGCACGAATTTTGTGTGCTTTTATAATGTAAAAAGTCCAAGTTGAAAAAAAATTCTAAGTTTCATAAACACTAGTGTTTATGATGTGTCTAATCATAAACACATAATCAAGCACTTAAGCTTCAAACTTAATGCATTTATCAACAGAAACGTTTGCTCAGCCATGAAGGTGAATGTTAGCCACTTTCAAAAAGCTGTTGATTCTGTTCAATGTTTGATTGTTTGAGCTATGTGGGACCCATAAGAAGTCTTATAACCAAAGTTTCGCCAAGGTAAGTTCTTAAAATAAGCAAATATCCTTATTTTATTAATCAAGACAACTGTGCTCAGTGTTGTAAAGCTGTCATATTGAAATGTTAGAAAGATAATATTTATTTTCAAATATAAATAATCTTAAAACAGTTTTCATTGACACTAATTACAGAATCTTTTAAATATGCAATGTAAATCTTTGTAAAAAACTATCTATATATACTTTATGAATGTCAGGTGCCTATGTCAAATATTGTTTTGTGAAGGATTCTGTCACAAGGGTGGATCCAGGAAATTTGAAAGGGGGAGGTCCAGCGGCGAGGGGGGAAGGGGGGGGGGCGAGTCCAGGGGGTCTGGCCCTGAACTCATTGTGTCTCTTACGTGTTTCAGAAAGGAAATGTTTGTCTTCAAACTGTGAAGTTTTATTTTCACTGAATGAACAAATAGTAATTCGAAATAATGGGGAACAGCTACAGAAATAAAAGGTGATTATTTTTAAATGGAGTTGAAAAGGTGTCTAATATATGTCACCAAGATTCAACCTGAACAAGAACCCCCAGGTTGCCTGTGGTTTCTACTGATGTGGGATTTAAGTAAGGCCAAATGCTAAATGGTGCAGATTCTTTATGTACTCTAAAATATGGTTTTCAGAAAGAAAATGCCAATTTCCAAATTCAGGAATTTTTTTCATTGGATGAAGAAATTGGAATTGCAAGTCAAAGTGAACTTCCACTAAAAGGTGATTATTTCTAAAATCTGGTTGAAAGGGTGTTTAATATGTTGGCAACATTTTTCTTGAACAAGAACCCGAGGGTTGCCTAATTCAGGTGGTTTATGATGCAAAATGAATTCAGATTCATTTTGTACCTAATGTTTTTCAGGAAGAAAATTCCAGTTTTCAAAGTCTGGAGGTATATTTTCACTGGATGAAGAAATCATAATTGTGAATCATGGAGTATTGCCACAAAGAGGTGATTATTTTTCGAGTCTGGTTAGAAATGTGTCTAATATGTCAAAAAAATTTAACCTAAACAAGAAGCTTCGGGTTGCCTAATGCAGGTGGCTTCTTGTGATAAATATAGTTGGAGAGACGTCTTACATGTCCGGGGAGAGTGAGGGTTGGTCTGGTGGTAGCGTGCTGGGCTTCCAATCACCCAGTCCAGGGTTGGAATCCAGCTCTAGTTGGGTCACCTTGGCCTATGTTTGATGGCTGTTTCATTCTTCCTTCATCTCATTGCCATGTCCTCCTCCTGCCATAATTAGCCTACCGAGTGCGTTAATACAGGACATAAAGCCCAAATCATCCATCCGCCAATCTAACGTGTTGTCAAAATTTAACCTGAACTGGAACCCACGGCTTGCCTGATCTAGGTGTTTTCTATTAAAATGATTAACTTTTAAGTATGGTCAAATGCTAAATGATGCAGATTCATTATGTATCTTGTGTTTTTTCAGGCAGGAAATGTCAGTTTTTACACTCTGGAGGTTTTTCACCGGTTTAAGAAATTGAAAGTTCAAACCATGGAAAACTGCCATAAAATGGTGATTATTTCATGATTGTTTTGTATGTTTTGTGTTTTACACCTGTTAACTTGCACTGTAAAAACCAAAAAGAGTTTCTCTTTTTGAGGCTAAAATAAAGTATATCATTATCGTTAACATTATATGTAAAATCTGGTCAGAAAGGTGTCTTATGTCTCTAAAAATTTAATCCAGGCAAGAATCTCAGAGTTGCCTAATGTAGGCGGCTTCTTCTCTTAAATCCAGTAAGAGAGATGTCTACTGTGTCATGGAAATTTAACCTGAACAAGAACCAGTGGGTTGCCTAATGTAGGTTGTTGCTGCTGATATAATATTTACGTTTTAAGCAAGGTCAATAGCTATATGATGCAGATTCATTATGTATCTCATGTTTTTCAGGAAGAAAATGTTCGTTTTTCAACTCTGGAGGTATTTTCACTGGATGAAGTATTGTAATACTTGGAAAACTGTCACAAAAGGTAATTATTTCTAAAGTCTGGGTGGCAAGGTTTTTAATATGTTGTCAAAATTTAACCTAAACAAGAACCTCCGGGTTGCCTAAGACAGGTGGTTTCTTCTAATAAATATAGTTGGAGAGATGTCTTATATGTCAACGGGGGGGGGGGATTGGTCTAGTGGTACCATGCTGGGCTGCCAATCGCTAGGTCCAGGGTTTGTTTCCAGCTCTTGTTGGGTCAACTTTGCCTAAGTTGGAAGGCTGTTTCAATTGTCCTTCACCTCATTGCCTTGTCCTCCTCCTACCCTAATTAGCTTACCAATTGCATAAATACAGTACGTAAAGCCCAATCAACCATCAATCAATGTAAAGCGTTGTCAAAATTGAACCTGAACAGGAACCCACGGCTTGCCTGATGTAGATGATTTAACTTTTTAAGTATGGTCTAATGCTAAATGATGCGGATTCATTAAATGTATAATATTATGTTTTTTCAGGAAGAAAATGTCTGTTTTCAAACTGTGGAGATTTTTTCACTGGATGAATTGTAATTGCAGCCCATGGAAAACTGCCACAAAAAGGTGATTATATCTAAAATCTGGTTAGAAAGGTGTCTAATATGTCACCAAAATTAAATTGGGGAATCCCTGGCTTGCCTAATATAATATTGGTGGCTTCTTCTGATAAATCCAGTTGGAGAGAAGTCTACTGTGTAATCAAAATTTAACCTGAACAAGAACCCGCGGGTTTACTAATGTAGGTTGTTTCTGATGATATAATATTTTTAAAACATTGAAGTAAGGTCAAATGCTATATGATGCAGATAGAGTTCCCCCGTGGCCTGATTGATAAGTGCGCTTGTCAACTGGCTTTGAGGGTGTGGGTTCAAATCTCACCCCGGGAACTCACTTTAGTCTGAGCCCATTGGACATTAAATTGAGGCGGGTTGTATCCAGTATTCTATACTGGGGCTACTGAAAGACCCTGGGCATCCCTGAATTAATAGGGTATTGGCAGACTCACAGCCTTCTCATCTCATCATCATACGGTGATCGCCTGCCTCGATATAGCCCCACTAAGGTGCTGCAGAGGCGTAAAACACAAACAAACAATATATGATGCAGATTCTTTATGTATCTCATGTTTTTCAGGAAGAAAATGTTCCTTTTTAATTGGAGGTATTTTCACTGGATGAAGAAATTGTGATTGGAAATCATCGAGAATTGTCACAAAAAGGTAATTATTTCTAAAATCTGGTTGGAATGACTTTTATCATGTCATCACCATTTGGAAGATCATAGTAAGCATTTAAAAGAATTAGGTCAAGTGGCACAGCTTGGCCCGATGCTCGGGTAAGTTGTGCTGCGTGATGGGCGAGTTGTTCCTGAGGTTTATTCCAGAAGAACCTTGTATTTCACCAAGGGTGCCAGAACAAGGGGGTGGAGGGGGCAATTGCCCCTCCTGCCCTTGTCCAAGGGGGGCAGGGGGGCACGGTGTGTCCTTTTGATCTTATTAAAAAACATTATAATAATTTTATTATCAAAATTATTATTGACAGTCTTTTTAAATGTTGTTATGCAAAATTGACATGAATATACCCTTTTTCATCCGACCGCCCCTGCTGCCCGCATTTCCTTCCAGTATCCCTGTATTTCACCTGTTTCTTCAGATAGATCATTTGTATCTGGCTTTAGCATATGGCTGATATGCTACATGAAACTAATCAAACACTTAATAGCCATCTTACGCAAAAATTCAAAATTATGCAAAAACTCGAATGTTTTTAGTTTAGAAGGGGGTATAACACTTTCTAACTTACTTGTAAACAGAAATCGATTAATGACAATTAAATCCTATGTTTTATCATAGCCTCATAGGCACAAACTCACTCCAATCCAAACGGCACAAATTAGCCCGTATGGATTTCTGTAGAAAACCGGTTGTCAAAAATAAATCAACCATGCAAGATTAAATCTTTCAAAACAATGTATAGATATACCTTCTATCTCCATCCTATCCAAATACCTTCATCTTATTACAAATACCAAATGACTGAGAAACAAAAATGTCGGTCCTCGTTACATCAGGTTTTCAAGAAAAATTTAATTTATGAGTGTAGCTTTCCATAGCTTTACAGTTGACAGTTTTTTTCTAGGTGCGTAATGATGTTGACCTATTGCTTTTTTACCCAGTTCTTAATTTTTACCCCAATAGTGGGGGTGGGGGCACAACTTACCCTGTGGAACAACATACCCCGGTCTCCCCCACATTTACAAATTCAAAATTGCACAATGTGACATAACTGCTAATTGTTCCAGATTATGGATGACATGTGAAATAAAAAGGGAAAAACAAGAAACATCACTCGCCACTTCTCCAAAATAGAAGGTAAACATTTATTCAATTTTTAAAGTTATTTTTAGTTCCCTTTGTCATAATTATAATGAACACTTCATAATCAGGGATTGACTGGTTCCTAGTAAGTCCTGTTTTTGCATAATTACTTAGTGCACATTAGGAATACCACACTAACTGGATGTTTTCTCATAAAATTCAACCCTTAAGCACAATTGGCCAATCATTGGATGAATGCATAACATATTAAAGGCTCCCATGTATCTCTCTTTTATTGCTCAGGTAAACTTTAATAATAACGGCAATTTTCAATTTTGCCGTACAAATGGATAGAACTTTTAACTTTTATTTCTTTCTAAAAAAAATAATTACCAACCATTTGTTTAAATAATTCCTTTTCTATCATTACAGGTTCTATGCATCATTGGTATCTTACGGGTCATCTGCATCATCTATGTCGTCATCTTGACGTTTCTGGTCGTGATTATGGTGTTTTTATTACTTGAGATAAGATACTCATCGTGCGCAGATCTGCCTTCTTCGATGCAAATAGGCGATACTGACTTAATGGAACATTTATTTATTTTTACTTCTGTGACAATTTGAGAAAGACACCTTGAACCTTATCCACAAAAGGACAGATGAGCATTCACCTGATTTTCAATGCTCTGATTTGTCCTGTGTTATGCATATTATTCTTATAAACATTTGAGCGCATATCAATATATGAAGTAAAAAATACGATCTAATTACTTTTATGCCAGGTTTTCATCGGAGGAACTAACATTCAATTGTTGTTGTAAAAAATATACATTCACTGTTTTTACATTGAACAAATTTGGGTTGCTTACATAATTTTGAAATATAAAATTGTATTATTTCCAAGCGGTAGTTTTGAGGCGAAGTGTCATCTAAAAGTAGGACCGACAAATGTCCTACATATTCTCCTACAGTTTTGCAAATTACATTTATTTGATGATGAGTTGAACCAGTAAAAACATATATTTTGCATGCCTACTTAAAAAGATTCTCTTTGTTGCTACAGAGTCTGACGCATCCTTGTAATATTTCACTAATGAAAAATTGGAATTATTAAATTGTGAAATCACTGTGACACCTTTTGTTGATTTTCTATGAAGATGAGCTTCAAACAAGTAGTTGCACAGCTTGGCCTGTTTCTCAATGCTTCAATGATGCATTGCATAGACTTTCCTGGGATGCAGATCTGAAGCTTCCAATAATTCTCTGAAAGCAAAACTAGTGGCAGTTCTGCTTAACTTGATGATGCATGCGAGGCTGGTCACTTTCACTTTTAAAGTTTTTTTCTGCAATGCTTAAAATGAGTGTTCAATATAGAACTCTTGGAAGACAGTGCCATATGAAGCATTCATATTTTCTATAAAGAGCACATAGTTCTACAAAAATAATATTAATGTCAGGTATTAATAAAGCTGCAGTGCTTATTTCCTGGTTTTCATTACCAATAGGGCAAGCTTTAGAATGAAAACCTGAGTTTGGGTGTGTGGTTTTAATACGACCATATTTGGCAAAAACCCCAACAGGTGATAAAAAAGTCAGACATCAACAAGAAATTGTCATACTTGCTTTATGGCATGTGTTTTACTGTATGAAACACAATGTCATTGACTCTGGGATCAATGTACTAATTTTCATTTTCAAGCTATAAACAATAATTTAGTTTTGCTTTTCGTCAATCGTTGAACCTTGTTGAAATTCTATCAACCTGGATAAATGATTAAGGCTTTACATCATGTATTCATGCATTTTGACAGGCTATTGTAATTAGGACAGGAGCAGGGCACAGCAATCATGATGAGAAGGTTGATTGAAACTGCTGTCCAACATAGTATACCCGATGGTGACATGGCCAGAGCTGGAATAAGACCCAGGAACCAGCAATTGCATTGAAGTCCAGAGCACTACCAACTGAGCTGAGATCCCCTTCCCAGTAAAGTAAGTCAGATTATGTACTTTACCTTTTTAACTTGCTTAAGCAAAAGTGGGAACACAAAATACCAAAATTTGATTGAAGGAGGTTTTTTTACAGTGCTGTGCAAAAGTGTTGAGGCAACCCACAATTTTTCTTTGTTTTACATTCGGAACATTCCCTTTGAGCACACATGACCCTCCTCTCCATGTTTCCCTTCCTAAGTATCTCCATACAAGTACTCATAAATGTTTTTTAAAATGGATCTTGGAGAAACATTCCTGAACACTATACTAATAAGAATACAACATCATTTGGACTCAAAACGTAGTTTGGAAATCAAGCATAAAAATTTGGATGTGGCTCGAGACTTTTGAACATAACTGTATTTTCGGTGTTTTATTACTTCTTTTCATAGGCCCCCCTCTTTTCTGTTAAGGCATACAAAGGCAGGTAAAATCTGCTCTTACTGTACTTCACCTTTGTGGGGCAATATTTTTCCAGGAGTATTTTTGCCCTAAGGAAATGCCCTCGATAGACTGACAGACAATCCTTCAGACAGACAGACAGACAGTCACACGGAAACAATACCCTCACTCTGCTTGGAAGTTAGCAAAATAATACTATATAAATTGAACAAAGATGCCATTTTAAATTTCTTTACTATCTATTTGAATTTTTGAGTGCATTTACTTTGGGGCAAAACAGATACAATCATACTACGTATATATATGCTATTTTTCACAAACTAGATGCAGTATAATTAGACCTGATTAGCAGAGATTGCTTGTGGTGATTACTGTGTGTTTGTATACAACTGTTTGGTGTTTCTAATCCGACTGATCTCAATGACTGTTTCAGATCAACGCTTCTTCTCCCTTCATAAAGATAAACACCTAGTGTTTATTTTAAAACACTTCTAGAGTCAAAGACATGTTGAAGTGTTTAAAAAGTGTAACAAGCTCATTAAGGTGTTGTCGTGTTTATAATTCATAAACACCTCAACATGTTTATCTTTATGAATATAAACACTTCAACATGTTTAAAAAGTGTAACCAAAAAGTGTTTATTTTGGTGTTAAAATAACAACACTTGTTTTTAGAGTGTGGAAGCTGAATATGATATCTAAGCATTTAGCCAAACACAAAAACTACTGAATAGGCTAACAGTGAACTACCATTTAAAACACTGTCCAAGACAGGCTCCTATTTGCACATGCATTTTACTTCAGGTAAAACAAATATGTGAACTTAAACATGGAATATAAGAACACAGATAAAAAGATTAAAAACAGACCAATTTCGAGCAATTTGGAATATTTTCGAATGTATGTGACAGAAATTATGGAAATGTCATGCCAAAGAAAAAGTTATAATAGCAGACACATTAATATTATATATATATTTCTATCCATCTATTTATCTATTTATTTATTTATCTATTTATCTATCTATCTATCTATCTATCTATCTATCTTTATTTCTATCTGTCTGTCTATCTTTCTATCTTTCTATCTTTCTATCTTTCCATCTCTCTATCTATCTATCTATCTGTGTATCTATTTCTCTATCTATCTATCTATCTATCTATCTATCTATCTATCTATCTATCTATCTATCTATCTATCTATCTATCTATCCGTATCCCTAACCTATAGCATATCCACACTTCTGTATCTATTCACCCAAAATGCAGTGTACAACCATAGTAGTAGTCCATGCGATCAATTAATGTATTATTCAATCAGTTCTGTGCCTTATAGTACTCTCATTCAAAGAGTGCATTGATTACATTAAATATTTAACAACAGATTGTAGTTCTTCAGGCCTAGAGGTAAGAGAATCTTTGCTTTTTGGCACTAAGTCAATTTGGAGGTCGTGGGTTCGATTCCTGCTTGTTTGCTTATCCTGGCTAATCCCCATTCAGCCTGTTGCTGGGGGCAGCTGGTAGGGGGTCTTGAATTAAATCTGAAGGGTTTGAATTTCATGAAATCTCCATGTTATAATTTTTGTTAAAATTTTGTTTTCTTGTGCTAATGGCAGACTTGTTGTGCCCAATTTTTATTTTAAAGCAGCTGAATTGTGAAATAATATTAAAAGTCAGTTCACAGTGGAGGTGGTGTCATCAATTTTATTCACATCATCCTTATTCAAAGTCACTCCCCTCCTATGCACTGGAGGGTGAAGGAAGAATTAAACAAACATGGTGGGTCCAGTGCAGCCCTCTCACATTTCAACAAAAACTACAAGACAATGTATCGATTTTTCTTATCCATAATTCCTCATTCTGGGCTCGTTTTAAGCACACCAATTGAAATTCCATTTGAGGCCCCAAATATTCAACAAGGGCCTCCCAAACCTGTCTTGAATGCTAAATTGTTTCAACACAAGATCTTCCTTTTATTTTTCTCCCCATTTTCTGCAGTTCACTTGGCTCAACAGCCCTCCCCGAACATTCAAAGGGTATTAAGTTTTTGGCTGGTTTATTTACGATGTCTTGAAGAGCTAACACAGAAATCAGCTTATTAGCTTTAATAATTATATTCAACCATCACATTTTCTCTTGAAATTGGCTAATGGCAATATAGCCTCATTTTAAAGGAGGTGTAGGCCTATAACTATGTCAGCATGCATGATAGACAGATAGATATAGATAGACAGATAGATAGATGGATAGATAGATGGATAGATACTAGATATATAGATAGATAGGCCTATATAGATAGATAGATAGATAGATAGATAGATAGATAGATAGATAGATAGATAGATAGATAGATAGATAGATAGATAGACGTGATTTAAAATTCAATAGTCCATCTTTCCACCTTGAAGTTTTGAAATGTACCTCTAATTGTTACTTTCATTGAATTATGACAAATTTAATTTCGATCAATTTGATCATTGAGGTTAAATTTATCAATATCAGATCCATTGACAAATCTCAATTAAAACAATCAAAGTCTATCAGAAAAGTTCAGCAAATTTATCAAATATAAGAGAAGCGATCACATCTCCTTAAATCAAAATAATTAAATTCCCTCATTCCCTCGGAAGCACCCTCATTCTGTCAAATTTACATAGCAGCATGATTTGTTGCAATTATGATGTAACAGTGCCCCATCAAGGCAGCAAGGTATAATTAAGAAAGGGAGGGTCCCCATTTAAGGCCCATCATTAAAAAGTGTGCACCTCGATCTAATGAGCATTTTCAACTGGTAGAACGTTCAGAAACAGATAATTAGGAAAGTTCCTTTGTAATAATTACATAAAATTATTTAGAAATTACTTAAATTACACCACTGAGAAATTATCACTGTTTGGGAGTCAACTCAAGCATTGACTTTTGAATGCTACAGATAAATTCATAACTTGGGCTGAGATAGATAGATAGATAGATAGATAGATAGATAGATAGATAGATAGATAGATAGATAGATAGATAGATAGATAGATAGATAGATAGACAGACAAACAGATAGATATATAATTTGGGTTCAAACATAGATCTATAGACAGATGACAGATAGATAGATAGATAGATAGATAGATAGATAGATAGATAGATAGATAGATAGATAGATAGATAGATAGATAGATAGATATCCGCCTATAGATAGATAGACAGATAGATAGATGGATTATCATGATATTTTATAAGGTAGATAGATAGAGATAAGATAGTATTTAAAGGTATTGAGAAAACTCGAAGAACTTAAGAGCCCTGGCATGTCTATATTAGAGCTGTCAGTAAACCAGAGTCTTGAGTAGACTATATAGATATCTATATTTATATATTCACATATTTCTAGCTGTGGAACTGACATATTCAAAGAATGGGCCCATTGCCCCAAAATGAGTGTATATATGTACTCAGCACACAGGGTAAGGCGAAACTCGGTCTACACTCTATTTTAAAGGCCCAGAATATTCACATTTGAGTAATTTGATTCCATTTATCATTACTTAATAAAACATAAGCTATAAAGTTACCCTTTTTTTCTCTCTCTCTCTTTTTTTTTCTCATTCGAAAAAAGGGCATAGTATGATATGACACACTAAATGAGGTTTTCAAAAGAGAACTTGAAATGAAATAATACTACTTCCAGCATCACTGATTTCCACAATACAGGCCTATTATATTTTTGTAGCAAAAAGTGCATTTTCTGATTTTATTTGAAAATCAAATCGTTATAAATGAATATAAAAAAATTATAACAATTGACATAAATTCAGGATAATTTTCTGCCATATAGTATTATACTCCAATCTCTTCTGATAATGCATTCACTTCAATATTTCATTCAATACACATTCAATATAATGGGGTTTTCTTTTTTTCAAAATAGCTTTATAACTTTTTGGTTTCAAGATATGGGATACTGACATACACTCTAAAAAATGTCGGGACAAAATTGGTTTTTTAGATTCAAAATGGTTTTTTGAAAAACCAAATTTCAATGCAAAACCAACATGGATTTTTAAAAAATTTCAGACAAAATTGGTTTTTTAGATTCAAAATGGTTTTTTGAAAAACCAAATTTCAATGCAAAACCAACATGGATTTTTAAAAAAATCCATGTTGGTTTTTTGCATTGAAATTTGGTTTTTCAAAAAACCATTTTGAATCTAAAAAACCAATTTTGTCTGAAATTTTTTAGAGTGTACTGTGGAGGAGTTTTCTTTCATTTATATAATTACAATATTACTACTTCTAAAAAGCAACAGAGTCCAGAGACGTCAACAAAATGTTTAGGCCATATAATTGTGGATGGTCCAGGTTCAATGACAGTAAAGTCACATAACAGTACCAACAAAATAACATGGGAGCCTCTCTGATAATATAAATCTTACCAACTCAGCAATAAGGTATATTTCATGCCTCATGTATAATTTCATTATTTCAACATTTTCTTGAAACTTCTTTATGATGGATGTTCTTCCTAAATGAGTAGATCATTGCAATTAAGAAACTCCAAGTCATTGACAGCAACAATTCGTCAGATTATTTTGCATTGTCAACAATCATCTATAGAACGATAATCATAACATGACAATAAAGCACAGATTCTGTGAACCCAATGGCTTCTATGTAAGAAAGAAATAAAAGCAATCACAAATCTACTACAAATAGGCCTACAACACCAGCCATCAGTGGCACCAATGGCAATGAGCTTCTGGAGCCTGCTTCTGCTCCATGCATTGCAGACCTATTCCATGGGCACAAATAAAAGGGACCTACTTGAACGGTGTCTCCTGCTGTAGACCGGGACCAGAAGAAGGGCATTGACAAGCAAAACCCAAGGCAACCAGGTAGGTTGGTTGCCCCCATCCTTCACCCGACAAAATAACATTGCTGCTTAGGTGTTCCTCACATTGGTATCAACCTCCGGGTAAAATCCAAAAACGTGCACTCTATCCAAATTTGTTTTGTTGTGATGTCAACACTTTTCCAAATATTCCAGTAACAACTAGAAGCTATTGGACTCGTAATTTGCAAAACCACACACTCAAATTCTCAAAAACAACACTTGTTGACAATTAGTTATGTTTTGTTGATTCACAGTATCCAATGGGATTCCACGTTACATCCAATTAGCGTATTGACACACGTGCTCAAACGACGTACACGTGCTGTGACGTCACGAACGTAATCGAAGAAAAGCAGACGTAAATCCAGACGATGTTTTTCCTTGTTTTCTTTCTTTCTTTTCACTGAAAATTCACTGAAAATATTGTGGTAGTCACATTTTCATCACTACGAAGTGTGCAGTTTGGCTAACCGAACCTGACTGGGCTGGCTCATTACCATGCAAGCTGCACAGGCTGTCTGGCTAGCGCGCCAATAGAAAGTGGTGGGGGGAAAGAAAGAGGGGGGGGGGGGTGTTCATGGTAAACCAACCATGCATGACTGTTTATCATGCTCAACCCTCTCCTGTGTGAGTCCTCACATTTGAGCAGTCGTCAACAAGCCATCATCAAAATTATTAAAGGATTATTTCAGAACTTTCAGTATTTTCTCTCCAGACAAAATTTGACATCATTTCTTCTTTCCGTCTCCTTTCATTCTTAAACTCTTTCCTCCCTCCTTTCTTCTTTCTTTCCTTCTCTATTTTCTTTGAAACTTCTCTAGGGATTCTTTCTTTTGCTTTCTCCTTCCTTGTTTCTTTCCTGTAGCCCTTCCTTCCTAAACATGCAGAACCTTCCTTCTTTCTTTCCTTTTCCTTCCCTCTTCGAAGTTACTTCTTTATTTCCATTTGATACCTTTCTTCGAATAGGCTTTGATCCTTCTTTCTTCTTTCTTTCTTTCTTTCCTTCTTTCTTCTCTACTTTCTTCCCTCTTTCTTCCCTTATTTCTTTCTTTCCTATTTTGTTCTTTCTTCCCGTCTTTATTTTTCTCTGTCTTTCCTTCCTCTGTCCTTCTTTCATCCCTGCTTTCCTTCAATCCTTTCTTCTACATATTCAGGAACCTTCTCCCTTCTTCTTTCCCTTCATTCCTTCCTTTTATTTCCTCATTAGGCTAACATAATACATGCGATTTTACCCAATTTTTTTTTTCATGAATACATAGATCTATTGTAGAACATATATATATATATATTAGAACCAAAATGCAAACGAGGTTACAAAGTATTGCATCACAATTTGCATTGTTTAACTTTTATACAGCAGCTGTCAGTATCAGGAGGTCTGTTTTAATTTTTCTACAGAACTTTATCCAGAGCTTCTTTTCATGATTAAAAAGTTGTTTTAACAAGAAAAACAAACAAACCACCATATTGTTAGTACAAGGGGATCTGTGTGAATGGTTAGCCCTGTTGAGGGGGCTTTGTTGAAAGGGGGTAATTGAATGTGATGAGGGCACAAGAAAAACCCTTGCATTGTTGAATGATTGCTGAATGGAGGGGGTGGCTCCTGGTTGTGAAAGAAGTAAACTAGTTCGTTTGAGGACAGTGCTTGTAGTTAATAAAACATCCACGAGGGGGCACATGCATTGATGCAAGCGACTCCTGGTGGGAGTGGCAGAAAACAAAGCATCCAGCACGTGCATCTGCAGGGAGCAGGTGGTTGAGAAATTCACTGAATAAACCCATGGGCCTATAAAATGCACAATAGGGCACAATAGTCAACAATAAGGGGCAACTGAATAGAGGGGTGTTAGAGAAGGTCCTCCACGGGGTTTCATGACCCCAAAATGCCCCTGAGACTCCGAGAAAGGGGCTCCACAGGCTCCACAGGTCATGTGGGGAGGGAAAGGGGGTAATAACGTCTCATAGCAGACCAATAGGAAGCATAGCAGACGACAGACTGTCACTCTAACCTAAAGGCCAATGAGGGCACAAATCGTCCTGACAACTAGACCAGTCAGAAATTAATATTTCAAACTTTAACACGCTTCTCTAGTCACTCGTGTAATGGGTATTGTTATCCCTTTGGCAGTTGGCATAAAGTCACTTTGACAGGGTCATCCGAAATGGCACCTAAGCTTCATGACTAGTAATCTATCTCTGATGAACGAAAAGTCACTGTACAAGTCTACATTACTTCCTAACAAGAGCAGGTATACTGCCTCCTAATCCCCCATGCCCTACACATTTACCTATACCCACCAGAATTCCAATTTAGTTATGCCAAATATTTCCACCAGGGCCACAATTGTGCATACATGTAAGGATGTGGAGACACCTGGGGGTGGAGTTTGCTTTTAAAAATAACATGGCTGCAGACCAAAAACACAGCAAAAAGTATTTGGGATGTGGAAATGGTTATGATATTTATTGATTTATGGTCAGATTTGACAAGTTTAGGGGGGTCTTTGAATGTTGGGAAAGGATGAGCATTGTGCATAGTGTGGTGTTTGAGATATTTGATGGATGCCATGCATGGATACTAAAAGTACAATCCCCCATAGCATAGCATGGGGGATAATAATTAAGGCCTAGATTATAATTTGGCTCATCTCAGATGAAACAACATTTTCGCAACATAATGCATCTGTATTTGTTACGGTAATACTTAATAGGATGACAAAGGCTGAACATTACAAAATTACATTATGTACATGATTATATATACAGCAGATATTTGGATAGGCCTATTAATGAAATTGCACCAGACTTTTAATATTTACAGGGTACATATTCAAGTCAAGACATGTACTCGGCACACAGGTATTTCTAAAATGCTTATCAGTGGCTTTGTTATCACCAGAGCTTTTGGAAAAAGAACCTGTCTTTGTTATGGACTTTGTCAGCAACTGGGAAATAGAGAAGTCAACGTTTTGGGTCTTGTTAAGGCTCTGGTCTAGTAGTTGTCAGTCAAGGGTGTTGACAAAGGATGCCAGATTACGCGATCGGCAGTCAATCCTTTTGACTGTAACAACATAATATTATTCCAAATAATTCATTAGGTACTATAAGGGCACTCCTGGTATTGCGTGCCACTCCATCCAGAAAAATCCATGAAAATTAAACTCACACATTATGTCCAATTATTATAACTTTCATAGATAGGCCTACATGTAGGGGAGAGCGGGGCACAGTGAGACACTTTTTTTATTTTCAAGTGTTCCAAAATGTTGGCAGTAACGAATTAAATGAGATCAGGTCCACATTATAGGTAATGACGTTGGGTATACTCTCCAGTAGTTTCAGGTTCCTACCTTTTACAGGTTTGGAGAAATTTTGAGTTACGTCCATGCTCGTTAAGTGTCTCACTGTGCCCCTTGGGCGGGGCATAGTGAGACAGCAGGTGGGGCACAGTGAGACAGGGCATCTGCTGCCATAACTGCCGATCCTTGGAACCTGCGTAATAGTTCCATCAATTGTTGCTACAGAAACTACTGTACTCTTATAAAAGCAGCTGGCTAGGTGATTTTTTTAGGTCCGTTTTTGAGCATGTTTCAAAACTTCATCGCACAGGACACATGCACGACTTATTTAACCTGCCGCACCTGTTACATACTAGTCAAAATTCTTTCTGATGCTTCTCTTTGGATATGACTCACTAAAATCAGTAGTTTATTGAAGGCATTCTGTTTTTAATAGTGAATTGCAAGCTGTTCCTTACATTCAGGTCGTTTCAAGTGTATTTTATGATGTCTCACTGTGCCCCGCCTCCAACTGTCTCACTGTGCCCCACGCAGCTCTCTCTATAAAATTTTTGAATCCTGCAGACCGGATGCCTGTATTGTGGTTCATCATCTCACTAAACTAAGACAAATAATCAAGGTTTACATTCCTGGCAATTGAATTGCATTACACCATTTTTCTTGGGAATTATAACAAAAAGTCATTTTGCAAAATTATTTACTTTTACTGGCTAAAAACCAAAATATTGAAATTCCACTCTCAATATGCTGTGTAGACATTCCGGATATAGGTCAGACTCTGACTTACTTACTTTTTGCACTATACAAAAGAGGGTTGATCTGTAAACAATACCAGCTAGACGCTATGGGCTTTGTCTCACTGTGCCTGTCGTCTCACTGTGCCCCGCTCTCCCCTATACATGTGTTTTTTTGAAAACTTCATTTTGCTGTTAAACCGTGACATCATCTGGTATCTGTGAGTGTGACTGGTCTAATTGTCAACCTGTGACACTCAGTTTAGAGTTTGACATCAGGAAATTACCACAACTGAATGATTTTTGGCAATAAGACGCTGCCCCGTCAGCGAGACTCGGCGGTCCAACGTTGGCCCGAAGCTGGTCCCATGCTACTGACATCAGACTGACGCTGGGCCGACGTTGGACCGCCGAGGCATGCTGACAGGGTAGTTGATCACAGGAACAATACTATATAATTTGTTCTATAATTTTTATTTTTTTTTTGCAAAATTACTAGCCAAAATCAACAACTTTCCTCTGTTCAGTTTACAACCACAAAAAAACCAAAGTGCATTATTGGTTTTCACAAGTTTCAAATAACTTTTTTAAATTTGCTGTCAGACATTGTAACTCTTAAATCTCCTTTGAGGATAAGTTGTCTGTTTGATTCAGTTACTATTCATTGAAGCATCTCTCAACACATGCAGGTTAGGGTGGTCCAAAAAACTTTTTTTGTCAATATCAATTCGCACACCCTCCTATTTTGTGAGAAATGGCACAAAAACAATGCATTTTAAATTTTATGAAAATCCCACAAGAGGAAGGGGTCTCCCAAAGGCCTTAAAGTTTCAATGTTTTTTAAATTTTCGACCATTTTCGTCAATCCGCGGTTCTCTATAACTTCGTCAATATTAGTCATACAACATTTTAATTGCCATGGTTGGAAAGCTCTCGAAAAGACCTTCATTTTGCATACCAACATCAATGGTCCAGGACGATGTCTTGATTCCCATTGGCTCTTCAGTCTGAACTTTTTAGAATGAAAATGTTGCAGACTGTTTAATCCAGTTAAAAAAAGGCTTTTGAAATTTTTTTCACTGATTGGTTGCAGTGATTCCCATTCTCTAAGTTCCAGAATGACTCATTGAAACCTTTTTGATTTTTACTGTGGCAGTGCCTGGCTTATGAGTGATGACGTTTTTATGTTAAAGTTAGTTTAAAACTCGTAAAATGTGAGATGGGGTCTGTTGCATTTCATATCATATCTTCATCAGAATTTAATGCAGGGCAACATGAGTGGCACCACATGAAAGAAAATACTCTCAGCATTCTCACGGTACCAGTGATATTGCCCTATATTTAATTCGTATCAAGTTAAAATGCAAATATAACAGCCCCTCCCTGATTTGTTTCCATACTTCCGACAAAATTTAGCATTAAAACTTCCAAGCTCATAAAGCAGGATTTTCCATGGCCAAAAATTGAAAAAATATTTTATTTTCTGTTGCTGGAACTTGGAGAGTGTGAATCACTGCAATTATCAGTGAAAAAAATTCAAAAACCTGTTTTTAACAGGATTAGACAGTCTGCAACATTTTCGTTTCTAAAGAGTGCTGGCCAAAGAGCCAATGGGAGTCAAGATATCGTCCTAGACCATTGATGTTGGTATGCAAAATGTAGGTCTTTTTGAGAGCTTTCCAACCATGGCAATTAGAATGCTGTATGACAAATATTGACAAAGTTATAGAGAACCGCGGATTGGCGAAAATGGTCAAAAACGAAAAAAACTTTAAGGCCTTTGGGAGACCCCTTCCTCTAGTTGGATTTCCTTAAAATTTCACCTGCATCAGTTTTATACCTATCCTCATCAAATCAGAGGGTGTGCGATGTGAAATTCACAAAATAATTTTTTCCCATTTGAAAATGAACCGCCCTAATGCAGGTATACATATATATATATATATATATATCAAAGCTAAAAAAAGCTGAACCTACATAATCCATGTGTCAATGCATTTGGTCAGTTTCGTGAAATCTGTGCTTGTAATAAAAAAAAATTATACAAAGTTCTCAGTCTGGTGAAAATGAGAACTGCACACTGCTGCCACCTGGCACAAAAGTTGATTTTATATGCTACAGCATTGCTGTCCCAATAAATAGTGCCAATTTTATTGCATATTCACAAAATTTCTATTCAACATTGATGTATACCAGAGTCAGACTCGGCAATCACATTCTCTAAGGAAGCAGACAAGGCCATCAGCACACTCAGAAACAGCCCCAGTGTCTTCCAGACAAAATTGTGTGTGTTCCTCTGATTGAAATGATGTGGACGCTCGCAGGAGCTCGCGGAATAGCATATTAATCATTAGGTGGCAACATAAGACAGTGTATGTTCTGATCTGCAAAGGCTGGAAAAAGAAGTGGCAAGGCAAGAGCAGTCCACTTGTAGACAGCAAAGTTGTGCAACTAAATCTGTGACATCATTTTTAAAAAGGGATTTTGTCATTTCAACAAACCACTTGGTTGATTTTAGCATACTACAGAACAGTTTAGAACTGCACTCACTGTACAGCAGTACAGGTTTTAGACCTTCTCAGATATAGGCTTAGTACTGGGAGGGAGCACTAGGGCCCCACTGCATAAACCTATTTTGGAGCCCTCTGGTGTTTATAATCAAGAGTGTCTGTGGCAGATGATGTTCTAATAATGAGAAAGTAAGTATGTCATACCAGTGGCAGATACAGGGGGGCCTAGGGGGGCCCGGGCCCCCCCTAGACCACTGAGATTAATATTATTTTGAGAAAATACGCTGCGACGTGGGCCCGCTAATGCCGAAACACGCCCGGTTCCCCCCCCCCCCTCAGATGACCCGGTCTGGACCCGCCACTGCATACAGGATGGAAGCACTTGGTACACCAGGGAAGACGAATGTAGCCAGAACATTTTTTGTAAGACATATCGGTTATGAATTACTGTTGAATTGGTGAATTCTAAATTGAAACAGGCCTGGAAAATGACAAGGAACTGTCAGCCATTAATTAAATAATATTAAAAGTTTGTGTGTATTATCATCTGCATTTATTAGACGAAGTTCTCTACGAGACTTCATCTCTAGGGATCCGTATGATGAAAAGTGGGCGTGGTTAGGGCGTGGTCAAGTTTTGGACAGGTTGTGGAAGAAATTGGAGCACTTTTGAAAGTTGATTTTTGTGGCAATGAGCTTATATTATTATAACTTAGAGTGCCGTTCTCACCTTTGGCCTCTAATGTGTCTGGTTTTATTTCCGAGTTTCAACCAAATGCAATGTTTACTTTCGTTGTCAAGGCAATGAGAGAGCCTCGGCCAATAAGAAAGCTTGAAAATTTGTGACGTCGGGGCGGTTCCATTTTGCGAAAGGGGGATAGGCAGTTCCCAAATATTTTATTTTCCTCAAAATATGCAAACTTTTAAATATCACATTTACATTTCCATAAAGAAGTGAATTATTAATTCTAGGAAAGCTTAAATTTACAGCATAAACGGAATATTTATCGAAATTCCTGTCTTCCTCTTGGACCTGCCCCTCCCGCCGGATCATAAATTCCGTCTAACACGTGCATAGACGCCACTGGCGCTTGGAGGTGGAGGCTGTGTTTGTCTACTTGTGGAAAGTTATTTGGCGAAATCGGATGATTTGCAGGCATTTTAACCTTATTTATCAGCTGAGGTGTTTTGTGAACTAAATATTGGAGACCGAGGTAAGGATTTTAAAGTACATGTACTACCACCTTGTAGTAAAATCAAATCATGTCAATAAATTTAGTGCCACTGTCAATGTGTCATGACTGTGGCACTGGCCCTGCCACTACTTGTCAGTGTCACAAAATGCCGTCGCCGTCAGTGAATGCTCAGAAAAGTCAAATTAAGCATGGTTTTAAGTATATACTTTACTATGATATCCAAGCCGTCAGCGATATGTTGAGACAGCTGCCGCCGATTTTTTGCTTGGTACCATTGGATTTGTCTTGATAAGACGATTCCAATGGTATCAAAATTGTCAAAATTGGATGAATGCCCGAACTAGCTACACCATGATGGACCATGTTCTTCGCAATTTTTTGACAGGATATTTATGGAATTTTTTGATAAACTGGCCACACCAGCTAAGCCCGTCAGATGAGCTAAATAGATTAAAAATAATATTCCCTTTATTTACAATGTTAATTTATTATTATAGTTAGCCAAGCTGACTTAGTCAGCCAACTTCATAGTTAGTCAAGTGAAGTCACAGAAGATGACTAAAACTTTTGTCAAGATCCGCATGGTTTTCTCAGATACAGCCAATAGAAGGCGTAACTATTTCTCGTGCTGCCGCGTGATTACGTTTGAAATTGCACTGGTGTCAGGGTGTCTGCCAATCCTGAAAAGCCTGGAATTTGGTTTCTCAATTTCCAGGCCTTGAAAAGCCTGGAAAAAAACAGCACTTTGAAAAAAGGCCTGGAAAAGCCTGGAATTTAGTTTGGATGAAAAAAAAAGTCCACTGCTAAATTTTTAGCGATGATAGCATCAAAGATCGAATGTCATGTTCAGAAAAAAATGTGTGTATCGTTTCGTTAATTGGTCAGTTCATCAACAAATTGGCCTGGAATTTTGGAAAACTTGGCCTTGAAAAAGCCTGGAATTTGGTTTCAAAAAAGCTGCAGACACCCTGGGTGTAGTGATTTTGGGAACCAGCCGCCATTTTGTACCATTGTGAAGCCAATGGAGCCGGGTATTCCGAGGTCCATAATAATGTTTAATCAGCCTGACATCGAGTCGTGTTCTGTACCTAATCCGTTGATCCTGCCTGTTTTACAAGACATAGTCCCTACCTATGATTTATTATGATATTTCGCCCAATGAAGTCAGTCTGGGCGATTCCGGCACATTTTCGCCACTTCACCAGGCCGTAACTGAAGATATAAGTTGTCAATCAACTGGATTATGATTGAAATCCACGGTAAACATTCCATTTAAGCCTCGGCGATCCAAATCCGTAGTGTTTTCCATGGATTAAAAGTGTTCTGGAGCTCGGAATTTCAGCTCCATAGACACCTAGAAATGGCACAAAATGGCGATGTGTTCCCGGAAATAGTTTTAGCTAGTCCCCCCTCCCCTGTCGCCATACTGCCCCCCCCCCCGGGAATTGATGATATTTGGTCCTTAATTTATTTTCAGACTCGGTACATCCACAAACTTTACTGAATGATACATCTTTGATGAAAATTGACTCACTCCAGTGTACATGTATTAATAAAAAACATTTTATTATTTCAGATGACTGGTATTGAAGATAGCCTGTCCTTTGGGGGGGGGGAGGGTAATAGAATAAAACCCCATGACAGCGCAGTTCACAGCTATGAACATCATGAGTGGCAGGTCTGCTCTGAATTAACTCAAGTTCGAAGAAGACCTGACAGTCAGACACTTCACGACTCCGACTACAAAGCCCTGGGTACGAAGCAAAGGCAGTTTGCACGTCAAACCAACGTCCCTCACAGCGAATGTAGCTGTCCCACTGAGTCAGCTTATATAAACAGTCAGTGACAGAAGGGAGCAGCTCTGATATTGAATATCGCAAATTTATTGTTATCAAAATTGATCCCGAAATATCCGTATCAGAAATTTTTCCAATATTATGTAGCCATTCTGAGCATTATTTTTAATTTGTTTACATTTATTCTAATTTACTTCTAAAAGTTATATACACCTGTTTTGGCTCAGGGTTCCATTGTAAAATAGTTTTTAACTGAATTGGGCTACTCTGTTTAAATGAAGGTGATTTTGACTTTGACTTGACTTTGACCCCATGTGAAACAATTAAAATTGTTGCCTGCTATGCATGATTTATTGAACTCAGACGAGAATATGTATAAATTAATCCTGCTTGAAACAAAAATACAATAATTGAATGTGAATTTCATCTGACTTTTGCTTCATGCAGGGCCGTATTTACCTATGGTCAAAAGGGGCACTTGCCCCGGGCCCATGACCTCAGGGGGGGCCCATGAATGGGCCATGATGAAACTGAAAAGAGTTGCGACAGTACAGAAAGTGTGTCGGGTAACTGGTGCGAGAATGTACTTTTAGGATTTCAGAGCGTTTTTGGGGTGCGAGCGGGCCGATTGGAAACAGTTTGCCCCGGGCCCAGAAATGCGCTGATACTACCCTGGCTTCATTTAATATCATATCTCAATGGACGAGGTGGATCGATGGCTTACTACTTGTGAAAAGGTATAAAACATGACCTGTGAATTTCATTAAAAGATTATTGTTCATCATTGTCTTGTGTCTTCTTGTGACCATTTGTTTTGCAGTCTGAAGTTCTAGTCTGAATCCATCCTTTGACCATTGGTGTCAATTATTCATCACTGTCTTGTTGCCCCCTCACCCGAAGGAAATTTAAAATATTTTTACATGTTGATTATATCAGCGCAGATTCAAGATTATGTTGTGGGCTATACATTCAGCGATGCGATAAACCCCCCCCCCCCCCAGGCCTCCACCGGAATTTTCTGGATCCCCCCCCCCTTGTTGTCACAGGAAAATGTCAAGCACCAACATTTGACATGTGAATTTCATTGAAAGGGTAAAGTATGTGCCTATAAATCCATCTGATCATGGTTTTGGTTATCTCTCACACGGATTTCGCTGGGTTCCTCGTGTGAGCAGTCTTCTGTATAATATGCTTCAGTGGACCTGTTGTAGTATCTTATGTGTGTATTGGCATTTTTGGGTGTTGATTCAGTTGAAAAAGGAGTAATGAAAGTCATCATTAGTTGATCTAAAATACCAACACCTCTACTGGTATGTAAAATATGTAAATTTTTGTTCAAACTTCAAATGTGTTTCTGGTATTGAGTCTATTGACGGTACCTGGCTGAGTCTGTTTGGAAATCTTGTGAGCAGCTACAGTTCATTTGAAATCCAACATGGTCTACTAAATTTCTAATGAGAGTATCTGAGATCTGATTGGCCACTTTGATAATGGCTTCAAGAGAACATTCCACCTTCTTCAATTGTTCTTAAGCATGCATAATCAAGTTACTTCATATGTCTCAAATTCGTGTCTTGCTCTTAAATCTCAATTAAATATTCAACAATGTTATGATACACATCAGTGTCAAGAATTTTTCCTCACTGCAATGCCATGTGTCTTAGTGACCGAGTGGTCTGTACGCTATCCTCACAATTTTGAGGTCCAGGTTCGATTCCATTGCATGGCAATACTTGACTCCTAAATTTAGATACTGACAGGGGAACCACCTGGTGATAGACAATGTCTATTAGACATGCTGGTCAAGCAAATAGAACTCAGGCTTGAAACTCCCTACTACACCTTCCTATGTGGGAGGGTTGGTCTAGCTAGTGGTGGCGTGTTGGATTGCCAATTGCTGGGTGCAGGGTTTGAATCCAGCTCTTGCCTCGTCACCCGGGCCGATTTTTGATGGCCGTTTCCATCTTCTTTTGCCTCATTGCCGTGTCCACCTCGATCCTGTCTCAATTAGCCTACCAAGTGCATAAATACAGGACTTAAATCCTCATTCATCTTGCTATTAATCTGATTAAGTAGTAAATGAATTCTATTTTGTGTGCCTGAATGGAACTTAAAGCTGTTCATTCTTTCTCTTGTTTTTGACAGCGTTTCATTGTTCATTGATTTTGTAGTGAGCAATGAAAGGTTTTTACTGATCAATATTTTGCCTTGAATTTTTTTCATACACCTCGGAGACATGTTAGACACATCTTGGGGAAAATTGGCCCAATTAAAAAAATGTCAAACTAAATGATTATGTTACTTCAACGCGGAGCTGCCAACATAATCCGTAGTCCGATATTCTGGAGCTTGTCGAGTTTAAGGATAAGATTGGGCTTGACACCGGTGAGGGATGGAGCAGCATAATCAATCAGCGAGCGAATGGATGATGTGAAGAATAGGCGCAGGATCTTGTAGTTTGTGCCTATACCCCGAGATGTTAGGGCTCTCATGAAATTTAAACGCTTTGTCACTGCTGAGTGAAGTTGGTCAATGTGATGAGAAAGGGTGAGATGACTGTCCAAATGAATGCGGAGGTACTAGAATGTAGGAACCAACTGTAACGGTGTGTGGAGAAGAGTTAGAGGGTGGGGTGGGTCACAAGTACAAATTGCCATGGTTTTCGATTTGCAATGTCATCGGCTTAGCTGGCTGTTGAGGAATGCAATACACCGAAGGTGTGAAAAGGAATCAGAACAGACGCTACAAGAACTTTGTCTGTGTTCCGCTTGCGACACGAATTCTAGTTTATTGTAGCACAACATTGTAATCTTTAGAGATCAATCTACAGTGTGCCTAAAATTTACAACAAAATGTAGCTGCATGTACAATGAGAGACTGGATTCACCAGAAGTCTTCTGCACTTTCAGTAAAACTGTCAGTGAGGTGGCAAAGCCACTTTGAAAATTGAAAAAAAGAAAATTGATTTCTCCAGTGGACCGCAACCTGCAAAGAGCTCTAATAATATTAAAACACTATCAGAACATAAGAATATGTGGCAGAGTCAGTCACTAATTGCCTAAGATTTATTTATTGGAAAATTTGAGTATCCTTTTATCCACATGGTGACATGGAACTGTTTTTTTACTATACTTTTGCATGGCACATCTCTTGAATGGTATATCATTTTGGAATACCGTGAGGACAATAATTTTACAAGACAATGTAAGACAATTTCTCTTTTAACCATGTCATCACAGAAAATTTTAATAAACATGCCTGAAAATATCAAAGATGTTTCATGGTTGTACTTTAAGATTTCTTGGTTCGGCATGACTACATTCACAATTCTTTGTGGTTGTCTACGGGTAATAGCAACTTGATTCTAATAAACTGATCTTTCTTAAAACGTCATCTTCGGCACCAGTGTCTTCATTGTCTTGTGAGGGAGCTAAAAGTGAGACGCGCAGGAAGTGCACAAGTGGCTTCACCATGGGATCGGGCCTCCATGCAAGAACAACACCAATCGAGACCAGTGGCGTGCCTGGGGGGTCTCGAGCGGGAGGGGGGGCGGCACCTGGGGAGCATGCGATTTTCTGGGGGGCACCAACTATACTAACTGTATATTTTAGCAAGAGTTGGAAAGTTCATATGGGGGGGGCACCTTGGAGGGCACAGGTCCAATGTGGGGGGCACACCCCCCCCGTCCCCCTCCAGGGATGCCACTGATAGGGACAAACACACTGAAAGGGAACTCGGGTTGCACGGGTATCTGGCAAGGTATCCGGTATCCGGCTGGATATCGGAATTTGCAGGATATCTGGGATGCTCAAAAATAAGTGAAGAGCAAAAAAAACTGATAATAAATAATAGAATTTTACAAGATTATAGTCAAAAACAGGATGTAAAAATCTAAAATTTTTTAATTCAGTTGCCGTTTATAACGAAAACATTCCAGCATAGGAAAAGTCCTACTGCTGGACAGATATCTCTCGGCTCTATATAGGCATTTTTAAAGGGACTGAAACAGCTTCCCTGAGATGTTTGCCCATAAAATACAGACCAATGATCCAACTTTAAAAAATTGTTTTTTGGATTTGCAGGTGGCTCCCCCTGGCAGACTACTGAATTCATCGCCATTCATTTGATGCAAAATAAAAAGGCTGACAACAAATTTGCTTATTCTATTATTTCAGTCCAAATCAAGGACACAGAATATATTTTTATTTGCTTCCATTTCTAAATGACAATATATGTTCAAAAATTTCGCTCTCTTGTGTTCTCAGTAAGAGGAGTAGCTCGGGTAGCTGTTGTAAGACGAGTAGCTAGTGTAGCCGTTGTAGGATGAATAGCTTGGGTAGCTGTTGTAGGATGAATAGCTTGGGTAGCGAGAGTAGCTTGGGCGTCTGTTGAAGAATGAGTATCTCAGGTAGCGAGGGTAGGAAGAGTAGCTTTGGTAGCTGTTGTAGGACGAGTAGCTTGGGTAGCTGTAGTAGGACGGGTAGCTTGGATAGCTGTTGTAGGATGAATAGCTTGGGTAGCTGTTGTAGGTTGAGTAGCCCATGTAGCTGTCATAGGAGTAGCCTAAGTAGCTGTTGTAGAATGAGCTTGGGTAGTCATAATAAAATGGGTAGCTTTGGTAACTGTTGTAGGAGTAGCCCATGTAACTGTTGTAGAATGAGCTAGGGTAGTTATAGTAAAATGGGTAGCTTTGGTAACTGTTGTAGGAGTAGCCCATGTAACTGTTGTAGTTTGAGTAGCCCAAGTAACTGTTGTAGGTTGAGTAGCCCATGTAGCTGTCATAGGAGTAGCCTAAGTAGCTGTTGTAGAATGAGCTAGGGTAGTCATAATAAAATGGGTAGCTTTGGTAGTTGTAAGAAGAGTAGCCCAGGTAGCTTTGGTAGCTGTTGTAGGGAGAGTGGCCCAAGTAACTGTTGTAGATTGAGTAGCCCAAGTAACTGTTGTAGAATGAGCTTGGGTAGTCATAATAAAATGGGTAGCTTTGGTAACTGTTGTAGGTTGAGTAGCCCGAGTAACTGTTGTAGTTTGAGTAGCCCATGTAGCTGTCATAGGAGTAGCCTAAGTAGCTGTTGTAGAATGAGCTAGGGTAGTCATAATAAAATGGGTAGCTTTGGTAGTTGTAAGGAGAGTAGCCCAGGTAACTTTGGTAGCTGTTGTAGGGAGAGTGGCCCAAGTAACTGTTGTAGATTGAGTAGCCCAAGTAACTGTTGTAGAATGAGCTTGGGTAGTCATAATAAAATGGGTAGCTTTGGTAACTATTGTAGGAGTAGCCCACGTAACTGTTGTAGTTTGAGTAGCCCATGTAGCTGTCATAGGAGTAGCCTAAGTAGCTGTTGTAGAATGAGCTTGGGTAGTCATAATAAAATGGGTAGCTTTGGTAGCTGTTGTAGGAGTAGCCCATGTAACTGTTGTAGAATGAGCTGGGGTAGTCATAGTAAAACGGGTAGCTTTGGTAGTTGTAAGAGGAGTAGCCCAGGTAGCTAGTTTGGGAGGAATAGCTTTTGTAGCTGTTGTAAGAAGAATAGCTAGCGTAGCCATTGTAGGATGAGTAGCTTGGGTAGCTGTTGTAGGAAGAATAGCTTTGGTAGCTGTTATAGGAAGAGTATCTTGGGTAGTTAGGGTAGCTTGGGCGTCTGTTGTGGAATGAGTATTTCAGGTAGCGAGGGTAGGAAGAATAGCTTTGGTAGCTGTTGTAGGACGAATAGCTTGGGTAGCTATAGTAGGATGAGTAGCTTGGATAGCTCGAGTACAAGTCACCAAGATAACTTGAGACTGATTGGTAGCTGGAGTAAGGTATCGATCTCTTCACCACAGTTGCCGCCCATGTCTGAAATTTTTACACAATGTTATTTATGTGGTGTCCAAATGTTGTGGGTTCCATGCAGTGCACTTGCAACATGAGCGGTTTAAAGTCAGTGTGCCCCCATGATATGAATTATGACAAACACATTTAATCTCTCTATCTTCTGCAAGGTTACATACCAAATATATTATTTCTGCCAAGTGAAGTGACCTCAGGTCAATGGCGTCTTTTCTAATCCAACTTGAAAAGTTTTAACAACTGAACACTGCTGAAAATGTCGGTTACGACGCAACGGCAGCATGGCAGCAGCAGAGAGCTGCCTGGGGAAACCATTGTGACATCACTGTGCTATTTTTAGCTCAGCTGTTGGTGAAGTCAGGTGACAGGTAAATTCAAAATACGGTGTCCCACTCCACGTGCAGTTGGTATGATTAATCTTATGTAACAGCAAAGAATGATGTTTTCTGGCTTGACTATGACATAGGAATGAAAATATGTGTATCATTCATTCTTAATATGTGGGATTGCAAATTTTGGCCAAATCAAGGGGGCACTCAGACTTTAAAAAATGAACACACGTGACCACACTTCTAAAAATTGTTTAATTCATGCTCACATTATGCATATATGTTTATATGTTTTTATATTGGGAAGACCACTTAACGTATTTGCCTCTGATAATGTCTACAGGTCCACCAATCTCAACCTGTTCATCAGATGTGGCCAATCTCAAGTTCTAGTTCAAGTTCATAAATTTAGAGTAGGGCGGGGACATTCAGCCCCCCTTAACTTCGAGGTGTGATTTGATCTGCTTTTTTGGTAAATTATTTGAATGCTTATCATGCTGTCAGGAAGTGATTACTTGACTCTACTTATAACTAGTGAAACAAATGTCTACCAATTTTAATAAAGGAGTAATGGCCATTTCTGTGAAAAATTGCAAATGGCCTTCTTCCCCACCAATCGGGCAAGATGCCCCCCTATTATAATCCCATGGCAATTTTTTTTTTGCGAGCACATTTAGCTTGAAAGTTATTTCTTGGGGTTCTTCTATCCTTTTTAAGGCATTCTATTACTTTTTCTGAATTTCTGAATTTTTCTGTTCATACTTTTTTCTTTTTACCCTGTTTCAATTTCGGGGCAAATTTTTTATTTTAATTAGCTATTCTATCAAGATTTTTAAAAGATAAAATACCCATTATTAAATGGTTCCTGAAGCAGCCTCGAGGCCCCAGCTGGCCCAGTGAAGGGGGCCTCTTGCCCAATACCATGCATATTTTACCTTTCTCTCTTTATTTTAATCTAAAATGAAAAAATCATGATCCAAATCATATTTATGTGAACGTCATAAGGTGAAACAATGCAGATATCCATCATACTTTAAAAAATTTCCAAAGTTATTTATGACAACCCCTCTCAAAGGATTAATCAAAGTTAAAAAAACAATGCACATTTTTTGTTTCTTTAATTTCTAATATGATTTGGTGCTGTGTGCCCTGCATATTTGTGACGTCACATAAAAAGCCTCCAGCTTCAATCCTAACAATTAGAAAACACACAAAAAATGTAAGTTTAGATATAACCCTGGGGGCGCCTCTCACCTAACCCTGGCTTCTTGCCCCGCCCTACTCTATTACTTACAGAAAATACTTTCATGTAACGAATGAACTTGCATACCGTCGAAGTATATAAGCAGGGAGGTTTAAGAAGGTCCAACATATAAGGATGACCAAAAATATGACATGAAGCATTGATTTATCTAATTAAAGAGGAGCGATTGCTTTGAAATCGTCCAATTCATGCATTTAATTATGAATATAGCATCACCATAGGATTTACCTTAGATAAAAAAGCATTATGACACGATATTTTAAAAATAAGCCCTCGTATTACCCTGGCATCTCCGGTGCCCGTCAGAAAAATAAGGACTGGCAGGGAGAATACTTGGCACAATACAAAACATTTGACATGTATAATAATAATAATATATATTATAGTTCTGTTCTAAAGTAAAAATTCATGCCTACCTGGGATATGGCCACCACACACAGTAGGAACACAGCGAAAGTCAACTTCATGATATTTTCAAAGTTGCTCTTCTTGACCGATCCCCGCAAGTTAACATATATATATACGGAATGGAGTCAACTTTTTCTTGTCATTTCACAGCTGAAGGGACCTTTTTTCTTCATTATGATCTGTGAGTTTGCATAATTGTTTCGGCCTAAATTCACTGGGGATGTTGAAGAAAGTGATCATTTTGTTTGGCCTACATTACAACAAAAAAAGGCCTATTTTCCAAAATTCCGGCTTCATTGTAGAATGACTAGAAAATACCCATTAAGAATGGAAGAAAGAAAATGAAAGAGTAATATATATATGCCGTCAAATTTCAATCCAGCAGAAATGATCCACTATGTGCACAATGGTGGCAGCTATTGAAGGCCCTTGGCCTTTATTGTGCGATACAAGTTCCCATTCTGACAGGAATGAGTGGATGGTTCTGAATTGAGAACAAGTGGATTAGGTGAAGGATGGTTGGAACTTCCAACTTGGAAGTGCTGAATGTGGTGGTACCGTGGTAGAAAAGAATAGCGTGCGTTAGTGGAACTCTCCTTTTACCAGCTCTCCTGTGTTGACGAGTAGAATAAAACTATTTCCGGAAACATCAGCCTGGGAATTTACAATGGAGCCGGGGTTTCTAAGATCCGTAACAAAGTCTAATCGGCCTGAAAGTACTGGGATATGTTGGCAATCCATGCTAAACATTCCATTTAAGACTCGGCAATGCAAATCCGTAATGTTTTCAATGGATTAAAAGTGCCCTGGGGCCTGGAATGCCAGCTCCACTGACTCAGCAATTGTACAAAATGGCAGCTTGTTCCCGGAAATAGTTTTATTCTGCTCGTCAACACAGGAGAGCTGGAAAAAGGATAGTTCCACTATCACGGCCTATGGATTAGTATGAACTTAATATGACATGTACTTGCAGGTGCCCTTGCATGTGCTGTCTCTTGGTGAGAATGGAGAGAAATTCATGATACAGAAAGTTAAGAAAGAGTGAAGAGAGAAAAAGGGTTCAGTAGAAGAAAGAATGAGAAGAGGTTTGAAAGTGGCTGCATTTGATGAAGACATGACCGAGAATCAGGGCGTTTTCGGAAAGGTTACACTGGTAACTCGGGTGACAAGGATAATGAGGATTTGTTTAAGAACACTCCAGACTCGACCCTCGTGTTTCCCGGAACCAGAACAGGAGAGCATCACTTGAGCAGTAACCAGTTTGTGTCACACGGTACAAATCTCAAGACCCAAGTACTCCTCACATATCGCGGAGTAGTCGAAAACACAACACTCAAGAAATGACGTTGGCACTTCCAGGAAACACGATGGTCGAGTTTTGCATGTTCGGAAACAAACCCTCATAAATTGTGTCACTCGAGTTACTAGTGTAACCTCTCCGAAAACACCCTGAGTGTTTAACACAGGTGGTCGGGGAGGAGCAGGAGAGAGACAGGGGTTACGAAGACCTTGGTCAAAGCAAGGCAGGACCCCTGGCGCTACACTTTTATATAGATGGATTAATCGGGTCTGTAGTTGTAAAATGTCAATGCTATTGTTACAATTTTGATATTTACGATAATTGGGAATGCAGTGTACGTTGTATAGGAATAGTTTTCCTCGCTAATCTTTGTTTAATAAGAGGCTTGTCTCTTATTTCAGCACTAATCCGCAGGCATTTTAAATTTGAGTCAAACAGCGCACTCCCTACTCTTATCAATGCTCAAAAATCACCATATTTCACTCTACTGTTTGAGTGCTTAAACGATAATTGATATCTTCTTCAAAAATCACATTCATTCTTGGTTTAACATTACAAATAGATGTGACCACGATCTTTTTGCGTAGATGAGATTACAGGCGATTTCATTACCATGCGATTCTTGTCATTCACACTAGGCTGTGCGAATCAATGCTAAACCAGCACATACAACGTTTTATAAATCAAATGTGTGACGTTCTGTTGTTTCTAAACCAATCAGATTAACTAAAAATGACATGTATTTGGTGGGCTAGAACCTAAGAATCGTGTACTAATGAAATCACCTGTAATGTTTTAACTCAAAGATACAAGATCGTCAAAAACAAGGGCACCGGAAGTTCTGGAACAGGGGGCGGGTGGAGGGGCCAATTGCTCTACCTGCTTTTTGTTCCGGGGCGGGTGGGGGGGGGGGCGATAAGCTGGCACTATTGGTCCAAAAAACAAAACACCTCTTAGGCCTAATTTAAGGCTTGAAGTAGAAAGTATATTACTTATTAATGTAGACATTATTTGTTTGCGGCATTGATTTGCCTTTTTTTTTTCTGCCCTGTTGCCCTAATTTTCTTCACCTAAATTTCCGTTCAAGACTTCATAATCCATATTAATGACCATGAGTGTACATTCCATTATATATTTATGGCCAAGGGTGTACTGCATTTTTTGAGTGTGTCATTAAATATCTTTTTTTTTGTTTGTCACTTGTTCTATTTCTTTGCCACATTCTGTGCGTACCAAGAATTATTCATATATATATTTTATTTATTCACCAGACATGTCAACATAAGCCTAATAAATATGCACTGCCCGCTTGTTTCTGGTTGATAAAAATCAGTTTTATTTGATAAAAGTCGGTTTTGTTGATAAAAAATGGTTTTATTTGATGAAGTGATGGTTAAGTATGTTGGGGTAATGTTTTATCAGTCCCGCAGTTTCAACAAAAATGTAGAATGATATTTCTTTTGGAAAAGAATGTTGACTTTGTGGGGATGACGCAGTGTTTATTTGCCTTTTTTGTTTTGCAATATCATTTCCGGACATACGTTTACTTTTTTCACAAATTATGACTGGTCGCGTACACATGAGCAAAAAAATTGATGGAGTTCACAATACCTGTTGGCCTCAGCATGATGAGTCGGACGCCCAGATAAACTCAGATAACATCCCTCCAGGATGAAATGAAATGAATTTGTAAGTATTAGAGGGGGGGGAACAGGGGCACATTGGGATGCGGGGCACTGTGGGACGGTGGGGTTTTCTTTGATCCTGGCAAGGTATATAATATGGTAGTGCCATCATATCTTGTAATTTCACATCCTGATGTTTCCATGGTTTTATAGACAAATTACAGCCACACGCAGCAAAAGTTTGTTTCCTACTACTAAAGTAAATATGGACGGGTTGAATTCGAACCATTCTGTGGACAAACCATGAATGATGAGGCGTTCTCAGTGCTTGTATGAATTTTATCGTAACGAACAGTTATGAATTGCTATCGTGATAAACACACTCGCTGGTGTCCGAGAAATTAGCATTTTGGTGTAAAAGTCGTATCGGCTGCTCATTGGGACAGTGAATTCGGGGCAACGTTAGGACGCACTTAATATGGCAGAATTTAAGTGTCCAAGGCAACTGAATGACCTGGGACAGCACACAACAGGTGTTCAGGCCACAGTGAATAGAGGTATGGGTCAAAATTTGGTAAGTCTGAAATTCTTGTCTCCAGTGTTTATTATTCTTCCAAAAAGTATGTAGAAAGTGATTTTTTTCTTGTAAGGTGGAAGTGTGACATCACATGGCAGTTCCCATAGGTTAGCATTGGAAATCAGGCGTTCCATGTGAGGTCACAGGTTGTTCAGCCAATCATTTCTCTCTCTGCACAGTAGGCCTATGTCATATCAAATCTGTGAGGTAGTATACCAGCATATGACTACATGCCATGTGTTATAATAAAACCCACTCAGGGTGGTGGATCAGTCCACTGAAACCCATGTGTGGTCTGGCTGGCAGAGGAAGTCACGAGTGGCGAAGCCACGAGTGAGTTCCGCAGCAGCCAGACCACGAGTGGGTTTCAGTGGACTGATCCACCACCCTGAGTGGGTTTTATTTATATCCCACATTTTCTGCTATTTTGACAACATATGAGGTCATTTTAATGCTTGAATACGGATAATTAAAATTCATAATGACCTAATCACTTTGGTGGATGGATCTAATGTTTTGATGGTGGCCAAACCAATCAGATCAAACTGAAACATAAACAAATGACAAAGTGGGTGGAGTCTGACTGGTTGCTATAAACAAAGCGGACAGAGTCACATGACTGCTGGTGGTGTCACCAATGCTGATGATGTCATAGTGGCTCTGCTGCTATTGGGACGTCATGTGCTGTTGTGATGTCATGTGTCGTGATTGTGACCTCATGTGTGATCTGAAGTAGTACCACAAAAATAAATAAAATATGTAAATCAAGGATGGTGGATCATATTTAAATTAGGGATGGTGGATCATATTTAAATTAGGGATGGTGGATCACAAAATTATATCCCATGGGCTGTTCCTCATGGGTTTTCCATGAGGATCACTGCCAAGTGTGGGATATAAAAATGAAACACATTCAGTTGTGGCCCGCAGTGGCACATCTAGAAATGACATGGGAGGAGGCATGTTAATCTTTGGCCTGAGAGGGGAGGCATGCCCCTCAATGTTGAACCAAGGGCACACAAAAAACATTGCTCATGATTTCGATATAGTGATTGATCACAGAGTCGATCCTCCCTCCCTTCCCAGAAGAGTTAATCCATCCATAAAAAATGTGCAAATGGGTATCCCTTTCATCAGACACCCTAGCTGTGCCACTGGCAGCAAACAGTAAACAACATTCAGATCAGGCAGCTTATGAGTGACAGTTTTTTTATAGATTCACACAGCTTGTAATCTTCTTCTTTCACTCAGTTATGCTTCATGGCACTCTCATACCATGTCATGTACCATATATGGCAATTCTGTACACTACATCATGCGCCAACACTACATCATACTCCACACCTCAGCCAATCACCATGCCCCATCTGTGTGAGGTCACATACAAATTTAGCTAGATTTTTCAAATTCTACATACTTTTTGGAAGGATAATAACAATAATTCATGATTGTATGAAGGCACATGGAGGACCTCTAGTTGTAATCGGTCAAAGACAAGGATATCAGCAAAGCTTATAACACAAAAAATATGTGGTAGAATAGTTTTATCCCATCCAAAAATAGCATTGAAGTGGCCAACCCCCCTGAAAATGGCCTGACTCCGCCAACATTTTCCTTGAAAGATTGCATCACAAAAACTAGTACTGGATCCTGATTCAATTAAACTCTTCCATACATGGAGACTTGACTGTCAGTCTTATAAAATCTAGTTACCAATAGCTGAAATATATTTTGTATAAAGAGCAGGAGGTTGCTGTGTCAATGTCTCCAATATTGTGTCATTAGCATCACATCAGATTTGTTTCTTAATAAAAATTAAAGGGATGCACATTCTGTGCGAAAACCTTGTGTCTGGCATTGTCCGAGAACTCAAGAAAATAACTGAACTATCTGTAGCTCTGTATCATTTATGTAAACTAAAATATTAGAGTATTTCTTTTGTCCTATCTCAATTTGTCATTAGCAAACGCCTTGCTACTCTATTTTGACTGCATATTTCTGGACCAAAATAACTGTGAACATGTGTCTAGTGTCCACAGGGTAATTGCATGCACATATTGCCAGACTGCCAGTTTTTCACTGGTCTCCACAAATATTTTTACCTTAATTATCATTAGCATCACGCTGTCATCAGCATCATGTCAAAAATGGCTTATTGCCTTCACCTCACTAAAATTTTGTTGCAGGTGACTCGAGTTGAAATCAGTTGAATATGTATTATCAATAAATGTTTCAACAGAATATAACATTACATTTTTGCATTTTCCTTGCATCTGACATGCTTAGTATGAAGTTTGATGCTTCCCTGAAACTACTAATCAAATATGGGGTGCCAGTAACATTTTAACATTGTCTAGAATCTAAAAAATGGTTTAGCAAAGACATTGGGCACTGGAGGGAGTAGTGGAGATCATCTTTATAACTCAGAATCCAAACCATTGATGAAAAGAGTATTTTTGTTTGTGTATGTAAATTTCTGGTTCAAGGATATGTTCTATCTCAATAATTATTGGTCATAAAGACCTGAAATATAGCTCAATTTGTGCAGAATAGCAACTTTCCCATACGTTGGTGATACATTCTTCAGCTCTAACTGTACCGGAATTGCAAGTTATAGGCATGATGCTAATGACACACATATTCGGTATTTTAATTGATCAAAATTCAGTTTCTCAAAAATAATTGGCACTAGAGACCTTGAACTTGGCCCAAAATATGCAAGCAACTTGCCTGATCATTGGCAATAGATTGTTTAGCCCCAAATGGTCAGGAATTTTAGTTAATAGTGTGATTTTAATGACAGTAAAAAAACAGCACAGCTGTGTTTATCACCTCAGTACAGATCAGAAGAGCATTGGGACCCTTGGACATAAAAGTGCAGTGATAGCTGATTGTTTGACCCACCCGACGCAAACTTGAAAAGGCATTTCTGGAACGAAAAATGTTCAAAATTTTTTCAGCTGAAATTTCAAGGTTTTCAAATTTTGACCCGTATAGTGGATAAATTTATTTATAATGATTATTCGTCGAGCTACAGCGCACTACTGCAAAGAGCAAAAATGCCAACTCTTGAAGTTGGGAGAGTAAGAGTTATGGCCATCGAGATTTACAAGATCTATAACAAGCAGAGCCCAGCCTTCGTCAACGATCTCCTTTCGGCGCATAACACAGGCTACAATTTAAGAACGGGCAGAAATTTCTCCTTGTGCCATAAACGTACCACTAAATATGGACTCCACTCTTTTAAACATTTTGGTGCAGTCATATGGAATGACTTGCCAGCAGAAACACGATCAGCCACAGATCTAAAAGTGTTCAAGACTCTAATAAAAACTTGGTACGGCCCAAACTGTAGATTCGCCGCCTGCAGAGTCTAAATCCCGTACGGAAGTTGTGCTTTTAAAGACTTTTTTAACATTTCAATTTTATTTAAATTTGCAAACATGCATTATACACATTTTACCAAAGACAATTTTACATTTATTACGTCCGATTTTAATTACCCAACTTATTGTCATATATATCTTTTTTATTTTGTTGTGTTGTCATACTCGGACAAAATAGCCCTGGTGCTAATGTTTTCTGTAATTTACCTCCTAGTTTAAATAAAGATTTGTATCTTGTATCTTGTATCTTGTACCATGCTCTGTGAACAAATTTGTCTCAAAGCACTGTGTGTTACTTGCATAGATGTCCGCACCCAGGACAGTTTATGTTAAATGTTTAAAACGGTTTAAAGTTATGAACTATTAATATTTGCACTACAGGGTGTTAATGCACTTTATATTGTCTTAAGCACTACTTATATGTGATATCTATTGCACATGGAGTGTTAAAATGATTTTTTAATTGATGTCCCATTGTGCCCCAGCTGTGCCACGCCGGGGCACACTGGGACAGTCATTTTTACGACTCTCTGGCTGCAAAAGGGTAGGTGTAGTCTAGTTTATTATGCCTTGCATTTAAGCTCAATAGTATTGGATGATACTCATGCAAACTTCTGAGTTCATCAATGCTATCTGCATTGAGCAAAATTAGTAGACGTTAAAAGCGTCCCAATGTGCCCCCGTTCCCCTTATATGAACTTCCAAAAATTTATAAGAGGACATCATTATTATTATCAATCATTATGACATTTATATAGCACTATACTATGCATTTGCAAGCAGTCGTTCAGGTGCGCTTTACAATCATTAGGCCTAACTATGGAATTGTACACCGAGTGACACATGTTTAGGCAGCAAAGTGAATTTTGTCTCATTCCTTTCACAAGATTTCAGGAGTCAATGGCATACACGATGGGGACACAAAACGTGCACTAAACTTTATGGTAAGACAATTTCAAAAGTAAAAGTATAATGCTCCATTCTCACGAGGAGATCCGGAGGACTTTTTGCGTGAATCGGAGAGCAAAATTAGATACATGGCGTTCCTGGAGATCAGAGGAATAAAAATTCATCTGCGGCAGTCAAAAGTTTTCTGCTTGTTGAAAAAACTGTTCATCATTTGAAGCCACGCCGGTGGTTTTTGGAAACTTGCTGGTGATTATGATCTTACTCCGGTAATTTATGATCTTGTCCTGCCGATGTATATTCTTGCCCCACGATGTATATTCTTGCCCCGCTGCATGATGTATATTCTTTCCTTGCCGTTCGAACTTCTAGCCTCTAATCCCCTTTTAATTAATTATGTAATGGCCGTTTCAATGCCAATTTTCCCTAGAAACATAATCTTAAGCTGCTCCGCCGGTGTAAAAAGTCCTCCTTAACTTTCCATGAAACCTTTAGAGAATAATGCTACTTGGAACTACAGGAATTCGCGCTGAAGTTGACTTGTTGATTTCCATTGATGTGATCTTCAGCAAAATTTGCATCTTCAATATTAGACTAAAACTATCAAGTTAAATCTCATCATTTTTGCTCTGGTAATAGGGCATACCACTTTGGAAACAATAACCACTAAGAAAAGGGCTCAAGACAGGAAAATAAATGAGTTATTGCAAATAGAAATATCTATTACGTGACGTATGGAAGCCTACATGACGTGTGGTAGCAATGCAGTTCATTATCACCATGAATCAGAACTGATGTACACAGATATCAACATATACCATAACTATGAAATTTACAAAACCAACTGTGAAATATACAAAACCAACTGTTAGACAAACCATAACTGTGAAATAAAGTTGTTTCTTGCTCATTCAGTCTTCTGGAACACCAAATTTTTGATTGGTTGATATTTCAGTTAGAATTATGAGATTCACTGGCACATATGTCCATATTTAAACATACACTGAGCAAAAAAAGAAACGTCCTCATAAATCAACAGGATTGCAAAGGTCCAAATTATGCTTTTTAATTTTTGAAAACTTAATGAAAGTATAGAGAAATATCATTTTACAGGTGATTTCATTAGTACACGATTCATAGGTTCTTGACCCACCAAATACATGTCATTTTTAGTTAATCTGATTGGTTCAGAAGCAACAGAACGTCACACATAGGATTTATCAAACGTAGTAAGGCCCTGTTTAGCATTGATTTCTCACTATCAAGTGTGAATGACCAGAATCGCATGGTAATGAAATCACCTGTAACAATGTGAATGACTTTCATTAATATGGACTTCACAGTTATTTCACAGTAACAGTAAAAGTCAACAAGGGGTGCATTTGAAAAATCACAACATGTCAGTACTGAGTGTGGCCACCCTTTGCATGCACTACAGCTTGACAGTGCCTGTGTCTGGACTTCGCCAGCTGCTTCAGAACTTCCATGAAGCATGTTGGTTCATTATTACACCAGAGCATCAGTAATTTCTTGGACATTTCCAGGAGGGGGGATCTTTCTGTCAAGTGCATCTGAGACATGTGCTGGGGTTTATGTTTGGACTTATGGCTGGCAAAGGCATAATATCCACCCCATAGGTCTGAAGATAGCCCTGCGTGAGCTAGTGTGGCAGTCTGGACCCAACCACCCACCTTCAGTCCACAACAAGGGGTAAGTTGAACCAGTGCAGGGGGATAGCGGTCCGGTATACAGTTAGGTATTGGTTTCCGATTCCACACAATTTTCAACAAAAATCATCAGAAAAGGTGTTGAGAAATGAAAAACTTTCTTTTTTCTTCTTCTTTTTTGCATTTTTACCACTTTTAGTGACCCGGTCTGTACCGGTAGGGGAGAGCGGGGCATGATGGGCACCTTAACTTTGAAGGTCCACCATGTCATTACTATGCCAACAAAAATTACTATTTGTTGCTGACTGGGTTTGCATAAGGTTGTACTCTAAGCATAGAAAATCTTGTTTCGCTCAATGAAATAGTGTTTGAGTTATAAGCACTTTTAATTTTTTGACAGGTGCCCATCATGCCCCGCAAGGGTGGGGCATGATGGGCACCTTGTTGGGGCATGATGGGCAGCTTCAAATGTTGGTCAATACTTATGGCATTATGGTTGTAAAACTGAAATAATTCCAATATTCTTAATAAAAAACTTGCATTACATGATAAATGGTAGTTATTGAACCAACTCAGCAAACCATAATCACTTTTTCATCTAAAAATGCAGGTAACAATCCAAAAACGTAAATTTTAACTTCATAAAAGGTGATTTGGCGCACAAATTATGTTCTTAATTCTGTACCTGATGTAGTAAATAAGTTAATACCAATAGATATTGAAATGGGCAGTATTGTCTATTCTTGCCAAACTTCAACTATTGTATTGCAAGAAAAACATACGATTAGTTTACATGGGGCATGATGGGCCTGGGCCCATCATGCCCCAATCAAGAGACCCATCATACCCCAAACTTCATTTTTCATAAATGCCCTCAGACACCAGTTTCCAAGAATAAAGTCAAATCAAAGAGTTTTAATGCAAAATGTTGAGATATCTCTTCTTCAAAGTAAAACAAGACATCTTGAAAATATCACATACGCATAATCACAACACATTTGGAAAATCAGGCAAAAAAGTTTTTAGGGCTTCAAAATCCTAGAAAGGGCAATATCTGCTAAAGCATTGGTATCTGAACCATGTAATTTTTTCTCCAATAATGGCTAGCAAAAGGTATTCTAAACAACAAACATCAGCTTCTTCTGATGTTAAACTTTGGAGATAAAGCCCAAACCCATCATGCCCCGGGGGCCCATCATGCCCCGCCCTCCCCTACAGACAACCAATTTACCGGTTTTTTGGAACTGGGGATGGTCCATACTGAAGGGGTAGTGGTACTGGTCCTAAGCAATCTGGTTTGCAATCAATGGTGAGCTCTGCAACTTGCTCACTGGTCATGCAACTTGAGGCGCACCTATGGCTCATTCTTGATGCTCAGATGGCAGACTCGGCATGGTGTTTCTTCAATAAATGGGGTGCTCTGATCAATTCAGCTTGTTTTTCTTCCCTCAGAGCATTAAAAGAGACAGGCCTCAAGTTTTCAGATTTTTTAAACAATTTGTATGGTCTCCATAGATCAAATTGGTGCTTGAGACATTTTGACAACTGCTCATGTTCCGCTTGAATGATTTTATCCAAAACATTTTTTCATTCACTCTCTGGACAAATTTACAAATTCTAATGTCAGTTTTACAGGGGTAATCCTTATATTCCATAAGTTAAGGTGGCTGGCTACCAAATGGGCAGCAAATAGGGGGTATTCAGATATTTTTCAAATTTTCATGATTTGTAGCTGAAAATGTCTTCTGTCCAAATTTGGAAAAAATTTTGGGCCCACGGTGCCCATTTTCCCACTAGCGCCCCCTACAGTGTAAAAAGTTAGAATAAAATTTATGATCTACTCGTCATACATTCACCAAAATTCTGGTTAAAATGGTTGATAGAAAGTTCCATAAAGTGGCACAAATGCAAGCTTCTAATACTAATATTAATTCATTTAGAAATTATTGGGATTATCACCTTCCCTCATACTGTGGCGCCACCTTTAATTGGCCAATTTAGTAAAAATACAAATATCTCACAAAATAAACCCTTTACACCGAAATAACTGTAGGGTAGAATTTTTTTTTTAAATTCTTAAACTTAGGTAATACAAATATCTACTCATACATAGTTTTAAAAATAGGGGGAGCGGGCCTCGTTTATGCAGCAGCGCCACCTATATTGGCAAAAATTGATAAATTTTACAAAAAATCCTGATATTTACCTTGATAAATGGGTCTTTTCACCATAGGAAAATTTTTAAAAAATTCATAGACATATTTAATACAAATATCTACTCATACATTATTTAAAAAATAGGATTGCATTACATATCTATGCAGCAGCGCCACCTATATTTGCCAAAATTGGAAAATTTGCTTAAAAATCCTAATACTTTCCATGATAAACAAGTCCTTTTATAGCTGAAATTATTATTTTTTTATTCATAGATGTTGCTTATATAAATATCTACTCATACAGAGTTTGAAAAATGGGAGATGCTTTACCCCATATGCCGCAGCGCCACCTATATTGGCAAAAATGGGACAATTTGACGAAAAATCCAAAATAATTCCTTTATACAGAAATAACTGTAGGGTAGAAAAATGGGACGTTTCTTTTTTTGCTCAGTGTATATCAGACCGCGTTCTGATGAGGCTCTGTGAAAATTGTATTAGATTGATCCACAGACAGCACCTGGAAGGCAGTCATATTATTAGATGGAGAGGATTAAAATAGAAAGATCAATCGATAGATAAATAAAATAGACAAATATATAGGATAAATACGATAGATAAGATAGAGATTGATTAGATAGCTGGAATAGATAGGATAGAAAGAAAGATAATAGATAGATAGATAAATAGATAGGATAGATAGATAGATAGATAGACAGAAAGATAGATAGATAGATAGGATAGCTATAATAGCTAGGATAGATAAGATAGACAGAGGATAGAAAGACAGAAAGAAAGAAAGCAAGAAAGAAAGAAACTTTCAAAGAAAGAAAGAAAGAAAGAAAGAAAGATAGATAGATAAGATAGATAGATAAGATAGATAGACAGATAGATAGATAGATAGATAGATAGATAGATAGATAGATACGTAAGCATTAAAAATTTAATGACTAATCTTTCTGTTTCTTGTGTATTAAACCCAGAGCCAATCGTTTATGAGCATTCCCAAATTGCGTTGTGGTATTGTCAAATGCAGTTAAAGTCAATCACTATTCATTGGAGATACATAATCCACTACACTTGATGAGTGACAGGAGATTACAAAAAGGGACTCTCACCGAATTTTTTCAGTCCAAATTTTCAGTTTCCGTTTGTTTATGTTCACATATAACTGAAATTAACCAGATTAACTGATTAAAAAGATTTCGACTTCACAGTTTCTTCATTTACCTTAAATTGAATGAATATCACACATGAGTAATAGATAACGCCCTCGTTTGTGACGATATGCAATATATCCGAGGGCTTTAGCCCCAGGATTATTGCATATCGTAACAAACAAGGGTGTTATCTAACTTATACCACTAAGTACAAAACAAATTAATTTAAATCCCTTTGTTTGCCTTCAATCCTTCTTGTTTGACAACATTTCATTGTGTTTGTTGCACATTCATGCTCCTCAGTTCATTTGAAGGTTGGCAGCCCTGAAGGTAACAGGTCAGAATTCTTTGTTCTCAGGAAATAGTACAATATATTAATTTTGTGGATAGAAAGATAGATGGAAAGATAGATAGAAAGATCGATAGATAGATAGAAATAACACAATACATTAATTTCATAGATTAATTTTATAGATAGATAGATAGATAGACAGATAGATTGATAGACGGATAGATAGATGGGTAGGTCGATAGTGCAGCCCTCTCAGTCAAGGTCTCTCTGGTGAGGCTGATTATTACAGTATCTGAGCAAGTTTTATTTTGAAGTTAAGAAATACATTAGAAAAAGTAATAGAAAGCTAGAAAGCAAAGAGCAGGGGTTCGGGGGCGGCAGCTGTAATGTATTGCCGTTTCATGTACCGTTCCGTTTACCTAAAGTGAATCCGTATTGCTGCAACGTAATGACGTCACGATCTATTAATAAATATACGGGGCTTCCCATTCAACTACATAAACTGAGTTGACTATCTTTCATTGGCGACGAGGATAAAGGCCAAAATTATTGTTTAAACAGCCTGCCAACGGGAGCCAATATGGTAGGATTGCAGTTCAACAACCATGGAACAAACTGGACTATAATTTTCGTCTAAATGGATGACTAAACCTCGAGAACGAGCGTCTCAAAAGATCGGTTGTCAACGCACGTGGCATCAAGCCCGCACCATTTCTAGACAAAATGGAACGTCTGGACCATGTGGACTGTCTGACTTTTAACAAAACGTCAAATTTGAGTCGGTAGTATGTTCAAACTACTATTTTTGATCGTAATTGTGTTTGTGGCAGCTGTGATGATGGCGTCAAATGTACCGGCAGTTGTGATGTTTGATGATTTAGTTGGGCCAGATCGGAAAAACCCCGGGGCACACTGGGACAATTGGGTAAAGCGCCTGGAAAATTATTTGGTTGCCATCAATGTAACTAACGATTTACGTAAACGAGCCAACCTCCTACATTTCATAGGCCCCACCAGCTATGAAGATTTTCTGTCCCTGCCCAACCAAGGTGCAACTTACGCAGATGCTAAACAAGCGCTGCAAGAATTTTTTCGACCCCAAGTGAACATTGAATTCGAAATAGCAAATTTTCGATCGCTTAGACAAAAAGCAGATGAAACTGTCGACGCTTATCACATTCGCCTCCGGCAAAAAGCAGCTACTTGTGCATTCCCCAACCTCGACGCTGAAATCAAGTCTCACTTAATTCAGACCATGCGTGACACCAAAGTGCGCAAAAAAGGACTTTCACGTCAGGGTGCCCAGCTGACACTTGCCGACGTTCTTGCAGAAGCCAGGAACAACGAACTTGTCAACGTTCAAAATGAGCAAATCGAGAAACAATTTGCTCAGATGTCCGTAAAATCAGACGACACAGCAGCGGTGAACAAATTACGCAAATACAACAACTTTCAACGGAAGAAGCCAACCGTGAGCACAACTTCAACTTGTTACAATTGTGGTGGACAGTACCCCCATCAAGGCGGACAGCGACAGTGTCCGGCCTATGGAGCAACGTGCAGTTCCTGTAAAAGGAAACATCATTTCACATCGTTCTGCAAATCAAGCGCAACAAGCTCAGCAAACGCTACGACACGACCCAAGAATCGATCGTTTCAGAAGAATCGTAAATCGCAAGGAAAATCGCATGGAAAATCACACGGAAAATCCGTTAACACTGTCGAACAAGCACCCGACTCGAGCGACGAGTCCGACGAATATGTGTTTTCCATTTACTTTGACAATGCTTCAAATGCTTGTGATTCCTTCACCTTGAACACTACGAACAATGTGTCAAATGCTAATGCTCATGCTCACGTGAATGCAAATGCTCCATCAAATGTATCAATTCAATCAAATGTTCAATCAAATGTATCAATTCAATCAAATGTATCAATTCAATCAAATGTATCAATTCAATCAAATGCTGTATCAAATGCTCAATCAAATGCTCAATCAAATGTATCAAATGCTCAATCAAACGTATCAAATGTATCAAATGCTCAGTCAAATGTATCAAATGCTCAATCAAATGTGTCATATCAATCAAATGCTCAAGCAAATGCTCTTGAATTTGTGATGAACACTGCAAACTTTGCGAACAATGTGTCAAATGAAACTGTGAACAATGTGTCAAATGAAACTGTGAACAAACTGTCAAGTCAATTCTCTGTCAAGAATTCAACTTCAAACATTGTAGACTATCCACCTGTGTACTCTGTGAAAATTGGTGATGTAATTCTCAAAGCTATGGCAGATACTGGCGCGTCATGTAACGTGATTGATCACATTACTTATCAACAGTTGTTCAACAATGTGATTCTGTGTGACACAAATTGTAAGATCAACCCTTACGGTGACAATTCAAATATTCTCAAGCCAATCGGCAAATTTGTAACTGACATATCGTACAATAATCAGTCGATTAGAGATACTGTGTATGTTTTACCAGGAAAGTCAGGTTGTCTTCTAGGTGTCAAAACTTCCCAGTTGCTAGGCATGATTACAATTCACAAACCACTTCACAACGTGAATTCACTTAGCACAGTAGCAGAAAGTGTTAGTCTGAGTTATCCAAATCTTGTCAAAGGGATAGGCAAGATGAAAGACAAGCAGTTCAAACTTCACATTGACAGATCTTATCCTGCAGTAATTCAGCGCTGTAGACGAGTTCCTTTCCATGTTCGTTCACTTGTAGAGAACGAGTTAGATCGATTGTTGAAAAATGACATTATTGAACCGGCTGATGGTCCCACGACCTGGGTATCTCCCATCGTAGTAGTGCCGAAACCTAGTGATCCTAGTGCAGTTAGGTTATGTGTAGACATGAAAGAGGCAAACAAAGCTATTGTTAGGGAAAGACATCCTATGCCTACTTTAGATGATCTATCTGAACACCTCAAAGATTGTACTATCTTCAGTAAGATTGATCTTCGCCAAGGTTACTTACAGCTAGAACTAGACCCAGAGAGTAGAGATCTGACAACGTTCATTACTCATAAAGGACTATTCAGGTCAAAGCGTCTTAGTTTTGGTATCAACAGTGCGAGCGAAATCTTTCAGAAAGCTATCGAAGATGCTATTGCAGATGTTTCTCAAGCAAAGAACATATCTGATGATGTTATCATTGGTGCAAGCACTCAAGCCGAGCATGATATTGCTCTTAACAAGGTCTTAGACAATCTATCAGCTAGAGGTCTAACTATCAATTTGCCAAAATGTGTGTTCAACACTGATTCAGTCAAGTACTATGGCATGATCTTTTCAGGTGCTGGTATGCAACCTGATCCTATCAAGGTCGAAGCTCTGTCTCAATTAGCTCCACCTACCAACGTATCGGAGGTGCAAAGTCTTCTCGGAATGTTGAATTTTTGTGCCAGACTAGTTCCCAACTTTTCTACTTTAACAGCGCCCATGCGCAAACTTCTTAGAAAAGATGTGTCATTTGAATGGTCAACCCAACAACAAAGTGCTTTCGACACTATTGTTCAATGGCTTCAGACTGATCCCGTCTTAGCCTACTTTGACACAAATCTAGGTAGCCAAATTTCGGTCGACGCATCCCCAGTCGGATTAGGCGCAGTGTTGAGTCAGAAGGATAATCAAGGAAATTCTAGAATTATCGCCTACGCCAGTAGATCTTTAACAGACACCGAGCAACGCTACTCTCAACTCGAGCGAGAAGCTCTTGGTATTGTGTGGTCATGTGAGCGATTTCACATCTACATTTACGGCAAGCCTGTGACCGTAATGACCGACCACAAACCATTGCTAGGAATATTTTCCAAATCAGGAAATAAACTTCCCACTAGATTAGAAAGGTGGCAACTCCGCCTTCAGCCCTACATGCCTGACATCAAGTATGCCCCCGGCAAAGAAAACCCTGCCGATTACTTGTCACGGCATCCCATTGCGAGTCAATATGATGACAGATCAGCCGACGTAGCTGAAGAATATCTTAAGTTCATCTCCCACAATGCTGTTCCCACAGCAATGACTCTGCAAGAAATAGCCGATGTTTCGGTTAGAGACCCCACTTTCACTGTAGTGAAAGAACTGATTAAATCAGGTAAATGGTACCTAGTCAATGACAGTACTCATTGGAACGCAGACATTGATCTCAATTGCTTACAATCTTTGTCTAAAGTCAAATCTGAATTGAGTGTAACTCAAGAGGGTATCTTATTGAGAGGTTCGCGAATTCTCATTCCCCCACTCTTACAGAAACAGGTCGTAGACTTAGCACATATCGGGCATCAAGGTATCGTCAAAACCAAAATGTTGCTCAGAGAAAAGGTATGGTTTCCAGGTCTAGATCAGTTAGTTGAGGACAAGATTAGCTCGTGCATTCCATGTAAATGTACTCATGACTCCAAACCCCGTACTCCCTTACAAATGACTAAGTTACCAGATAAACCTTGGTCAAGTGTATGTACTGATTTCTTTGGACCATTGCCATCTGGACATTATCTCATGGTCGTAGCAGATGAGTATAGTAGATTTCCCGAAGTTGAAGTTCTCAAATCTCTCTCCGCCAAACCTGTCATCTTGAAATTTGACAAGATATTTGCTTCTAGAGGTATTCCAGATGTGGTAAAATCAGATAATGGTACTCCATTCCAAAGTTCTGAATTTGCAAACTTTGCAAAAGAGTTAGGATTTAGGCACAAAACTGTGACTCCTTATTGGCCTGAAGCAAACGGTCAAGCCGAAAGCTTTATGAAAGGACTAGGCAAAGTAGTCAAGTGTGCTCAGGTAGAAAACAAAGACTGGCAACGTGAGTTATGCAGATTTCTTAGAAATTATAGGGCCACGCCACATAGTTCAACAGGTGTCGCTCCTGCCACTGCCTTGAATGGCTACACTCTTAAGACCCAATTGCCAGAAATTGTTCAAGTTGGTCCTAGACCACATTTCTTAGAGAAGGATAATAGATCCAAAGAAACGATGAAACGTAACGCAGAAAGAACAAGAAACATCAAAGAAACTGAAATTAGAATTGGTGATGCAGTTTTAATGAAAGAAACTCTCAAGAAGGGTAAACTGGTTCCACTATTTCAACCCATTCCTTTTAAGGTCATAGGTAGAAAGCAGTCTATGATAACAGCTGCAAGAGGTTCTGAGATTAAGACCAGAAATGCTAGTCATTTCAAAAAAGTTAATCTTAGCAGAGATCAAGTCTCTGACCTACAAAGTGGTACGACTCCTTATGAGCCAGAGTTAGTTCCAACTGATTCAACTCCATCAGTTCCTACTACTTTAGATTCCACTCCATTAGATAGCGGTCAAGCTTCCATGCAAAGACCAAGTAGGACTCTGCGTAAACCTAAAAGGTTGAATGATTATGTTCAGTGAGTTAATCATACACATGTTTAAAGTGTAATGAAGTTTACTTGTTCATGGTTTATATTGTTCTGTGATTTACAACAGTATTAATTTTAAGGTTACAATTTCACAATTCTGTAATCAGTATTGGTAACTAAGAACCAACCGTTGAGGTTCAAGATTTTGTATAATCTACAAAGTTTGTGATTGTTAACAAATTTATTGTTAAGTACCTGTTCAGTATTCTTACTGGTAATGTAAACTTTTACCAAATATATTTACTGGTAAAGTAAATTTGTGTAAAGTAATTTTTATAAAATTCTCAGTAAAATTACAACACTATGTAAAAGTTTAACAATTTCAACACTATGTAAAAGGTATATCAAATTTCAACTTTATTGATAGTAAAGGTAAAATTTAACTAACAAAGGGGTAATGTAATGTATTGCCGTTTCATGTACCGTTCCGTTTACCTAAAGTGAATCCGTATTGCTGCAACGTAATGACGTCACGATCTATTAATAAATATACGGGGCTTCCCATTCAACTACATAAACTGAGTTGACTATCTTTCAGCAGCCCCCAAAATAAGAAGAAGCAGGGGTTCGGGGGCGGCAGCCCCCGAATTAAGAAGAAAAAATAATTCTTTGACCTTGCCAAATGGGGCCAAAATTGTTGGTCTGCTGCTCCTTTTTTTTTTTTTTTTGCACCTTGCCTATCCAAAATGAACTATTTTATCAAGTGACCTTAAATTTGATCATTATTTCAGATATTGGTATAAAATAGAGTGAATACAGCCTTTTTAATTGAGACCAGCTACACTTGATACAATCTTCCTCCTTGTTTTCTGTCTGTGTCGTTCAGTTTTAATCCTTTGTTGGTCAGTTTTGTTTCAGTGTTTCCTTCAATTTTGTCAACTTGTAGTCAGCCAAGCATGCAATGTCACAGTCAGGTGTATGAGCTGTGATATGCATTATATCAGAGCGAAATCCTGCCTTCTGATTGGCCAGAAAAAGCAAACAGTGGTATAAGTAGCTTTCTGCCACACGTCACGTAGAGCCAAATTGCCTGATCTTTGTGTTTCACAAGTCTACTTCAAAACGAATTCCTGTAATTACAGTGAGGTTTATTCACGATTGACCATATGGCCAGACACCTTTTTGAGTTGTGTCACAGTTATTGCAATTTTATTGTATTTGACCACTGTTTGAAAACTCTCTTTTATTTTTGACCACTAGCAGTTTGGTGTACAGTCATGCCTGGTTACTTTAAAGATATAACCAAGAGACAGCATGAATAACAGCCCAGATTTGTGTGATTGCAAAACCTCAAGGATTAGAACTTGTTTTTATTCAACATTCAGGGAGCAAATTTCATATCAAGGGTGGGGGGGCTTAGGAGTTGTTTTTTTAGATAAATACTTTCTGTTCAGTTTTCGTGTCCTGTCTGGACAACCAATGATGGATCTATAGATGTTCAGTCGGTACCAAGAGTGGTACATAACATCTTACTACTGTGCATCCTACCCCAACCCCTCTCAACAGCCCTCCAGGCAGGATTCACCCTCGTGCCGAGATAGCCTAATGACCAATGCACACTGCTATTACTTCTGCACTGGTATCGTATGCGAGGCTGTTGCAACCCCAACTACCTCAGTGTGCACCAACTTGCGATGCTATTTAATTGACTTGCGATCCTGTCGCGGAATATCTAGCAGTGCTAGATATTCGGCGCTGCCGTCGCAGGTTTTAATGTACTTTTTATTAATTTTCTGGGGTTTTCTGAGTGTGCATTGACTTGCGATACTGTGGCAGACCAAAAAAGGGGTTGAAACAACCAGGAGGGCTTGCTTTTACCCCATTTTTAATTAGGGGCTGCCACAAGTTGGTAGGCAGGTAATACAGTGTGCACCAACTTACAATCCTGGGGTAGCAACAGCATCGCATCCGATGGGATCGCATGCGATTCTAGTGTGCATGGGGTATAACAGGGTAACCATTGTGATGATGGAGTAACCAACGGTCATTGAGGGACATAGAGGATAATAACAAATGAATAAACTCTTTCTGGTCATTCTTAAAATAATATTTCTGGTGGGGTTTTTATTAGCGGGGTGTTACTGTTGCTTGATTTAGAAATGAAAATTTTGTGATACGGGATGCTTGAAAAATAAATAATTGATGTCGCTGTTACCACAAAATAGAATATAATTTCCCATTGAGGAAAAATTCCAAGGCCCTCCCCCCCTCCCTGAAAATCTGGATGTTCAGCTCAATTCCAATCAATGCCCACCATCCCATTGTAAGAAATTTGTTGTTTGTCATTGTTCTGTGACTGAAACAAAACTGAGCCAGAAGTGGTCAAATACAAAAGAAGAATTGAAGCTGTGAAGTGCACTGGCTATTGATAACACTTGAAGCTGTGTCTTGACCATATGGTCAATCGTGAATAAACCTCAGTGAAACACTTTGATATAGAATTAGAGTGGACTGTGGCACTGTGAAAATGGCACTTCGTGTGTCATCATGCTGATGATTTGTCATGATCAAACCCAATACTTTCAATGTTAATTTGATTGAAGGAGACTTATCCCACTTGTTGGTGATAGCCAAACGAAAGGATTATGTATCTGATTTTCACTCTGAAATCAGTTTTGACAAGTCAAATGGCCTTCTATTGATCATGACTAATCAAACAGCCTCTATCTTTCCCATGTTGAGGTAGAGAAGATGACACTTCATCAGCTATCATTAGTCAAGAAATGCATTTTTCACAGTGAACTGATCCTCATTTTGCCTATATCAAAGTGTTTCACTGTAATGGATTACAATAATGTAATCAGCTTTCATGTTCATTTGAGTTGAGAGGAGGAATTGGTTGTGCAACGAGCAGCAAAGTAACTGGTCATTGATGTTGGCCAGGGGAACAACATTTTGAAAGTGTTAAAAAACCCATGCAACTTACATATTGGCGTAGCTAGGGTTTTTCTCTGGGGGGGCAAATGACCCCCAATTTCCCCAAAAAGTAATCATCGACATAGGAGTACGACAAACCATTTTTACTGAGCTTTACTGGATTCTCAAATAACGCATGGTCGACAAAAGCAAAATTTGCTTTCGTCATATTTAGGCCATTTTTGCACTATGGACTCCTAAACAGATAATAATTAAGTGCCCAAAAACCCCAATTTAATTTTGTGCACAAATGGCCTAAATCTGTGGTGTGGCTTCGTCAATTTTACATATCACTGACTTTGATGCATGAAGTTTGATTCAATGATTTTATTGCCAAATCCTCAGTATCACAGCTAGACCACAGAACAATTTCGGCCTTAGTAATTTTGGTATTCAGACAAAGTCAGTTTTTGGCTTAAAAATTTACTGAAAATATTCCAAAAATGACTTAGAACCATACATGCAGATTTCATGGATAACCACATAATCAATTAATGCTAAGCAAAACCAAAACAGATTTCAATTTATTTTTTCTGTGATTAACTCTCCTCCTTTGGTTAGTGTCTATCAAATGTCTTATTGCATGTAAAATACTACCAACATGAATTTAAACAGGATTTCCGAGCAATATCATCAGAGTTCCTTTCCCCTCTCCTTTCCCTCTGCAGGGTGTCCACCAGAGAGGGAAAATAGGGAAAATGGTGAAAATCTCCTGCAGGGAAATATCACAGAATTTGAAATTTGACCTGAAATTCACAGAAAACTCAGAGAATTTGGTTTTACTTTTGGAAAGATGGAATAAATGCTTTCTTTTTTGAGCTGAATCCCAAAAAGTCCATGTTTGTGGATTCCGATAAAACTAGGTTTGAGTAAGGACAGGGAAAACATTCAATGAAACAGGGAAAAATCAGGTAGTACATGGAATTCATTCATCAAATTACAGTAGATATCTGGTTCCTTTTCCTCTTTGTTTCCCTTTTCTTTCCCCATTTTCCCTGCATTTTCCTCATTTTCCCCCTTTTCCCTCATTTCCCCATTTTTTCCCCATTTCCCCATTTTTCCCCAAAAAGTTGTCGGGGGGGGCAACTTGCCCCCCCTGCCCCCCCACTAGCTACGCCACTGCACAATCTACAAAGTCAGGTGGTTCATGAGGCAGGAAAAAGGGTACCAAGAGCAAGCTGCGTGGGTAAAAAAAAAGTGTAATTAAAACAATTTTAAGAAATTGGGCAAACAAAAACACTGAAGTGTGTGTAAAACATGGAAGATTCGATGCCATCAACCACTCCAGATGCTCAACAAACTTAGTAGAATGGGCAACGAGGCTCTGGATGGGGGATATGGGGGACAGGGAACTCAAAAGTAAAATGATCAAGAGGCAGGGAATTCAAAAGTAAAATGGCCAAGGGACAGGGGGCCACAAAACCCCATCCAGAGCCTCGGTAACGATGGAGCAGTGCTTAACTGGTTTTCATCATATTTGACGGGCCGCCATCAAATCGATCATCTGTGTCGATGCAAGATCTTCATCATTTAAATTGGAAACTGGGGTTCCCCAAGGGTCAGTTCTATATATATACTAATCTCTAGTCATCTACATGTATGCCACATCTCCTGTGCTCTCTCGTTTGGAGTGTTAGATCAGTCTTTGTAGGTATGTACCGCTTAAGTTTCGGAAAAAAGTGCGAAGACGTGAGGCTCACCTGATGGACACAGAATTTTTAATGCTACCAGTTGATTTTAGATTTAGTTTCCCTTCAGCAAGTACTAAACTCCAACAAGTGCAGTAAAGAGTTTAAATGATGTTTACAAACAGAGAGGTCAACAGACAACTTTTTTCGGTGGTTACTTTTGTTAATTGTTTAGTTAAATTATATTTATTAACGAACAGGTCTACAAACAAAGTTTTATATCATATTATAGTCAATTTTGTTCTTCATGTGGTATGGAGTTTTTAAAAATTATGTTTACAAACAGAAAGGTTAATTGACGCAACTTTTTCGGTTGTCAAAGAACTCGAACAACCTCGAAGATTCACTAAGCTGTTACCCGTTTGGGCAAGCGACCAAAAGCCATGCAGCAAAATTTTGACCTGACTGCATAAAATTTCCAATAGATATTCTAATTATTAGGCCTAAGTCACTCATTCCAGTGTCATTGAAGTGAGTAGGCCTATATTGGTTGACATTTTGCCATTTTTGTCCACCACAGCTTAATTCACAGTCACACATGTAGGACACATATTTTCGAGAAGCATTTCCTTTTATTTCGAAGCAATTCAAACAAGAATTATGTCATACTGCTAACAATCTGTGTGTAAATTACATCGTTGCTAAACATTTTGGAAGCACTCTCTTCTTACAAGCTATTTTGTGAGGAGTATATATATGTGGTTGTTGTGGCGTAAATGGAGTACATCTCTTAGCTGGAGTAAGAGTAAGAATCATAGCTTGGGTAGTTGGAGTATAGCTGGAGTAATTATCATAGTCTGGTGTTGCGTAACTGGAGTCAGAATCGTAGTCAGGTGTTGGAGGGTGGCTGGAGTACATTCTGTAGCCGGAGTAGGAATAAGAATCATAGCTTGGGTTGCTGGAGTAAGAATTGTAGCTGGAGTAATCATCCTAGCTGGCGTAGCTTGAGTAAGTATCGTAGTCGGGTGTTGGGGGGTAGCTGGAGTCAGAATCGTAGTCTGGTGTTGGTTGATAGCTGGAGTCGGATTCATAGCTGGAGTAATCATTGTAGCTGGCGTAACTTGAGTAAGTATCGTAGTCGGGTGTTGGGGGGTAGCTGGAGTCAGAAGCGAAGTCTGGTGTTGGTTGATAGATGGAGTCGGATTCGTAGCTGGAGTAATCATTGTAGCTGGCGTAACTTGAGTAAGTATCGTAATCGGGTGTTGGGGGGTAGCTGGAGTCAGAATCGTAGTCTGGTGTTGGTTGATAGCTGGAGTCGGATTCGTAGCTGGACAAAGTATTGTAGCTTGGGTCGAAAGACACTGATCTTTTGAATGTTGCTGCCCAAGACTGAAATATCAATTATGCAATATTATTCACAGAATGTTACGCAGTCTACCTCCTTGGGTCTGTAAATCGTATAATATTAGAAAGGTTGAGGTACATGTTTCCGTATTTAGTATATATAATATATATGTAGGCTTACAGGTGCTTTGTAATGATTGCTAATTAAGGTAACCTACACGTTCACGGGACCCAAAAACATGAAAAATGTGTAGCGAAACTTTTCTATTTATACATTTTTTAAAAAGGTAAGACATTAATTTTTTTTAAATCTTGAAAATAGGAGCACTCGGTAGAAGTGTAGAAATTATTACCAATAGCAAGGTAATTTTGCACATCTGATATTATTCCTTATTTTCTTCACAGTTACCTGCTTCAAAAGACCGATAACAGAGACAACGATTTACCTGGGATACAGCCACCGCACACAGCAGGAATACAGCGAAGTTCAGCTTCATGGTTCCTTCAGAAATGCCCTTCCAAGTCAAGCAAGCGACACGTCTCTTAGCTTTGCGGCTTTATATATTATCCACAGACCACTAACCAATTATTTTCACGCAGCTGATTAAAATAGAGGATAATCACTTTATTTCGCAAAACCGCATGATCATTGGTGAATTGAAACAAGTACTTTGCACCATTTTCACCAAGGGAGAGGTGGAAAGGATCATTTCTTGTATTTCTTGAATAATTTACCTAAATATCAATGACTGTAGGCATGTGCTGGACATTCCCCATCAGCCTGTGATTATTGATCAAATTACACTTTATGTTTATTCAGCAAAATATCATAATCAACCGAAAAGCTTAATTTGTTGATAGATATAGCTGCTGAATAAACAAACTACTTCGAGCAACTTCTGGGTAAATATTTGTGATGAGCCCAGCAATTGTTTTTTTTTTCAGAATTCTCTAGAATTATATAGGCCTATTAAAATCTACAGGAAAATTATTTTGTTATCAAGGCAGAATGCCGTTACTGCAATTTCAATAAGTATGAGTATCTGCTAAAGGATGGTGAAACGTAGCAAATACAGTGCATATGATTCGTTGAGGAATTGAATTACATAGCAAAAATCTCATTTAAATACTATAAAACATATCACAGAGCCAGAGACGTGTCTCACTGGTGTCTTGAATGGGTAGTGATTGTTGGTGTAAACTTTAAAACTGATAATCCTATCAACTGATCAAACTCAGCTGCTCACTGAAGAAGAACAGTACGTTTGTCAATGCTTTCTACATCCAACTTATGGATTTGGAGGACATTTGATTCCTCCTAGACCAATCAGGCAAGCCTAAAATACTACGTGGATAGTGAGAAAACTGGCTATTGAAACTCATACTAACTGAATCTGCAGTAATAGACTGGCACGAAAAATGTATGATATATATATTATATATTTCAGAAGTTTGGCGGCAATGTGCATTTATAATTTGAGATAATACGGACCAAACAGCATATTAGAAGTTTTTTAGGAATTTTTCGACTAAAATATAGGAATTATTTTTTCGATCAATTATAGGACATTTATAGGAGGTTTGAGTACATAATTGGAAAAAAAGTTAAGACAAACAGTTCCTTTTATGATCTTTTATGTTGCTTACGAATCCCATGCCATTCCGAAATTTGATCAATTAAAAAATTTCAGCAAGTATCCCATAACATTTTTGTGGCTGACTGATCAACTGCCGGACATTTACTTTGGACGAGCTATCTGCGCTAAGACTGGACTGAATCATCACAAAGTGCAATTTTCATTTGTTATTAAATTAAAATTTTGGAAATATTTCTCAGAACAGGAGTTTTATTGGATCCTATTGAAAATATGGGAATTGTAGATTCCTTTAGAACCTAAAATAGCATTTTTGAGGGTCTTTTCCGCTGAGACCGGTTGCACTTACAAGTTGTAATAGTCCGTAACTTGATGTGCATATAGAGTGTGTTACTATTTCTCGTTCAACCACGTGATTACGTGTGAAATCGTGCTGGTGTTGTCATTTTGGGAACCAGCCGCCATTTTGTACCATTGCTAACTCAATGGAGGTTTTGATTCCGGGCTCCAGGACAGTTGTAAAACCACTAAAACACTACGGATTGTATCGCCGAGTCTTAAATGGAATGTTTACCTTGGTTTCCGACCATTATCCAGCCGATTGACGACATATATCATCAGTGAGGGCCCGGCAAAACGGCAAAAAAGTGGCGGGAATCGGCCAGACGGACGTCTTCGGCCTGAATTTCTGGATTAATCACAGGTATGTTCCGAAACACTGGCAGGAACCAAGGATTAGTTACAGATCTCGGCGTTGTTGGGCTAATCCAGTGTTGTCAGGCTGATTTAACAGTGTTATGGACCTCGGAAAAACCCGGCCCCATTGCATTGTACAGGCCTACAAAATGGCGGATGTTTCCGGAAGTAGTTTTAATGTGCGCTGAGACGTCAGAGAGCAATAAAACGGAGAGCTCCACTAACGCCCGCTATTACACTAGTTTGCAAGATAAATGCAAGACTTGCTCTTGCATATTTCTTGCAGATATGCCAAATGAATAGATATTGCATGGTTTATGTGAGAATATATCCATGCATTAATTAGTCTTGCACCATGCATGGACTTATATTATGCATGGAAAACTTAAGGGTCTAGCTGCTATCCTGACGCCATCAGGAATACGTATGGCAAATGCATGGATTTTATGGTACTTCCATCATGCATGAAAAATGCAAGACTTGCTCGTGCATATTTCTTGCAGACATGACAAACGCATGGATATTGCATGGTTTATGAGGGATGTTTAATTGCAAACTTTCGCATGTACAAGGACAAGGATGACCTGGTACATAATTATGTGCATTGACTGCTTCATTTCTTAAATGAAGCAAATTTTCTGCTCTAACTTATTATCCATCCAATAACTATGTATCCTTCGATTTTTTTCATAGACTGAAAGCTTGATGTCATGCTGAGACTGTGTGACTATTGGTCAGTTGAGGTGTGAGTAGAAAGCTATATATGTCATGCAAGGCTTTTTTGGTGATGTCAAGCTATATGTACAAGCTCATTGGTTGGGAGAGTCAGCAACATGACATCAAGCAGTTTCTCTTAAATTATAATAAATTATCATTGTGAAGGCTCCAGTGTTATTATCATCATTTAGTCAATGGCATACATGGATATTCAAAGCATGCCATGTGATGCCAGGGAGGCATGATTTGAAATCTTATTGGAAGAAGATGAGGAATGGGAAGGTTTTATAATTTGTAACAGAGAACATCTGATCCCAATATCTGTTCTCAATGTGCATCAACTGAATGCATGTCACCAAGCTGGGGGAGGAGTTTCGTGAATAGCTGTAAAACACAAACAAGACTTGCACCAAATTTCACAGCTGGTTGAATCCCACCTTGACTGTCAATGCAGTGTTTCGCCATGCTCAATCACCAGGAACCCAAAACTATAACTGAAACTTGACCAACTGTTTGGATACTCAGGTGCAATGAATAACAAAAACCAACAAAATTCCATTGACATGGAACTGTTAAGGATTTGCTTTAACTGTTTGTTGTTGCTAATTATACCAGCAAATTTGATTCGCGTGTTAGCATGATGTCAAGCTCTTCAGCTGCACATCACACAGAGCTGCCAGACCAACAGCCATCCTGAACCAGCATGACATCATGGTGTCGGTCGGAGGAAAAAAAATTGAGGGATACATAGTTATTGGATGGATAATAAGGACTTTCTCACAAGGCCGGATTTACCGTGGTATTGCTGTACATGTAGTGAAAGGTCGCACAATTCAATGTTAGTGTACGTATAACAATTGCGGCTTCACTAGCTACAGTTCAACTGAAACAAAATTCACATGCCAAGTCACTTCCAACTTCTCTGGTTATGGGGTACAGCTTCTAATAATTAATCACACACCTGTAATACTGAAAGTTTTGGTGCTCCGAGATTGATCGAATGCATCTGTTGCGTTCGACAAATGACAAGTACTTGCATTTAGCTGCTAATGCCAGTGGACATCAATTACCTCACAACAAGCCTTATCAATTACATTGAAATGAAGTGTCAATTTGTCATTGGTCATCTTGTGACCTCATTGATGAGTGGTGTGACACATGAATTTAAAATGTATTGTATTGTATTGTATTTATTGATTATAGTGGTAGGTACATGAACATATAATAAAAAGTTTACAGAAGGAGTGATACAGATGACCCAGCCCTTAATGACTTAACAACCACTCTATAACATCAGTGAATAAAATAGACAAACAATTCAACATGTTCTATATGTTTACAATAGTCAAACTTCAACAACTAATTAATTAACTTCTTACAGAATTCAAACTTCAACTAATGAACTTTTTACAGAATTCAAACTTGAATTAGTTAACTTTTACAAAATTCAATCTTGAATTTGTTAACTTATTACAAACTTCAAACTTTAACTAATTAACTTCTTGATACAATATACTTTTTCTGATATTCCAGGCATCATATAGCTATAGGCTCAGTTTTTGACATTCAAATTGACAAGATAAACACATTTTTCATCAATTACCAAGTTATGAAAGTTGGGCCATTCCACGCCAAATGGACCAAAATCAAGAAATTTTCCCACATCATGTTTTCCGATTTTAATGAAATTTTAACCTGATATACATGTGTATGTTTAATGAGCATATGCAAAATATTTCGGAGATATTCCACACATTTTGCTTTTGACAGCATTTTGAAAATGTTGGGCTTTAAACATAAAATTAATTTTTCATCTTTTGATATATTTGAAAAAGGCGGCTGAAGGTTCATTTTTTCAAGATATCGCCACAAAACTAGGCATATATCATGGTGAGATGTAGAGCATAATATATGCTGAATATAATATAGATGATGCTTTCCATCTGTACCCACCAGCCTGTTAAAATTGGTTCATTCTGCGAAATTAGGGTAAATTGTTGGTTTTTGGAATTTTTTCACTCATGTGGCAAATAATAGTGCCCCAGTCCGCCGTTTCCCGCTGGTGGCGCTGCAGTGCCGTGACGTCACACGCCGTATAAAGTGCCCCCACCGCTGCACGAAGCAGAAGCGAAGAAGACATGGACAAGCGAGGACTGTTGTGAATTTGGACTTGATATTTCTGTATTATATGTGTATGCTTTAGTGGTGTCAGATAGTGAACGGTGCCCGAGTGTATTCTGGGTCTTGTCTGAAACATTTACACAGTGTTTCAGGCCTTGTTTCTTGTGCAAATTCCGACATTTTCGGGTTTTGCATTGCTCAGTGCATGGCTGCTGTTTTGACAGCTAGCCTATGGCGGCCATGCCATTTTCGTAATTTCGGCGATTTTCCGACTGAATTTCCGAGCTTTTGGTGGTGTGACACCTCAGTAATTAGGTGTCATTACTTCAGAAATATTGTTTCCTTGTATTGTGCGAAGTTTGGGTAACTGAAACTTCGTAGTTTTTGTGTATTTAGTGATTTACTTTGCTGTCTCTGGGCCCAGTTTTGCATGTGAAGCACGTGCGTTTCAGTATGCAGTGAGGGTCTAGTTTTGGCATTGAAGTTAGATAGCTGGTTAGCATTACTGCTAATATAGCATTGTCTTCTCCTAATTGTTGACTGTGATTTTTGCTTCTCAGGTTATTTTCTGTGGCTTTGTCAAGTTGTGTATTGTTGAACTTTCGTTTTTTTTTTCATAGATTTGACAGCCTGCAATTTGACATTGATTAATTCAGCTGACACATATTTTCCTGAATTTAAGTAGGGGAGACCGGGGCTGGTTGTCACAGGGGCAGGTTGTCACACTTTTTATGGCACTAAACTATGGAGTCACACAGCTCAACCAATCATTGTTTATTGCTTTTATAACCCACTGGATTCTTTTTGAAAAATCTTGACCCCTGGAAGGGAGTCTGGTAGGCACACGGTCTGTTAAAAATTTCCTGTCACAAAAAGTAATTCTTTACCTTCAACTTGCATGCAATGCTAGTCTTTATCAAATAGTTGTTGAAAAAGGTACAGTTAATACATTTACCATATAAACATTTCTTTAAATCATCATTAGAACAAATAGTGAAAATTTTGATAACAACGGCCTTGGTCACCCGTTTTTGGAATTTTCGTCAATCGGGGCAGGTTGTCACAAAAAGGCGGGGCAGGTTGTCACACTTTTTGGAGCTGGTTGTTACCTATTAGGACCAGGCCTTTAAACCAAAAAAACTAACACAATTATAAATTTGTGCTTTAAACATGCTATTGATGACTGAAAATGTATGCAGATATTGCATTGTGTTTAAATAAATCGATTTCAAATTTATATGTAAAATTTTCAAAAAAAATTGTAAAAATCCTACTCCAGATCAGAATGCTTTCCTGCTGATTGGTAAGCCTTCCTTTGTAGCACCCTTGTACACAGTAGCATGTTTGCTACAGTCTTCACTGGGCAAGTAAAGGATTCCTCATATGTCCAAAATAACTTTTCTTGGTCAAGATCTGCCCTACAGAGTTCCACTTCCTGCATTCGAGCTCATAACCAAAAGTGTGACAACCTGCCCCGAGAGTGTGACAACCTGCCCCGAAAATGTGACAACCTGCCCCGAATACTGAATTTAAAAAAATGTCCAATAGGACATCAAGATTTCGAATGATATTGGTATATATTCACCAGATATGTTTAAGTCACTCCCCTTTTGCCATTCATACAGAATGGCAGTGCTCCTGCATGCTTTATATAGAAATAGTAGCATGTTTAAGTTTTACGTACTGTGACAACCTGCCCCTGTGACAACCAGCCCCGGTCTCCCCTATCAATTGTTGTCAGAAATCTTGAGTTTTTGACTACTCCTAACAATTTAGAGTTTGGTGGTAATTGATTTAATTTAATTATTCGATTCCAACAATTCTGAATTTCTTGTGACTATTGTCAGACTTGTTTTTCTTCCTTGAAATTAAGCCTGGGTCCTTCCATATTTTTTGGAGGGGGAGGGACCTGGATATTTAATTGTGAATTTTGTGTCAGGTTAGCTGGCAAATTTGTTTACATTTTTATTCAGCTGTTATTTCTTCTGAATAATTATTGAAAAATTGTCTGAAGTGTTTTGCTTCATTTTGTGTATTAAATTGCGCAGGCTGAACAGGCTGTAATTTTCATTCAATTTGTAGTGCCGGGTAGTGTATTCTAACTTGTCCATCCTTGTGACTGTTGACGGTTGGGGTATACACCAGGGCATGCAGGTTGTATGATTTTTGCAGTTTTTTCTGATAGCTTCTGACTTGACCAGTGTGCAGATTAGCTGCTTGCTTTAAGACTTTGCCTTATTGAAGTTTCGGCTTCGATCAGGACTTAGGTGACTGAGTTTCAATTAATTCAGAAAAGTTGAACTTGTGTGACAATTGCCTTGTGAAAGCTGGTAACAGTTGACTTGTCTTTTTGGGCCCCAGTCTACAAGGTTGGTGGCCATTCTGACATAGTCCCCTGGCAGTTCATGCTCGTTTAAGTAATCTTTTAATTTGTTAAATTAGGCACTTGTGGATTCAGTTTCCTGGGTTAACGTGTTGATAGACTAGTTTTTCTGGGCCCTGAACTTATGTGGTTCAGGTGGCCATTCAAATTTGTTCTTTTTTGACATTTTGTCTCCAATTTGAACATTGTCAAGACTTCGCGACGGTTCTTGGTTGGCTCGGCCCCGGACTTAAATAGTGCGGTGGCTATTCAATCTTTGTTACCTCGGCTGCTTGTCTTTGTCCCGTGTTGGAGAATCACCAATTAATTAAAGTTTGTGAACCCAGGTCTTCTGCTGATCACTCCATATATATTTTTTTAATTTAATTCAGAACTTGTGTTGACACACGTTTGTGTAACTTGTTTGTCTGTGGCCCCGGGTATCTTTTTGGTTCTGGTGGCCCTGCAAATTTGTTTCATTGACGATAAATTAGCCTCAGCTTGATTGTTGCTATTTATTATTTTTTTAGTTTGACAGTTGTTTAACTGACTTGTGCGTATTGTTCTGTGGATTCCTGGTTGTCAGGGCCCCAAATATTTTGGTGGCCTTTCAGTCTTGTTAAATTCTCATTTCAATACCTGTTATTGTATTGTGTGGTGGCCCTTTCCCATTAAATCACAATTTAAAGGGGGGAGGAGGCCTGGTGTAATTTTGTGATTTTGTTACTTATTGTGAATGCACAACCATTGGCTATCCAGTATGTCATTTCCTATTGATATACGGACTGCCACATACGAACAGCTTCTGACTTTGCCAAAAGTTGGTGAGGCCCGAGCTGCCCAAATCCTACGCGAACGCGAGGTCAATCCAGAGTTGACTTTGGATGTGTTAGCGGATCTGGTGAAACTGGGGGACCATTGGCGCTGGCTATTGGACAGTGGTGTCATATGTTTTGGTAAAGATGATTCAACGCCAAATGCCTCTACGGTTGTGAGTGGGAGCCCGACTTCTGGTTCAGGAGTGCCCGTCGGACCGGACAGGGAAGCAGAAGATGGGAAGCCACAGTCCAGTGACGCCGGCGGAGCCACCGAAGATGTGACCGTCAATACGGATGTGCAGGGTGCTGTGGGCGGACATGATGAGAAGTCCATGAGTGAACTGCCTTCCAAGGACAGTATGAATATTCCAGTGATTGTGCCTTCCTTGTCTACAGACACAAAGATAGCGTCATCATTCTCAAGATATCGGGACTCTGTTGTGGAAGTTCCGTCGGAAGCGGCAGAGAGTTCCTCGGATGATAATGTGTCCACTGGTAGTTCCCACAAGTCGCGAAACAAGAAATTGGAAGCTCGATTGTTGCGACGTGCCAATGACACAGAGGAATACGTCCTGCGACACCGAGCAGACATTGAGAACATTATCCATGGTGTCCAAGGCAGGCAGCAGCAACAGTTTCAAGAGTTAGACAGGAAGCTGGAGTCCAGTCGACAGGAAATGAAACATGTACAAGGGACTCTGGAGAGAGTGTCTGAGCAGCTGGCTGAACTTTCTCTTTATCGCAGCCGCAGTGGAACACCAAGTTCGACGCGTTCACGAAGGTCGAAACGGAGCACCCGCTCTCCGGAATTGCCTTCTGCCCGATCCCAGCGTGAAGATCTAGAACGCTACATTGATGAATGCGCAAGTCGACTACAGACCGGATCCCATGCTGGTACTACCCTGGCATCTGATGTTCCTGTAGGTCCTCACATGGAGGAAGTGGTTGAACAGCGTGAGGAAGAAGAGCAGTGTGATGAAATCCGTCCAGAGGATCTGCAAGCGGAAAAGTCTGTGCCCCCGGCACAACCATCCCATGAAGCTGTATTTGGTAACATCCTTAACTCTCTCCCACCGGACCGGATTTACAGACCGCTGCCCCAAGGGACAGAGGAGGAATGGGTGAATTTCCAGAGATATCTGCGGGCCAGCGAACCGCCAAATTCTGTTGTACCTGCTGGTGTTGTGCAGAAACTACAGTGGGCGGACAGAGATCCGGAGCAGGACGCAGAGGGAGTTGACAATGCATCTGAGGGGACAGATGAAGGTTCAGAGGAAATGAATTGGGATTCCATGGGGATGTCCCTACGGGATAATGTGATGACATCGATGAGTGACGCTGCAGTGCCACCAAGAACGTCTCAAGTGAGAATGGGCGGTGGGCCAACACCTGTGTTGGATCAGGCAACCACTGGGAAGCACACCCCAACTGAAGGACCGCCTCCATCTGCCTGCGGCATGACCCCTCTTGCCCCACCGGTGAGGGTCGCGCCATTATTTCAAGACCGACCAAGAGTGAGTCACCAACACGTCACGGGGAATGAAGCTTCAGTAAGGACCCAATCCTTTCCCAAGGTGCCTGCTTCCTCCTCTAACAGACTTTCGGCATCCACATCACATGTCCCTCAAGGGAATCTGAACAACAGCCTCCATGTGTATTCAGGTGCAAGACCAGCAGCAACGGACACCTGCGGACTCGCCCCTTCACATGGGTATACCCAAATGGCGACAACGGAAGGTGGACGTGGAATGCAGCCAGTATCGACGAAAAAGGATCTTGGTCGTCGTGTGGTGGTGAACACTGGGCCACTCACCTCTACAGCCGTAAAAACTGAACGACGTTCCCTGGCCCCAGGGCAGTCCTTCATGCAGCCGAAGTCCAGTGAAATCCTTGGATCTGTGGTGAAGGAACCCAAGGTGCGATACATGGCAGCGCCACGACCAGTCCATCCTCCACCGCAGTCATCTCACCGATTGCACCCACAGGCATCGCGTCCAGTGATTAGGACCCAGGCGACAGTTGGTCCACCGCCTCAGCATGCTCATTTTGATAAGGGTGAGCCCATGATGCCTGCGCCGGATCCACCCGATCTTCATTTTGCCAAGAGTGAGCCAATGATGCCTGCATCAGAACCACCGGATCATGCAGTTCGCTATGCTGGCGCACCAGTGACTCCAGTTGTTTGTCATGGTTTGCCTCCTCTTGAGGGATGGGTATATCACAGCCAAGGCGGTAGTACAGGAAGACGAACAACCACCTTATATCCATATCCAACAGTGCCTCCGGAGACAACGGCTGATTCATTGCGACCGACTGACCAGACTCATGGAATGGCCGAGTCCTCGCATCCGATGACTCCTGTCGGACTCAGCCGTGCTAACCCAAGTATGTCAATGGCTGACGGGACATACAGTATCCCAAATCGGAGAACTCAGCAAGAACTTCCTCAACATCCTGAGCCATGGAGAGATCCTTGCACTGCCGGCCTCCAACTGGCCGACGTGACAAGTGTGAACGGAGGAACTGTCAAAGCTGATGATCACTCTACGGCCAGTAGACCACCACCAGAGAAGAGGGAAAATTGGTCTCAATCATCTGCTCCAAAGAGAAGTTGGTCCCAATCAACTCCAAAAAATGAGCATCTGTCATATCAAGCTCCGCAACCGGCATTTGAGAGTGACGATGACTATGACGACCAGGCAGCAGGTAGCCGAGGTAACCGACGTCATGCCAACAGACGAGGGCCCGAACTACCCCGGCCCCGTCTTCCAGACTTCAATGGACTTGATGGGAAGTATGAATCGTTTATTTACCAATTTGAGGGGATGGCTAATCGCTATCGTTGGAGCGATGCTGACCGGTTGGACCAATTTAAGGCATGCCTTTCTGGTAAGGCTGTGGATCACATAATGGCCCTACCAGAGGGTATCACCAACAATTATGAATTGTTGAAAAGACAATTTAAGAAGAGATTCGGTGCACCAGACCGCCCTGATGTGATCCGAGGAGAGATTTATGACATTCGCCAACGTGCAGATGAAGGACTGGAAGACTTCGCAGATCGGGTCCAGAAAGCCGCTGCCATCGCTTATGAGGGTATCGACGAGGCAAACCGGAACAAGTTTGCCACGGAAGCCTTCCTCAAGGGAGTTCGTGATAGCAATGCTGCGAGGGATGCTGCCAGATTGCGGCCTACAACCGTTGCAGATGCCCTGGTGGCAGTCAAAGAAGAAGCCGTTCTGAATAAGTTGATTGGAAGGTCATCTGCAGTGCGAGGGCGACATGTTATGTTCCAGGAAGATGAAGTGGGTTTACGTCATATATCAACCGGACCTGTTAGTCCCCTGCCTCGACATTCGGCGAGAACTGCCTCAGTAGCCATCCAATGCTTTCCTCGCGATTTGTCGCCCCGGTTCACCGGTATCCGATCTGGTAACCGTAATGGTTCACCTAATAAGTCACCAAATCGGCGAACGCCATTGCATGACCGTTGCCATCTATGTGATAAGCCTGGTCAATTCCGGGCCGATTGTCCGGATCAAAAGTCCCCAAATGCGGACGGGCGGTAGTAAACGGTCATACTGCCGACCCGCCTCGCCCTGACCGAAAACCACCAGATTCTATTGACACCGGTTGCTCAGCTGTATATTCAACAGCACCGGTACCTTCTCCAACAGAGAACCAATCTTCCTCGGGGTCTTCCTCGACTCCTCAAAGACCCTCACCATCCTCTCATGGTCTTACCATGACAATCCCTGCCATGGTGGGAAAAGTGCGGGTCTCTGCCATTATTGATACAGGTTCACAGGCCACCGTGATCAGTAATGATTTGTGTATACAAGCTAACATAACAGTTTCAAAAGCAAATTGTATCAAGGTTCAAGGGGTTGGGAATGCCATGGGAATGTCAGCACATATTGCCCATGCCGTCCCAATTGCTATAGGAAATGCTTTGTATCATTGGGATGTTATAGTTGGGGATTTCCGTGATCCTTTGATTCTTGGGTTGGATTTCCTTCACGAAGTGGAGGCTCAGCTAAATTTTAGCCAGGGTTATCTCCAAATTGGAGATTCCATTATTGTAGCGAAATACATTACTTCAGTTACTGGAGCCAAAAGAATTGTGGCCCCAGTGGTGGTCAATGAGAAGACCACTATTCCTGGTCTCTACTGTGCGCCATTGGTCTGCGACATTCCAGAATGTTTTCCGGAGGGCAGTCTGGTAATGGTAGAGCCGATACCCACCTCAGCTGGTGTGGTTTTTCCGCCGGCATTGTTGGATTCTTACTGTCGTCCCTTAGTGCTGGTGGCAAATTTGTCCGAGAAAAGTAATCATGTGCCTGCGGGTGCTGTGGTGGCTGTTGCTCAGGTGGTCGATTTTGTATCTGACCCCAGCATCGAGCCCCATGACATCCGTACACTTGACAGTGACGACAGTGTCCCCATCGGGACACATTCCTCCAATCTTCCTGATGTATTGAATGCCCTGTATGAAAGGAGCTTGACAAATTTGGAGGGGGAGGGGGAACAGGAGAAGTTGCGAGATTTGCTCGTGAAGTTCCAGTCAGTATTTGCCCAACATGACTTTGATCTGGGGGAGTTTGCGGGGATCATGCACCGTATTGACACTGGGGATGCTGCACCGGTTCGGCACGGGCTCCGGCGAACCCCGTTGGGCTTCCAGGATCAGGAGGAACGTCATCTCCAGAGCATGTTGGATAGCGGGATCATCCAGCCGTCATCCTCTGAGTGGGCGGCGGCACCGGTGATAGTGAAGAAGAAGGACGGGAAATACCGGTATTGTCTGGACTACCGCGGTTTGAACAAGGTCACCAGGAAGGACAGTTTCCCGTTGCCCCTGATTGAAGAGTGCCTGGACGCCCTAGCCGAAAACGTCTTCTTCAGTACCCTCGATATGGCCAGTGGCTATTGGCAGGTCTTGATCCATCCTGATGACCGCCATAAAACTGCCTTCATAACCAAGTATGGACTTTATGAACATGTGAGGTTAGCTATGGGACTTTGCAACTCGCCTGCGACGTATCAACGTATCATGACGTTCGTCCTGCAGAATATGTTATGGCAGGACGTTTTGGTCTATTTGGACGACCTAATAGTGCTCGGAAAGTCCTTTGACCTACATTTACAGACTTTGGAGGAGGTCTTCAAGAGATTTCAAGTTCACAACCTGAAATTCAAGCCCCGTAAGTGTGAGCTCTTCACAACTGAAGTTGACTTCCTGGGGAGAAAGGTTGGACGGAATGGCATCAGTATCTCCGATGCGAAGGTTCAGAGTGTCCTTGAATGGCAAAGGCCGTCCACTCGTACTGAACTGGAGGCTTTCCTTGGATTTGTGAACTACCATCGGGAATTCATCCCTCAAATGGCCGAGATATGCAGCCCACTCTACTTCCTGGTCAAGACTACGCCCTCTGGTGGGAAGGTGGACTGGACCGATGTGCATCAGCGAGCTATGGACCGCTTACAGCAAGCGATGGTTACGGCACCAGTGTTAGCCTACCCTAAATCCACTGGCACCTTTGTACTGGATGTCGACGCTAGCTCCGTGGCCATCGGAGCGGAACTCTCCCAACTACAGGACGGACAAGAGCGAACTATTGCCTATGCCAGTCAGGCTCTCTCTGCTGCTCAGCGGCGCTACTGTACCACACGAAAGGAGTTGTTGTCATTGGTGGTCTTTCTGAACCAATTCAGGTTCTATCTTCTTGGCAGATCCTTTCTGGTCCGGACAGACCATAACAGTTTGACTTGGCTTATGCGTTTCAAGAACCTGGAGGGTCAGTTAGCACGCTGGCTAGAGGCCATTGCGCAGTTTGATTTCCAGCTGGCTCATCGACCCGGAAAGCAGCATGGGAATGCTGACGGCTTGAGCCGATCCGTGACTCCTGAGTGTCCCTATTATGAAGCTGACGTCGAGTTGCGGCACCTGCCCTGCCAGGGATGTGATTATTGCCAACGGATGCATGACCGCTGGGAGCGTTTTGAAGCTACCGTCGATGATGTCATTCCATTAACCCTCAATGTGAAGGTCGCTCAGAGTGTGGAGGAAGTGACCGATGCTGACCTGGTTCCATCACCACCCATCCCTTAGGCTGAGGCTCAGGCCCAAGACCCTGATATCCTGCTGCTCCTCAGATGGCTCCAGGGGGAGCCACCCGACGATGCTACGTTGTTTGGACAGAGCGCAATGGTGAAACATCTCTGGCGATTGAAGGACTCGCTGAGTGTTGTCGACGGAGTTTTATATTACCAGTGGGTAGGACCGACTCCTGGGACCAGCCGTCCTCTTCTTGTAGTCCCCAGGCAACATCGACAGCTGGTGATGCAGACCGCTCATGACAATGTGTGTACCGGACATCCGGGTCCTGAGAAGACGTACCATGTGCTCCTGAGACGGTACTTCTGGGTTGGCATGCGGTTGGATTTGCGACTCCATATTGGCCAGTGCGACCGGTGCAATCGGCACAAGAAAGTCAACCGTCATGCTCGCTTCCCGATGACCAAGTATGTGGCCGGTGAACCGATGGAACGTGTGCATGTGGACATCCTGGGGCCTCTTGCCGAGACGGCTCAGGGCAACAAGTACATCCTTGTAATGATAGACCAATATACGAAATGGGTGGAGCTCAAGGCCTTGCCTGAACAGACTGCCGAACGGGTCGCCCAAGCATTTGTCGAAGATTTCATATGTCGCATGGGATGTGCCCTAGAAGTGTTTTCTGACCGGGGCACTAACTTTGAAAGTCGATTATTTCAAGAGATGTGCCAATTGCTACAGATGGCGAAGACCCGGACCACTCCCTACCGGCCAAGTCGAACGAATGAACCGGGAGATATTGGCCAAGCTGCGGATTCACATTGACGGAAAACAAGCCTTATGGGACCAATACTTACCCTTTGTTGGTATGGCCATGCGAGCTACCACCAACCGGTCAACGGGCTTCACGGCTAATATGATGATGCTGGGCCGTGAAGTTATGTTGCCGGTGGACCTCCTTGCCAACATCCCGGATTCAACCATCCCAGAAGACCCAGTGGAATATGTTCAGCGACTGCGGGATACTTTTCAAGAGGTGCACACCTGTGCTAGGGAGAAACTCGGAACAGCTCTCCAGGACAGAAAACGATTCTACGATCGTCGAGCCCACCTGATTGAATATGATGTTGGCGACCTGGTGTATCTACTAAATTCTGGCAACAAGAAGGGCCAGACCCGCAAACTCCAGCCTGTATATGTTGGTCCTCTACTGATTGTCCGCAAGATAACTGACTGGCTGTTCATTGTTTCCAATTCAAGGAAGCGATATCAAACAGTGCATCATGACCGCTTGCGTCGTTGCCCGGAAGGAAATATTCCGCTTTGGGCGCGACGCGAGCGCCGTTGTCTAGAATTGGACGGTGTGGACATCTGATTGCAGATGAAGAGGATGCAATCGCAGACCTCCCTCTCCTCTTTGATTCTGAGAAACCAGTGGAAGCAGAGGAGGCAACACCTATTCCCTCGGTGGTGCCCTCCTCTCCATCCAAAAACCGAGATCTGCCGCCTACACGTAAGGGTAGACATAGGCGTCAGCCAGATTGGTTGCAGTACTATTTGCATCACAAGTAGTATTGTAGCCAGTCATAACCAATTATTAATGGGTCGCTAAGGTTACTAGACCTCGAGGCCGTTATTCGGTCGCGACGGTCAGGACGTGCAGTTGACAATCTCATCCCCGTTCCATATGACATATACTGGGGAGGGTAACTTGTTTGTCTGGGCCCTTCCTGTGGCCATTCAAACCTGTTTCATTATGATGTCATACTTCGTGATTTAACTAACGTCGTGTTGGTGTTACTCGTTTGTCTGGGCCCTTGACCTATTTTAGGGACGGTGGCCATTCAAACTTGTTTCATGATGTATGTATTTCCAAGCTCGCTTTATGATTCATTTTTAAGTTGACAAGTCTGGCCTCAGTTTTTGACGGCCGTCTTGTCGACTTTCATTTATTGCTGTTCACAGATGTGTATTTTTTGGAAATGATTTTTCATGGTTTTGTCTTTGCCTCTAAATAGCCTACACCAGTGCTGATGGGGCATAAAACACAAACTCACTCGATGGTTTTATCTTGTGGTTCAGGGTTGATAATGTTGCTGTTAATTGTCCGGTTTGAGGAGTTTTCTGCCTCCAATAAACATGTGTATATCTTCAAAAATGGTTCTTTATGGTTTTGTATATATGGTGGTTCTTCAGTGGATACGGGTAGATTGGCGTCGTTGTTAACTTAATCCAAAGTATTTGTGATTCCCTGCATTGATTTGTATTGATCGTTGATGTATAGTATGACAGTGTGGGGGCTGTCATATTGTTTTTGTGTCTTGGTGTCCGTTTAGTTTGAGACAGGCCTTTGGAAGAAGTAAGTTAGTCTGGAACAGTTGCTCTTCCTGGATCTGGTTTCGTTGTTTTTTAACATTGTTCTGTCCCAGCGGTTGGTTCTTGGTCCAAAGTCCGTCCATTGTCGTGTGCTTCGCAGATAAACGAAGTGGAAATTATAAGTTATGTACCAAAACAAGAGTTGTGGGACATCTGGTTGTGGAGACGAAAGCCCAAGCCTGGAAAACTGCCGATGTTGATGAGAGAAGCTGATGTCCGGTTGTGTCGTCTGAAGCAGATGTTCGTCCAAAATACAATGGAAGATTCGAGGGGCAGACGATGCACCCTAATGGTTCCAACAGACAGTTTGTGTGAGACCTCCGAAGAGAGACAGTTGTGGGGGTCCAGACCATCCTCCTGGCCCCTTCCCCCGGGAGAAGAGGAGTCCCAGTTCACTCCATGTGAGGGACAGAAGAAGATGCCCACAACGCATTGCCAAGAAGAAATAAGGGGAGGATGTGGCAAATAATAGTTCCCCAGTCCGCCGTTTCCCGCTGGTGGCGCTGCAGTGCCGTGACGTCACACGCCGTATAAAGGGCCCCCACCGCGGCACGAAGCAGAAGCGAAGAAGACATGGACAAGCGAGGACTGTTGTGAATTTGGACTTGATATTTCTGTATTATATGTGTATGCTTTACTCAGAAACCAAGCTTTCAATAAACCTGAAACTTTGCATGAATTGAGGCAGTATCGAGTGCTAATGGTACGAATTTATTCATATTTCTAACTCCAATACTTTTTATGCACATGAAGAAAATATCAGGACGATTCCTAAAATTGATTAATTTCAAGTGTAGAAATGGCCATGTGGGACAGGTGATAGAAACTTGAAATTTATTTTTTAAGCAGTTTATGAGATCATCTTGTATTTCTGCAAAAATGATAGAGGTGTTATTTTTCATTTTCCTGGAATTAATTTTTAGAAATTTGGAGAAAAGCCTTATTTACACCATGTGTGAGCCTTCCAAGAACAGGTGGAATTCAAAATGAAGTGCAAAATTTTTTTTAAGGTGCCTCAAATTGCCTTCTGAACATTACAAATCAGTTTTATTTAGAATCACCACTGCCACACCAGGAAACCTTTTTTTTTTTTTGTCCAGTTATTTTCGTGTGAAATCATGTCAGATTCTCATGACTACAATGGAATGCATTACTTTGCACCCATTGGGGTCCCTGGGGTATATATGCCCATATACTTAATAATTATAAAGCCTAATTTGCTAAATTCTGGTCATCTGTCACTAGATGTTATTTACGGAACTGAAATTAATGTCACTTCACATGAATTTTACACATTTTTCATCATATTGTGATATTTTTTAAACATATTGATAACCGAAGATACCTTATATTTAACATCATTAAAAGGCAACTGTATCAACTAATCTAATTTAAAAAATCTGTCACAACAGTCCCATATTGTCAATTTTGAAGTTATTTGCAAAATTCACTCGACACAATTTTTTTTACTATTTCCTTTTGTGAGAAACTAATATACCTCTTTAAGGTTTGGACTTTTAAAATTTGTCCATCTGAGGTACTTTCAGAAATAAATTCAGCTCTTTATCTAAGGTTCCACCTGGTCTTGGAAGGCTCCTACATAGCCTACGATATATAGCATAAATAAGGTTTTTCTTCGAAATTCTAAAAATTAATTCCAGAAAAATGAAAAATAACACCTCTACCATTTTTGCAGAAATACATGATGATCTCATAAACTGCTTAAAAAATAAATTTCAAGTTTCTATCACCTGTCCCACATGGCCATTTTTGCACTTGAAATTAGTCTATTTTAGGAGTCGTCCTGAGATTTTCTTCATGTGCATAAAAAGTATTGGAGTTAGAAATATGAATAAATTCGTACCATTAGCTCCCAATACTGCCTCAATTCATGCAAAGTTTCAGGTTTATTGAAAGCTTGGTTTCTGAGTGAAAAAATTCCAAAAACCCACAATTTACTCAAATTTCGCAAAAATGAACCAATTTTAACAGGCTGGTGTGAACAGATGGAAAGCATCATCTGTATTGCCTTTGGCCAGCAGCATTTTATATATCTGAGCTTGATCTGTGTACAATTTTATCACAATATCTTGAAAAACGTAGCTTCAGCAGCTTTTTGAAATGACTTGACAAGCGGAAAATATAAATTTTAGTCTGCGGACCTTAATTTTGAAATTGCTGTCAAATTCAAAATACTTGGAACACAGGGAAAATATTTTGCGTGGCTTCATTAAACAAGTACATGTAGCTTGTGTAATAATTTCATTAAAATCTGAAGCCATGATGTGGGAGACATTGGTCCATTTGCCATGGAATGGCCCAGACTTTTAGATTTTCGATGTTATTGAACAAATTCATCCTTAAATTATCATAAGCCTTACAAAAACACACAAAATGTAGCTCATCTTCTGGTAAATTAATATCACAAACTTCGCATATTCTATCCTCTATGGGTATATTCCTAAACCTGCCTGTCTCAATAGCTAGTGGTAAAACCCCTAATCTAAACTGTGCAAACAAAGACCTTTTTCTTCTGTTTTTGATTGGACATGACTTTTCCCAATAGCATTAAAAGTAGCCTATAGGATATATATGATATCACTAACTGCTTATGAGTCCTAAAGATAACACATAACATGTTGGTTTGCTTTAATACGAGGGGTTTTCCATAAGTTCTGTCCAACTATTCATAACTTTTGCTAGATTTGATATAGAAATATGATATTTGGGTCAGATAGTATTGACGTAATTCCCAAATAACACCCAAAAAATCAGATCATATAGATAAAAATAATCGCTTAATATGTTGCCATGGAAACCAGAAGTCATGATATGCGGCCCAGATTTTGTAGTGCTCACTTAAAACAATTGAACATCATGCTTACATTATCCATGTTTTGACTTATTGAATTAATGCATATTCATAATTTTTTTCATGAAATACAATCAATTATTTGTAAAAACATTAATGACAATGAATACTGGTATTATTGTCACATCTCAATTACTTTACCATATCCTGTGCAGTTTCCCTTTTTTTTATAAGATGAGAATTTTTTCTGATATGGATGACACCATATATATATGCATGTCATATTTCTTCAATTTAATTAGATAAAAACTAGCAGAGAGCATAAGAACCGTCTAAAATACATACAAGGAAGACATTATGAGTGATAGAACCAAATAAATATTGTACAAACTTTTTCTGAATGAAGAAAGAGCACATTGGAAGACCTAAGAAAAGAAGACTGGACAATGCCAAAACAAACCTTAACATGAAGACTGAGGTGTCTTATGAAGGCATGGATAGAAAGTATGAGAAAATGTATTTACGGGATGCCATCCATTAGTTTATGAAGTTGTGAAATGGCTTTGAATGTTTTGAATATATTTTGTTCTATTTCTATATATCTTGTTGTAATTACATATTTTGACAAGATATATCAAGTATGCGTCTGTTACCAAGATCGCGGTCGAATTTCATGACTTCTGGTTTTCATAGCAACAAATCAACAATTTATTTTTACTTCTATGATCTGATTTTTTGTGGATCATTTGCAGATTACCTCAATATCAACTGACCCTAATATCATTTTTCTGTAGAAAATTTAGCAAAAGTTATGACAGGTTGGACAGAACTTATGGAAAACCCATTGTAAAGTACAAAAAGTCTGCGAAACACTAACAGGGAACTCAATATGAGGACTATGAGGTATTGATTTTTAAAGGATATATAAAGTTAGAGGAAATGTACTCAGTGTCAAGTTCTTTGTTTTGAGAATTTGTGAAATGTTAGGGATTATTTTTAATACATTTCTTGTCCTATAGTCCTGGTAAAAAATGAAATATTGACAAGATACAATGAATCTGTACCTCTAAAAATGCCCTGGGCCGCATTTCATGACTTTTGGTTTCCATGGCAACAAATTAACCATTTATTTTTATTTCTACGATCTGATTTTTTCAGGATCATTTGCAAATTACTTCAATATTATTTGGCTCAAATATCATATTTCTGTGTTAAATATTGCAAAAGTTATGGCAAGTTGGACAGAACTTATGGAAAACCCCTCGTATTCATCTAATAAATATGCAATTAGATTAAAAGTGATAACATAAATATTTTCTCGCCTGGCACAGAACATAAATCTATACTGGCTAGATTAGTCTGTGATTACAAAGGTTGTATTCAGCCTTTCAAGTTCAATTAATAAACTGATGCTTTACAATATTTCATAACATTAGCTTATACCCCATAATGTTTACAATACCACATGAAAAAGCAGTGGATATATCCCATGTGGTATTGCGTTGTATACTCAATGGTTTGTTGTATACTCAATGGTTTGATCATTGTTGATGATGTCATTGCATTGTTTGCCATTGTGACGTCATGTCCATGGTGACGTCACAACATTGTGACATCATCAGTTGAGCTGCTATCTGTGCTCTGATTGGCTGAGGCCACTGTTGAGTATTGATAATCTCAGTGAAGTTCAGTTCTATTGCGAATTACAATATGGGGTATAAATAAGACGCACTCGCGGGTTCGGAGGACTCAGGATATCTTCAACTCGTGAAGTACATCTCAAAATACCACCATACCCATTTAGTCTTATTATAGTCCTGAATGTATTTACAAATCATGTGACACTGTATTAGAATAGCATGAACTGGATCGTCTGAATCTCAGAGATTCCTCATCAGTACTATTCGATTCTGAGTTTGTGATATTGGCGCTAAAGTTGTCAGCAACTGTGTCATAAGATGGTGGAGGCGGTTCTGCTTCATCTTCTGTTGTCATTGATGCATTCACTTCTCCACGTAATTGGCTTCCGCCCATTGGTACATTGACTTCATTGTACGCAGGCAGTCCATCATCGCTGTCATCGGAATAGAGTGACGGGGACACGGAAAAGACAGGACCGTCGTTTACAGTCTCATAATCTGGAGGAAGATCCATCTCAGGATGATATTGCTCTTGCGATTGTTGCTCGGAGGTGACATAAAATAAATCGATGTTATTTCTGTCAATGGACGGAGCCCTCTTCTTTGATTTATATTTCCGAGCGCACACTGATATTATGATCAGGAGAGCAACTACGCAAACAGAGACAACAATGGCGACAACAATATTGATACCTCCCTCATCTGCAAAAGACAAAATTAATACAATGACAAAGCCAATGTTCATCCTTACAATATATAGGAACCTTCACCATTACCTCCATCAATGACATTGTAGACGTGCACTACACATGGTTTTTTTTTCAGATTGATTCAATATGATTCAATAGACTGTCATCAGCACCCTATCCAACTGATGCAAGGTCCAGTCAGCCTGATTTGAGACTGCCACTTTTTTTGGGTATTCCTGTCACCGCAGGGCCCGGTAGGAACAATGTGCAGTGTATAGGCACCCTGGCACAAAGTGGTGTCGGTAATATAGGATGTGTCATGGACAATTTTGTGCATTATATGTGCTTGTCCATTTAATTCTGTTCATATCATTACCTGGTACAAAACATCCTTGTTCATCGTTACAATCTTCGCAGTCACACACGGTGTCACAAACGAGATCAGGATAAATGCAGGTACCATCTTTACAGGCAAATGACCCACTTAAACAGCCTGAAAAAATTAGTCAGATAAAGGTGGTCATTAACTATCATTCAGGTAAATAATCTAAACCCATCTCTGTTTTAACCTTGACATTCAGCTTGAGGTCATCGTCAAAATATAATCCAAGTGCCCGAAATCTTAATTTGAATTTACCTTCGCAAGATCTTTCATCCGAATTGTCCTTGCAATCATCAATACCATTACAAACTCTGTGAACAGAGGAACAGCGATCGTTGGAGCACCAGAAAGATTCAGAGCAACCTGAAATTTTAGAATTCATGTTACATTCTGTTACCTCCAATGCAATTGGTGCCCGCTGATCGGTCAGAACGAGGTTATGTTTACAGGGATCTGATCATTAGAAAAGACAAACGAGTTAACCATTAAGAGTTGGCACACGTGCCAAATGCTACTTTAGAGCCCCCTTGTGCATTGGTAGGTACTGACAGCAGGTGCAGGAACCATGGTTTCATCTCAGGAATTATCCCGTCTTTTTAGTTGAACAGGTGCAACTTTACCTTTTTCGGACATCACTAGCTAGCTAAAAATAGTTCCCCCGTGGCCTAACTGGTAAGTGCGCTTGTCAACTGGCTGTGAGGGCGTGGGTTCAAATCTCACCCCGGGAACTCACTTTTGTCCGAGCCCATGGGACATTAAATGGAGGCGGGTTGTATCCAATGTGCTATGCTGGGGCAACTGAAAGACCCTGGGCATCCCTGAATTAATAGGGTATGTGCCAGACTCACAGTCTTCTCATCTCATCATCATACGGCGATCGCCTGCCTCGATATAGCCCACTAAGGTGCTGCAGAGGCGTAAAACACAAACAAACAAAACAAACAAAGCTAGCTAAAAATACATCATCACTTCACAACATTCTACAAATGTGTAATTTGCATGAGAAATGTAAAATTTATGTAAAAAGTTTTTTAAAGTTAATCACCCTAAAGTCTCAAAGTATTACCATTTTTCTGAAAATTCTAACCAGATGATCCTTGCTTTATTAACTGTAAATTGGTAAAAAAATTAAGTGCTCCATCTGCATCCGTTTGTGAGCTGTGGTCAGTCAAAGATGCACACAACAGACAAATTAATTTTAGCTGTTCTGTCTCTAATCCTCCAGGGGCATGACGTCACAATGGGAGCTTGGCTACTGTGACCTCATCAGCTGTGGTGACGTCACAATTAAACAATAGACAGTCATGTGATTCTGTTGGCTTTGTTTATAGCAACCAGGCAAGCTCAAAAAACAATAGGTGTCTCTGGCGTACTTCAGGGTGATTAACTTTAAGTTTTGATGTTTTCAGTTACAATAACATTGTTTAAACATACGTGACTTAGTAGGTCTGGAATAATAACATTCCTTTTCATCTTCACAGTTTTCACAGTCGCAAACTTCATCACAGACTAGAAAAGGCTCGATGCATTTGGGATTGGTACTGCTGCCATTCTGACATGAAAAACTCCCCCATCGACAACCTGTTTAATCAAACAAATATTATATGAATCTCAACATATCCCAGGTGAAAAAAGAGTAAATTTGAAGCGCTCAAATTATTTAAAATATGCTTGATTTAGATGCGCAATATGTAATTCATACGCTCCAAATACACTCCCCTGTAGAAAAGTATAGGCATTTTTGCAGTACCATCGGAGTACATTTGGTAATTTAAATAATTGGAGCGCTTCAAATGTACTGCTTTTTCACCTGGGATATATATAAATATAAATATAAATCGATCATTATTTTCGAAGAAAGGGTTTGGCTTCTAGCTTTGCAATCTGATCATATATTTAACAGTGTTGGGAACCCCTCTTTATTTGTGGCTGTTTGATGATATCATGCTAATTCAATATGCGCAATACCATACAAATTGCGAATTTCTAATAGCCTATCATCTTGTGCGGTTGTGCTTTATTCTGTTATTATTGTATGGTTATATTATCATTTTTCTGTATCGTATCGCACCATTCACACATGTACAAAAACAAGAAAGTGCCCTTAAATAAGGATACTATATCAATTATAAAATGAATTAATCCGAGAGTATCTCACAATGTAATATTTATCGGCTTTAGAAATGGAAACTGGAAATCCAGACAAATAGTTATCATTTCTGAGCAAAAGAGGCCAAACCCTTGCTACCTTTCCTCAAATCCCCCTCTGGGCATGTCTAGATCTAGGTAAATGTTCCTGGGTTTTGTTTTGTTCTGGAATCGAGTAATTTTGCAGAAAATAGCATCACACATGACAGGCATCTGTGTAAATTATGTGTTGTGCAGGCTTTTAAATTTTGTAAATCGTTCCATAAAACTAATGATTTTAGCTTTTAAAAGGGCAGTCCCATTCCTCTTATAAACAAGTTTCGACGAGATTTCACAGTGACACGCACAGAACAAAGCCAGATCCCCACCAGTCCCAGAGTCCCAGTCACCATGAGTTTATCCTGTATTACTGAGAATAGGGGAGAGTGCGGCCAGTTGAACCAAATTTTAGAAATTGCTCTCCTGTGTGCATACCTTTACAGCTTTCAAGGAGAACAAAGATGGAAAAGGTAGTTTGAAAAGTTGTCTAAACATCCTTACTTTAGGTTTTTGCATACATCTTACCACGGCCGACATATGAGCCTCCAAACATTTTTAAAAATTTGGTTCAACTGGCCCCACCCTTGGGGCCAGTTGAACCATCCATTGGGGCCAGTTGAACCATTGGGAGGATGATGGGTGAAGTGTGGGTCTGGTGTCCTTTAATTTTGCTAACAACTTTAGCTTGGAGCAAAGCATTTTTTGGCTAAATTTGGCATGTCTCGCACATTTCTCTCTGTTCAAAGTATAGCCCGGGGCCAGTTGAACCAGTCGACGGTTTAACTTTAATAATAAATAATTTAAATTAATTGTAATCCATTGTAATGGGCCAATAAGAAAAACAGTTTTACTGAATAGTACCTCTCATTGTAAATGTATTTTGTTAAACATTTGATTAAAAAAAAAAATTAATAAACTCCCCTGGTTCAACTGGCCCTGCTTCGACCTCCATGCATCTATATATAATCTGGCTTTACCCTTGTTATGGGACACCGTTTTAAGAAGGTGGATTTCCATGGACACATAAGCCACTATCTTATGATGTTATGACCTCCCTGCAGATCAAGTAATTTAAATGCTATGAAAGCTCAAATCTCAATGTGACAAACTACGATTTACGTGCGAAAAACGAAAAAAGTGTGATAGTTTCGTTACCATGTGTCTCAGAGCCAAAACATCTACATGGAAAAGACTAAGCCTAATAAGGTCTAACACAAGGTTGTATGTACGTTCCCATGCCTGCTCCACCCGGTTAAGGGCACATGCTGGTCGAAAAATGGTGAAAATATTTTAGAAAATGGAAATTCTGATTTTGACAGTTTCAATAAATACAGATGTCCAGACAACAAATGCAACTGAAATTACGCGAAAAATCCTATTATAACCCTGTAAACAACCTTGCCGATCTTACCTTTACAGTTAAAATTATTAAGAGTTTATTTCCTTTTTTTGCCATTTTCTGAAAACTGCGAATTTTAGTGACTTTGAGTGCTTACAAAAAATTCATCTCAAAAACCACTGAAGGCATCATAATGAATTTTGGCATACTGCTTACTGACAAGTTCACTTCCGCAATAAGGCTATTTTCAGGACTGTATTTGGATTAAAGGCCGAGGGACAGCGATTCAAACCTGAAAGATTATGAATTAGCTCCATAGTCCCATGTTCGCGAACCCAGAAAAACCCTATAAAAACATATTTTTAGTCTGAAAATAGTCTTATTGCGGATCCGAATACCTCAAATTATGAAAATAAATGAGTTCTGATTATTCTGATAGCTCAGTCTTGAGATGAATTTTTTGTAAGGCAGAATACTTAAAAATATGTAAAATTCTTTGTTGCCATGGCAACCGTAACCATGGCAACTTGAAATTTCACGAAGGGTCATAATTTGGTGCCCTGAAGACCTGTGTAAAATTTCATAACTCTAGCTGCAACAGTTTCTTCTGGACAGCATACACACATTTTTCGACCAGCCTGTGCCCTTAAAAATCAAGGGTGGTTCAACTGGCCTGCCGGCTCAACTGGCCCCACTCTCCCCTACTTACTTAAATATAAGTTACGGTGCAAGTTAAGACATCAATTAAAGAATATGTAGGCTCACCTGCACAGGATCTTTCGTCTGAATTATCCCAACAACCATCATAACCGTCACAGACCGAGTTTTTCGAAATGCACCTGTTGTTGGAGCACCAGAATAGAGAACTGCATTCTGAAATAGGAAAACTTTCTTAAAAAACGATGTGAATTCTCAAAAATATAATTTATTTATTTTTGTTCCATTAGAATAGAATTTATTTAAGCAATAAGCAGGTTTACAAGTTCTATTGGGAACCAATATCAGAAATACAATCTATTTTGCCTTGGAGCAACTTTGTTTGGTTCCAGTATGATATGTTAGCTATTTTGTATTGTGATGTTGTTGTCACAATTGAACTAGGAGGAAATGAACGGTTTTGAAGTTTTGTTAAAACTTTCATCCTTAAGGCCATCGCCATTAAACATCTCTTCAATATACTGTTTGAGCGTCGTAGTACTAATGCTGTTATTTGTATCAAAAAGCCTCCCAATAGGATGCAGTTGGCAATCTTCTGTAATGCTGCTAGATTTTTGTCTTCTTTATGATCGAAAATCGGCAAAAACAATGCCGAAACGCTGCAAAAAATGTAATATGATGTTATAAACAGCAAAGAAAAGCATGTAAGTGAAGAGATTTTTTTTTCTAGGAGGTCTGGTTGCCGTGGAAATGGCGAAGACGTGAGTTCGCGGGTGAATTGACGACAGGTGTAACGTAACAACCTATAAACTGAACATGAAGAAAACCTACTTTGCTTTGTTGGCCTTGGTGTTACTGTTGTTGTTGCTATTGTGGTTGTCGTAGGCTTATCGTAATAACATTCTATTTCATCTTCGCACGTGTCACAGTCACAGAATTTGTCACAGACTAAATCAGGATTGATGCATTTTGGTTTAGTGCCATTGTTATTTGGACATAAAAAGTTTCCTTTTCCGCAGCCTGAAACATAAAAACCAATATTATTACTCTATGCAAAAAACAAACACTTGTCGCAAACTGTGGAACAGACAAAAACTGCATACACATCAATGTACATAGCGGTCAATATTAACAAAGGGAAAGAAATTTTAAAAGTAGAAAGCATATTTTTCTAAAAAAATTTTTATGAAATTGCTACCTGCTGATTGGTCAGAATTAGGTTACACGAAAGGGACATGAAAAGAGAGAGAGATCTGTTCCTAGAATGAATTTTACCATCGCATGAGCGTTCATCGGACCCATCTCCGCAATTGTCGTATCCATCACAAACAAAAGAAAATGATCGACAACGGTCATTGGAGCACCAGAACTGGGAGTTGCATTCTGAAAATGTAACATGTGTAAATATGTTAAACTTGGTCCAGATATCAAGGATACGACTTGAAGGGATTGAAAAAATAATTATAAACAATCTATAAACCCAAAATTAAGTATCCAGTAACCATCCAGACACTAAAATCTATAATTAAGGATGATTAGAATTTAAATATCATGACAGAAAGCATTTATTACAGTCAATCCCACTAGTATGAATGGGCAGCAGTTGTCAAAAATTGGGCAAAAATTCACAAAAGCATCACAAAAATGTGATGAATAAATTTCAAATAAGCTAGCCTATATATACTACTTGTGTTTATGCGTAATTGTGTATCTCTGCTATGCAACTTGAAGATGTTGAGCAATCAGGCCAAACACCAGTTTGCATGTTGTGGGACAAACTGTAATTTAAGCTACAGTATATATATTCACTTACAGGACACACTTTTCATACCCAGAATTTGGACCTCAGAAAGGGATGCATCTTATAGTCTTACAGATGGAATATATACCAAATTATCAAAGTTTGCCGGTCAAAATTGCAAAATTCTGAATTTTCATCGCTCTCGTCCGCCATTTTGAAACACGCGCCATCAAATTATATCTCCCGCAAGAGAAGACGTGAACAAGAATGCCATAATGGCGTAGCATAGATGGAAAAAATGTGGATTCAAGTCAATTTCTTCCAATTTTAGCAGACATACATGGCTAATTTACCTAACTAAGCACTGGATAAGTTGTAAAGAATGCATTCATTCGTCCGCCATTTTGGCGCCAGTGAAATCTAACGCAGACCTCCCAACCTCAGGAACATCAGTTCCAGGGCCCTGCATTCATCCTGCATTCATTTTACAGGGTTTTCACCAAAAAATGCAATTATAGCCAAAATTCTAGTTGATACGGTTTTACAATGCACTTCCTGTAGTTTTTAAATTCAAGGCTAAATGACAGCATCTGATCAATAACAGCAGTTGAGCAGTAAGCATCCTCCTCAAGCTTTATTCAGGGCAGTTTAGACCGGGTTGTCGTACCAGCTCAACAATTTTGGAGGACAGAAAGTAATGAAATAACCATTTAATGGTAATTTTTTCCAGGTTTTTTAAGTTGTCAAAAATAGGGTTTTTGCATTAAAACTAGGGTATGAGGGTTTTAGGCTAAAAAAGGGGGAAAACCCTATTTTTGAGGGTTGGATGAGAGGTCTGCTAATGCGACTTATATACGGGTTTCATCGAGATTGGGGTATTTGGGTCTCAGAAAGGAGTGTGTCTTATACATGGGGGCGACTTATATCCTAGCATAATATATGGTAATCAAAGGGGAGCAGGAAATGTCCCAAATAATGGAAGTCATACTTGGCTTTGGTGGTCTTGGAGGTAGGTCGTAGTAACATTCCTTTTCATCTTCACATGTATCACAATCACAGAATTTGTCACAGACTAAATCAGAATCGATGCATTGTGGGTTTGTGTTATTATTGTTTGGACAAAAAAACGTTCCTGGTCGGCAGCCTAAAATGAAAATAAATATTTGATTTGCTAAAACTGGGGCAAAATCACTGTTTTTTCGGTGAGCACTTGTCCAAAACAAGGTCCACGGTGACCATGCATTAATGATATAATTTACCAGAATGTAAAATATATATCCAATTGTCAGAACGAATATTAAATAATAACACAAAACGATGCAAAAATAACAAATCATCCGCAATTGTTTCTTGTCAAAAAACATTCGAAATTGTTTCTTCAATTCTTAATGCCCCAGTCTCACGGCGGCTCCCGGAGAACTATTTAGATCGGCGTCGAAGTATTTCCTGGTAATTTGGATGAATTTGGGTGATCCGCCGTCGACTTTTAACATCCCCCCAGGGGAAGTTTTTGTTCCCCTCAGCGGTTCCTAGAAATGGGAAAACTGCGCCGTGGATGTCAAAAAAGATTCAACAGGTACAAACTTTTTTTTCATGACGGCGGAGCAGAGACCAAAATTTTCTTAATTTTTGGATGTCCGGCGTGGATTTTTTCAGTGAGAACGCCTCAAAAACATCTCCGCCGGGATATTAGGACATCCCCTGCCCCTGAGGGGACCTCTCCTGCCCCCGCCGGGACCTTTCCTGCCCCCGCGGGGACCTTTCCTGCCCCTGGGAGGACATTTGAAGCCTCGCCGGCAGTTTTTGACATCCCGCCGCGGTGAAATAGGTTCACTGAGGGGCAGTTATAGGTTCCCTGAGGGGTACTTTTTATATCTCGGGGCGATATAAAAGTATCCCTCAGGAGGAGGAAATTCCTTTCCCCTGGCGAACTTTTGGGGACGGCGTACAACTTTTCTTCCGCGCAGTGAACAAAAAGAACCCCGCCGTGATATGCTTTTAATTAATTATGTAATGGTTTTATAAACATTGTATGTCGCCATGATGGTCATTTTTTTCCTAGAATTCAACTCAAGCTGCCCCTCAGTGGTAAAAAGTTCTCCGTAACGTGCCGTGAGACTGGGGCATAAAAGTAAGTGTCTATTGACCATATTTTCATATATATATATACAATGCTATTTACATTTTAGTCTGGGAGCCAAGAGCTCAAAAGTGCTTTATTTAAGGATTTGGCTCAACCCGAGAGAGGGATGGACAATCTATACATCGTTGGAATCGCAAGATTCTGTAGATTATGGAACTTGGGGATGCAGTTAAGGAAAGTGGTGCAATTTTTCATAAATTGGTTACCATGGCAACCAAGTCATAATATTTTTACACTCATCATTACACTAGTTAAACTCATTTTTTAGGGATTTAGTCCATAGTTAGACTTCATCAAGCCAACCTGGCATGTACTACCTCAATTACTAATTTTGATGGTCATGTGACCTTTTTGGTCACATGACCATACTGACCACCATTTGAGGTCAAACCTCAGAAATAAGCATTTTTTCGAGAATTCATACTGTATTTTTAACCGCTGTAGCTACAATAATGCCAGTATGTGGATAAATTTAGTCTCACTGGAAAGCCCTTCTTATAAGCTTCCATATCACTCAAAATTTATATACATATCCATGGAAACTGGTTGCCATGGCAACAAAGTTAGAAATGACACAAATTTGACTTCAAAATTGGAAAATTCATTTTTAGGGATTTACTCGACAGCCAGACTTCATTCAACCAAGCAGGCATGTACAACCATAATTAGGCATATTATTGGTCATGTGACCTTCTGGGTCACATGACCAAGGTGACCACAATTCAAGGTCAAACCTGAGGAATTGACATTTTATTAAGATTTCACACAACATTTTCTGCCACTGTAGCTACAATAATTGTGCAATATGTACAAATGTGGTCTTGTTGGATAGCCCATTTTATAGGGTTTTATTACACATGTGATGTGTTTAAGTATCCATGGAAACTGGTTGCCATGGAAACAAAGTTCAAAACTACACAAATTTGACTTGAAAACTTGAAAATTCATTTTTTGGGACTTACTCCTCAGCCAGACATCATTCAACCATCCGGGCATATACAACCATAATTATGCATGTTATTCGTCATGTGACCTTCTCGGTCACATGACCAGGGTGACCACAATTCAAGGTCAGACCTGAGAAATTAACATTTTTAAAAGATTTCATACAACATTTTCCACCGCAATAGCTGCAACAATTGTACAATATGCACAAATGTGGCCTTGTTGGATAGCCTATTTAATAGGACTTCATTGCACACTTAATGCATATAAGTATCCATGGAAACTGGTTGCCATGGAAACAAAGTTCAAAATTACACAAATTTGACTTAAAACAGGAAAATTCATTTTTTAGTGACTTACTCCACAGCCAGACTTCAAATAAACAAACTGGGCTTGTACAAGCACGTTGCACATTTTATTGGCCATGTGATTTTCTGGGTCACATGACCATGCTGACCACTACAAAAAACCTTGGAAAATTGCATTTTTTGAAGATTTTATTCAATAACATTAGCTTTTGTAGCAACAGTATTTGTGCTATGTACACAAATGTGGTCGTGTTGGAAGGCCCTTTTCATAGGGTTCAACCTTGCCTTTGCGTGTAATTTGTACAAATACCCGTGTTCCCTGGTTGCCATGTCAGCAAAGCTCAAAATTTCACAAATTGACTTATCCTTTTCAGAGAAAAACTCAACAGCCAGACTATATTCAGGCAACTACTACATCCATTATGAATTCTACTGGTCATGTAACGTCTTTGGTCAAATGACCATGCCTTCCGCCAAATCAGGTCAAACCTAAAAAAACATGCCTTTTATTCAAGATTTTAGACACCAATCTTAATCACTACAGCAATAATATTGGTAATATATAATTGCATACTTGGTACCATTGGAAAAATACTTTTATTAGTTTCAGTCTTTTATGTTAATTGTGTGATTATCCAAGGAACCTAGTGCAGCGGCAACAAAGTCAAAAGTTTCAAAAACTTGACTCGAAACGTTAGAAAAAAAATTAAGAGTTGTGCTCTGCATCCAGACATTATTCAGTCAATCTGGCATGTGCTTCCACATAAGGTCAGTATCAACAACCACAGAAACTATATATTAAACAGACACAGACTTGTTTCCTCCCTGGAATGCCCTTTTTATCGCTCCAATCTCACACTGTTATCAACATTTAAGTACCCCTGCTAACTGACAGCTCCCATCACAAAGTTTAAAGTACGCACATTTTCCATTTTGTGTGTGAGATACCAACCTGATTTTCATAATAGCTGGTCACACATCAAGTTTGGTGGAATGAGACCTGTACATAAAATTTACATCTGAACCAGTGGCGCAGCTAGGTTTTTTCTCTCTGAGGGCGGTCCTGGGTGGCAAATGATCCTCTGTTTTCCCAAAAATACTAGACGGAAGTGTATTTCCATATATGCGAGGAGAGCAGGGGGTCTGCAGTGTCTGCTGGAATGCAGTATAGGGTGAATGTATAGTTGGTGACTTCACCCCTGTGACTGCTGGACTAATTTGGTAATAATTCTGCATCAATATAAAATAATCAAACAAAGACTAACATTAACGCCCGTATGTTTTCTCATTTTTACAAAGTGCTCTAAATATTGACGAATACTCAGCCTAAATAGAAGGACGCCAACTATTTTCAGGCTTTTATTTATTGGTAGGCTTCATGAAAAGATGATCCTCATAGATTCACATCATTGGCTGACATCAGAGATTGTCGCTATCGCCTGACATAATCGGCTGATATCATCCAGTGATATGACACGTCACTAACTGATGTCATCCTGTGATGTAATTGACTGACTGATGTCACTGACTGACGTCACTGACTGATGTCACTGACTGATGTCACTGACTGATGTCACTGACTGATGTCACTGACTGATGTCACTGACTGATGTCACTGCAGACATCACTGGCTAATATCATTGACTGATGTTGCTGGCTGATGTTAGAGCTGACAGCACTGGCTGACATCACTGACACCGACCCACATCACCGGCTACATCATCTACTGACATCACTGACTGATTTCACAAGCTGAAATCACCAGCTGATGTCAACTGATGTCACTAGCTGACATCACTGGATCAGGCTGATGTCCCTGGCCAACATCACGGACTGACATCATTGGCTGACATCAATGACATCATTGGCTGACATCAATGACATCATTGGCGGATATATTTGGCTGACATCACTGGCTGACATCATTGACTGACATCACTGGCTGATGTCATTGGCTGACATCACTGGCTGATGTCATCAACTGATGTCACTTACTGACATCACAGACTGACATTATTGGCTGACATTACTTTCTGATATCACCAGCTGATGTCACCAACTAACATCAATGGATTACATCATCAACTAATGTCCCCAACTGGCATCGCTGGCTGACAGCATTGGTTGACATCACTGGCTGACTTCAATGGCTGACATCACTGGCTGATGTCATCAACTGACATTCCCAACTGATGTCACTTCCTGACATCACAGACTGAAGTCACTTTCTGACATTACTTGCTGACATCACCAGCTGATGTCACCCACTAACATCACTGGATTACATCATCAACTAATGTCACCAACTGACATCACTGGCTGACATCATTGGCTGATATCACTGGCTGACATCACTGGCTGACATCATTGGCGTATACATCACTGGCTGATGTCATAAACTGACATCACCAACTGATGTCACTGGCCAACATCACTGGCTGACATCACTTACTAATATCACCGACTGACCCTACTGGCTGACAACGACTTCACAAGCTGACGTCACTGGCTTATGTCACCAGCTGGCAATACTTGCTGATGTCACCAGCTGATGTCACTGACTGACATCATTGGATGACATCACCAACTGATGTCACTAGCTGACATCACCAGCTTATATCAACCTCCCTAACCCTAACCCCGCCTTCAAATAAACCAACTGGGCTGATTCAACCACAATTGCACAGTTCATTATCATGTGACCTTCTGGGTCAAATGACCATGCTGACCACTATTCAAGGTAAAGCCTTGGAATATGTAATTTTGCATCCAAAGAACTTATTTGGAAGAACTTATGTAATCACTTGGGTAAAATATTGTTTGTCCGCCGGGCAGGTCGGCAGGCGTTCGGGCGGCGGGCAGATAGATTGTTTCCGGGCCTGTGCTTGGTCTGTATTGAGTGCTCATGGATGACATTTGGTACACATATAGCCTGTATGATCTAGTTATGCCTTTTGATGGTTTTATTGGTGGATATTAAATACTTTTTGAAATAACCAAAAAAAAATATATAAAGTATTTTGATTGTTTCCAGGCCAAGACTCAATGACTATTGCATGTACAAGGGTGAAATTTGATACAGATGTTGCCTATATGTAGCAGTGCCTTAAGATGGTCCCATTGAGAGATATTCTATACTTTTTGTATTACAATTTTTTATTTCTTTTTTTTTGGCTAAGACTCAGTCACAATTGCATGTACATGTATAAAGTTTTAGTTCAAATATAATATATGGTCTAGTTGTGCATTTTAAAAGGTCTGATGGAGAATGTATACTTTTGAAATATTGAAAAAAGATAAAATAATAATTTCTGGCCCGAGACTCAGTCACTACTGCATGTACATGGACAAAGTTTGGTACACGTATGGCTTATATGGTCTATTTGTGCCTTTTCGGGGTCTGACTGGTAGATATTCTATATTTTGTAATATTGAGAATGAATCTTTGAAGTGATTTTTTTTTATAGCCGCACCTTGCCTGACATCATTGTCAAACTTGTGTAATTTTGAACTTTGTTTCCATGGCAACCAGTTTCCATGGATACTTATACGCATTAAGTGTGCAATGAAGCCCTATAAAATAGGCTATTCAACGAGGCCACATTTGTGCATATTGTGTAATGGTTGCAGCCTTTGCGGTTGAAAATGTTGCTCAAAATCTTTTTAAAATGTTAATTTCTCAGGTCTGACCTTGAATTGTGGTCACCCTGGTCATGTGACCGAGAAGGTCACATGACGAATAACATGCATAATTATGGTTGTACATGCCCGGATAGTTGAATGATGTCTGGCTGAGGAGTAAGACCCTAAAAATGATTTTTCAAGTTTTCAAGTCAAATTTGTGCAATTTTGAACTTTGTTTCCATGGCAACCAGTTTCCATGGATATGTATATATATTTTTTGTGAGATTGAAGCTTATAACAAGGGCTATCCAACAAGACCACATTTGTACATATTGCATAATTATTGTAGCTACAGTGGTAGAAAATGTTGTGTGAAATCTTAATAAAATGTCAATTCCTCAGGTTTGACCTTGAATTGTGGTCACCTTGGTCATGTGACCCAGAAGGTCACATGACCAATAATATGCCTAATTATGGTTGTACATGCCTGCTTGGTTGAATGAAGTCTGGCTGTCGAGTAAATCCCTAAAAATGAATTTTCCAATTTTCAAGTCAAATTTGTGTCATTTCAAACTTTGTTGCCATGGCAACCAGTTTCCATGGATATGTATATAAATTTTGTGTGAGATTGAAGCTTATAACAAGGGCTATCCAACAAGACCACATTTGTACATATTGCATAATTATTGTAGCTACAGTGGTAGAAAATGTTGTATGAAATCTTAAAGTTGCTCTGAATGATAGGTCAGGATTGGACCAAAAGTTCCCCTGATTTTAACATAATCTTGTCCAGCATGTTCTTTTTACTGAGTGTGAGAAATTTCTTTGGTGCAAGATGATTTTTTCTTATCGAAATCACCCCATAAATGCACTAAATGACCCCTGGATTTATTTCGGGTACGCACGGAAAAAAATACTAATCCTGCTTACTTTCTACTTTGTGACGTCATTACCATTGTAAGAATTTGTTAACTTATAACTATACTTTTGTAACAATGGATATTGTGAGGTCATCTAAAATGATGTGCTGGAGGTGGGAGGCACCATCTGGAAAAAGCTATGGAAATAACATAATTATTTATGTCATCAAAGGGATGCTTCAACAAATTGGTCAAAAATATTATTTATCATAAGTTTATATTATACTGTGTATGAAACCACCAATATTTAGCAAAGAGTTTTGTCATTCAGGGCAACTTTAATAAAATGTCAATTCCTCAGGTTTGACCTTGAATTGTGGTCACCTTGGTCATGTGACCCAGAAGGTCACATGACCAATAATATGCCTAATTATGGTTGTACATGTCTGCTTGGTTGAATGAAGTCTGGCTGTCGAGTAAATCCCTAAAAATGAATTTTCCAATTTTCAAGTCATATTTGTGTCATTTCTAACTTTGTTGCCATGGCAACCAGTTTCCATGGATATGTATATAAATTTTGTGTGAGATTGAAGCTTATAACAAGGGCTATCCAACAAGACCAAATTTGTACATATTGCATAATTATTGTAGCTACAGTGGTAGAAAATGTTGTGTGAAATCTTAATAAAATGTCAATTCCTCAGGTTTGACCTTGAATTGTGGTCACCTTGGTCATGTGACCCAGAAGGTCACATGACCAATAATATGCCTAATTATAGTTGTACATGCCTGCTTGGTTGAATGAAGTCTGGCTGTCGAGTAAATCCCTAAAAATGAATTTTCCAATTTTCAAGTCAAATTTGTGTCATTTCAAACTTTGTTGCCATGGCAACCAGTTTCCATGGATATGTATATAAATTTTGTGTGAGATTGAAGCTTATAACAAGGGCTATCCAATAAGACCACATTTGTACATATTGCATAATTATTGTAGCTACAGTGGTAGAAAATGTTGTATGAAATCTTAAAGTTGCTCTGAATGATAGGTCAGGATTGGACCAAAAGTTCCCCTGATTTTAACATAATCTTGTCCAGCATGTTCTTTTTACTGAGTGTGAGAAATTTCTTTGGTGCAAGATGATTTTTTCTTATCGAAATCACCCCATAAATGCACTAAATGACCCCTGGATTTATTTCGGGTACGCACGGAAAAAAATACTAATCCTGCTTACTTTCTACTTTGTGACGTCATTACCATTGTAAGAATTTGTTAACTTATAACTATACTTTTGTAACAATGGATATTGTGAGGTCATCTAAAATGATGTGCTGGAGGTGGGAGGCACCATCTGGAAAAAGCTATGGAAATAACATAATTATTTATGTCATCAAAGGGATGCTTCAACAAATTGGTCAAAAATATTATTTATCATAAGTTTATATTATACTGTGTATGAAACCACCAATATTTAGCAAAGAGTTTTGTCATTCAGGGCAACTTTAATAAAATGTCAATTCCTCAGGTTTGACCTTGAATTGTGGTCACCTTGGTCATGTGACCCAGAAGGTCAGATGACCAATAATATGCCTAATTATGGTTGTACATGTCTGCTTGGTTGAATGAAGTCTGGCTGTCGAGTAAATCCCTAAAAATGAATTTTCCAATTTTCAAGTCATATTTGTGTCATTTCTAACTTTGTTGCCATGGCAACCAGTTTCCATGGATATGTATATAAATTTTGTGTGAGATTGAAGCTTATAACAAGGGCTATCCAACAAGACCAAATTTGTACATATTGCATAATTATTGTAGCTACAGTGGTAGAAAATGTTGTATGAAATCTTAATAAAATGTCAATTCCTCAGGTTTGACCTTGAATTGTGGTCACCTTGGTCATGTGACCCAGAAGGTCACATGACCAATAATATGCCTAATTATGGTTGTACATGCCTGCTTGGTTGAATGAAGTCTGGCTGTCGAGTAAATCCCTAAAAATGAATTTTCCAATTTTCAAGTCAAATTTGTGTCATTTCTAACTTTGTTGCCATGGCAACCAGTTTCCATGGATATGTATATTAATTTTGTGTGATATGGAAGCTTATAAGAAGGGCTTTCCAGTGAGACTAAATTTATCCACATACTGGCATTATTGTAGCTACAGCAGTTAAAAATACAGTATGAACTCTTGAAAAAATGCTTATTTCTGAGGTTTGACCTCAAATGGTGGTCAGTATGGTCATGTGACCAAAAAGGCCACATGACCATCAAAATTAGTAATTGAGGTAGTACATGCCAGGTTGGCTTGATGAAGTCTAACTATGGACTAAATCCCTAAAAAATGCATTTTACTAGTGTAATGATGAGTGTAAAAATATTATGACTTGGTTGCCATGGTAACCGATTTGTGAAAAATTGCACCACTTTTCTTAACTGCATCCCCAAGTTCCATAATCTACAGAATCTTGCGATTCCAACGATGTATAGATTGTCCATCCCTCTCTCGGGTTGAGCCAACCGCCCATTTTTTCTCCTTGGCTCCTGGACTATTTTCTATTACCAAATACAATATATGCCAGACTGATGCAAGTGCAGGGTATTTCCCTTCATCAGTAAATATCGGTGACGACCGCATCATACCCAGTGAAGCTTTGTCCAAGTTTTTTTATTTATCACAATACAGAATCAAAGCATTTATACATTTGACATAATATACATATAAAATAAACAATTAACAAATTGAAAGCCCAAGTTAAGGTTCTGCCTCTCGTTGCCCGCATTCGAGGCTGCCAAATCATGTTTACCACCCCTCAGGATGGATGGGGAAATCTGACCCGACTGCAAAGGCATCCAGAGACAGCAAAAAAAATATTTGCAATTGTATCTTGAAAAAAAATCTGCAATGGTTTGAGACAAAAAAAATCTACAATTGTTTTGTTAGAAATTGTCTCATGATCTAGCCTGACCAACAGAAGGCATTGAAACTTGTCGTTAATTAATAAAATGACATTTTACCATTGCATGATCGTTCATCCGACCAATCTCCACAGTAATTTATGTCATTACAAACATAATGAGTTGATATACATAGGTCATTAGAACACCAGAACTGGGAATTGCATTCTGAAATGAAAAATACAAATAAGAGGGCAATTCAGAAGCAGCCAAACGAAATTTTCACAGAACTATTTTCAGGTATTTCATATCTATTTTGAAAATATCATATTGTCATATCTGTAGGAAATGTTCAAATTACTTTTAAGTTGCCATGGAAACTCATACTCAGTGCAACCAGTGCAACTCAATTTTTTAGACCAGATCCAAAGAACTGGCTGTGAAAAACAGAATTTATTGTAAATAAACATCTGATCATGAGAAAAAATAATTTCTTGACAGACTTTTAGTCTTTCAATGTGTATTCCATTTCATTCCAGATAAATATTTATATTTCAAACTGACTTTCTGAAATAATTCAGAAATACCCATTCTATCATCTTACCCAAAGCACCTGAGGTGCTCCGGCTGAAGCAACCCGTAACAGGCACTACTTCAGAACCTTAGGACCCATACCGTAGAACAGGGTAAATTTGCCAAAGACACCTATGTCAGTGAGAAAAGTTGGCATTTCTGCAATGTGGGTCATAATTGGCGGCCAACTTTCCCCCAGCTTGCCAACTAAACCCCATTTTACATTAACCTGGCTCTTCTGCCTTAGTTGCCACATACAAATAAACCAAAATCTTACTTGGTTTTGGTTCCCTAGGAATTCGGTCATAATAACATTCTTTTTCATCTTCACAAGTATCACAGTCGCACGTTTTGTCACAGACTAGATCAGGATCGATGCAATCGGAATGCGTGCTGTTGCCATTGTTACATGAAAAGCTTCCACTTTCACAACCTGTAATGGATTTAATACCAAAGTTAAAACAATTGTTCTTTGGCTTTTTATATTTACAGCTGAAATCAAAAGTAAACATAAAAATAACGTGCACAAGGCACTTTAAAGGGCATTCTGCACATCAGCTAACTACTGATCTGAAGTCCTTAGCAACACATTGATGCAGCAGGCAGTGGTGGTTTGTCCTAATTGCTGACCTATGGGTCGGGGAAGCCCCTCAATGACATCACAGGACTTCCTCTTTACAGTTTTTCTTGGATGGTTTTCCTGGGTCTCTAAAATGGTATTTAAACGATGTGCACATTCCTGTAAAGTTAATCAACACAAGCATAGGCGAATGAAACCCCGTGGGCAGAATGCCCTAAAAAGTGGATTGATCTAAAAGATGTATGGAATTGTGAAATCTGTAACTATGTCTATGGACATCAAAATACTTAGGTATATTTAAAGTTACTACATATCTAAACTAATATCATCAAAGAAAAACAACCTGAAATTTGAAGGGCCAAAAAAAAAACATGTTCTTTGAGTATGGCAGCACGATATATTATGGATTATTGTTCGGGAGTTTGGGGCTACAAAGACTTTTCTAAACCTGAAGCAATACAAAATAGGGCAATACGATTTTTTCTAGGTGTGAATAGTTTTACCCCGAAACATGCTTTTAAAGGCGATATGGGATGGATTGATTCAAAAACTAGACGTCATATTGAAATACTACGTCTTTGGAATAGACTTGTTTACATGGATGAAAACAGACTGACAAAGCAAGTGTTTGAAGTTGATAAACAAATTAACAAGAGAAATTGGAGTAATGAGGTTTTACAAATATTCACTAAATTGAATCTTACTCAAAATTTTGTAGAAAATTTACCTATTAACCTAGAAAATGCACAACGTCAACTGATGGAAATTTATAAAACCAACTGGAAAAATCAAGTAACTAACATGCCAAAATTAAGAACTTACAGAGAATTTAAAACTACATTTGGTACTGAGGATTATGTATATAAAATTTATGATAGAGGTCATTTGTCTGTTCTTTCACAATTTAGGTTCGGTGTTTTACCATTAGCAATAGAGACAGGACGTTACAATGATATACCATTAGAATATAGAGTTTGTGAATTTTGTTCCCATCATGTTCTAGAAGATGAAAATCATTTTTTGTTCCATTGTAATACTTATAACGATTTACGTAATTTACTTTTAACTCGTGTTTTAGATTATTGTGTAGATTTTTACTTTTTATCATTGCAAGAAAAATTTAAGTTGTTGATGTCCAAGGATTTAGTTAAATTTACTGCAGAATATTTGTTTAAAGCTTTCCATAGAAGAAGAAGTTTGTTGTTTAAATAATGTAAATATGTGATTGTAAATGTTTTAATATTGTAAATATGTGATTGTAAATGTTTTAATATTGTAGTTTCCAGAAAATTTGTTGTTAAAGTTACTTTTGAATTATTTTGATGACTTGTAAGCCCATATAGGGCTGGGTGTAAATTTTTTACACAGGTCAATAAAGAATTTGTCTGTCTGTCTGTATTAAAAAAATACCATGCAAAGCATGTGAACTCTTGGCTGAAGTAACATCCTTTTTTTAATGGAAATTTTGTACTTCTTTGGACTTTTTTTTTGTCGGAAAATTTTCTTTTTTGGTAATTTTTTTTGTGGAAACTTTTTTTTTCGGAATTTTGGACCAACAGGTTTTTATTGATGCCAATAAATTATCTTGCAAACTGAGTCTGAAATGTATTTTAACAAGAAACAAAAGCATTGTGATGTCATCACCAGTGCTGCCACCTGGATGATGTCACAATGGCTCAAACAATGGCATTGTGACGTCATGACTATTGTCTGGTAACGACAGAAGGTTTCTTGAATGCAGAGTGACAGAATTGGATTGTGGTAGAAGAACTAGGCATCCGAGATGGCTGAAATACAACTGCACAGAATTGTCGGTAGAAAATAGAAGAGTATGACAAATTTTACAGGTATAGTTGGTAGAATAAAAGAGAAATTGTAAACGAAAGGATCAAGGACAAAAGTACCGGCATCGCAATAACTCTTTGGCTATAAATAGCCAAGAGTTAAAAATATATCGTTATCGTTATAATATTGTGCAGTCCTATCTGTGAGTGATCCCAAAATGTGTTTGGCAAAACTAAAGTCAAGCTTTTTCACATAACAAATTCACACTAATCCACTTTAATCGACAATACAGCCCATAACAAGAAAACTTTGTGATTGTGCAGGAATTTAGAAATTAAAGCTTTTGAGGCCATCACCTCAACATATATGTTGATCCAATTAGAGAAGCTCAAAGAGGTCAGGTTGACCTTCTGAAATTACCTAATGCGAAGTGCTACACCTTTCTAAATATTAACTCAAGTGGGTTCAAAACATATTTGAAGGCTTAACAATAATGCTCCATCGTCCAATGCAACCAACAGAACAGCGTAAATAGATGTAATCTAGTTTTTTCAAGTATCAGTTTAAAAAAATTACTTAGTTACCAAATTGATTACTTTGTAATTCAATTACTTTGTAATTCGATTAGTGATCACACTGGTCACAGATTTGCTTACCAATGCAAGATCTTTCGTCTGAAGATTCTCCACAGTTATTTAATCCGTCACAAACCGAGGATGTGTAATAAAGACAATAGTTGTTTGAGCACCAGAACTTGCCAATACAGTCTGAAATAGAACAAGAATATAAAAAAAGAAAGAAATAGAGGCCATTTCAAAATCAGCAGGTTTGAGCACATTTTGTAACTGCGAGTCTGCATTTTCTTACGAGATTTCATGGCCCGTCGATCCTTAAATTTGCCCCGCTCAGCATTTTACTATGCATGAAGCAAGCCGGTGGACATCTGACGTGTCTCTGCAGGCAGATTCTCCACCTCTTATCCAGGCCCTCTGTTGAGGCCTCTCTGTTCACTTCATAGCTATATCATTACCAGGCCTATACATACATGTAATTTGAAGGGCTACAACAACTCCTCAACAATTCATCTGCACATGTCTAAAAAACTTAAACTAGAGGGTCCCCCATACAAACTGCCAGCAGTGAGCGATCCACTGCAGCTATCTTCTCTTCCTTCAATCATGATGCATATATATTTTTTTTTTTTACATTTTTGTTGTCAAATAAATTTTTTTTGATAATGCCCCCTCATTCATCAATTTTATTGTTGGTAGTGCCCCCCCTCCCAGAACTTTATAGCTCCAAGAAGGCAAGAGGGGATGTACCAAAAGGAGGGGGCAGAGTTTGGAGTGTGGACAGTTGAGAAACAGGCTGCTCAATTACACTCTTTAACGATTCATGGAAAATTGAGGTCTCTGAAAAGATATTTCAAAGCCTTACACATTGGGGAAAGGTATCTTGGGAAACATATTGAAAGGGGAACATTGGAAGTGAAAGCAGTATGAAGCAGCACTGTCTGGAAATTTTACACCGTGTTTAAAATCTGTCATATGAACACTATATCCACTGCAGCTTAGCAGTGGATAATAAGCTCTCATGGTGGATATCAAATGGTTTTTTGGAACAATCATGATGGTTTTTGCATCAAATTTTGGTTTTTCCAAAAGAACTTACAGTATTCATGGCAGTATAGCTGTACCTTATTTCACAAACTCAATACAGCTATTACCTTATTTCTCAAACTCAATACAGCTATTACCTTATTTCACAAACTCACACTGGAATGATATCGAGGACAAGCGCAAAAAACTAATCCGGGTTTTTTGTATGAGTTTTAGTCTTTAGAGTGTAGATAAAGGTAGGAAGGGACTCTGCGGTGCCTCAAAAGGCGTGAAAGGGTAAAGTAGTGGTTGATTCTTCCTTCCTGCTGGGGTAGTCATACTTTAGTTTGGGTTGTACAGTAACTAGGGTTGGGTTCGATGCATCGATGCATCGATGTATCGTCGTCATCTTTGGGGCAATACTAGTATTGTGAGCATCTGGCATCGTGAAGAAAGGGGCAATATCAACATCGCCGAAATTCACGATTTTTTGCAATCGCCATACTGACATCATGATACTTCTAAACCCCGAAAAATCCATTTTTCATGCCTACAAAACTTTTATTTGATAGGTCTGGACAGAAAAACGAAGTTTACTAGCCTGTTATCTGTGAATTTTCGACATTTTATTTAGTGGTTTCTGCCCGCGATGTGACCCACATATTGATGTCAAGCCACCTGGTGTAAAGTAATGATTCCCCACCAAACATAGAGGCCACAACAGCAATCCTGCACCCTCGAACAGTGAGACTGACATGACTTGAAGTATCGGGAAAAGTATTGTATCGTGAGTCAGTATCGTTATACTTTATTGTATTGCATGATGCTTACATGATAAGTATCGTGGCGGTATTGAATCCCAGGTGTAGTATCGTGATAAGTATTGGATCCCCCAACCCCAGGCAATACCCAACCCTAACAGTAACTGTACAAATGTAAAATTCCTGTCGTCAAACTAGAAACGAAAAAAAAACCCTGAAAAACTGAAAACTGGTTCTCCAAAGGTGAATGCAATTTGTGTGCCTGCAACCTTGGCGTCAGAAAGCCTAAATTTAGAGATGGGTATTAATTTCATACAGATGATCGAAATAGAGTCTTACTTGGCTTTGTAGGTCGTGGCGTTGTTTGTGGTTTGTCATAATAACATCCTTTTTCATCTTCACAAGTGTCACAGTCACAGTATTTGTCACAGACCAAATCAGCATCAACACACTTATAGTCTGTGACATTGCTCTTTGGACAGAGAAATGTTCCTGGTCGACATTCTGAAATAATAATTGAAAGACGGTCTATTATTTTAATAAATCATACATGGGTCTATTACTACGTGAGCAGATTTAACCAAAATTTTAAAAGCTTTCCTATTAATGTATTTTACTTGCCTCTAAATCATTCTAACAAAAAATTTTGAATTATGTCTATTCTACAAGCAATTAATGTTTTATTAAGTAAAGGTTAATTTTACTCCAGGGAGCGCCCAGCATTGATTGATTTGTAAACAAAACAAGGGTTTTTCACATCATCAAAAACTGCTTGTTTACAATTTTAAAGGAATGTGTCTTCATATATTGTGCTTTGACTCAAAAATTACACACACAATTTAACTGTTACAATAAGCTAGACATGAATCTCACCAAAACAAGAGGTTTCATTGGAAGAATCTTCACATGCTACAATGAAAAAGACAAAATCAGAAGGTGATTAAAGCAATGAAGCATAGTCCCATATATAATAGAGTGGTCATCATCTAAACTATTAGAAATGTTTGTTGGAAAAAATCAAATGGTAGATGTTTTACCTCAAGTTTACCTTGTTAAAAAATTTATATAATTATATATTATTTACACAATAAAACATTGAGAAAATAGCTTTTCTTCCTTACTGGCCAATCTTAGAAAAGTACATCGAGAAGATGAGAAACTAAAAATGAACTATCTCTGGCCTAATCAACTAAACGAAAAATTATTACCTGAACAAGACCTCTCATCTGAATTATCGCCACAAGCGTCCATGCCAATACAAACAAAAGCTGTTGGTATGCATTTGTCATTGGAGCACCAGAACAGAGAATCGCATTCTTGAATGACAAAAAATAAATGAATTATGACGAATAGAAGGTCAGAGTTGGTTATCAAACTGCTGGTATTTTTAAACAGCCATGACGGTTTCTGCACAGAAGTGTGGTTTTTCCAAAAAAAACCTACAGCTATACCTCATTTCCACAAACCCAAATTGGAATTATATAGAGGTTAAACTTTAGACTAGCCCAAAAACCAACCTGGGTTTTTGAGGGAGATTTATTTGTTAGAGTGTGTTACAACCACATTTTAGCTCAACTGCATTGGAGGAGAACAGCATTGACAAAAATCATACTTGGCTTTGGTGGTCTTGGAGGTCGGTCGTAATAACATTCTTTTTCATCTTCACAGGTGTCACAGTCGCACGTTTTGTCACAGACTAGAACAGGATCAATGCAGTCTGAATGTGTGCTGTTGCCATTATTACATGAGAAGCTGCCAACACTGCATCCTGAAGGAAAAAATTAAACTGCTTAAAATTGGAATTGATTACGAAAGTTCCTCTCAAAATAAAATCTAATGTTTATAATATTATTTCTAGTATCTTTAACAAAAGCTTCCAAAATAATTTAAGGTGAATACAGAAGTCTGCACGTCTTGTTGGTGAACATTCAAAAATTCTTAAATAATTCTAATTTATTCTTATTCACTTGGAGAAATATTTATTTATTCTAGTGCCGGACTCAAGGCCCAATCATCCACCAATCCATCCAGTGAAATCTTAATCAGTTGCTTCCAAGCAAGATGGCATCCGCGGCCAATGTATTTGAGAAAAGTCACAGGACACATATGGCAGCCATAAAAATATTATTGAGGTGCAAATATGATCAAGATGGCATCAATCCTTACCCGTGCAAGATCTTTCGTCGGACGACTCTCCACAGTTATTCTGTCCGTCACAAACAAAGGCAGTGTCAATACAATAGTTGTTAGAGCACCAGAACTTATCTCCACATCCTGCAATTGTTTTAAATTATGCTTAAAAGTTAACAGTCGATGTTATTAACTAGCCACGACAGCCTGATACATTTCATCAGGGGCATATTTCGTGTGCGTTGGGAGGGGGGAATATTCGTTAGGGCGCGTAAATTTGTAGAGAAATTTGAAAAAAAAAAGGAATCTAAAAACATGACAATAGTTCAGGGAAGTCTGCAGGTTAAAGCCTGAAGATGGCTTAGCTTCGTAATCTTGATTTGAAGTTTTTACCTTCAATTTTAATTTTAAAAAACACACTTTCTCAAATAACTCAAAAATTGTTGGATCAATTTTAAATTCTTTGAAACCAAATGACTCCTGTCATCAGGGGCGTCAGTTTCATATATATATATATATGTCAAAGTAGCAGGGAGAAGTCAGGCTGTTTCACGTTAGATGTCTGAAGAAATCTCAAAATGTTTTCACAAATATTAACACCAGCGCCTTTGCCAAAAAGTTGTGGGGAAAATCCCCCCCCCCAACCAGCCCCATCTCTATTGACGCCACTGATTGTGATGTTTCTAGATATCTTTTTTTCAATTTCATTTTCAAAATTGGCATGCTCTGGTACATGGACAATTTATGCTCAGATCGTTGGTGTTGCCCAAATTATTTTGGGGGGGGGGGGCGGGAAATGAAAAATCATAATTCAAAATGTGCAACTGTATACAACAATTAAACCACCAGTAGACAACTTGAAAGATTATTTTCATGGTTAACACTCGATGGGAAAATTAATTTCCACAGTGAGAAATACTGGTACGAAAAATTATACAGTATTTATACTTGGTCTGCCAACACCGTGTCGAATAATACTGAATACCTGAAGGTTATTTGGAACAAGTTCAACAAATAAACGCTTTTTCGATCTGACCAATATGGCTTCCTAAAAGCCAAAGAAGCTGATATTGTATATCAAAATTATATAATGAAGTTGTAAGAACTTACCTGAAGCACAGAAGACTGTTTGTGAATAAACAACGATCATTAAGAAATAAATTTGATAATAAGACAACACAATTTTGGACATGCTGCTCTCCTTCAGACTCCAATGTAGAATGATCACTTGACATGCGGGGCATAAAAATGCTTATTTGTTGATATTTTGTGATAAGTAACCCGTCAGTTATCTAAACAAGTAGCAGACATCAATTCCGTTTTTTTTTTTTTTCATTTTATGAATGACTTATGATGTCTTCATACTCGAAGAAAAATACTGATAAGATTCTGATAAAGATAATTTTGTTGTGTGATCAACTCTTGTCTGACTTCATGACTTGTCATTTCTAATGAACTGTCGCAAGACCAGCAATGTGAACTGTTGGAATTGTGGCCGTCTTGGCCGTAAACAAAAGCACTGTCAGGACTTTCAGTCACGAGGACTGCGTCGCTAGGGCCTAGGCCAAGAGTCAGGCCGAAGAACTTTCATCAATCTTGAATGACTCAGTACAAAATGAAAATGCTGTACAACAATTAATTGATAATGACTCAATAGCTCTGAGTTCTGGTGATCCAAGGGAAATTATTAATAACTGTTATGATGATACGATTGATGACATGATCGACAATGAACCAGATGTTGGGAGTAATAGAAAATGCAACTGGATTGTTAAATGTTGGTATCTTGGATCAACCAAGAGTAGATCAAGATGTAATGAACTTATTTGCAAATATTAAAACCATAAGAGATAGGTACAATGAAAATGTTGTAGTAAGTCATATGAATGTCAACAGTTTACGTTTGAAATTTAATGAAATAGATAATCTCTTGTCAGTGAGCAGGTTTGAAGTTCTTGCATTGAGTGAAACAAAATTAGACTCTTCTGATAGAAATGCATGTCTCGACATAAAAAATTACTCGATTTATAGACAAGATAAACATTCAAATAGTGGAGGCCTTGTAATGTATGTCAAAAATGATCTTCCATCAACACTATAAATAGCTGTACAGAAGATCTTGAATGCATGTCAGACTGTCAGTTGAACTTAACAGCAAAGGGAACAAAATGTTAATTGTAAACATGTACAAAAATCCCAAAATGCGCCTTCAGAACTTTGAAATTGCTTTTAAGGATATTGTTGAAAACATAATGAACAAATATAAAAATGTAACAATTCTGGGTGATCTAAACTTTAACATACTGCGAAGTAATACTCTAGCTCGCCTATGTCCCACGCTAAATCTCACAAATGTTATAACAGAACCCACATGTTATAAGTCCAACATCCCCTCATTAATAGACGTGATGCTTGTTACAAAACGCAGGAAAATTTTAAAGAGCTTCTCTACAGACACTGGTATCAGTGATTTCCATAACATCATTGGTGGAATTTTCAAAATTTTCAAAATTCATGCCCCTCTTCCACCGAAGAAAACTATTATCTATCGGAAACTATCAAGTATCGATTACAGTCAAATGAGGCATGATATTACCTTATATAATCTTGACTTCGGTAGGGAGGAGAATATTAATGATGCATTTGATGTATGCTAAAGAAGCTAGACAAACATGCACCAAAAAAAACAAAAAGTAATTAGCAGGGGCGGATCCAAGGGGGGGCACTGGGGGCACGTGCCCCCCCGGCAGTGCCCCCAAACCTCAGTAGATCTATCTTGAAAATTCAATCAAATATAGGCCGATAGGCTTACAGCTTGTTGGAGGTCAAGGATAGCAATCATTGATGATTGATCCAAGGAATAGATTGCAATCTGAGCTGATTGCTAATTCAGTCTAAAAGGTGGGCACAATCTCGATTGCAATCTGTCAAATATCCACTTGATGATTGCAATTCAGCTTCTTGCAAAAGGAACAGAAGTTCACTCAGCTGGTATGTTGTTTCCTGACTCTAAACACGGCCTGTAGATCATCAAATTATGGATTTCTTTTTCTTGTAAACATTACAAAATTATTGTGGACATACAGCTAGTGTATTTGGCTCTCTGTATTGCTAGAATATACTTTGTTTAGGCCCACTTAACAAACAGTCAGGAAATAACATCCCTTACCATTTTGGATATCCAATGCCTTTTTGGTTTCATATGTATAACATATTCAAATTTAAAATTGTATTTTTGAAAGTAGAGTAAAACGTTTAATTTGAGGGTCTGGGTATAATCTAACCCATAGACCAAGCAAGAGACACTTTCTAAGATTAAGATTTAAGAATCAGGTGTCCAACTCAAAGCATCTTACACCCAATTGTCTTGTGGATTTCTTCTGTTTCTCAATTTATATATAATCATTATGAAGGTGGCTTGAGCCAGGATACCCCAAGCCACTTTTGTTTCTTATGTATATACCTTATGATCAAACTTGGTGTTTTAATGTAAGCTTTGGACTGCAAAGTTCGAAATGAGTTGAAAGCAAATCGTCACCACCACAGACCTGCGAAAGACACTTTTTAAAATTTCACATTATATTGACAAAGATGCACGTTTTTCTGACATAAGATAATCAGATAGGATAAACAGTCATGTTAACCCATCTGTAGGGCAATGGAAAACTCACTAAACTTGGTTTAAAACAATTCTAATGCTTTTGAGTAGATGGAGGATGTCTTAAGTTACAAATTTGTGCCAAATACAATGGTATAGATGGGCTCTGAAATGTCAAATTAAGTCTACAGAGAAGAGATAGCTATGGGCTGAAGATGTGCAGAGGAAGAGATCAATTTTGGAAATATTTGTGTTTATAGTGGTGTCATGCAAAAAAAAAAAGCTGGTCAAATAGGTCAAACCTTATAACAATTTACAATAATACAGCATGATTTTATAAATACGTAGTGCCCATTCCAGACGAATCTGCTCCCCATATTAAACAACTATCATACCGATAATTATAGTAATAACCTTTCAATGCACCAATTTTGACATCACAAAGATTGTTCTGAAGGATTGTGACTCTTGCCTTATTAGCTCGCAATATCACTAACAAATAAGAGAAGTCACAGAAACTCAAAAAAAAAGTTGTATGTAGGCCTATTTCCCTTTTTAAGCAAGATTTGTCTGTTGTCAGCAAAAACAAACATATACATTTGGTATAAATAAGTACGGGTTTATTCAATTACAATTTTATGCCAAAAGCTAAAGACAGTCACAGTGCAAGTTAGAACTACCACTTGAAGTTTTACAAGGCTCCCTTTCAAAGGTGCTAGAGCATCAGACAAGCATGTAACACAAATGAGCCCTATGGATGGGATTGTTCTTGCCCAACATTGACATAGATAGAAGCCATCAGATTAAAGCAACTATATCATTTGACCATTTTTAAAGCATGATTGTAAAAAAGTTGATATATAATTATGAAGAACTCTGAAAAGATATTGAGAACATTGGAGCCGTGAAGCAGGTGGGAGGTCTACTCGCTGAGTGACTCAGTCAACAAGGGAAGTTTATTAATTTTTAGAGTTTTTCAGCTTTTTCTCTATAATACTGAAGTCATAAAGAAGGTAAAATCTATCCTCAGAATCAGTCAGCTTTCATTTCCAGCAATGTAGAATCCGTTGGCTTCTGGGGGCCTAAAGCGGCCCCCAGACCCCGGCTTCGGCCCTTCGGGCCTTGCTCTTGTGCCCCCCCTGCAGTCACCCTTCTGGATCCGCCCCTGATTAGGGTAACTGATTTCCACTGCATGAGCGCCAGATTAAGAAAGGCTATACTAATAAGAAATCAAGCTAAAATATAACCTGTCAGTATACCGGAAACAAAGAAATTATGTGACACTCATTAAAAGAGAGGAGATAAAGAGCTACTTTAATGAAAAGTGTAAGGGGGGGGGGACCTTAAATAAAGATTTCTGGAAAGCCTTAAAACCTGCATTCTCTCAAACAAGAACTAAATCAGATAATATTCCTTTTAGAGAAGGAGATGAAACTATAACAAGTAATGATAAATTTGGCCGTATTTTCAATGATTTTTTTTGTTCAAATAGGATCAGATATTGGAATGATTGAAGATAATGATAAACCAATAGAAGATATAATCCAAGGTTATGCGGGTCATCAAAGTGTCAAACTAATCACTGATAGTATAAATCAATCAGGACAAAGTTTCAAATTTAAACAATTTTAAATAGAACAAGATGTTAAAAAAGTGATAAAATCACTCCCTTCCAAAAAAGCTGCAGGGTATGACGAGATACCCAAAAAACTCATTAAGATGGTTAGTCAGGTGATAATAAAACCTATCACAAAAAAAGTTAACGTGTGTATTACAAAGCAATTTCCAGATGGTATGAAAAAGGCTAACATCACTCCTCTTTTCAAAAAGAAAGACAAGCTGAATAAGGAAAATTTCCGCTCAGTAAACCTCCTTGTAGCCCTCTCCAATAATAAATATTATATTTGCAAACCAGTATCCGTCAAATAATGCTTACTAAATAAACAATCTGAATCCGAAAAGCAAACTCATTTATTTCAAACAATTTTTTGTTGCAGAGCCAACAATTTTTATGTTCAAATATGAATTAAGCTGCTTTCTTGAAGTTCATCTTATGAGGATAGCTGGGTGTCGTGGCTTAGCTGGAGTACATCCCGTAGCTGGAGTAAGAATCGTAGCTTGAGTAGCCGGAGTAATAATAGCTGCTTGAGTAGCTGGAGTAATAATAGGTGCTGCTGGAGTAGCCGGAGTAATAATAGCTGCTCGAGTAGCTGGAGTAAGAACCGTAGCTCGAATAGCTGGAGTAGGAATTGTAGCTGGAGTAGGAATTGTAGCTGGAGTAGCTAGGGTAGCTCGAGTAAGAATTGTAGCTGGAGTAGCTTGGATAGCTGGAGTAGGAATTGCAGCTGGAGTAGCTTGGGTAGCTCGAGTAAGAATTGTAGCTGGAGTAGCTTGGGTAGCTGGAGTAGGAATTGTAGCTGGAGTAGCTTGGGTAGCTGGAGTAGGAATTGTAGCTGGAGTAGTTTGGGTAGCTGGAGTAGGAATTGTAGCTGGAGTAAGCATTCTAGCTTGGGTCGTAAGACACAGATCTTTTGAATGTTGCTGCCCAAGTCTGAAATATCAAAATGCAACATTATTCACTGAATATATTATATAGTCAAGTGGGTAAAATTTTGATAATTATTGTATAGGCCTATTTCAGTGACTGCTTTATGCTGACTCAACTGAGTAATGTAATGTTTAAAGCATACCTATCTAGGGTTAAAAAAATCTAAAAAATTATCATACTTCCAAATATGCGAATATCATTCCAGCTTGTTGTCATTTATTCTCAACTTAATTTTAAATTTTTTAATTAACAATCACAATGGTCGGAGAGCTCCGAGTCTGTCAGAAGTTGTCTGTTTGTACAGCAATGCATTTTTTTGAGCAGTAGTTTTAATCTGTATTAGTTTAATTGTATTGAATAATTTAGGTAATTTACAGCAGGTCATAAGCATCAAGCAAGATTCATTACTCAGTAAAAAAATACCATGCAAAGCATGTAAAGCATCAGCTGTAGAAATAAACATTGCTTAAAATGTAAATGATGTGATATGTTAAAAAATGATAGGAGTATCACTATCCATTGTGGCAGGATACTCAGGAATTTCAATTATATGCACTCATCAGAAAAGAGATATTCACCTGAGCTTTCAAAAATGGGGTCTGCCATTCATACACACCTAATAGCTGTATAACTGTGGTCATTCAACTGCATTGATTGAGTTTTGAGAGAATTTCTGCAGTTTTTACTGCGACTATACCCCGGAGCCAGTCAAGTCATGCTTGGATGAATGACTTGATGCTCCATGACTTAACTGACTCCTTGACTAACCATGAAGTTGGCTGACTAAGTCAGCTCGGCTAACTAAAATAATGAATGAACATTGTAAATATGTAGAATATATAGGCATTTTTCTGAAATCGCCTCCACTTACTTTTTCAACTTCAGGATGTTGTAGCATGAAAAGTTTAAGTCCGATTTTGCTGATATTAACTTCGTTGGAAAGAGAAGAGTTTATCCTAACAGAAAAAAAATATGGCATATCTTTCATGTTCACCTGAATAATACAACAATAGGGTTTACCCCCAAAATGTCCATTTTCCGAAATGTGCATTTTGACATGTCCAGTTCACGAGGGCAGCGTAATCAAACCAATCAACTTATTGCTGATATCTTGATGTCATTGGAAAGAGTAAGACCTGAATTTTTATAAAACCAAAAGTGCATATTTTTAGAAAATTTTCCTGATTTTTACCAGCATGAATAAGCTGGCAAAGTTTGAAAAAGGTGTTTTTGTGACAGTTTTTCTTGACTTTGAACAAAAACGAAGCTATGAAGGACTGATGTGACTGTGTGTTACTTTACAGCACCAGATAGATCTTTGTGAGATTTTGACAGTCACATAAAAGTCACACAGATTTTTTGGTACATTAAGACCATGGGGACATAAAACACAGTGTAACGCTACGCTAATAGTCACGCTTTTCGATCGTCACTATAGTATTCACCACTAAAACGTGACTCTCTGTGATCATCTGTGACTGTCTGTGATCATCTTGTGACTGCCTGTGATCATCTTTTGACTGTCTGTGATCTTTCAGCCTGACAGTATTGCTGCTTGCATAAAAGAGAACAAAATTGCAATTAGCTTTGTGTGGTTAGAGTGGATGGTGTTCAATGCATTTGTAAACCAGATTCTAATTGCAATTCTGGACGTTTTTGAACTTTTCTTGAACATTGTTGAAACTATCAAACTCCTAATTGCTATTAAACATTGTGCCATGTCTGATCAGAAGGAGCAGAGCAGGTAACTTTGCATATTTTGACTAATTCACAACTGAATTAGCTAAGTGTTATAACTTATCGTGCTTATGCTGGAATTAAGGAAGTGGCTATTGGACTATGAAATTGGCTATTATTAATTTCACACTGAGGTAAATTTAGCCACAAATTTTTGAAAATCCAACAAGATCCTTGAATATTTTGGTGACTGTTCGTGACTTTTTGTGACTAACTGGGTGATCATTTGGTGTGACTGTTACTATCGGTGACCAACAATGACAGTGATTGTTAATTGATGTTAAACCCTATCTTGACTGACTGCCAGTCTGGTTACTGGTACAAATTTGTTCAAAATTTTTTTAGTCAATTTTATGTCTTGAGTAAATACCAGTGTAGGCTGATATTTTCAGATGTTACACGAGAGAGTATAGTTTTTCAAATGGTTGATTTTTTGCCATTGAATTGTAATTGTGTTGGTTGACTGAAATAATTTAATTTAATTATAAGATGAATGTAAATATTTTGCCAATTTCTTAACAGTGGTACATTATTATATCATATTGGAAAATAATGTTATTTTTTGCTTTGTTGTAACTCATGAGGCTTGCAATTATTTGGAAAGGTAAACTTTTTATTAGGATCAACTGTCACAGTTAGTCACATAAGTGTAACAAATACTATATTGGTCAAGATTATTCATAAAATCTCGATCAATGTGATTCATCATTCATCATTTAGAAAACAACACTGGGACCACTGAGAGACAATGCAAATCTTACTTAAAATTTAAAAAATAATAAATGGAGCATGGAGGTTCTTTTCCTACAGATTGATTCTCTGCCCTTGTATGTCCACTTAATGCTTACTGTCAGCTGAAAGAAACATCAAGACTTAGTGTCAATCTATCTTATCAATTGCTTCCAGATTCCAATGAAAAAACAAAAGCCTAAGTTTTTGGTCACAGTTTAAGCTTTAAATTTGAAAAGATGTGCTCATGTAGACTATTCTTCAACAAGGACTGATTGGAATAGTCACACTTAGTCACGCAGTAGTGACCATTAAGTGGTAACAGTCACAAAATTCATGCAACATTTTGATAGTTACTGAAGGTTACAAAATTGTGATCAATATGACTTTCTTTTTCAATTTGAAAGAACAACTTTAACTATTTGACTCAAGCACGGGAAAATAAGTGCCAATGTGGAAGAATTCTTCAACAAAGACTGATTGGAATAGTCCCACTCAGTCACACAGTAGTGACCATAAATGGTAAGAGTCACAAACAGTCACAAATACTACATTTTGATTGATAGTGAGGGTTACAAAATGGTGATCACAATGACTTTCTTCTTCAATTTAACTATTTGACTCAAGCATGGAAAAATAAGTGCCAATGTAAGGCACATTCTTCAGCAAGGACTGATTGGAATAGTCACACTTAGTCACACAACAGTGACCATTAAGTGGCAAAAGTCGCAAATGCTGCATTTTGATACATAGTGAGGGTTACAAAATGGTGATCATTATGACTTCTTCTTCAATTTGAAAGCTAGAATAGCTTTAACTATTTGACTCAGCTTTAACTATTTGACTCAAGCATGGAAAAATGAGTGCCCATGTAGGCACATTACAACAAGGACTGATTGGCATAGTCACACTTAGTCACACAACAGTGACCATTAAGTGGCAACAGTCGCTGTTAGAGCTGTGAGCTCTAAATTGATTTGTATGTGTTTCAATGTTTGGCATTGTTGGCCAGTGTATGTTTCACAGCTTCATTGTGTGAAAACTGCCAAAAGGGACTTCCCTTCACAGGCCAGTGTGGCATTGCAGAGAATTATTTTGTCATGATAACATCTCCTTGTTCAGTTCACCAAAAAGTGTCACTGTAACAGCCAATTTAACATCTCTGCAGCTGCAGTTATTATGACAAAGAAACACCATTAAGTGTTGACGGAATGGTTTGAAATGGAAAGAAAGGATTTGTGAATAAACCATCCAGTCAACACTTAATGGTGTTTCTTTGTCATAACAGCCAATTTAACATCTCTGCAGCTGCAGTTATTATGACAAAGAAACACCATTAAGTGTTGACTGGATGGTTTATTCACAAATCCTTTCTTTCCATTTCAAACCATTCCGTCAACACTTAATGGTGTTTCTTTGTCATAATAACTGCAGCTGCAGAGATGTTAAATTGGCTGTTACAGTGACACTTTTTGGTGAACTGAACAAGGAGATGTTATCATGACAAAATAATTCTCTGCAATGCCACACTGGCCTGTGAAGGGAAGTCCCTTTTGGCAGTTTTCACACAATGAAGCTGTGAAACATACACTGGCCAACAATGCCAAACATTGAAACACATACAAATCAATTTAGAGCTCACAGCTCTAACACTCCCGCACTATGAAGGAACATGCAATTAAAAAATAATAATTGTGAATTGATACAAACTGGAAGGTCACTGAGTGATAGTGAGCTGTGTGGCACATGAGAAAGTTTCCCAATCAATTTAGAAATAACCATTGAAATTTGGAAAATACTTAAAGAAGATGTACTCGGCAAACAGTTTTCAGGAGATATATACATGAGGCAATAGCTAATATGACTGAAAAACAACAGACTCGACTCAATTTTATACCATCACCATAGGCTTTATCAACAAAACATGCAATTACAATACAAGAGTCATCTTACCATCTAATCACATAATGAACAATCCATCTAAATCCGATGAGGTTAACCTTGACCTTGTGGTTCATGACATTGTCTCACAATAGATTTCTCAGCAAACTGAGAACACTTTAACTTGTTGATTGGTTCATCAAAATGTACTGTGTGAGCAACATACCGGATTGATTTTGCTGGATCCGGTACCTCAATTGGATCTATATTTCCATCATTCAGGATATCAGCACAAAGACGAAAAATGTCACAAAATTGTTTTGCATGAAACAATTTACCATTTTACAAGGGGACTCAAGCTCAGATATGGGTCCATGTTGAGGCATGAGCCATATCAATCTTTCAATCAAAGGATCCAAATCCACTTCTTCATTAGTGTCCACTCTTGAAGCTAGATCTGGTGGGCTCAAGCCGCCTCGTCTTGACCATGTTCTGGGCACTGTGGATATTTGATTGAAAACAGGAAAATCATCTGGATTACATAAAGGCACCAGTAACTCACAATCTTCATCATCAACTCTTCTGACTACATCTTCAAGATCATCCTGAGAGAAGTTTTTACCAGACTGACACTTTTTGAACAGTCACTTTCAGTGACAGTTAGAGACCATGAAAGTCAGCCCTTTGCAATCAAGTCAACTTTGCTCCATGTGTGACCCTTGGGGATTTAGTGTACTTTATGGTCTTGCCATTCACCATGAAATATCAACATGATCAAGTTATTCACTGATACTGTGCCATTGAGATGGCTGAGACCAAGAATTCTGGTGGCTCCACACAGACTAAGCCATCTAGCATCGATGGTGAACTTGGTGATTCTCAGGAACTACTTGATGGCAGCCCAAGGCCCTCAACTGTTAATGGAGAAGCCGATGTACCTACTAATGATCACAATCCAGCTGGAGGCAAGGCAAGTGACCACACCCAGGACAGCTCTACACACATTGCACATGAAATTGGACCTACGGGAAATGCAAACCAGGGTGAGATTAAGGAGCCAGCAGAGCAAGGGGGATCCAAAGTCGACCAGTACATGGATGATGCTGCACACAGAGAAGATTCGGCTAAACAGATAAGTGAATTTTGTAGGCCTAAGACTTTTACTGATAAAGGCAAGCAGCTTGCCCAAGATCAGGCTGTTGATGCTTTTAAGAACTCTGTTGAATCATTGAAATTTAAGAACAATCTTGCGCTGACATTAATGTCAAGTGCTGACAGAGACATTTTAAAGCTGTATGAATGCAGAGACAATTTGGAGATAGCTGCAAATGAACTTTCAACCAGTTATCACAATCTTGGGACCTTGGATAGAACTCTTGTGACTGATTTTAAAACTCAATTTGATGAATGTTCCACACGAAATGCTGCTACAATGTTTAGTCTAACACAAGCCATTAGAATTCAAGAAGACTTTCGCCATGTTCCTGAATCAAATGGTGATTCTGCAAGCAATACAAGTAGAAGCAGCAAATCTTCAAGTAAACATAGCAGATCAAGTAGACAGAGTTTATTGTCAACAGCCTCAATGAAGGCTGAGGCTGCAGCAAAGGCAGCTGCACTGCGGGCAAAGTTGAAATTTCATGATGCAGAGATTGCACAAAAGGCTCAGTTGGTGAAAACTCGGCTGTTAAGAGACTTAGAGGTTGAGGAGGCAAAGTATACAGCTATTAGCCAAGTTGAAAGTAATGATGGTGCCTTTGCAACTCAGCTAAGTGGTGAGAAAACGACGTCCGCAAATCCAGAAATGTCTACAGTTGTTCCTCAGTCACTATCTGTTAATGTTTCTAATGTTGAATCTGTTGTTTCTTGTGCTGTACCTGTAAGTGATTCAAATCTTGTATCATCTGCTAACATCATTCAAAGAGAGAGTCTTTTGACTTCAAATGCCCCTGAATTAATTTCACAACTTGATACCACTCAAAATGCTTCCAAATGGTTAGGCTCGCAGCTCAGTGCTACACCCCAAGTGGTGAAGGAACAAATCACAGATATCGCTCCAAATTCATCAAATTCATTTGTTTCAGATGTTACCGCTGGTTTGAACAATCTTGTTGGTTCCCTGAATGATTTTGTGAGCCTCAGCAGAGTTCCTGTTCCTGAACCTGGCATCTTTGAAGGTAACCCAATCGACTATCCTAGTTGGAGGAGTGCATTCAAATTATTGATTGATCGTAAAAATATTCCTACTTCAGAACATATTCATTACTTAAAGGGATGTCTTGGTGGTATGGCAAAACAGTGTGTAGCAGGATTCCTACAAATACCTACTGTGGAATCATTTAATGAGGCAATGCATTTGTTGGATAGGAGGTTTGGAAATCCATTTGTGATAGCACAAGCTTTAAAATCAAGGCTTCAAGAATGGCCAAAAATAGTGGATGGTGATTCTGTTGGTTTACAAGCCTTTAGCGACTTCTTATGTCAATGTGAAGTGGCTGCTAGGTCAAATGAAAGCTTGCGAGTGTTAGATGATGATTTGTACAACAATGAATTGGTGTTGAAGCTTCCCGATTGGTTGTCTGCTAGATGGGCAAGAGCGGTGCACAAAGCTCGTGTACGTTGTAATAGCTTTCCAAAATTTGTTGAATTTGTCAACTTCATGAGAAATGAAGCTGACATTGCTTGTGAGCCAATTATGATGTCACAATCTAAGTCGTCAGTTGGGTCAGATATGTCTGTCGGATGTGTTGGTACAACTCTCCATACGGTAGTTAGCTCCAGCATTGTTGAGAATACAGAGAAATGTCTTTTCTGCAGTAAAACAAGTCATAACTTGGAAAATTGTAGACAACTAAAGTTAAGGACCTCAGATGAAAAGACGGCCTTCATTATGGAAAGGGGCCTTTGTTTTGGATGCCTAAAAGGAGGTCACATTTCAAGAAGTTGTAGAATGAGGTTAAGATGTGATGTTTGCAAGAAAAGACACCCCTCTGTGTTGCACAATGATGATTCCAAAGACTTTACCTCCGGTGGTGAGGCTAGTTGCACTATTGAGAGTAAACGGGACACAAGCAATAGACATGTCTCTATGTTGACTCGTGATTCCAGCTCATGTAAAAGCACTATGATATTACCTGTGTACCTTTCACATGTTGACAATCCAGACAAGGAAGTGCTTACCTATGCCTTGTTAGATACGCAGTCGGATGCATCATTTGTAAGTGAAGAAACAGCAGCTGATCTTGGTGTTGAAGGAGTTGAAACAACATTGATACTTTCAACAATGACTGCTGAAAATATGCCAGTTAAGAGCATACGTATTGCAGGTCTTTCAGTGCGTGGTCATAACAGTCAAAAGTCTTTATCTTTGCCCCTTTTGTACACAACTCACAACATTCCTGTGTGTACTGATAAAATCCCAACATGTGATGTGGTCTCTTCATGGCCATATCTTAGACCAGTTGCAGAACATTTGATGCCAAAATCGGATGATTGCAACATAGGTCTTCTCATTGGGTACAATTGTCCTCAAGCTCTTGTACCACGAGAAGTCATACCTCCAGTTGGTAATGGTCCGTTTGGTCAGAAAACGGATTTAGGTTGGGGTATTGTTGGGTTTGTTCCTGGAGTCACTGATCCTACTTTTCCTGGTCTAAAAGCTGGAGTACCATGCGACATGTGCTTAGATGAGAGCAGTTCTAGTATTACATTGACTACAGCCGCTCAGGAACTCATCTGCCCAAGTGATGTTTTGAAAACTTTCGGAAAAGAGGAGGGTAGTCAGTCTGGTAAAAACTTCTCTCAGGATGATCTTGAAGATGTAGTCAGAAGAGTTGATGATGAAGATTGTGAGTTACTGGTGCCTTTATGTAATCCAGATGATTTTCCTGTTTTCAATCAAATATCCACAGTGCCCAGAACATGGTCAAGACGAGGCGGCTTGAGCCCACCAGATCTAGCTTCAAGAGTGGACACTAATGAAGAAGTGGATTTGGATCCTTTGATTGAAAGATTGATATGGCTCATGCCTCAACATGGACCCATATCTGAGCTTGAGTCCCCTTGTAAAAATGGTAAATTGTTTCATGCAAAACAATTTTGTGACATTTTTCGTCTTTGTGCTGATATCCTGAATGATGGAAATATAGATCCAATTGAGGTACCGGATCCAGCAAAATCAATCCGGTATGTTGCTCACACAGTACATTTTGATGAACCAATCAACAAGTTAAAGTGTTCTCAGTTTGCTGAGAAATCTATTGTGAGACAATGTCATGAACCACAAGGTCAAGGTTAACCTCATCGGATTTAGATGGATTGTTCATTATGTGATTAGATGGTAAGATGACTCTTGTATTGTAATTGCATGTTTTGTTGATAAAGCCTATGGTGATGGTATAAAATTGAGTCGAGTCTGTTGTTTTTCAGTCATATTAGCTATTGCCTCATGTATATATCTCCTGAAAACTGTTTGCCGAGTACATCTTCTTTAAGTATTTTCCAAATTTCAATGGTTATTTCTAAATTGATTGGGAAACTTTCTCATGTGCCACACAGCTCACTATCACTCAGTGACCTTCCAGTTTGTATCAATTCACAATTATTATTTTTTAATTGCATGTTCCTTCATAGTGCGGGAGTGTTAGAGCTGTGAGCTCTAAATTGATTTGTATGTGTTTCAATGTTTGGCATTGTTGGCCAGTGTATGTTTCACAGCTTCATTGTGTGAAAACTGCCAAAAGGGACTTCCCTTCACAGGCCAGTGTGGCATTGCAGAGAATTATTTTGTCATGATAACATCTCCTTGTTCAGTTCACCAAAAAGTGTCACTGTGACAGCCAATTTAACATCTCTGCAGCTGCAGTTATTATGACAAAGAAACACCATTAAGTGTTGACGGAATGGTTTGAAATGGAAAGAAAGGATTTGTGAATAAACCATCCAGTCAACACTTAATGGTGTTTCTTTGTCATAATAACTGCAGCTGCAGAGATGTTAAATTGGCTGTTACAGTCGCAAATGCTGCATTTTGATACATAGCGAGGGTTACAAAATGGTGATCATTATGACTTTCTTCTTCAATTTGAAAAGATAGCTTTAACTATTTGACTCAAGCATGGAAAAATGAGTGCCCATGTAGGCACATTACAACAAGGACTGATTGGAATAGTCACACTTAGTCACACAACAGTGACCATTAAGTGGCAACAGTCGCAAATGCTGCATTTTGATACATAGTGATGGTTACAAAATGGTGATCATTATGACTTTCTTCTTCAATTTGAAAGAATAGCTTTAACTATTTGACTCAAGCATGGAAAAATGAGTGCCCATGTAGGCACATTACAACAAGGACTGATTGGAATAGTCACACTCAGTCACACAACAGTGACCATTAAGTGGTAACAGTCACAAATGATGCATTTTGATAGATAGTGAGGGTTACAAAATGGTGATTATTATGACTTTCTTCTTCAATTTGAAAGAATACCTTTGCATTTTTGACTCAAGCATTGGAAATTAAGTGCCAATGAGGACAAATTATTCAAAAAGGACTGATTGGAATAGTCACACTCAGTCACACATTAGTGACAATAAAATGGTAACAGTCACATTCACAATTTCAACATTTTGATATTCAATGAGGGTTACAAAATGGTGATAAACGTGATTTTGTTCTTATATTTGAATGAAAGGCCTTAAATGAACATTTGACTCAAGCATGGGAAAATAAGTTCTCATATAGAACCTTTCTTAAACTTGGACTGTCATGGACTGATTCGAATGGTCACAATCAGTCACACAGCAGTGACAATGACATTGTTACAGTCAAAATCTCTGGAGGCTGCCCAAAAATAATGCCCAAACTGCCCCAAGAAACCTGAGTACACAAAAAATTGCTTTAAAAAAAAAATTCCCCCCCTGCCTCCTATGCCTATGATCCCTCGTTTTCACCCCCAGTGAATTCTAATGGTCACGGTTATTCACAGGGTACTTGTGAAGTCGTTACCAACATGACATTATTACAGTCACAGATGTGATGTTGTGAAAGTCAAAAAAGGTCACACGTTTGTGTGATAAATATGACTTGTCTTCTGTTTGAATCTCAATGCTTGTCAGAATCACATCAGTCACATGTTACAAATTTACTGTCATTTGGCATTCTATTTTATGCAGATCACCAACTTTTTTGGCGAAAAAAATGAGCTAACTCAGTACACATCAATGTACTTCTGTTACCCGTATTACGAATTTTTCATACTCATAATGAAGTGGCTTTTTCAAAAAAATTCTGATAAAATAATAAGGAAACATGCCTAAAACGTAACTGTATGGACAAATAAACTTCATTAACATAAATCTTAGTAACAGATTAGCAATGATACACCTATAAAGAGCATTAATCGCAATCTCCACCCTCCCAAATGCCTTATTTATTAAAGTTATTTAAATTTCAAGTATTAAACTCCAATGGTCACAGTTAGTCACAGACAAGACACCGTAACAGTCACATAGGGTCATGCATTAGTGACCAAGAGATACTGTGACTGTCACAAATGGTCACAGGTTTGTGATCAATGTGACTGTCTTTTTTCATTTGAAATTAAAAGCATGTGAAAGTCACGCACTGTCACATGTTACCATTTGTACTATCATTTGACGCTCTATAATTAGTTAATTTGTAACTATTTTGGCTTAAAAATTATATGAGCTGAAGCCGGAAACACCAAGGTATTTTTTGGTACCCATATTGCATGGGTTCTGTGACATTCATGTTTTTCATGTTCAAACTGATGTTGGAGGCGTTTTCAGAAAAATGCCTATATATTTAATCATGCTTATTGCATGGAAGGGCCTAGCTGGTGTGACTAATATGGTAATCAGTCAAAACGCCTACAAACAAAAACGGCAACAGACAATATTATATAAACGCCTACGATTTTTTTTCCATTATCAAAAACGGCAACAGCTAATTTTCCCCTTGCATGACAGTGTAAAAACGGCTATTGGCCAGGGGCGTATCTAGACGTGGCCTAAGGGGGGGGGCCATTAGATAGGGTGAATGCGGGGCGCTCCGCGGCTTTTCCTATCTTTCTCATGTTAATTTTGGGCCTGAGGGGGGGCCATGGCACCATGGCCCCCCCTCTAAATACGCCACTGCTATTGGCGACTACAAAAACGGCTATTTCCAATACACCAAAACGGCTACAATACAACATACAACAACACAATTAGGCTTGTAGTCAGTATAGTGAATTACTAAGTAAGATTGTAATCAAGTATGCCATACAATCAATTAAGAATGTTTACATATTAAGTACTTGATCCAATTGAAATTGAACTTGTCTTTATTAATTGCATTTAGGCGGCATTTAGCCCATTGATTACAAGACACTGCCAATTAAAGACTGAAACGCATTTTTGCGTTGCCGTTCTTGCAATGTCAGAAATCACAGTAGGCGTTTTTGTCTGTAGGCGTTTTGACTGCTAATCACTAATATATACCAAAACATTTACAGAAATATCATGTCTTAAAATGTAACCAACATCACTGAGCATGTGGAGTTTGGGTCAGATTCATCCAATATTGACAATTTTGACACCACTAGAATCGTCTTTTCAAGGCAAATCCAACGGTACCAAATATGTTGGGGTACAAAAGTCGGCGGCGGCTAAATTGACACATTACTGACTTGAATTGCTGATCACTTGACTTTGCAATGCATTGACTGACAGCAACAGATTTTCTTGACCGCGACCGCGATCTTTTGCTTGAGCGATATTACAGAACAAGGGCAAATCAAGGCAGAGTAGACCCAAAGTTGCTTTGAAAAAGTATTTTTCTGTAGTAAAATGCCAATTACGCCTAACTTCATAAGTCTAAATACCTGGCAGTCATGTGTAAGGCCATATATTATCAGTCCAGCCGAAATTTGTCAGCAAACATAAATTGTTGTTCCTCTCGTCCTCCATATTGGAATCCCAGAGAAATGCCGTGTCCTGATTGGCTGACCGGATTTTTTATTTATTTTTTAAATAAATGACTTCAAATTATGAAAACAGGAGTGTAAATGGTTTTTAGTAGGAATAAAATTACTAGGTCAATGAAGAAATATTTAAAATCGGCAAATGAGAACCGCAAAAAAGAGGATTTGATACTTCGGGTTTTTTCGTCAGAGGCCGAAGTTAGCCGACATCGCCAGTCGAGAAAAAATGGTGGACGAGAAAGGATGTGCGGGGTGGGGAGTGAAATAAAATGGCTTGAATCAGATGATATAGGCACTCGTATGTCCGGAATATAACACTGTCTCGTGGTTAGGTACTAACAAAGGTCCAGGAGGAATTTGGTTGGTTAATTCGTCAGATTAATAGAGAAATCATGGACGTTGTGATGTAACAGCCTGCCTGCGACGAAAACGACAATCGTAATAAGCGATCAGCTGTAGTAGCTGATGCTTAAAAAGCATACCAAGTAATCAACAACTTTTGTGTCTACGCTAATGACTGTTGCTTTAAAGTTATTTCGAAAATCTTAGAATTAACCGAAAACAATAAATTGATGAATTAAAAATATCTTAAAAATCCAAAATTACAAAAAATAGGAGCACTCTGTACAAATGGAGGAGAATTATAATTATTACCCTGACCCGAGGTACTTTTGGACTCAGCTGATATTCTTCTCATCGCTTCAATAGACTACTAACTTGTTATATTTTTAACATCTGAAAACTGAGACAATGATAATACACCTGGGATACAGCCACCACACACAGCAGGAATACAGCGAAGTTCTTCATGGTTTCTTCGGATATTGCTCTTCCAATTAAGCCAAAGCAAGTGAGAGATCTCGTAGTTCCTGAACTTTATATAATTATGATCCTGAAACAGCCTACATCAAACCAATCATTATCATGCAGCTGTTTAAAAATTGAGGTTCATCACTTTTTTGGAAAAAATTGCACATTGATGAACTGACAGATATTTCGGCCCAAATTCAGAGGGGAGGGAGGAGAAAAAGGATGATTTTGAATGTGTTTCCTTACAAAAATTACCTGGGAAAATGTGAATGCCATTCCCTGTAAAACTGAATGACTGACCAAATAACACTTTATGTTAAATCGGCAAAATATCAAAATCAAACATCAGCAGTTAATTTGTTGATAACCTCTGAATAAACATATTTCATCAACAACAATTAACTTTCAGGTAAATGTGTAAGTTGCCTATAACTGCTTCTTGTCTCTGTACCAACAATGTTTATTTAAGTACATGTATTAAAAATATATACTTTACCAAAATTTCTCGAGCTTCTTTCATATACCCTTCTTTCTTCTTGTACTCTCGAGGCTTGAAACAAATTTATCCATGCAACAGAACATCAGAAGCAATCCTTCATATTTGTGAACTCTTGCACTGCTTTCAATTTCAAAATTCCCAAACAGCAATGGTGTATGACTACACGTACAATGTTGTAGTTATATTTTGTATAACTTCTCGGCTTCATGGAGTTGGGAAATTGATGGTGAGCCTTTTGCACCAATTACACTTTGAGGACAGTTTTTTGTCAAAAAAGGCCTACACGTAGGCCTATACCACTTTCAGAAAGTTTTATTACTGATGCCTACTATCTTGAGTATCTCATGCTTATGCATGTTTTTTATTTGTAATGTGAATGTTCTTAGTCTGTTTTTCGTAGAAATTTTAAATAATTTTAAGACGGATCTATGATCTCTCTCTGAGTCAACAAATTTGCTCATCTCATGGGAAACAGAAGTAACTGAATCGATGACCAAAATTAAAAAAATCAACTGCAATCAATTTCAAAACTGACTGAAAACAACATGAAATGATTGAAGTGAGTTTGAATAAGGCATGTCATTACCCAGCTGCCCAGCACTCCACTTCTTTGACAGAAGACCTAATCAGAGTCTGCGAAAAGTGCTTTTGGTGTATAGGACATTTGAGCAGGTAGATCCTGAATTTTACCTGCCCGAATAAGACTTTGCCTGCCCGAAATTCCAATTTCGTAAAAAGAGGTGTGGAGTCAGTATACCTTTACAAATATGAAGTTACCCTTACTGAAACTGTGCATGGAAAATGCAAGGGTGCTAAAAATATGCATGAATTTTGCATGGATCTGGACTCTAACTTTTTTAGATGCATGGAACATGCAAGATTAAGCTCAGCAGTCATGGAATCTGCATGGATTTTGCATGGGATTTGCATGGGATATGCATGACTTCATTCCATGATCATGGAATCTGCAAGAATTTTGCAAGGATTTCGCATGACTTCTCTACAAAAATTAATGTCCAACGCAAGAGTTTTGCATGAATAGGAATAAAAAACTAACTCCAACGCAAGAAATTTGCAAGAGTATGTCAGAGACTAAGTCTGATGCAAGATATTTGCAAGAAATTTGCAAGGCTCATCAAGAGAGACAAAGTTCAATGCATGGATTTTGCAAGTCTCTTGCCAGAGTAGCTCTCCTGTAAAGAAGATGCAAAAACTTATTATGATGTCATCAACAAAGGGCGGGCTTTCTCAACTGTCGGCTGCTTCTCTCAATGTTTGTTGTGTCAGTGAAAAGCTTGTCATTATGAAGGTGATTGAAGGTTGGATTGTGATATAGTTGCTAAGGTAAGACCTTCAATTGTTCAACTGTATATTCAGGCATCATAAGAGGTTCAAAAATCAACATTTCTTCAGATTGGTAAATTGATTTGTAAAAGAAATGGAAGTCCCCAAGGAGAGTATAGGCCTACATGAAGTTTTGGACTTGAGGGGCTGACCAGATGATCTTTGAAGGGGGGCTAAATTAATCAAAGAGTTGCATGGCAGTTATTTTTTGTAAGGCCAATCTTGATGTTACGACTTTTTTGCAGATTGTTTGCAAGAAATCAGGCATATTTTGCGGGGGGTCGGGAGGGGCTGCAGCCCCTGGCATCAGGGCAAATGGCAATTCACTGGCAAATCCTCACTAATAACAGGGCAGATCCACTGTCCCGGTTACATCCGTAACATGTTAAAATTTCAGGGCAAAATCGCGACAGCCCCCGTGGAACGGCAGTCCCGTGCAAGAAACGTGCAAGAATTATGCAAGGAGGTTGCAAGATTCAGGTCATGTGGATTCCATGCATATACCATGCATATCTCATGCATTTTCCATGCATGCAAGAGCAACTCTTACACTTTCCATGCATGCATGGAAGTACCACAAAATCCATACGTTTTCCATGCATATTCCTTACAACGCCTGGATAGCAGCTAGATCCTTAAGTTTTCCATGCATATTCCATGCATGGATGCATGGCCAATGCATGGAATTGCCCATGCATATACCATGCATTTGCCATGCATTTGCCATGCATTTGCCATGCATTTGCCATGCATGCAAGAAAAATGCAAGAAAAAGTCTTACACTTTTCTTGCATGCAAGGAATATGCAAGAGCAACTCTTACAATTTCCATGCATGCATGGAAGTACCACAAAATCCATACGTTTTCCATGCATAATCCTTACAACGCCTGGATAGCAGCTAAATCCTTAAGTTTTTCATGCATAAATCCATGCATGGTTCAAGAAAAATGCATGGATCCATCCTTGCAAAAATCTTACATAAACCTTGCAAAATCCATGCATATTTTCAGTAAGGGTACTCCACTAGAGTGCATTACTAAGCTAAAGATGGCTAATATTGACAAATTTGTCTATATTTTTAATGTTTCTGTTTGTCAATAAAATTTTATATTATAGGCCTAATAGGCTAGAGCCTTTTAACCTGTCGCTGAGGCTTTCTTAATCAAGAATTTTAAAAAAATCAAATCTTGTATTAAGCATAATTTTGATGCTTTTATTGGGCAGTTCAAGTAAATATTAGGTCTATGATGATTATATTTAATTTCATTCAAAACTTAATTCACTGGACAGAAAACCCACTAGGACCCCTGCTCTCTGTTGCAACCTTTCAGGCCCCATTTTCTGTTGAAAATTGACATACTGAAGGTAGTTAGGCCTAAATGCTAATTGCAATAAGCTGAGGCATTGACCCTCACTAAGTTTGAGCAATCCACTTGATAACTCTGACACCAATTGGTGTCATTGATGTGTAAAAGTACTGTATGCAAATAGCACTGGATATTTCAAAGGCCATGGACATAAAAATTGCATTGAGTGCTGTGTCACCTCTCTGACTACAACATAAGCATCGGACATTTGGGCAGGTAACCACTCTATTTTTGCCGGTGAATGGCTATTTTTGCCGGTTTTGACCGGCAAACCGGCAATTTTCGCGGACTCTGGACCTATGATGCCTGAATATATAATTAAATATATGTTGTCGAATAAATTGAAGATCTTACCTTAGCAAATATATCACAATTCCAGTTTCAATCACCTTCGTAATGACAAGCTTTTCACTGACACAGCCAACATTGATCGAAGCAGCCGACAGTTGAGAAAGCCCGCCCATCACAATAACTTTTGCATCTTCTTTACTGGAGAGCTACACTAGGAAGAGATGTGTAAAATGCATGTGTTGAACATTGTCTTTCTTGATGACTCTTGCAAATTTCTTGCATGCGAACTTGCAGACTGACATACTCTTGCAAATATCTTGCATTGGACTTTGTTGTTTACTCCTGTTCATACAAAATGCTTGCATAATTCTCGCAGATTCCATGATCATTGGAAAATCATTTGGCAACATATTAAAGCTGGTTATATGATACGATATGACACACTTTATTAATCACTTGGGTGAATCTATATATATGATTAACAAAAATCAAGACTTATGAATGGAACAAAAAAAGTTGAAAAAAACTAAATAGGTTTAACAAAATTTGATGTAGATTTGATGAGATTGAATCAACGTCTAACAGTCAAACGGTAGAAATAACAAAAGATGTACTATAACGATTTGTTCTACAATAAATTGATGACAGTCTGAGACCAGAACGTAAATAGTTGAAGTAATGGTTCAAAAGATGATTATAGAATGTTTCATGATTTTTATTGCTTTCGTACATATCAATATGCTATTTCTTAATACAATTCATACAGTGATTTGACATTTTTGCAACCAATACATTTGACAGGTTGAATTCTTTCAACTAACTGTCTTCAGATTATGTGAGATGGCCATACGATTAGATAAAACAGTTATAAATTTGTTCTCAAACCAGATTATCCCATCATGACTGAAGAACCATCTCAAACCATGCATTGAAGGTATTTTTTCAGAAGCACCTGCAAGTTTTGGTGGCAATGTGCATTTATAATTTGAAGATAACATGGACCAAACTGTTTAATAGAAAATACTTGTTCTATGTTTATTTAAATATTCTGTACTGATCATATGATCCGTTATTTTGGGGGGGGGGGATCCTATGTGCCTAGGGCCATTGTCGTCATCAACACTTCCTGTCAACAGAAAAAGTTGTTGTGATCCCAAAATCATTTCACACAACGTAGTACAACCCCAAATAATGTGTCCTAGTGATCAATTTGGTACTTATTCATCCCTACCTACAATTTTGTGCCTACCCAACTCTTTTTCAACATATTTCTTCAGAATTGCTAGCCCTACTTCATCAAAAACTGGCCTTGAATATTTGGTAAAACATTAATCCACCGTCTGTAAGCACCACAAAACTCCAGACAGTGACCAAAAATAATTATTTCTTTTTCAATTTCATTTTTTAACTTAAAATTGTAACGTCTGGGCCTATCATTCAAGCTTAAGGTCTGAATGATTATTCAACGGATAAAATATTTGCGATGATTCTTTTACATATCCATTTAATTGGTTTAAATATCATATTTGTAAAGTGGCTTCTGTTGAAACAAATCTTTACCTAAATAAACAAAGTCTGAACAGCAATTCCATTAATTTCAAGCAATTCAAATAACAAGTTTTTTCTTCAACAGCCAACAACTTGTACTGCTTTCTTAAAATGTATTTTATGAGGAGTAGCTGGACGTTGCGGCGTAACTGGAGTACAATCCGTAGCTGGAGTAAGAATTGTAGCTTGAGAAGCCAAAGGACATGCCCGAGTATGAATTGTAGCTTGGGAAGCCAAAGGACATGCCTGAGTATGAATTGTAGCCTGGGAAGCCATAGGACATGCCCGAGTATGAATTGTAGCTTGGGAAGCCAAAGGACATGCCCGAGTATGAATTGTAGCTTGGGAAGCCATAGGACATGCCCGAGTATGAATTGTAGCTTGGGAAGCCAAAGGACATGCCCGAGTATGAATTGTAGCTTGGGAAGCCAAAGGACATGCCCGAGTATGAATTGTAGCTTGGGAAGCCATAGGACATGCCCGAGTATGAATTGTAGCTTGGGAAGCCAAAGGACATGCCCGAGTATGAATTGTAGCTTGGGAAGCCATAGGACATGCTCGAGTATGAATTGTAGCTTGGGAAGCCAAAGGACATGCCCGAGTATGAATTGTAGCTTGGGAAGCCAAAGGACATGCCCGAGTATGAATTGTAGCTTGGGTAGCCATTAGAGGTGTGCCGATCCTGAATTTTGCCGATTCTTGCCGATACCGATTCTTCCCTATTAGTATCGGCCGATTCCGATACCGATACCGATACTTAATTGCCAATTAAGTCCTCCAGGTGGCAGACCATGTATTGCCATGCAACGCTCTTCTCTTGCCTGCCCCCTTGCCTGCCCCCTTGCCGACCCCCACCCCTACCCTGCTATGCCCGCATGACACGCATCTTTGCACAATGCACAATTGCGCATGTATGAATGTTATCTAATTTTAGAAGAATTATGCCACGGTACAGATAATGTTATCAAACTTTAGAGTAAATTACTACTTAAGTATTTCACGTTAATATTGTCTAAATATCCATATTAAACATATATCTTTAAACAAAATGGTCCATTTCAACCCTTCTTGATTCTGGTTTTCAAACTTATAACATCAATGTCAGCTTATAACATAGACTTACACGCCACATTATAACTCTCTGCAAATTATATTTCTAATATAGAGTAGGGGCCTATGAACTACATTGCATTCAAAAAAAGACTAGGCAACTTTAAACAAAAATAGGCCTACTAACTCAAAAAATGCCAAGAATGAATCAGTCATTTGCTTTGACCAATACAGGTCTGCTATAATAGTATTGTGTCAGACTGATTAAAAATAAACTATTGCTGCTTCACTGATATTGTCTTGCAATGTCACGCAATAGAACATAATTTGTCAATGCAAGTTAATAGGCCTAGTTATACAAATTTGCATTCATGCAAATATAGCCTTTTCTACTACCTAATTTCCCGATAGATTGTTTATCAATTTGAAATGTTTCAATAATTTTTGATAATACTTCAATAGCCCAGCATCATACCATAGAACCCCCGGTTTTCTGTTCAAGCTCATTGCTATGTTATGGCAATGTATACTTTGAATATAGTTAAATGTATCACGTCCTGTGCTCCTAGAGGCACGTGTCATTACATAATCAATTGTATGTATGCGAGTGCCATCCCTCATAGGCATTCATATAACATGATAAAACTCTAAACTGATAAAGACAATCGTTGTATAGGCCTAAATGGGTCTAATCTAACCAATAACCTATCAGAAGGAGAGACATTTCTACGGACAAATAGATAGACAGACAGATCGATAGACACATACAGATCTATGGATATATAATATAATTATTATGTACTTTTAATAAGTTCGTTTTGTTTTTTGCTTAGCTTGATGAAAAGTTCATATTTATAATATATTTGTTTTTAATATAAACATATTCATGTTTTTAACAGTGTCTACCTGAATAGGGGTTTTACTGAGTGTAAATGTAGAGTATAACACGTGTCAAGCCCAGAATGATAAAGCACACAATAGCTCACTGCTACAAATTTGCGAAGCATAGGGGCCTCTAGTACATTAAGACCGGGGGTATAGGTGACCAGGGTCACTGGTGGGCAGCTTGATGGCACCGGCTTTTAAATGGCCGTGGGAGGTCATTGGAAGGACCCTTGTAAAAAGTTCTGGGCCTTGCTTCAATAGGCTTGTCAATCAGTGCGTTTAGCATGGGTATTTAATAGCTATTTTCAATTTCACAATATACAATAGGCCTGAAGTATGCAATGAAAAAATACTATTTTCCACAGTGCTTAACTAGCTGAAACAGGTATTAACACATTTACTAAAAGCTTCTTAAAGGTCATCACTTTCGTTGAATGTATAGATTTATAAAAAGTCACATCTGTATAGTCACACTATTTATTAATTTATCGACAATCTCTTGAATGAATATTGCTGGGTTTGAATAAGTGGAATCTGGAATGAGCCCACTATTGCGTATATCATGCAGATTATATAAATAAAACTTTAAAACGTACATGACTAGCTATCATGAGATGAGGCACGGATTTAAGACAATCTGTTCAATGATGCGTTCAATTGATAGCAGGTGTCCTCGGCCTTTGCTGGCTCCAGCCAAGCATGACTGATATACATCACTGACGTTTGGTGGCGCTGCACTAGATAGTTCTTTGCTTTATATTGGAATCGGCCCTATGAAAAACCGATACCCCGATACCGATACTTAGACTGCCGATACCGCCGATACCGATACCCGATGCCAGTATCGGCACACCTCTAGTAGCCATAGGACATGCCCGAGTAAGAATTGTAGCTTGAGAAGCCAAAGGACATGCCCGAGTATGAATTGTAGCTTGGGAAGCCATAGGACATGCCCGAGTATGAATTGTAGCTTGGGAAGCCAAAGGACATGCCCGAGTATGAATTGTAGCTTGGGAAGCCATAGGACATGCCCGAGTATGAATTGTAGCTTGGGAAGCCAAAGGACATGCCCGAGTATGAATTGTAGCTTGGGTAGCTGGGGAACATCCTGTAGCTGGAGTAACCATTGTTAGCTTGGGTTGTAAGGCACTGATCTTTTGAATGTAGCTGCCCAAGTCTGAAACATAAATATGCAATACTACAGATGGAAAGATGTTACAATCTTACATAGTCACTCTAATTTTGTAAATTTGGCCAACAAATAGGTAATAAAAAATACGATGGCAATTCATTTGAGGTAATTTTGGTCTCTGCTGACATTCTTCCTAATTTATGCATGTAATATTTTCAACATCTGCACCAGAGAACCACATTCAATAATTTTATATCATATATACCTGGGATACAGCCACCACAAATAGCAGGAATATAGCGAAGTTCCTCATGGTTTCTTTGGAATTGCTCTTCTAAGCCAAAGCAAGTGATGGATCTTGTATAGCTCTGCAACTTTATTATATATACATAAGATCCTAAAACAGCCTACGTCAAACCAATCATTATGATGCAGCTGTTTAAAAATTGAGGTTCACCACTTTTTTTTTAAAATTGCACATTGATGAATTGGCATATATTTTGGTCCAAATTTGCTGTGGAGATAGGGGAAAAAATTATTCTAAATGCGTTTCCTTATAAGTGACCAGGGAAAATTTAATTAACATACCCTGTAAAACTAAATGACTGACAAAATAACACTTTACGTTCAATTGGCAAATAAGCAAAATCAATTAACGGCAAGCTGAATTTGTTGACAGCTTCTGAATACACATATTATTATTTCATGAACTGCTCTTTTTGGTAAGCGTGCTAAGTGATTTGTGTCTCTGCATACGACGTGTATTAATTACACAAAAGAAAAATACTTACCAAAATTTCTCTGACTTCTTCATATCACCTCATCAACTCAAAACATAATCATCCAGTAGACCATCGAGAAGCAATCCTTCAATTGATGAACTCCCGGACAGCTTCTCAAAAATTTCCAAACAGGGCTAAACAGCAATGGTATTCGTACAACGTCGCACATGTATGTAGGGGGAACGGGGGCACATTGGGACGCGGGGCACTGTGGGACGGTGGGGTTTCCTTGGATCCTGGCAAGGTATATGATATGGTAGTGCCATCATATCTTGCAATTTCACATCCTGATGTTTCCATGGTTTTATTGACAAATTACAGCCACATGCAGAAGTATGGCGAGCAAAAGTTTGTTTTCCTACTACGAAAGTAAATATTGACGAGTTCAATTGGAACCATTCTGTGGACAAACCATAAACAATGGGGCTTTCGCAGTGCTTGTATGAATTTTATATATCGTAACGAACAGTTATGAATTGCTATTGTGATAAACACACTCACTGGTGTCCGAGAAATTAGCATTTTGGTGTAAAAGTCATATTGGGGCTCATTGGGACAGTGAATTCGGGGCACATTGGGACGCACTTAATATGGCAGAATTTAAGTGTCCAAGGCAACTGAATGACCTGGGACAGCACACAACAGGTGTTCAGGACACAGTGAATAGAGGTATAGTGGATTACCATGCTCTGTGAACAAATTTGTCGCAAAGCACCGTGTATTACTTACATAGATGTCCGCACCCAGGACAGTTTATGTCAAATGTTTAAAACTGTTTACAATTATGAACTATTGGCACTACAAGGTGTTAATGCACTGTATATTGTCTTACGCACTACTTATATATGATAAAATGATTTTTTAATTGATGTCCCAATATGCCCCGGCTGTGCCAGCCGGGGCACATTGGGACAGTCATTTTTACGACTCTCTGGCAGCAAAAGGGTAGGTGCAGTCTTGTTTATTATGCCTTGCATTTAAGCGCAATAGTATGGGTGATATTCATGCAAACTTCTGAGTTCTTCAGTGCTTTCAGCATTGAGCAAAATTAGTAGACGCCAAAAGCGTCCCAATGTGCCCCCGTTCCCCCTACTTATATTTAGTATTATTATATTCTGTATTAATTCTTGGCTTCCTGGTGTGGGAAATTGATGGTGAGCCTTTTGTACCAATTTCAGATCAGGGAAGCCTTCAGCAACACCGATAGGCAGAGGATAAGGGAACATCGCCCAAAGCTGTAGCACCAGACCAAATAGTGTACCCAATAGTGAGAGGCATCCCTAACTGAATAAGCGATTGATTGGCTTATTTAGTTTTTTTTACACCTTTTCAGCCATTCTTGCTCTTCATTCAGTCAGGAGAGGGAACTCTCTGTTGGACACACCACTTTGACTTGTGTTTATGTAAATATATACAAACTTCCTTGTTCATGATATTCAATAGAAAAATAAGTATGACAAAGTATGTTTTATTGCCATAAACTACAGGTCTGCATTATTTTACATGATAATGTTCTAAGATAATAAATCAAAATAATTATGTAATTTCAAAGATATAAATATATGTACAGTTATCTCAGACTAGTTAAGATAAAATGTAATTAATCAATGTCCAGTGATGTCAAGTTTCTTTATGATTATTAAAATAATTATGTACAAATTGACAAATTTCAAAGATATAAATATATACAGTAATCTAAGACCAGTTATGATAAAACGTAGTTAATCAATGTATTCTTGCGACATCAAGTTTTCTTGCCTTTGGTTACGGTGAGTACGAGTGCAGACAGGAACAATGCCAATAACACGCCCAAGAATAAGACGAGCACTATTGGCACGCTGTCCTTATGAGTATTAATTTTTAAACCTTTATGTAGAGGTTTAGAGTGGTTGGATTTACGAGCACCACCATGAATATGAGTTCGATTTGTAACAGGTCGTAGTTTTTTGGTTGGCGTCCAATGAGTTCTCTGTTTGGAAACCTTCCCGCGATAGGATACTTCAATTTGACGGTTACACAAATGGCCAGAGCAGCAAAAGGCACCTGAAGCCCGTAGACATCCACAGCCGTGCCAGAAATAATTTTGTTTTTTGTAGCCCTAAAATCAAGAATGCATAATTAATAAATTATGTTTCAAAAGGGGCAACCATTAGAAAACTGGGGGTGGGGGAGGGAGGGACCAAGAACAGCATTCCTTGTTTTGATGAACAAATTCTTTTCTGACAGTTTCAACAAATAATTTTTGGTGCGTAATTTATTGAGTTCTTTTGTCATATTTAGAAATATATTTTTGCATGGTGCAAGCTGGAAATAAATATATTGTGAAGCGCTGACATAAAAATTTAAATTCCTGACAAGAAAAATTCCTTCCCCTCCCCAAGAATATGTAATGATTGCCCCCTAATAAAATGTACTTACAAGAGGGCTTGGGACAAATACATGCATTGACCAACATGCACATATCAATTATTATACCATTCAAGTCAGCAAATCACAAGCCAGTATTTCATAAATCTCATATTCCTTGTTGTCCATTTATTCTGCAAAGGTTAAATGTTTGAGTGTGTGTCTCAAGGTATAATTTATAAACCCGTCATTAACCACGGGATCGAGCTGTGATAATTACATATTTTTTACATAGTTAGACAGAATAAACTTACGTAACACTCCTGAGTTTGCGGTTTACACTTATGCATGACGTCACACATGTTGTTTGGTCTCCTTCGACAAGCATAGCAAGAAATTGCTTTTGTAGCTGAAAGACAAATGGAATTATGGTCACTGAGTACTGGATGGATGGATTGGGGCTTCACATCCTGTATTTATGCACTTGGTAGGCCAATTAGGACAGGGGAAGGACACAGAAATAAAGCGAAGAATGATTGAAACAGTCATCAAACATAGGCCCAGGGTGACACGGCAAGAGCTGGATTCGAACCCCGGACCAAGCGATTGGCAGCCCAGCATGCTACCACTAGACCAACCCCCCCCCCTCGAGTACATCTGAGAAAAAATGATTCCTAATTTGTCGCACAGGAACTACAAATATTCTTTACAACACTTGGAGGGTGATACTTCAACAGGGTGTCTGCAGCTTTTTTGAAACCAATTCCAGGCTGTTTCCAGACTTTTCAATGCCAAGTTTTCCAAAATTCCAGATAACACAGAAAAAAGTTCTTTTTGACTACATTCCTAAAATATTTCTAATGCAACCTGTAACTCAAAATAAAACTAGGCATAATTCTGGTTTAGCTTTTCGTGTACTCTTCCCATAGAAAAACTAGAATCTTTCGGTTTCAAAGATCTCATAAAGACAGCAGTTAAATGGGCAACTTGGGTTCGGTTGGGAGGCCTATTATTTCGGCGTTCAGTGAGAGTCTTGAGAGAATACAAACCTGGACACTTGCAAGTGCGAAACGTTGCACAGTGAAGCATGGGTAGGTAGAGACATAAAGTACAATAGACAGAAATGAATACAATCGCAAGTGTCCAGGTATTTACTTTCGGGCAACATGCACAGTGAAAGGAAATGCAAGCCTTCCCCGAAGTCGAATGGTCCCATCCTCAGTCAATTGGTTGGATGGAGAACAGTCGTCATGGACACATCCTGTCTCAAATGATGTGAAAATCAAGGAAGAACAGACATGTACTTCCAATAGTCAACTGTGGAAATGAACTGATGTTTGGCCTGATTGCTCAGCATGTAAAAGTTGCAGTGTAATATATATACTCACAGATAGATCAATCAATTCTTAATTTGTTAATCACACTTCTTGACGTCATATTCCAAGACCGAGAATGACAAAAAGGTATTCACAGCAGTCTTGATAAGCATGAGTTTTTGGGCTGCCTACTACATATGGATATTAACACTGATTCAACAGTTCAGTTGAAGCTAAAATGGTAGCCACTTGGCAAGTGACTCAGAAACTCAAGCTTATTAAATTGTTGTGAAAATTGAGTGCTAGGGGTCTTTTTAAAGCATCAAATTTAATTTTGATGAAATTCACATGCCACGGGTATTTTGTATTTAAGCACAACACCCGTGAAGACATGGGAGAGGAGGGAGGAATATAGAAAACATCACTTCAATTTCTTTTACTGTAATTACACATACCACACCCGGCTGAGGACCTTGTGGGCAGCGTAAAAAAGCTGCTTGTAAGTTTTCATAGTAGAGTAATCAGAAGTTTGGCTGGAGTAGCGTGAGGAATCCATGAATTAATAGTATGATAATAGCCCGAGAATTTCTCAAAAGATTATTTCTTTCGTTATCGAAAAACAGAAAGCAACGGACTCACTATGAAAAGTTGCAACACCTTGTGGCATTTTTTGTGTCAATTTCCTAACTGCTTTCTGCCACAATAATCCCCTCTAATTGATCAATAGACAGGAAGTATCCCTTGTTGCCGTGTTAGCGATGTTGATCACGATTATTGTCAATACCACCAAAAAATCAGATTTTTTAAATAAGATTTTGATACCAGTCACTATCATGACCAATTTCAGTAACAACTAACAAAAAGTACTATTATCACCAATTTATTTCCTTAGTGTGACTGAAGAGCAGATGACTGAAGAATTTATGTCTCTACATTGATCAGTAGCTTGATGCAAACTCCATGAGTCCCTCCATAAGCCGATGACACAAAGTGTCAGAGGGACTCCTTGAATTGGATTGTTTTTATTCACCAAAAATGTTAACTGATAGGTTACACAATGTTTTTATAAACACTGGTCTTTGCCAAATACATCTAACTGACTGGTTAGGTAACTTTTCATAAACATTAATTTTTGTTTATATCTTTTGTGACTAATTATCAATACTGGTTATGTCAAATTGTTCTGTTCCTCCCATTGTTACTGCATCACTTGCAGAGGCGCTAATAACTCAAAAGTATAAACATTCATTTTGTTAATCAATGTTATCGTTATTGATCTAAGATTCCCACAGTATGAAAGAAAACAATTTTGTTCTGCCAAATCGTGCTCATTTGCATGTCACTTGCATGCTGCTTTTGGCTGTTTACTTGGCCAGTTCCAGCAGACTGAGCTTGATGAGGCTGAAGATTCACTCACACAGATATACGGACATGAAACTGAAAAGTGAATTCACAATCATGATGCACAGACATTTTGCAAAGATCAGTGCACATGTTTGCATTGCTGCAATAATAACATTGTCACGCCTCAATGCTCTGGTGACCTACTTAGGAATGAGAGCCATGCCATATATATGTTAGACAAGTGTTGTAAAATTACTCAAAAATTTTAAAACTAAAATTTCCCGGTTTTTGTTTAGTGATGCTGTCATGGTCCTCTATTAATCCAACTAAGAGAAACTCATGTGACTTGCCTCCGTTCCAGAATAAGAATTGAGCGGATAGCTTTTCCACACTCCTTTGCAATATCTAGGTCACAGTGACCTCATTGACAACTAGACACAGATTAGCACAGAGAACTTCAGAAATGTAATAGATCTCATAAAGCTTTGCTTTATGAGATCTAAAAAGGAAGCAGATGGAATATGTTGAGAATTTTTCAAAAGTGGCTTCAGACACAGAAAAGTTATTTTATAAAATGTTGAACATACCATAATTTTGAAGAGGTTGAGCGGACGCATCCAAAAAAGCATTGCAATAGGAGCCAGAACAACACTCCAACCCTTTTGTATTAGTCCTGGGGCATCCACATCCTTTCCAGATATATTGACCTTTCCTGTACGTCTATCATATGGAATGAAATAAATACAAATCATCAAAGAGATTTTGCTGAAGAAGAGTCCAACGCACTGTGCTAAGTTTGTTTTGCCATTCTTATTATCGTTTTCATAGCTACGTGTTTTTTGAAAAATTCGCTTTGCTGTTAAACCGTGACATCATTAGGGTATCTGCGAATGTGATTGGTCTAATCTTCAATCTGTGACATATCAGTTCAGAGTTTGACATCACGGTTTACGACAAAGGAAATTAAAACTGCCAGGCAATGTTATGTTTTGTATACAACCACAACAAACAACTTCTGTCTAAGCCAATTGTTACACCTTGCCAGAAGAGTCTCTGTTTAATGTTTCCCAAGCAAAGCCTGTTTATTGTTTTTCACAAGACACTCATCTTCACAATTTCAAATCACTTTGTGACATTTGTCAGTCATTGTACACTGCAGGCCAAAAGTTTGGAAACAGAATTTTGCTTTCAATCTGATCAGTGTTCCAGAAATTTGCCTGTGCGTGCATGGATTCTTATCTGATCAGTAAAAAATGTCATGATTGGAATAGGTATTGCATGAGTAATTTCCACAGTATACATGGATGGCATTCAGTTTCCTTGTTGCTTTCAAAAATACTGATTGCCCCAAACAAGTGGCTAAGCATATCAATTAAATGACAATGGCCAATGCTGACTCACTTCGACACGTACATCCCCAGTTTTGAGAGCAACCTTTGAAATTTAATGCTATTTTCACAAATTTACCTTTTATAATCCATTTCAAATGTATTTAGGTCTATTTTGATTTGATCAAGTAACAATCTGAACAACCAGATACCATTTTGTGCAACACTAAGCCAGTGGTGAAAAGCTTATCGTTTCCAAACTTTTGGCCAACAGTGTAACTCTTCTTTGAGGATAAGTGGTCTGTTTGTTTCAGTTACATTTCATTGAAGCATCTATCGACCAGAGCAGATATTAAGGCTAAACAAGCTAAACATACACAATCCATGTGTCAATGCACTTAGTCAGTTTCTTGAAATGTGTGCTCGTAATATACAAAGTTATGCAACTAATCTGTGACATCACAGTTTTGAAATAAAGCGAAGTACAAACTGGAAAAACACGTATCTATGAAAACGATAATAAAAGACACAGGGCCTGTTTGTTTCAGCTGATCTGAAGGATCTGGATCCATCTGAACCGAACCCTGCTCTGGAGAAGGATCCACAGATCAGTGATCCAGATCTGGATCCTTTGGGATCTGGCAGTGAAAATTTGAGGATCCTTGGATCCAGATCAGGATCATCTGAATCTGTCTGAAACAAACACGAATCCTGATCTGGATTCATAGAACCACATTTTTTTCAGCACTGATCCTGATCTGGATCCAGTTCACAGATCCACAGAACTGGATCCAGATCACTGAATCTGTGATCCAGATCACTCAGATCACCTGAAACAAACGCAGCCACAATAATCAGAATGGATGTGTTGGGGAAATATTTTTTTTACCAAAACCTAGTAATAATAAGAAACATATTTCCACCAATTTTCCTACATAAAGTAGCTTAAGAGAGTCATCCATCTGGATAAATGTGTTGATTTGAGTCATTGACAATTGAGAAATATGCATTTACTTACATAGCAGGCGTCAGCATATTTCTTGGAGCAATGCCGTTTTTTTCTGCATTCAGAATCTGTCGTCCGGCTACAGCGGATGCAATAGCTTCCTAAATCGGCATAAAATAGTACTTCAAAGATTAACTTTGCAATCAAACTTATTCAATGTTAACTCCTAACCTTGACCTATAATCAAGCATAGGTTGCATGGCAGCAAACCTTCAGCAGCAACTTCCCGTACTACACCTGTCAAATGTAGCCTTCCGTTGCGGTACGTGGAGTGGATAGAAAGACAGTGCTCCTGAGTGCTTGCAATGGGAGGTACATGTACATGGTTTGGCACAGTAACAGGGCTCACGCATAAAATTTAGTACACAAAGCATGGATATGGTGTGGTTGTGCCTTTTGATGGTCAGATTGACATTATTCAACACTTTTTGAAATATTGACAAATAAAATTTGGAACCATACATTTTTTGGTTTCGGCCCACGTATTTATCACAAACTAAACAGATGCAATAGTGCTGGCCTGGGTATACTTGTGAAATACGCCTTTTGTAAAAATTTGAAACGATGCACGTATCATGCACCATCAAAGCGACAAGTCGAGTATTTTAGACATCTTTTATAACTTCATTTATCGGTAAATTTAAACTATTGCATAAGTCAAATTATCTTGAGATGTGAAACTTCTAGAAATATAAATATCATAATCTGTCAATTATATTATGATACAGCTTAACCAGTACACATTTTACTGGAAGCCAAGAAACGGCACAACTGGACTGGTCTACAAATCTTATGGTGCAGTACCATTCAGAGGTGGCAGAACACTTCGAAAAGTGGGGTGGAGGGGGGGCACCGGGCTCCAGGGCACCTTGTCTACAGTAATTTCAAAAAAAAAAAAAGGGGCATTTTATGTATTTTTGCCCCCACTGCCCCTGACCATGCATGCAGAAGACTTAGTTTGTGATAAATGTGTGGACCGAGACCAAGAAAAATAAAGTTCTATATTTTTTTGTGAATATTTCAGAAAGTGTTGAAATTACTATCAATCAAACCATCAAAAGGCACAACCAAACCATATCCATGCTTAGCGTACCAAATTTTATGCATGTAGATGCAATAGATGCTGAGTCCTGGCCCGGAAACACAAGGAATCAAAACCACTGATTCGCCCTTTTCAAAGATCTGGGAACCAAATATAAAAACACACCTATAAGATTGTGTTTCATAATAAGCACATATACTTCCAGCACCTTTAGAAAAACAAACAATGTGGAAAAGGGGAATGCGACAGAATTGAAATACAATATTTTATTTCTGAAAGTGTTGATTGTCAACGCTGCGAAAAACCTTGATTTGTTACCAACCCATGGTCCCACCAAAAGTTGAAAATATATTTATGAACTTATAATAGCAATAATTCCAATTTCTGGTCAGAAATTGTAAGATGAATGTAAGATGAATATGACATAATAATTTTTGTGAAAAGTTTGCAGACGATATAACTTAAACATGTCTTGCTGACATAATTGATCTTTGGTTTCTCGGATCTTCTCAAGGCACTTTTCTAGTGTTGGTTGTTACTTGGTATAATGAAGGAAAAAAGTGGCAATCCCAATTTTTATTCATTTGATTCAAAACTTTAAATCCCAATTTTTCAATTGAATCAAAACTTTAAAATCATAGCAAAACTCAATTTTTTTAGTAGGCAGGTAGGCTGAAAATCTGTGGGTCGGTCAATCTGAGAAGCTTAAAATTAATTATGTCAGCCTCACAATTAATTATGTCAGGCCTCAAAATTAACTATGCCAGGCCTCAAAATTAATTATGTCAGCCTCACAATTAATTATGTCAGGCCTCAAAATTAATTATGTCAGCCTCACAATTAATTATGTCAGGCCTCAAAATTAATTATGTCAGGCCTCACAATTAATTATGTCAGCCTCACAATTAATTATGTCAGGCCTCAAAATTAATTATGTCAGACCTCAAAATTAATTAAGCCAGGCCTAAATATAAATTCTTACCTTGTTCAAGAGCAATTCCTTGGTGTTGCACTGCAAATATTTTGTTTTTCGATTTTTCTGTATCTAAATGAACGTGGACTTGTAGTACGTTAGGCAGTTCTTCTTTTTCGGAACTGAGATCATCAGACTCATCAATTGAATCACTTGGACCTGGCGTTGCAGATTCCTGAGCAAATGATCCGGCGAGATAGTTATTTTCTTCAGTCCGATTTCTTTCTGTTTTCAAATGAAGTACACTTTGGTGGCCAACAATACCAACTGCACTTTGGCTTCTATCAACCTCAGTTACACTTTGGTGGCGGCCTCTTAGTTCATGCCCACTTTGGTGGCCATCTATTCCAACTGCACTTTGGTAACCATCCACTTTTGTTGAACTTTGATGGCCTTCCATTTCAACTGAACTTTGGTGGCCTTCCATTCTAGCAGCACTTTGGTGGCTTTCCATTGCAACTGCACTTTGGTAGCCTTCTATATCAGTGCCACCAGTATTAATCGCACTTTGGTGACCTTCCACTACAAATGCACTTTGGTGGCCTTCAATAGAAGCTGCATGTTGATGGCCTTCAATAGAAGATGCACGTTGGTGGCTTTCCATATCAACTGCACTTTGATGGCCTTCAATAGAAGCTGCATGTTGGTGGCCTTCCGTTTCAATTGCACTTTGGTGGCCTTCAATAGAAGCTGCACGTTGGTGGCCTTCAATTTCAAGTGCACTTTGGTGGCCTTCAATAGAAGGTGCATGTTGATGGCCTTCCGTTTCAACTGCACTTTGGTGGCCTTCAATAGAAGGTGCATGTTGGTGGCCCTCCATTTCAACTGCATGTTGGTGGCCTCCCATTTCAGTTTGACTTTGGTAGCCTTCCATTTCAGCTAGACTTTGGTGGCCTTCCATTTCAACTGCACCTTGGTTGCCTTCTACATCAACTGCACTTTGGTGGCCTTCCATTTTAGTAGCACTTTGGTCGCCTTCTATTGCAACTGCACTTTGGTGGCCTTCCATTGCAACAGCATTTTGGTTGCCTTCAATTTCAACTGCACTTTGGTGACCCTCCATTTTAGCTGCACTGCGATGGCCTTCAATTTCAACAGGATTTTGGTGGCCTTCCATTTCAATTGCACTTTGGTGGCCATCCATTTCAACTGTGTTTGGGTGGCCTTCCGTTTCAACTGAACTTTGGTGGCCTTCCATTTCAACTGCATGTTGAAGGCCATCCATTTCAACTGTGTTTGGTTGGCCTTCCGTTTCAACGGAACTTTGGTGGCCTTCCGTTTCAACTGAACTTCGGTGGCCATCCATTTCAATTGTGTTTTGGTGGCCTTCCATTTCAACTGCACTTTGTTGGCCTTCAATAGCAGCCGCATGTTGCTGGCCTACCATTTCAACTGCGGTTTGGTGGCCTTCCGTTTCATCTGCACTTTGTTGGCCTCCCATTTCATTCGCGTTTTGGCCGTGATCAATTTCAATTGCACTTTGTCTGCTATTCATTTCAATGGCATTAGGGGCGTCACCATGCATGTTGCGCTTCAGAACAATGCTGATGATTGTCTGGTTGTTTTCTGTTTGAATCTGTCCAACATCATCGTTAGTTTTATCTGACTTCTTCTCTTTTACCTTCTTGGGCATTTCCCTCTGTTGAACATTCAAATCAACAATTGGTCCATTTTGGTTCAAATTTACTTCAGGACTCAAGTTTTCTTGACTTCTAACAGTGACATTAACCAAATAGGCTTCTTCTCTACTTGGCTCATTGTAACCAGCACTGTCCTCTGAGGCCTTGTATTCTGACCTACTGTATTCTGATGTTTCTTCCGGGTAAGACAATAATTTCCGCGACATGAATCCAATGGCCGCGTAATTTGAATCTACAGCATTCTCATTTTGATTCCTTGAGAAAATTACACCAACACCTGTTAAGTCGAGATAATGCGTGCTCGCAACTCCGTGACTGTGAGCTGAAGAAAATTCTGGAACCTCATCAATATCACGTCCCTGGGTTTTATCTCGGTCTTTTCGTAATCCCGGTTGGCCCGAGTATTCTCCGACTTGTCTTTTATCTCCATATGGTTTTAAGGAGTCTCCGGATTTTTCTACATGTTTTGAACTTGGGGAATAACTGGAGATTGCTGGAGCACTCAATGAACTCTGAAAGTAAGGATAACAAATCAATCTGATGTCTACCACATGTTAGAGATAGCAAGCGTTGGATGTTTATTGTTTATCAATCAGGGCTGTGGAGTCGAGTCACTTCCGACCCTTGGATTTGCTAAAAACTGACTCTGATTCATTCCAATTTTGCAATTTGACTCCGACTAAATTTTCCAGTCAATCCAAAATATTTGACTTCTAACAGAATTGTACGTGCGACTCAAAAGTCCCGAATTCCAATTAAGTTTTTACTACACTCTTGGGCTTATATGACAGCAAGGTAACAACATTGCCCTTCAGCAATACACTTCAGTTGAACGAGAGAGGCACATTGAATGCTACCTTCCACTAAATGGACTTAAGGTGCCCTAACACAGAGGCACTCTAAAAAATTCCAGACAAAATTGGTTTTTTAGATTCAAAATGGTTTTTTGAAAAACCAAATTTTTCAATGCAAAAAACCAACATGGATTTAAAAAAAAAAAACTTCATAGAGGGAACAAATTACATAAAACTTCATACATCTACGGAATAATGTGCCTAGCACTTCATATCGTGGGCAGAATCTATAAGATTTCTCTCAGAATAAAGACAATTTTAGGAGGCCAAGAAAAGATACAAACAGTGGGCATCCTAAATTGGAACTAATTTGAAGATTATCCAGGGATTAATGTCACAATAATATCATCTGACATTTCCTGTCTTGAGCATTACATAGAATTTATGCAGTGAGTGTAGGCCTACTCATCTTTCCTGATTGTTGATGACATAATTATGCATCACATTCTCATTATATAAACTGATACGTGAAGGTAGTTCATCTTAGCCTAGTTATAACAGGATTTCAGCACTTTTTCTAAACAAATCTCAGGCCCAGGAACCACACCATACCACAAGCATTTACAAAAAGTCAGGATACCTTGAAAAACAGGGGTGCAAAACAATTCTGTAATTTTGTCAACTTTGAGATGGCAGAATTGTCTGAAATAGGCAAAAGACATAAAAATACTTTTTACTTACCCGACACTGATGAACCCACCCTTGTCGTATGCATAGATCTTCAGGTGCGTCAACAGAAAAACTGCCTGGTCCAAGGAAAATGTGGTTCATTATTGATAAAATTGGTAAATTTTTTGCAAAATCAATCAGGTTACATCATTCTGGAATGCTGCAATGTAAAGTTATACAGTATGGGTATTCAAGAAAGTTTATATTTCAGACTCACCAAAAGGTACCATTCAGAATTTATGGCTGGGAAGGGGGAAGGGAATTTGATGGAAGTTGCAGATATAAAATTAATACCTCTCTTGATTTTCATACTGATTTTTAGTATCCCCTTTTCCGATCAACATGAATTTTAAGTAACCCCCACCCCTCCAGACATAAGGCCTACAAAGCAATAAACACATAATTATATTGTTAAATATATATATATGTCTTCTTTGATGATCGGAGGAACACATTCGCAGAATTTCATGAGAACAAAGGCAAGGATGATTTTTTTTTGGACAGGTTTCAGTTGTTGAAACTTAGGCCTAAAACCCCCCTCAGAACATATGCGAAGAGTTGGTAACCCCTCGGGCAAAACTAAATCACAAATTCTGAACGGTCCCTAATGCCTAGATCACACGAGAGTGGTTAAGTGACGGCGAAGTTGTAGAGGTTCCAGGAACTGCAGATTCGCCCACTTTCGGCGTTTCAAGCCATTTTTGGTCAATTATATAATCAATTAGAGGTTCTAAATCGTCGTTGATGGTTCCTATTACGACGAGGCTCTCGTTTTTTACGCCGAATCGCTCGTAATTACGGACGAGGCAAGAAGACACTTGTGTCGGCGAGTTGTCAGGAGCCTCGACGCAGTTCCATTGCTTCAATGTTAAACTAGATTCGCCCAAGGAGTCTCTTTCTTCGCCCTAGCATGCTCTTTCTTCGCCCTAGCATCCTCTTACTTCGTCCTAATGTTCAATTACGCCCAAGCAAATACCTGTTACGGCCAAGCAAGTAGCTGTTTCGGCGTTTCAACAGCCTGTTTGTGTCGGCGAGTTGTTGTCTTTTTTCGCCGAAGTTCCATTGACTCAATGATAAGTAGCCTCGCCCAAGCTGTCTCTAACTTCGCCCAACCTGTCTCTAACTTCGCCCAAGCTGTCTCTAACTTCGCCCAATCATTTTGGGGGGCTTTCTGGTCTCTTGCATCGTGGTTTCTTCCTTCGCAAAGATTCAACCGGTTGAATCTTTCGTGAAGCAAGTTCTTGCCTCACCACAGGGTCATGTGACTTCTAGGAACTTTTGGCGAGGAAGTTTAAGAAGCGCCGTAGACGAAAATATCGTCGCCGAATTGTTGAATCTAGCTTAAGAACCTCCCACTTTCCTGGAAAAGCAAGAAGCGACGCAACAAGAACCCTCTGTTACGTCTCCGTGAGAACTAGCCATTAGTCATGCCAAAATGCCAATGCTGCACAGTTTCAGTCCCAATTCCATTTCAGTTTTATTCTTTACTTGAAGTGGGTGATGTTTTATATATAAATAGCCTTATCAGTGGCGGAACTCATGTAGAGTTTGTAGACCTACTCCGGCACAGATCTAAATATCCAAAACACCAAAAACTTCAGTACTCCCTTCCTCTGTCGGGGCCTTCTCTAGTAACATATAGGCCTAAGTAAGAATGCTTATATATAACTATTAAGAAATAATCCGTACCAGATGATGGCAAATAGTGAAGAGAAAATAATATATTTATAGAGCGCAGTTCATTTAAACCTTCAGATGCGCTTTACAATTAAAAAAAAATAGTTTAACATTAAATGTATTTTTGGCATGTCATAACATGGGTATGCGATCATATATAGGCCAAGGTCTAAATATCACCAAGGCTCGGGCATTGATGACTTCTGTCCTCAGACAGGACCTGTTGATCACTAGTAATGCCCTCCAAAAAATGAAATTGACCAATTGTCAAAGGTAAAATAGAGATAAGCCTTTTTTTTATGATGAGCTATCTAATTGTCATACACCAAATTAAAGACGCAACAATGTAACACTAAAGAAAGTTTAATTTACTAAATAATACTACATATATGAAATATTTCATTGAGACCGCCTCCATTATCACCATCAACATAAAACCCTACCCTGTCAGCGTGCCTCGACGACCCAACGTCGGCCCGGCGTCGGTCCGATGTCAGCAGCATCGGAACGGCTTTGGGCCGACGTTGGGTCGTCGAGGCACGCTGATAGGAATAATTATGATTGCCTGTGTTGTTGCCATATAAATCATTAAATAATTTGAACAACATATATATGAATCAATAAATAATTTGAAAACAAACAGCCCTATCAGAACTTGGAACCCAAATCCTGACTTCGCTTAGAATCCTTACGCTTCTTATAAAACCAAAACCCTAAAACTGCACCAACAGTTACTGTGCAGAAAACCACAAACAAGATGAAAGTCATTCTAACCCCATGATCATTGCGTACCCAACTTTTTCAGACATACAAGGGGCTTTCAGAAAATTTACGGATTTTTTATGAGAACACTTACGGTCTGTGACCGTCTGTTTCATTTCTAGAACTCACAGTCGTCGTAAAAAATCAGACAAAAAATGTACCAAAACATTACAAAATTGCAAATTGGCTCTTCTGCCCGTGAGTATGTTCATTTACTATGCTGTGTGACCTGTAGATGCTGAGCATTCAGGCCAAACACCAGTTCGCATGTTGTGAGACAAACTGTAAGTCTCATACCCTTCATTAAAAACGCAATAATGATACACATATAAGTAAGTTTTAATTAATTAAATAGTAGTACATACATGATGAAATGATTTATTTATACTGCCTATGTAACCATACACATTGAGCACTTATTATTATTGCATATGTTGTTGCCAAATGAAAGAATTAAACAATTACTAACAACTAACAGCGCCTTTGTTAAAAAATTATCAAGACTGTCTAGGTAAAAATTATAATGGTTGTCATCACATTCATGAAATATTGTCACCAGGCCTACACGGAAAAATAAACAGCCAACAAGCACTCGGATTGATTCAGACAGTGACTTTATAATTATATTTACATCAGTAAAAATATAAGTGTCACAACCTATCAGGCATATAGATTCAAGTGGTCATGAAACAGTCCAATCAGTCACGCTTCTCAGAACACCGCTGCTCTAGGAACCCTGGTTATAGTTCAAATACGGTTCTATTTGCATGTCAATTTGAAAAGTTGCTGGCCGATTCCACTTAATGTATAGGCAGTATTGTTTCCAGATCATTATTTTCATTTTCTGGGAACCATAGTTCACTGTTATATTCAAATATAGGTAATATGTGCGTATCAAACATTTTCAAATTTAACTTTGGTGACAGTCTGACAGATAAGCTACGGTAGACCTGCATGCATTTTCTTTAAGAGCATACACTGCCTTTTGTGCTTGAGTAGCCAAATGTGCATACATCTCTTTATGTATGTTTCTTTTTATATATACTGAACAATTTCAATGAGGCTGCCTACATTGTCACCATAAACATAAAACCCTAAGTATGATTGCCTGTGTTGTTGCCATATAAATCATTAAATAATTTGAACAACATATATATATATATGAATCAATAAATAATTTGAAAACAAACAGCCCTATCAGAACTCGGAACCCAAATCCTGACTACGCTTAGAATCCTTACGCTTCTTATAAAACCAAAACCCTACAACTGCACCAACTGTGCAGAAAATCACAAACAAGATCAAAACACGCCAAGCCCAAAGCCTCTTTTTGGCCTTATGCATTTTCCATTTTCGCCAAAAACGCCAACTACTTTTCTCACTCTTTGAAGACTTGTCACTCACTGGCTTTAGAACCTTGTCACCTTTTGTAGGCTTGTCACCTTCCCTTGACATGTGAATCTCTAGTTTAAAATTGTCAAGATCTTCAAACTGCTGCTTGTCAACCTCTTGCTCGTCAACTTCTGGAACGTCATCCTCTTGATTGTCAATTTCTGCAACGTCACTCCCTTGATTGTCAATCTCTGCAGCATCAACCCCTTGATAGTCATTCTCTGCAACGTCAACCCCTTGATAGTCATTCTCTGCAACGTCAACCCCTTGATAGTCATTCTCTGCAACGTCAACCCCTTGATTGTCATTCTCTGCAACGTCAACCCCTTGATTGTCAATCTCTGCAGCGTCAACCCCTTGATTGTCAATCTCTGCAGCGTCAACCCCTTGATTGTCAATCTCTGCAGCGTCAATCCCTTGATTGCCAATTTCTGCAACGTCAAACCCTTGATTGTCAATCTCCGCCATGTCAGCTTCCGGCATGCCATCCTTTATATTGTAAACGCTGTCCCACTGACCTTCCTCAGTTAACGACCGTTGCAGTTGAGGTTCTGAGACGAGGCCATTGCAGTCTTTACCAGAACAACACTTCATCCCTGCCATAAATATCTTGATTTTGGGGCAGCCGCAACCATACCAATAGTACCCGCCTCTCACATATGTCTGGGCAAAGAAATTACAAAAATGAGAACAACAAAAAGTTCAAGCTCTGAAATTTTACATCACTTAGGCATTGTAACAAAATCAAACCAACAGTGCCTGAATTGGAGACAGCAAGGGAAGACAACTGCCCTCCTGCCCTTGTGTATGCTATTCTGCCATTTTAAGAGCTCAAATCAGTTGGTACATCTCTCAATGCTATTCTAAAATTCATAGAGCGATTTGCCCCTTCTTATCCGGCTGCCCCTGATGCCCTGTTACCTTCCGGCACCCCCTGAGTCAAACAGGGGCTACTACTTTATAAGGCAACATATGGCTGAAGGATGAACAGATTAGCTCTCGAATACCAGTGCAACTTCAAATATTAAATTTCTACTGCCGTTTGTAACAAATGATTCATGCAACAGGCGTATTTTGGAATTTAACTTTGACGCCGTTAGGTCTGCAGATTTAAAAGGTTCTTTATAGATAGATTTCAGTCATATTTATCACACCTTTACTGTGATCCTTATGTCCTGATTGGTAAAAAAAATGTCACATGAAGTGTGAGATGATCAGATTTTTCAAAGGGAAAACGATAATAACCAGATTTGCAAATGGGTATTCTTTTGCCAATCAACAAAAACTAGTAAGGATTATCTTTTCATTCTATAAAGGACTTGAAACCAATCTTCAACAGGGATTCCCTGGGCTTTCCCGAAATAAGAGTATCATTTTACACAATAAAAAAATAACGTGCAAGCACTCTAAGCGTCGCTTGTACAATTTATCACTGCTGGAGTGGAAATGAGGGTGGCAGCTGCTAAATAAAAGATTTGATGGTAAATTTCATAAGTTTTGATGTAGGCCTAACCCCATGATTGTGTACCACCTATTTTTAGACATACGAGGGTCGTTCAGAAAATTTAGTTTCTTTTAAATACGAACACTTAAGTCTTATACACTTCATTAAAAACGCAATAATGATACACATAACAAAGTTTTAATTTCTCAAACACTTCATTAATGATACACAAAAGACAGTTTTAATTTTTCAAATAGCAGTATGTACATGATGAAATAATCTATGGATACTGCCTATAGATGTTACCACATATATACAATAAACACTTATTGTGATTGCATGTGTTTTTGCCAAATGAAAGAATTAGGGACCGTTCAGAATTTATGACTGGGGGGGTGGGAGTTTTGGCCGAGGGGGTACTAACTTTTCACACATGTTTCAAGGGAGGGTATTAATTTTTGACAACACTTCCAAGGGAGGGGGGTAAGATATTTTAACAAAGAAAAAATGTTTAAAAACACGCATAAACTCATTTTATTTGGACTTTTTTATGCGCAAAAGTCCGCGAATTGACGCGAATCTGTACATGTGGCCATGTATAACAGTATATATCTGTGTGTATTGCTTTGTATGTCGAGGGGGGGTACTAAAAATATGCGTGAAACCTAAGGGTGGGGTACTAAAAATCCGCACGAAACTCAAGGGGGGGTATCAATTTTTGATGGGAAGTTCCAGCAAAACTCCCACCCCCCCCAGTCATAAATTCTGAACGGTCCCTTATTGTGACAGCCTATGTCAAACAATTATTGACAGCTCCTTAGTTAAAAAATTATCAAGACTGTTAGATAAAAATTATAATGTCATCAGGTTTATGAAATAACGGTTATTGCAAGATCCTATATTGTCACCACATAGGCCCAGGAGCGGACTGATGACATTTTGGGTCGATGGCAAAATAAGTCGAAGGGCCCCCACATTCCTGTTTGTAGCACTACTCGATTTATGCAAAGGTGGAGGGGCCCATTACTACACTGGGCCCTCTTACATTGGGGCCTTATCTAAAAGTTTTGTTAAATCACACGGTCACAAACTCGGTCACAAAAACTGCTTTTTTGACTTTTTTCTTGATTTTTAAATTTTTTGGCACCTTGCATGGGCCCCCCTGAGTGGTTGGGCTCGTGGCAGCTGCCACTCTGCCACATAGGCCAGTCCGCCCCTACATAGTCCTACACAGAACAATAAACAGCCCACAAGCACTTGGATTGATTCATATCGTGACTTTACAATTATATTTACATCAGTATAAATATAAGCGTCACAATCTATTAGGCATATATAGATTCAAGCAGTCGTGAAACAGCCCAATCAGTCACGCTTCTCAGAACGCCGCTGCTCCGCAGAACCCTGATGCTCCTCAGAACCCTGACGCTCTTCAGAATCCTCACTGTTCATATAAAACCAAAACATTAAAATTCCAACTGTTGTGACAGACAGAAACACAATGACAACCAAGGCAAGACCCTTTTTTCTAGTCCAGGAACTAAAAAGCCAATCAAGCATCTTAGTCCTTGTTGAATTGTCACCTTCTAGTTTGTCATTGTCAAGATCATCAACCTCTGGCATGTTATCCTCTCGATTTTCAACCTCTGGCATGTCATCCTCTTGATTGTCAATTTCTGGTATGTCAACCTCTTGATTGTTAACCTCTGGCATGTTATCCTCTCCATTTTCAACTTCTGGAATGTCGTCCTCTTGATTTTCAACTTCTGGCACGTTATCCTCTCGATTTTCAACTTCTGGCATGTCATCCTCTTGATTTTCAACTTCTGGCGTGTCATCCTCTTGATTGTCAATCTCTGGTATGTCAACCTCTCCCCTGTCAGCGTCTGGCATATTATCCTCTCGCTTCTCAACCTCTCGCTTGTCAGCTTCTGCCATGTCATGATCCAGCTCTTCAACTTCGGAAATATCATCCTCTCGCTTGTCAACCTCTCGCTTGTCAACCTCTCGCTTGTCAACCTCCCGATTGTCAACCTCTGCCACGTCAACCTGTCGCTTGTTAAATTTGGGCACATAATCCTGTCGCTTGTCAACCTCTCTCTTGCCAGCTTGCGGCATGCCATTCTCTGGATTGTCAACAAAGGCCGACTGACCCGTCTCAGTTAGCGACCGTTGCAGTCGAGGTTCTGATCGGAGACTGGGGCCATTGCACTTTTCGCCAGAACAACACTTCAGCAGCTGACGCCCTACCATAGTCCTATTGATCGGCGGACAGCCACAGCCATACCAATAGTACCCGTCCCTCACAAATGTCTGGGCAAAGAAATTACAAACATGAGAACAACATCAAGTTCCAGAGCTCTCTGAAATTTTACATTACTTTCATTGTAAAAAAATCAAACCAAGGGTGCCTGAATTGGGGACAGGAAGGGGGGACAACTGCCCTCCTGCCCTTGTGTATGCCATTCAGCCTTTTTAAGAGCTCAAATCAGTTAATACAACTCTCGACGCTATGTTAAAAGTTATTGAGTGATTTGCCCTTTTTTATCAGACTTTCCCTGTCACATTATTTCTTGCTGGCATCCCCTGAATCAAACAGGGGCTGCTACTTTATAAGGTAAATATGGCAGAACAATGAACAGATTAGCTCTCGAATACCAGTGCAACTTCAAATATGAAATATTTTACTGCTAACGATTCATGCAACAGGCATTTTTTGGAATCCAATTTTAACGCCACTAGGTCTGTAGATTTAAAAGGTGCTTTATAGATCTATATAAATTATAATATATTAGATGTTTCAGTCATTTTTATCACACCTCTGCATTGTCCCTGTCTATCGATTAGTTCAAAACAGGTTTGTGTGACGTGTCAGATGACCGAACTCCTGGAAGGGAACTAATGCGTCGGTATTAATTCATAACAGGCGCATTATTGTCCGAGTGCCCTCTTTACCATATTGTATCAACAAGTGGGTTAACTCTAAACTGTGTTAGTGAATATCTGTGACAGTTAATGGTACTGCTAGTCCTAACCACATTTCATGAGCATAAATGCAGCCATATTTGAGTTTCGGTCAGTAAACAAAACCTCTTTTTCACATTTTCTGTGATATAGTATTAATATCATGGCAATTAGACCATCTGGTTATCCGCCAGACAGAACATTTTCCCAAAGTAACCACAACATTCATTAGCAATAAATATGATTGCCAAGGGCAAAATACAGACGAGCCCTTTTTTATGATGAGCTATCTAAGGGGGAGACCATTTGTGACCTGCTCCACCAAAATGGGTTCAAAGTCGGCCTCCTGTCATATTTAGGCATGAAAATAACTTTAATTTATTTTACTGGAATTAAGCTTTAAAATGATGTTTAGTATGTTTTGATATCTCCATCCAATCCAAAGATACGGCACCTCAAACATCGATGATACGAAACATCAAACTTTGAGAAAACGGCATTTGAAATTTCCGCCATCACAATTAAAGAACTAAGAAAATCAAGAGGTACACTCAATTTAGATAATTTAAAATCAATTTTTGGTTAAATGGTCTTAAATATTCAAAGAAAATTACTTTTGCTAAAACATGGTACCAACAGCTAAAAAACATCAAAATGTGACATTTTGCTCATTTCTGAGAAATATATAATGCCTACTTTGAACTCATTTTGGTGGAGCAGGTCACATTTAATATCAAGCTGGGGAGCTTGAATTTTTTTTAAATAAATAATTTCTTGCTCTGTTTTGGTGAAATTAATAAATTCTTTCTGGGCAGTCTTGAAATAAATAATTTCTGTTTCGGGTTTGTCTCAAGAAGGTGATGCTTGTTTAGGAATGAATAGTCTGGGAATTTGCGTACTTGAAATAAATAATTATGGCCGACGTTACCGAATAAATAATTTCCCACCGAGGAAAACTCCAATCCCCCCATTTTAAATAGTCCCCCCCCCCAAGTCTCATACACTTCATTAAAAACGCAACACACATATGAAAGTTTTAATTTATTAAATAGTACCACAATTACCATATATAAATCAATAAATAAATATAATACCGCTTAGGCCTATGCTGTAATTGCAATTTTCTATCAACAATGTCCATGTTATCACCACACCCATGAGCCAGCCAAGATACAGTGGTTGTCAGCACATTCTATGCTGTCACCACATGAAACAATTATTGCGACACCCTATGTTGGACAATTACGACTGCCTAGAAAAACATTATAATTGCTGTCATCACATACATGAAATAACAATTATTGCAAAGCCCAAGTTCACCACATAGGCTCACATGGAACAACAAACAGCCCAATCATCCATGCTGCTTAGAATCCCGAATCCTGACTACGCTTAGAATCCTTATTCTTCTTATAAATCAAAACTATGCCAATTGCACCAAGTACGATGATAAACAAGACAAAACCACCCAAGGCCCAACGATCTCTTTTACTCAACCTCCATTTCTTCCAAAAGCGCCATCTATGTTTTTTTGGCTTTTCCTTCTCTGCTTGCTTTTCACCATCACCGTCACCGTTTGACATTTGAATCTTTAGTTTAAAATTGTCTCGTTTCTCAACCCCTGGCACATCATCCTCTTCCTTGTCGTCCTCTTCCTTGTCGTTCTCTTCCTTGTCGTTCTCTTCCTTGTCCTCCTCTTCCTTGTCGTTCTCTTCCTTGTCCTCCTCTTCCTTGTCGTTCTCTTCCTTGTCCTCCTCTTCCTTGTCCTCCTCTTCCTTGTCCTCCTCTTCCTTGTTGTCCTCTTCCTTGTCATCGCTGATCGACTGACCCTCCTCATCAGTTAAGGACTTTTTCAGATGAGATTCTTTCGGAGGCCTGGGGCCGTTGCACTCTTCGCCAGAACAACACTTCAGCCCTTCCTTAGACCTCTTGATTGTGGGACAGCCGCAACCATACCAATAGTACCCGTCTTTCACATATGTCTGGGCAAAGAAATTACAAACATGACAACAATAATACCCGGGTATTGTATCAAAATCAAACCAACGGTGCCTGAATTGAGGACAGCAAGGGGGGTTGGGGACAACTGCCCTCCTGCCTTTGTGTAAGATATTCAGTCTTTTTAAGAGCTAAAATCAGTCAGTGCAATGCAACTCTCAATGTAATGTTAGAATCCATCGAGTGATTTGCCCTTTTTTATCTGGCTGCCCCTGTCGGTGTGTTTCCTTCTGGCATCCCCTGAATCAAACAGGGGCTACTACTTACTTTATAAGGCAACATATGGCTGAATGATGAACAGATTAGCTCTCGAATACCAGTGCAACTTCAAATATGAAATTTCTACTACTGTTTATAAATAACAATTCATGCAACAGGCATTTTAAAAACATTTAATTTAAACCATTAGGTCTGCTGGCTTAAAAGGTACTCTATAGACAGATTTCAGTCATTTTTATCACACCTCAACTGTGATCCTTATCTCTGAATTGGCCAAAAACAGCGCACATGAAATGTGTCAGATGACCTGATTTTTGGAAGGGAACCGATGCCTGGGTTTGTCTGAGTGCCCACTGTACCACATTGTATCAACAAGTGGGTTAACTCTCATCTGCGTTAGTAAGTTTCTGTGTTAGGTAACCGGTTTTGCTACATGGTGTTTTGCAAGGTTTGTGTCTCTGGCTATGCCCACAATAGTGGGGAGTATAAGGGTGACATTTTTAGCACCACGTAACAAACTGGTTCATGATCGAGTAAAGCTCAGTTGTTCTGGTTCTGGGTAGACCCTCGTGCATGTTCAGAAACAGACATGGTCACCCAGGAAGCACTCCATCAATTCCGACAGAATTTGCTTCTCTTGGAGTGAGCTGTTAACTATAGGTCATTTATTTACATTCAGAGAACTTCCGTAATACTCTTTATTACCATTTAGACCAATAGAAAGACAAAACAGCAAAAATTGTAATTCCTTACTAGCGCAGTATTTATTACAGTCAAGCCTTCTTTATGATGAGCCCAGACAGGTGTAACCTTTCCGAAAATATTAAAGAGTAAAGACGCAACAATGTTACACAATAGAAAGTTTTAATTCATCAAATAGTACTACATATAGGATAAAATTATTTTTGAGACCACCTATTTGCCAACACATACACTTATTAAGATTGTCTACTTTTTCGCCACACAAATAAATAAATAATCCATTGAGATTTCGAAGGTTGTAATTACAATTTCCCACCATATGTACATATGTTGCAAATATAATCACTAACACTGCCTATATATATTTTGTCACCGCACCCATGAGTCAGCCAAACCCAAGATACTTTTGTTATATAGTGGCATTCACCACATGCATCATAAAATAATATATAATGGTTGTCAACATGTACATCATATAATAAATATTACAAAGCTTATGTTGTCATGTAATAGGCTGACATGGAACAAATAGCCCAATCAGTCACAGTCCTCAGAAATCCCGACATAAAACAGAATAAATTTATTATAGTATGCCAATCAATGCAATAATGACAATAATGACTACAGTGACAATTCCATAACTTTTTTCGAAATTCAGCTAGCAACCATCAGTATCACAAAGATCCATCCACAAATTGTGTTGGCGTGCAACAGAGGTGCCTCTGAGGACATACGCGCCAGCACTTTTTTAACTAGTGCCTCCTCCTCCTCCTCCTTCTTCTCTGGCTTTTTATTTTTCCGCTTACCCTCCATAGCTCTGGCCCTTCGCTGAGGAGGGTTTGGGCCGTTGCAGTATTTGCCTGTACAGCACTTCTGCACCACCGTCTTGTTCGCGCTGGGACAGCCACAACCATACCAATAGTCTCCTTCTCGCTTATTTGTCTGGGCAAAGAAATTTTAAACATGAGAACACCTTCAAGTTCCCACTCTCATATTTCATGATATTTGGCAGTCTTTTTTACAAAATAAAATGGATCTTCTTCTTCCAGGCCTCCCAGCGGCCGTGGAAAAAAATATAGGGATTTTATAGGATGTTTTTAAGGAAATTTATGGGGTTTCATACGGCTTCGGGAGTAAAAATACAGGGAAAATAAAGGGCTTTCAGCTTCAAATATATCGTAAATTAATATTAAATTCATGGTTGAGTGCTCAATCGATGACTCGGCATATCAAAAGAATGAACTGAATCAGACTTGACCAGGGTTGAGATAAGATACATTGGCATGTTGACCAAGGAATGACTTGGAATTCTGGTATTCTCCCTGTCAAACACTAAACAGTATACAATCATTTTAATGTCTCATGAAAAGGTGGAAATTGAAAATTTAATGCCATGAAAATATAGGAATTTATAGGAAATATAGGGTCGCTGGGAGGCCTGGTCACTAATATACCATATATGCTAGTGTATAAGACGCACTTTTGATACCCAGATTTTAGACCTCTAGAACGGGTGTGTCTTATACAATGGAATATACCAAATTATCAAAGTTTTTCTTTCAAAACCGCCGAAATCTGAATTTTCATCGCTCTCGTCCGCCATTTTGAAAAAAGCGTCATCAACTTCGCCAAGTTCTCGCTTTCGCGAGATCTCAAGCGAGAGAAGACGTGACGAAGACGGCCAAGATGGAGGCGCATAGGCGAAAACAATGTGTATTCGAATTGATTTCTTGAATTTTACCTTAGGCAGAAGGTAAATTTACCCAAATAAGCGCCATTTTGGATGGAATTCAACCATTCAATCGTCCGCCATGTTTTGTTTTGAAGCCAGTCAAATTTAATGCGACTTATACACGGGTTTCACTGGGAGGGGGGGTTTTTGGGTCTCAAAGAAGGGGTGCGTCTTATACATAGGGGCGACTTATATCCGAGTATATACGGTAGTAACTTCACATTTCAGGTGACGCATGGTAAAATGGTAAAATGATGAACAGATAAGCTCTCAAACACTAGTGCAACTAAAATATGAAAATAACATGCAAGCACTAAAAGAAGTGCTTGTAGATTATCTATCTTTATCTGTCTATTACGTAGCCATCAGAAATTTTGAGACTGGAGTCTGTGCGATGTTGTGACATCAAGAGAATCAAGGGATAAAAAAAATATCTTGATTATTTGGAGATTTCACGGGACTTGAATCACTTGATTGAGGTTGACAAACTCATGAATAATCTCCAGCAATGAACCAAAGAAGAGCGCAGAGCCAAAAGCTATTCAAACAGAGAACCCAGCGAAACCACTTAAGAAAATACAGTTTCGCAAATCAGGCAATGAAATTCTTCCCCGGCCAGCGATAGATGCCAAAACAATGAACCATTTCAAGAACCAACAGGACATTCATCCGGCATGCGAAAAGAATCTATACCCCAAAAAGACTCGTTTATCGATCAATTTTGGGCTGTCAAGCTTCGATCTTGAAGGGTACCTCCAATTCACAGCCTTGGATATCAGTTACAGGCCTATTAATAGACAATAGAGTGGATTTAATTTTCAGACCTAGATAGGGCAAGTTGACCTAACTTCGGCCTACTTTGGTTTTTGATGGCTTGTCAGTTGCTGGCTATTCATGGGAATAACCTGTAGCTGCGGACCTAACCCCGGCCTTCACTCCTCTTCATGACCATATTTTGAAAAAACAGCCATATGCCTTATAAGGCAGTGCAAATGCACTCCAAAGACAAAAGTGAGACATGTACCTAACTTCAGCCGCGTAGTACCTAACTTCAGCCTAGGGTGTACCTAACTTCAGCCCCATACCTAACTTCAACCAATTGACCCTATTCTGTCATAAAAACAGCAGACTGTTTAAATTTGACTTTAATTACTTACCTGTATGTAAAACATGATGGTCTGAAAAAAATCAATCCCCCAAAAATGTATTTCAAAAAAGCTTGGAAAGAAGTCATCGTTTTCGCGGAAAGAGGATAACAATTTATTTTAAACTCCAATTCAGGCAACTGGTCTATTCCAGTATGCCAGACGTAAAAATGGTTTAAAAATTAAATTTTTGGATGGATGGCTATTCAGGGATGAATAAACCAACTTCTCACGTGAGATTTATTGGCTGGAGTTTGGGAAACCTGGGGGCTGAAGTTAGGTCATATGGGGGCTGAAGTTAGGACCATGGGGGCTGAAGTTAGGTAATATTGACGTGTCTTATAAATCACCTAATTCAGTGAATGATCAAGTAGAAAATATTGAAAAAAAACCTTAATTTATGGAAGATTACTAATTTTCCCTTGTGATGAAATTTTTTTTGGTTGCTCCTGCTTGAGTGAATTGGTTACAGTCAACTGACAGATTTAACATTTTATCAAACTTTTTTTCGTTTCGCGTTGTATTCGCGTTGCAAAACAAGCAAAATGCGGTCCACCAAAAAACATGTAAAATTCCTGATTCATATGTTATGATGGTCATAACTTTTTGATAATTTATTCTAAACACATTGACAATAACTTTAAACCCAAACACTGACACCTTGGCCAAATGGAAATTTAATTAAAAGGAGTTTTCTGTAGGGGGCTGAAGTTGGGTGAGAGGCTGAAGTTAGGTCAACTTGCCCTATAGCTCAACTAAAACTAAGGCAGCAAGGCGGCCAATCTGACAAAAATAACTAACATTAAAATAATTATGTCACATTTTAAACACAGCAGGCGGCAAGGCGGCCAGTCGAGAATAGATTTTTCAATGTATTGAATATCCTATGTATTACTAAGTAAATTAGGGTGGCCTAAAAAAAACGAATTTTTTAATTTCAAGTCGCATACCCCTCAATTTTGTGTGGAATGGTAAAATAATCAAGATGTTAAAATTTTATAAAATTCCTGCAAGTCTAAGTGGTCCCCCAAGGCCACTCAATTTCAGCTCATAGCTTCTAAAAAATGCCCGTTTACGTAATCGCGGTTCTAAATATCTTGCGTATTATTTGATATACAGTGATAATATTAATACCATTGTTCTCAGGGGAAAATTAGCTTCAATTTGAGTATAAGGAAGCTATATTTATGATAACTTTGAAGCTGGCAGGATTTCAGAAAACTCAAAATTTAAGTTGTCAGGTCAAACCGCTGAAATAATTTGTCTATATTGTCAGATTTTGCTGTATTTTAAAAATTCTAATGAGAATAAAGTATGAGGAACTATTTGCTGTAGAAAGTGAGAATGTTTAAGGGTTCGCATGGTAGGATATCCTTGCAGCAGAGACGCATGTTACGTGGCAATTAAAAATACATTTTTTATGAAGTTTGCCATTCTCTGACGACACCAAATGTCAATCAACGTGGTATTTTATGATCCTGAAAAACATTTTAACACTTTGGAGACTTCTCAGTGCCACACAAAAATGTTATCTTTGAATTTAAAGATTTTACAACACCATTAAGAAAATTTCAGTGCACAGTCATTTTTGCCAGAAACTAGTTCAAGTTGGCATTCAAATTAAAGTTTTCTTTTGCAGAAATCCAGCCGTGCTCCTAGTTCTACGTACCGTCGTACCCTATATGGATTATTGTTTATATTAATGCTGTCTCTCTCCTTCAAATCTATGTTCACCATCGGTGATTATATACCCTGGCTGGCAATTTAAGGACAACATTTTCAATGCAATAGTACACATTACCACGTTACTGTAGTCCCTGCTTCTCCAAATAAGCTTGGTGCAATAATACGGGATGTAAAGCCCTGTCACCGAAAGCTATGTGGTCGTCCGTCACTTAAAGATCAGTATAATTTTTTATTTATTTATAAAGTATATTTTATGAGTATAATTTATATGACCCCCCTTTTTTTAAAAGTTTCACACATTAACTTTACATTTTATATATTTATTTAAATTTCAAATCATATTTTAAAACTATTCTCCTTTGTCTCACTGAACATGTAAATTATCGTATAACCTCAATGTTGTTACTGTTATAATTTATTCTGTATTATCTCTCGCTAACAAAACGGCTTGTCTCTTTTCAGAACGACGAGTGCCCAAACAAACTGAGAAATCTTCTATTGCATATTTTGCCAGCCTTATCACTGCTGCAAAATTAATTGGAGGATTACTACAAAGTTTATATAGCAGCTTTCACAACTGCAAATGTAGTCATTAGTCCACTAATCAAGATATACAGCTTATCACTGCTGCAAAAATAGGATTACCCGGACGTCCATATTCATGCTATATATATATATATATACATATATAGCAATTTAAGTCATAAGTCCACTGTGCTTTTTTTTTTGCTTATCACTGCAGAACGTTGTCGTGTTACTCTCACTTTATTCTGAGATCTGCTTAAACACGATGAATGAATTAATTACTGGGACCATTTTTCTTTCAAAGTGCCATGCCAGACATAACATGCATAATCATGATGGTTCACACATCAAGAGACCTAGTAGCCAAGAAGTTTCACCATAATAGATATTAGATATATCTCTAACTTACATAACATTTGTTCAATAATTGTACTTAGTGTGCCTAACTTACTGCCCTAAGTCAGCCATGACAATGGACAGATGTCAAAAATGTTCCCTCCATAACATTCAATATGTGATCTCGTTCATCAGCGTTTAATACACATTAAGTACCGCATGGTCTTATATATTTGTACCAGGTTCTTAAAAGAGTTATTGAAATAAATTAAAATCATGTTGTTTACTGACATAAGTTACCATGTAAAATATCCTGAAAATCAACACAGGTTAGTATGTATTTGATTGGCAAGAAGAAAAACGTAACCAAAAGCAGTAAAATAAAAGATTGACAATGCACAAAATTATCCAAAACCATCGAAGTTGGTAAATGAAGGTCAGATTAAGGCCTGTCCAGTCATACAGGTTTTATTGTTGTAAAATGTATATTGACAAAGTTATGCAATACCGCGACTTCCGTTCTTAGCAAACCGCCAAGAAACTTCAACTGAATTGTGCTCAAGGTAAATGTTTATCAATTCTCATGAAATTTCTCAGGCATGTCCCTTGGGTCAAACCACAATACCAAAAATTGGTACAGGGGTCTCCTCCAATTTTTTCATTTTTGAGGGGCACCAGCCACACCCTATTGTTCACTGGAACTTACTTTTTTGGCATAACGTTTCAGCCTCTCACCTAGAACAAGGCCTCTAGGTGAGAGGCTGAAACGTTATGCCAAAAAAGTAAGTTCCAGTGAACAACTAATCATTATACATGAATTTTTAAGTTTTCTGAAATCCTGCCGACGTCAAAGTTATCATAAATATAGCTTCCTTATACTCAAATTGAAGCTAATTTTCTCCTGAGAGCAATGGTATTAATATTATCATTGTATGTCAAATAATAAGCGAGATATTTAGAACCGCGATTACGCAAACGGGCATTTTTCAGATATTTTGGTCTGAAATTGAGTGGCCTTGGGGGACCACTTAGACTTGCAGGAATTTTATAAAATTTTAACAGTGTGTTTATTTTACCATTCCACACAAAATTGAGGGGTATGCGACTTGAAATTAAGAAATTCCTTTTTTTTCGGCCACCCTAAAGTAAATGTATATATGAATGTTTCTGCGATCTATAATTTGGAGTCCAGTTGCAGGCAATGAAATTAATCCTAAAGGATGTCGCACTTACATGTAGTACATTTTATCACACCTCCCCGGCCATCCCTGTGCCCTGATGGGTCGAAACTAAGTCACTTATACCCAGGCAGAGAACTAATGCCTGGGTATTAGTTCATTACGGAGGCTTCAGTGTCTGAGCGCCACCTAGTCATCAATAGTCGGCCTCGGAGTCGGGAATCAGTCGCAAACACATCCTCGGGGAAATTAGATTTCACTAAAGTCTAGGTATTTTATTTTGGCAGTAAGTTTTTAGCCAATAAAAGAATCCATGATTAAGTCAGAGGTTTAATTTTTGGTTAATCAGACTAAGAACACCATGACCAAGCATGATTAGGACTATATTTAAGTCCTCTGATCCCCCAGCTCCATCATGCAGGCACTTACAATACTAAATTGCTGCTGCTCTTCAGCACATTTAGAGCTATTTTTAGCCTGCTGTTGTGGTGTCATCAACATTATTGGCCCTATGACTTCACTGAAACAATGGTGACGTCACAACAGCACCAATAGAAGTAGTAGAAGAAAATGGCTTCTTGTGTTGACAGCAATGTTATTCTAATGGGACTACCTCAAAACCAGGGCAACAACATGTCAATACTTTCAAATTTTTATGAAACTGTTTGGTCAAGGTGTCAGGAACAGGAGCAGACAAGTATTTTTGTCAAGAGTAAGGTATATTTTTAATTATCAGCCAAAAACTTGCTGCCACAAAAAAATGACTAGACTTTAATGCCCTCGTGATCAGTTAATATTTGTGTAATGTAGTACACGTAATTTTACTTATTATAGTCAGGAAGTGAATTTAAAACTCCGGGTAAGGTTGAAGTAAGGTCGTAAACTGAACGCAGACCCTCGCGGGGCCTGTATGCATTTTTAGATCCAAGTTGATGATTCATATATATACACATGATGCAATGAGCATGTACAGGAAAGAACAACTATGAACCTTGACGGAGATTTCTCAATGAAGAACATCTAAATACATACTTACAATGGTTTTAGCAGTGCTAACCCACATGCCAGTGGTTTAACTTTTGTCCTCCAAGTGCCCACTCCTCGTTGGAAAATTTAGTAGTTGCAGACCTCCCAACCTCAGGAACGTCGGTTCCAGGGTTCTGCATTCCTTTTTAGAGGGTTTTCACAAAAAAATCGGGGCCCAATAAACAAAATTTCTGTATTGAGAAAAACACAATTACAGCTAAAACTTCCAGTAGAAACGGTTTTACAATGCACTAACAGTAGTTTTTAAATTCAAGGCTAAATGACAGCATCTGATCAATAACAGTAGTTGAGCAGTGAGCATCCTCCTCAAGCTTTATTCTGGGCAGTTTCGACCGGGTTGTCAAACCAGCTCAACAATTTCGGAGGACAGAAAGTAAAGAAACAACCATGTAATAGCAATTTTTTCAGAGGGATTTAAGTTTTCAAAAAATAGGCTTTTTGCATTAAAATTAGGGTATGAGGTTTTTAGGCTAAAAAAGGGGGGATAACCCTATTTTTGAGGATTGGTTGAGCGGTCTGTCGTAGTCACAATACATCTGATATCGTTTTAGCAATAAGCATGCAGTCATAAATAACAAGAAATTGTGATCACGCGCCCCACTCTACCCAGCGACACTGGTCAACTAGATGTAGACCATGTTACCATGTTTATACCTTGAAAACATGCGGGAAGATATTTACAATGAAAAAAAAAGACTATAATTTGAAATTCAGAAAGATGAAGAGAAGGAACCACAATGGAGATGAAGAATGAGGGTGATGATAATGATGATAATGATGATAATGATGATAATGATGATAATGAAGTACTAACAGCAATAATTTAAAAGGAAAAGAGACTACAAAGAAATACTGGCATACAAAACAATTCTGGTTTTGACAAAATTGTATTTTTTGGGATTTAATTTGTTTAATCTTTAAAATCAAATCTTCTTGAGTAAAAAATACTCTATATGACAAGAAACATTTGTAAGAATGACAGTGATAATGTGACATCTGACTTGTCACAGCATCGTAACCGACCCAATGTGCATACAAATCAAGCCCAGGGGTATGTATTATAACGCTTTTCCGAGCCATTTACCACGCTCGCATTGGCTAATGCATCCTCTGTGTAACAATGTCTCAACTATGTCTGACATTGTCTGTGTGTCATCTCCAGGTACATGTAGTTCTGGAAGACCTCAGTGAGCTCAGATGTGTGTTTTTGGATTTAGAAATTATTTGTCAATTGTAGTAAAAGCAGTGTGACGGGGTTTAAGCAGTAAAATGTGGACCATCACGATTCATGCTGAATTTGCACATATACAATGACTCATATTGACTACTCATCAAGCACATCAAATATGAAAGTCACATAAAGTCGGTTCATATCAAAATGAACTTCACAATTGGTACAAGTTTCAATTTTCTCAGAACTCAAAATGATTTCTTCCACACATACCACAATGTATAAGAATTGAATATGAGAATAGCAAAAATATGACCCGCAAGAAATCATAAATCTGAATATTTAAGAAAATAATTTACCACAGTATGATTGGAGTATTATAATTTATAAGTAGCCAAATGGGTTAAAACATAATATCCTAAATTTATTTCAGTTGCACTAGTTTCTAACAGCTTAACCTGTCCATCCTCCAAAAAAGCCAAGGGTTCACAGTTTAAAATCTGGTATAGTAGCAGCTATCATTGCTTTACAGATGATTTCATAATTGGAGACTCAGACAAAATAACAAGAACATTTCAGAAACCAAATTTGAGGATTTTCAAGGATTTTCCAGACCGACTTTTCCTGAAATCAAGGTGGATATTTCAGCAAACTCACACAAATCTTTTTTTTCTGAACATCAAAATGTTTCTACTGGCTGACTGTCACAAGAAATTGTCAAAATATTCAGCTATGAATTAATTTTTTAATAACAGGGACTAAATTCCAGGCCTTTTATGAAAAATGCAATTTTTGTGAAAACAACTTCCCGGCTTTTCAACGATTTTCAAGGAATGGCAGACACCCTGAAGAAATTGAGCTGAATTTTCAGTTATTATCGTTTTCATAGCTACGTGTTTTTCAAGTTTGCAATTTGCTTCTTTCCAAAACTGTGATGTCAAAGATTTAGTTGAATAATTCTGTTTATTACAAGCACAGATTTCAGGAAACTGACAAAGAGCAGTGACACATGGATGATGTATGTTTCGCTGGTTTAGCTTGGCCTGGCTGAAAGATTCTTAAATGAACTGTAACTGAAACCAAACAGAATACTTAGCCTCAAAGGAAAACTTTGCAATTACTGACAAAAAAGTTGTTTGAAATTGTGATGACTGGTGTCTTGTGAAAAACAGCAACATATTTTGTTTGGAAAACAATGAGTTGCAAAACTCAGCTTATACGTGCGTTGTTTATTTTGGTTGTTCACAAACAGTAACATTGCCTGACAGTTTTAAATTCCTTTGTCATTAACTGTAATGTCAAACTCTGAACTGATATGTCACAGATTGAAGATTAGACCAATCACATTGACAGATACCCTCTGATGTCACGGTTTAACTGCAAAACAAAGTTTTCAAAAAAACACGTAGCTATGAAAACGATAATAAGCTACCTAAAGCATGATATGTAAAAAATGCATGACATCGTGGCCAGGCCCATATACAGGGTACCCAACCGACATGGCATAAAATATTAAAGAGAAATTAAAGATCGTATACAATTGTCGTTGGTATCATGTTTTCAAATGGCCAAAAGACTGCTCTTTTCTATTTTGGCACCAGTTTGCGCATTCTTTTTACTGTAGGAATATAGGAATTTTAAAAATATTATATAGATAGTGGATGGTGAGGAGACCAATATTGAATTTTATTGGCCAAAGCAGTAATATTGGGCGAGGCCATAGGCCGAGACCAATATTACCTGTTAAGGCCAATAAAATGTATGCTAATCAGTGAAAGTTTCAGGAAAAATAATGCATTTCATATATAATTATATATCACACGTGTTCACAATTATGAAATCATCTGTAGGTATTCTCATACAATATGTGCAGATCAAAGTCAAATCAGGTTGTACTTTTTTCACTTCATATATAAAATTCAAGTCACTGTAATGCCTGTCCCACCTATGAAATGAAATTGACTTCTTTTCCGCCATCCATCTTCAAAATTCATAAAATTTACTTTACTTTGTTGCATGTAACAAAGAAACAATCAATTTAAACTAATATATCTAAAAAAGATATGATTTATGATTTACTTACATAGCAAGAGTGGCCATATTTCTTCTTACAAGTCATGGTTGTTTTGCAATGGGATTTGGTGGTCTTTCCACAGACATAGCAAGCTCTGCTGCTATCCCTCCCTTAAAGAAAAATTATATGAATTTTAGTGCTAAATTCAGACCAACAACAATATTTCTACAATAATTTTGTAAATTTTCTGCATAAATTGATTGTTTCTTCGTTATTGATAAAATTTCATTTAATCTGAATTTCAAAGCAGTAATTCTCAGTCGTTTTTGACGTGAGGGACTAAATAAGACGCACAGCATTAATATAATACAAACAGTAATTTACTAGTACAACCAATGAAGAACGCATCTATTCTTTCTTCAGCATTTAAGAGAAATTCCCAATCTAAAAGGTAAATTTATAAAAACCCCCCAAAAAAAAGTTTTGACAACACATCATACACACTTCATATGCATTATAATTTTTAAGGTTTAATGTTTTCTATATCTAAATGTGAAACAAAAAGTAATTCAACTGTGGAGATCACAGAACCGTAAAGGATCCACCTCATTCAATTCACAGACTAACATTGACAACCGTAGGAGTTCCCATAGCCTAATTGTTCGAGCGCTTGAAAGCGAACCCAACGGCACTAGAGAACGCGGGTTAGAACCCGGTCCAGGAACTTAATAGGTGTTGGTAATGGCTGTGGCTGGGACGGGTGGCCACTTGTGTAGGCAGGAGTTCACCCTCCTGTCAGGTGTGAGCAGCAACACCTCCAGCCAGAGTCCCCTGGGGACTAGATGACTGGACAAGCAGTGGGAAGTGAATACCACAACAAGGAAAGAGATGTCATGATGGATGTTTGGGCTACTTTGGGGCTTTACGTCCTGTATTTATGTACTTAATTAGGATAGATAGATAGATAGATATGGTAAGTGCAGCCCTCTAAGCCCAGTTCTGGGCGCTCACGAGGGTTGCTTGATGAGATGAGAGAGAGATGTTACCAGACTGCCAGTCATTAGAGATTGTAAATTTTACTGTAAACCGCACTAGATTGATCTGCAAGATTATACGTTGTAGCAGTTTATAAATGTACAAATAATAATAAAGGGGAGCAGAAACACTCAATTGAGACTGTATTTAGAAGCCCCTGAACCTAAAAAGAAACTGATGACACTCTTTCACAAATTCAAATGATGTTGGAAGACCCAGGGCCAGCGAAAGGCAGAAGATGGAATTAGGATAAATCATCCAGAGCAGATAGGCAGATAGTTCTGCGAGGGATCTGATATGCCATCTACACAAATTTATAAGTAGATTTATCTTAAAATTTTAAGATAACTTCTTCCAGAGTAAATACAGCACAGGAGGATTGATATACATATATATATCGGTTTTACATTTTTCAAGTTAACAGATTTTTATTGAGCAGCTTGTCATAATAACAGTACATCTACAACACAATTCCAAATAATTTTTAAAAGTTTTTATCAAAGCATTCGGCACATGAGTTTTAGACCTTTTTTTTGTTCGAATTCATTTGAATTACTCTATTTATAGAATTCTTTAAACAAAAACAAGAGTTTGCATGCGACAAGATACGGAAGCAACAAAGTCTCCAGTGGAGTAAAAACCAGTTTGACAGAACATAAAAAAGGTTATTTTAAACTGTTAGTATCTTAGGATGCACAATTGAAACATCGAGTATCTCAATGAATTTGTAAATGGGGTTAGATTCAGCATCATGGTATACAGTACTACACACATTAGTGACACATACAATGGCATATTACAGCCGCGTATCCAGAAAGGGTCGTGGGGGGGGGGGGGCCTGGCGTCTTTCGGCATTCAGGGCCCCGGTCGCAGCGTATTTTCTTCAAAACTACTATTATTAATCTGAGTGGTCTAACGGCGCCCGGGACCAGGAATGGTACAGCATGGCAATTTGGGATACTGAGGTATCGAGTACGACCAATACGGCTCATAAACATGTCTATGATTTCTTGACCGCCTTACAGAAATTGGCCTTATATTGGGACATTAGTTTTCCGCTTAAAATTTGGTCAAATTCTGTTTTTGTAAAATGCTAATTCCGTTTTTATCTGATTCTGCATTTGACGTCCGCTTGGACCTTGTTTTACATCCTATCTCTCTGCATATGACGTTTTCCCTCCAAAACAAAATGGCAGCCGTCAAATTTTTTGGCATGTTTGGCGTGTTTTTCCCACATTTCTTGCAAAATTTAGTGTTGGGTTTTAGTTAATTCCGATCCTAGAACTGCGGTTTCGGTCCAGGTTTCGGTCCGTAATGTATACAACACGATTTAACGATGAGTGGCGCCAGAGCCCAGGGGGGAACCAAAACTACAACTAGCACATGGGAAAGGTGAAGAGATCTATGATGATTTTGCTTATAATTTCGTCATTTCAGAATAAAGTAAGACAAAATTCCACAATCGAAACACATGGTTGTTTGTTTGAACTTCGGTTCGAGTTTTGGTTGTAGTGGTACAACCGAAACCGAACCAAAATTTCGGGAATCGGCACAACACTATCAAAATTGTCAATAAAACAAGTTTTTCATCAAAAGTTATATGTTGCAAGAATACTATAGCACCAGATTGAAACATCCAAGCACTTTCAATTGAAAATTAGGCATTTTCTGCTTCAGAAAGCATGTCATTTCACCTCCGTGAGTGATAATATGAGTATTTTACTGTGAAATTGTCAATTCCGTTTCAGACTTTCAGTAGGTCAATTCCGTGAATTCTGTCCGTTTTCCGCAATCGCGGAAAAATAATTTCCCTAGCCTTATATAAAATTATTGTATTTGGGACCAGGAATAGTACACTACAGCATGGCAATTTGGCTTACTGAGGTATGGAGTACGGCCAATACGGCTCAATAAAATGTTTATGACTTCTAGTTGGCCTTACAGAAATTGGCCTCATATAAATTTATTGTATTGGGACCAGAAACGGTACAGCCTGGCAATTTGGCTTACTGAGGTATAGAGTACGACCAATACAGCTCAAAAACAAGTCCATGATTTCTAGTTTGCCTTACAGAAATTGGCCTTATAAAAACTTATTGTATTGGGACCAGAAACGGTACAGCATGGCAATACTGAGGTATAGAGTACGACCAATACGGCTCAATAACATGTCTATGATTTCTAGTTGGCCTTACAGAAATTGGCCTTACATAAACTTATTGTATTGGGACCAGAAACGTTACAGCATGGCAGTTTGGCTTACTGAGATATAGGGTACGAAAAATACGACTCAATAACATGTCTATGATTTCTAGTTGGCCTTGTAGAAATTGGACTCATATAAACTTATTGTATTGGGACCAGAAACGGTACAGCATGGCAATACTGAGGTATAGAGTACGACCAATACGGCTCAATAACATGTCTATATTTCTAGCTGGCCATACAGAAATTGGCCTTATATAAAATTATTGTATTGGAACCAGAAACGGTACAGCATGGCAATTTGGCTTACTGAGGTATCGCGTATGACCAATACGGCTCAATAACATGTCTATGATTTCTAGCTGGCCTTACGGAAATAGGCCTTATATCAAAATTATTGTATTGAGACCAGAAACGGTACAGCATGGCAAATTGGTTTACTATTAAAGGTATCAACTATCAAGTACAGCCAATTAAAAGACTTACCTTCTTTATGACTGCCTGATTCTTTATCCTTATCATTTTTGTCCTTATCATTTTTGTCCTTATCATCTTTGTCCTTATCATCTTTGTCCTTATCATCTTTGTCCTTATCATCTTTGTCCTTATCATCTTTGTGCAGTTCAAGTTTGTCAACATCATTGCTGTCCTTGTCACCACTGTCCTTGTCATCACTGTCCGAATCACTGCTGTCCGAATCACTGCTGTCCGAATCACTGCTGTCCGAATCACTGCTGTCCGAATCACTGCTGTCCGAATCACTGCCGTCCTCATCCTTGTCCTTCTTATCAGCTTGTAGGATTTTCTCATTGCAGTATTCACCATCACAGCACTTCATGTCTTTCTTGTTCCCCTTGTCGCATCCGCAGCCTTTCCAAACATAGTTTTGTTTTTTGTAAGCCTGGAAAGGAAACATCATCAATTTGTAATAACAATACACAATGGGCTCACTTAGCCCAACAATGCAAGCTCCATTCTGCAAACCAATTCAGGGGTTAAATATCTTCTTTTTTTTCAACAGATTTATCTCATGCAAAGCCACGTGATAGTTTTCCTATTGTTCTTCCAGTGGAAAATCCTTAAAATAAGAACTGAACAGAAGCATGGTTCCAACAAAATTGTACAGCCAAAATTTCTCTTTTCAGGGTGTCTGCAGCTTTTTTGTAACCAAATTCCAGGCTTTTTCCAGGCTTTTCCAGTCCAAGTTTTCCAAAATTCCAGGCCAATTTGTTGATGAACAGACCAATTAACGACACGATACACACATTTTTTCTGAACACGACATTCGTCCTTCGGTCCTATCATCTCTAAAAATTGCCAAAAATTTAGCAGTGGACTATTTTTATTTCCATACAAACTAAATCCCAGGCTTTTCCAGGCCTTTTTTTTTAATCAAAATGCTGGTTTTTCCAGGCTTTTCAAGGCCAGGAAATTGAGAAACCAAATTCCAGGCTTTTCCAAGCTTTTCCGGGATTGGCAGGGTTCCCACAAACTTTTACATCAGGAATTCCATGACTTTGCCATGACTTTCCATGACCAAATTTCTGATATTCCATGACCAATGTTTTACTCATTGAGGTCGAGATTCACTGATTTCACTCCAAAACTATTCACGTGATGACCATCGTTCACTGTCCGGCCATCCGATCAGCCATCTGACTACCTAGGCTCCAAAATGTAATTAATGTTTAGCGCGAACCATAGTCAAAATGTGAATTTTCCATGACTTTTCAACATATTTTGAATTTCCATGACTTTTCCATGACTTTCCATGACCACTACTTTTTCCATGACTTTCCCTGACTTTCCATGACTGTGGGAACCCTGATTGGCATGCCATGACTTTCCATGACCAAAATTCAAATTTTCCATGACCAAATCTTTACTCATTAGTCATAAATTAATGCACCTCGATTAACATCTTATCTCTTTCCATCCTGATCACCACAAATGCCATAACCACTGAAATCAGCAAAATGTTAGCGCAAATTAAGGCCAAAATTTGAATTTTCCATGACTTATAACAATTTGAAGCTTTTCCATGACTTTCCAAGACACAATTTTTTCCATGACTGTTGGAACCAAGAGAAGTCTTCTTGCAATAAAATTTATAATCACAATTGCAGGCCTCCCGTCAAAAAATATAGGGATTTTATAGGAAATTTTCAATGAAATTTATAGGGCTTTATGCGGCTTTAGCGACAAGAATATAGGGAAAATGGGGCTCTACGGCTTCAAACGTATGGCAAATTAATATTAAATTAACGGGTCAAGTGTTTGATCGGCATATCAAGAGACTATGAAAGCAACTGGAGCAATGTTGAGAAAAGATATGCTGGCTTATTCAACCAAGGAATAAGCTCGCATCCGCACATTTTTGTTTAAAAGATGCTTGGAACCATAAAAAGTGCTAAAGATTAGCCATAATTTTCATTTCACATGTGAAAAGCCAAATTGCAAATTTAATGCCACAAAAATATAGGGTTTTATAGGGATTTTCGTCAAAAATGCTTCAAAATATAGGGAAATATAGGGAGCAAAAAATATATAGGGAAATATAGGAATTTATAGGAAATATAGGGCCGCTGGGAGCCCTGCAATTGTCTAATAAAATGAGGAAACACTTACATAGCATTTTTCACCAAAACTTTTGTAGCAGCGCAGTTTCAGCTTACATTGGCTCTCTGACTTCTTGTTGCAAAACATGCAGTGGTTCCCAAATTCTTCTGAAAAAGACAAATGAGTCTCAGACTTGTTAAAAAGTTGGACAAAATTTTACAGGCCTCCCAGCCAAAACTTGCGGAAAAAATATAGGAATTATAGGAATTTTTCGACTCAAATATGGGACTAATATTTTTAAAGTCAGTTATAGGACATTTATAGGAGGTTTGAGTACATAATTGGAAGAAAAGTTTAAAAATACCATGCATAGCATGTAAAGCATCAGCTGCAGAAATAAAATAAAATGCTTGAAATCTGAAAGATCAAGCTGTCATGTTAGATAAAATGATAGGAGGCAAAACTACTGTTGTGGTATTTGAATTTCATTCTGTGTAACCTGGTTATTTATTTATCAATTGATTTCAATCCCTCAATCAGACAATTCTAATCAGTCAATGGCTGGGGAAGGTCTATGATCAAGTTACATTGTGAAGTGCAATCAGTTTTGACACCTGTCAGCATCACCTCATTTATTGTTCCTCAATGGCAATTTAGGAAACTGGGGGTGAAACAAAGCTTAGGAACCCTCCAGAATTGCAATTTGCATGATTGGATGTTTTTCTAATTGATTACATTGAAGATAGCAATTGTCAACTGCTGCATTGACACGCAAATGACGCTCGTTCGTAATGAACGTTAATAGAGTTATTTAACAGCCTTATTTTGATGAATTGACAAGGGCAGTTGGTCAGACGGTCCAACAAGGTCGGTAATTCTGTCGTACAGATTGTAATTCTATCGGAAATGACCGTCAGTCAGACAGTTTTGGGAAAAGTCTGCTTGAGCGATATTACAGAATATTAATAAATGACGGCAGAGTGGACCAAAAGTCGCCTTGAAAAAATATTTTTCTATAGTACAATGTCAATTACGTCTAACTTCATAAGTTTAAATACCTGACAGTCATGTGTAAAGCCGTATATGATCAATGCAGATGAAATACATCAGGAAACATGAATTGTTGTTCCTCTCGTCCGCCATATTGGAATCCCAGAGAAATGCCGTGACCTGATTGGCTGATCAAGTTTTTATTTTATTTTTTTAATAAATGATTGCAAAATATGAAAACAAGGGTGTAGATGGCTTGTAGCAGTGTATAAAGTTACTTTGATAATGAGGAAATATTCAAAATCGGCAAATGAGAACCGCAAAAAAAGAGCGTTTGATACTTCGGGTGTTTTTGTCAGATGCCGGAGTTGGCCGACGTCACTCGCATCCAGTCAAGAAAAAATGGCGGACGGAGAAGGTTGTGCGCGATTGGATGTGAAATAAAATGGCTTGAATCAGAAGATATAGGCACTCGTATGTCCGGAATATAACACTGTCTCATGGTTAGGGGCTAATAAAGGTCCAGGAGGAATTTGGTTGGTTAACTCGTCAGATTAATAGAGAAATCGTGGACGTTGTGATGTAACAGCCTGCCTGCGACGAAAACGACAATCGTAATAAGCGATCAGCTGTAGTGGCTGATGCTTAAAAACCAAAGAGTTCCACTGACTCCGAGTTTCATGCCGGTCCAAAATGGATATTTTGGTTCAATTAAAAAATTAAGTAAGCATCTGATATATATATTATTTTTGTGGCTGGAACTGCCCGGCTGATTGATCATCTGCTGGAAACGTCATGTAAAAGGTATCTACTTGTAATGAAAAATATTTATCTTTAAATCAAAAGGATCCAATGAACTTTTTCAATCATGGCTGAATGGTCGAATTGCCCATCCACAATATCTTACCCTGAACCATGGGTATTTTTATACGTTAACAAAATCCGTTCTACGAGTTCTTTAACAATTAACATGCAATAATTTACCATCACTGTCATCAGTGTTGAAAACGCTTCTCTTGGCTATCTCTGGCATGTTTTCGTTGCAATTATCTCCGGTGCAACATGTATCTGTATTTCCTTGGCCAGGGCAGCCACAGCCTTTCCATAAAAGGTCACCTTCTCGGTATGTCTGCAGAGAAACCAAAAATGATTGTTGAGTACATGGGCGTATGGGAGGGGGGGACAGCTGCCCAGGAGGGCGACCGCCCCCCCCCCCCCAAAAGTTTGGGAAACAGTAAGATTCGGGCAAAAAGGCAAAAAAATTTGGGCAGATGATTAAATAAATACTCTTGAAAATTAGTGATTGCCAGGCAATTCCATTTGAAATGGTATTAAATCTAGATCGTGAAATTCGGGCAAATGTACACCCACCACAGCTCAATTAGATAAAATGGACGGTATCAAAGTTCTTCAAGTTGTCACTTGAAACATGCCACTGGTGAAATCAAATGGCTGTCTCTTGATCATGACTACCGTATTTCCTCAAATAGAAGCCTGGTCTCAAAAAGAAGCCTGACTCGTTTAGAGGCCTGGTTATGGGCCCAGTCTAAAATATTAAACGCCTGTCTCAAATACACGCAGGGTCAGCAACTGTAAACACTCCTAATTGACTGCCTTGCATGCTGTCCACATGTTTCCAAGCAAGCTTTAGAACTTTGCGTGCTTAGCCCTGCCTACCCTCGCATACCTTGATTTTTGTTGATTGCTATCTAGTTTAAAACAATAAACGCCAAATAGACGCCTGTCTCGTGCAAACGCCGGGTCAATGACAAATGACCTCCTTCAAAAAAAATAAACGCCCGGGCTTCTTTAGAAACGAGGAATTACGGTAATCAAAAAGCCTCTACGGTTCCCATGTTAAATATTTGATGACGAAACATTGTCGGCTATCATGAGTCGCAAAGCACATTTCAGCGTCCCAGATTCATTGTCAGCTTAAGGGCGTCCTTGTTATTTCATTGTAAAAAATTTGGTAGTCCTTCCGAAAATGTGGACGTCCTCCCCAAAACTTGGCGTTTCGGACACAAGGACGACCGGGAATCTGGGCCCCTGGCACATTTTTCACAGTGAATAAAATGGTCCTCTCTTCTTGCATAACAAATTTACAGACTATTAATAAAAATCTACAGGTGGTAAATAAAATTTTAATACATTGCTAACTAAAAACTTACATGACATCTGTTACCATCCTCTTCACCACAGTATTCTGTCTGGTAGCAGTCGCTTGGCAGTGATCCGTTGCAATAGAAGCAGGAGCCATAAAATTCTAAAAGAAATAAGGAAAAGAAATAAAATTGTAAAACAACACAATAAAACACTTGAGAACCATCATGTCATAAGAATTCTTATGTTGATGAGTTGATCAGATATACCGTATTTTCTCTATTAAACGCCCAGTGGGCAGAAGTAATGTTGATATGGTCAATTAATATTTTTTTGCATAAAAAATCATATTTTGATGGAATTTTGATGAAAATTAGTTCCTTGTGGAGGGGGTGGGCTTTTATTAGGGGGTGTGCTTTTAATAGAGAAAATATGGTATATCAAAGTTATTTATGTTGAGGGGGTGCGACTGTGCACTGGTCCCCTTGACTCCTTTTTAAAGCATTTGTGACCTGCTCCACCAAAATGAGTTCAAAGTAGGCCATTAATATTTCCCAGAAGTGAGCAAAAAGTATCAAAAAGGCACATTTTGATGTTTTTAACTGTTGGTACATTTTAGCAACAGTTATTTTCTTTGAATAATTCAGACCAGGGTCCCAGATTCGTTGTCAGCTCTTGGGCGTCCTTCCCCACATTGTGGAAGCCCAGCTTGTTGTTTCATATTACAAAATCTGATCGTCCTTCTCAAAATCTGGGCGTCCTTCCCAAAATCTGGGCGTCTCAAACGAAGCGGCCGACTGCATGAAATTCTTAGAATTAAAAAAAGATCTTGAGGGCAGTGTCAGCACAATGGTGACGTTACGATAGATAGGGCCTGCCTGGCTGCGAGTGAATGTGCGTTAACAACCATTTCACATGAGTAGCGAGCCACCTTAAGTTCGACAAAATTTCCCACGAATGATCGTGATTCAAGCGACTACTTCCCAAGTCAGAAATTTGTACTTTTCTTCAGAAATTTCCAGTGAGATTTAGATATTTCCAGGCAATGACATGCCCGAATTCCTTACTTTTTCCAGCCATGATTATTGGAGCAGGTCACATTTTTCCTGCATTATGGGGGGTTATATGTTGGTTTTGTGAGGCCAGAATGGTGTTTTTCACATTTTATTTGTCACATCCGGTGTTCTCATTAGGGTTCAGGAAAAAAGAGTCCCTGGGACGCATTGGGGTCCAAGAAAATCCGTCCCCTCTTTAATCCAGTGTGTCCTTCGAGAACAATGATGCAAGAGTGATATATTTCAAAACTATGGTTTTATTATCTATTTCAAGAGTCAGATAACTGAGATAAGTCACCTAGTTGGTCATTTTGAGAGTGGTCTTCTGGACTTAATATTTGATGTATCAGACATGCACAACAGTTGCTGTGCAGGTCAGGACCATTTGCTATTAAAGTTTCCTTGATGAAAGAAAAGTACGCACTTTTCTGTTCTTCACTGTAACCGGTAACAAGCAGCTCAACAACTGCACTTACACTTAATTTTCTACATGATATAGGCCCATAATTGAGTGAAGAAGTTTGTTTGAATATTTGTTTGAATTTGTGCTTTGAGATTATAGATTCAGGTCTGCAAGTACATAATAATAAAATATGCTTGATGTATGGGATAATAAATAACCTTTCCACTATTCTTAAATGTGAAGTTCTGGATTGCAAATAAATATGTTAATTGCAATTTGGGGAAGTTAGCTGTGAAAGAAGTCTACCCCTTTTCTTAGATGCATAAATTGCCATTGAGAGACTCCCAGGTGTGTCAAGTGCTGCTGAACAATTATGGCCCCCTTATGTTTTCAATCATTCATGAACCCAGAACCCTAAATTGGCTAAAACTTTTAGTAAAACAGTAAAAGCTAAAAAAAACATAGGCTGCGCGGCAGCATACCCTCGGCTATTCAGCAGGCCATACTAGCTCATACTGAAGCATGTGAAATACATTGACTTACTGCCGGTGACGGTTGGCAGCACGATGCGCAGAGCCCCCACCTCCCCCCCCCAACAAAAAAAATAACGTGCAAGCACTTTAAGCGGCGTAAAAGGTTCATGACTAGTGAGGCTCTGGATGGGGTTTTTGGTCCCCCTATCCCTTGGCCATATTCCTTTTGAATTCCCTGTCCCTCTGCTCTGGATGGGATTTGATATCCCCCAAGTCCCTGGGCCATTAGACTTTTGAATCGTGTCATTCAGATAAATAGACTAGTGACAAGTAAAGGAAAGACTTATTAGGATTGGGCCTGTGATCTATTTCTACTTGTCTGTCTATCTGTGTGCAGGCCGCTAAGTTAACTTTTTTAATCACTTGCCCTCAGGGCAAGTTATGCTAAAAATTCACTTGCCCGGATACTCTTCACACTTGCCCATCCTGCATCGTACTAAACCTTATAATTTCTGAAATTTTAAAAAAAGTGACTATTTCTAAAAAAATTTTGATTTAAATTTGATGGAGCAAAGATATTGAAAACATTGTCTGGTGAGTTACAGCTGCTGGACAAGCCTCTGACTGAACCTGCTAGGTTATCCAGGACAGAAAATAGGTCCTTTTTAAAAGAAAACTTTCTTACAAATGTGACCCTTGAAAGAACTCCAAGAACTGATGTTGGATGATTCCAAAAATGACCTATTTTCTGTCAAGATGAAGTTTGCAGGTCCAGGAAGAACATGGTACCTTTGAATATATATATGACAAGCACGGGCCTATAGCTTGGGCCTATTGATACATGACATTGTCATTGTGGCTGTATCAATGCAGTGGACAGCTGATGCGACCCACTGTTCACTCTTTGCATTGAAGGCCAATTTATAATAGCAGATTAACTCTTAGACCTTTTTATCATTCTTGATTGCTATTCACGATTGCTATTCACAAATCACGATTGCTATTCACGATTTCTATTCACGATTGCTATACTTGATTGATATGCTTGATTGCAATGCTTGATTACTATGCTTGATTGCTATGCTTGATTACTATGAATCTATAAGTTATCCTTTATAGCTCTATGGGATTACCATTCATGGAATTCAAAGCCTCAAAGCCCAGCATGCTTATCATTGCTTACATGCCACGCCCCCTCACGGAAATGCACGAAGCGAACAGATTCGCCTGACCCTTGACCCTTGAATTTCAGTCTATTTAGTTTCTAAATTAATTTTTTGTTTGATACAGTTGAACACCAAAATTGACCGGGCTCAAGCAAAAATTCCATTGAGACTGTGTTTTAAGTTTGAATGAGATTAGTTAGAGAGGACGATCACCAGAGTGCTAACAAGACTTGGCCCAAATGCTTGTTGTAAGAGCTGGCTGACGCCGCTAAAAAAGGAAAACTGTTAGAACATGGGCAAAGATCTGAAAATTTAGCACAGGAGAATATGCACTTGGAAGTGGTAGGCTGTATAACAACCATCTTGCATGGGAAAGATGGTAACTAAATGAAATCTGGATAATGAAATTCAGGCAAGTGGGCCTATCGGACAGTAACACCAGAGTTATATTACAGATATATTATTACAGATATATACTCATTTACTTTTTTTGGCTGATGGAAAATGTTGTTTGATGAATGAAACGTCCATTTCTCTATTTTATATGATTTTTTTTTTATTGTATTTAACTTTGACAAATTTCTCTGCCCAAGCATTAAAGAGATTCAAGGTACAAATGTACTGAAAAGAGATGTTGCAATGAAATAAAATGGTCACCTCATTGCTATATCCTCCTCTTGTCCTAATGAGCCTACCAAGTGATTAAATACAGGAGGTAAAGTCCTAATCATCCATCTATCCATGATTCTCTGGATGTATTAATAAAACAATATAGATGATCAATCAATCAATCAATCATCTATCTATCTATCTATCTATCTGGCTAGCCTATCTATCTATCCATCTATCTGACTGTCTATCTGTCTAGCTGTCTATCTATCTATATATCTATCAACCTAAAAACGAATCAATAGTGCAATAGGAAAATCTATTTTCAGGGATAAATTCACAATGGATCTATCACAAACAATCAATCAATCTATCAATCAAACAATCTTCAATCATCTAAACACCTCATCTACCATTCTATCAATCTGTCAATCTATCAATCTATCAATCCGTCAATCTATCTATCTATCTATCTATCTATCTATCTATCTATCTATCTATCTATTTATCTATCTATCTATCTATCTATCTATCCATCTATCCATCTGTCTATCCTACCTTTTCTTATCATAAATTATGAATACAGTAAAAGGCCAGCCTAAAAACAGAAATAATAGGTAGGTGTCTAACGATCCAATCTATTTTAAATATTAAATATATTTCAAATATTAAACTAAAAACAATGTATGGCCTACAGATACTTTTTGAGACTAATACATTTGCTGGTTAACACCAAAAATGTTAAATGCTGTTCAAGCTTGGTGGTACAACAATAGCTGAAAACACCATAAAAAGCTTGCATGGGATATAAAAAGTCATATCTCAGCTTCTACTTGGCCTATATTTCTGATCGAAATTGGAAATTTCATTATTTGTTTTATATTAAAAAAACTAAGGTTATCAATGTTTGAACACACTTCCAAGAAAAACAGGGAATTTTGTTAGAAAGATGAGGGTATACATTGTATGCATCTGCTTCTATACCCTCCCCTTTGTTCTTGAGTTTGTTCATTAGAGAGGATCAGTGACATCATGTTACATAATGCCCATTCAACAAAAGCTGCACCCCCTTCCATCTTGACACCTGTTCTGTTCAAGGTGCTAAAATATGCTTGTGTTGAGTTTTGTAATGAATTAAAACACAAATTTATCCAATAATATCTTTGTATAAATATAAAACTAAATATTTAAATTCATAGAAAATGGGTTTTGTTACATACCGAGTAAATTTCTATATAACCAGGGCTGTATTAAGTGGCATAATTTCTGCAATCATGAAATGATCACATTTAGTTTTTATGCAAAAATCTAAATAAAAGCAGGCTGACATTACTTTAATTTCTTGTTTTTAATTTACATCACTGAGGTTATATTTGAGCAAAAGGGTAACATGTGAGTCTTTGAGATTTCTTGTCAAAAGTCTTAAATGGTAAGGCCCCTGAGCAAGCACTATGAGCATAAATCATATATGTCTATATATAATTTATAATATTAAAACACACAAATTATGAGGAAGCATGTGATAAAATGTTACACTTGGGACACGTTGTAGGGTAAGATTCTTTGAGTCTGACCCTTAGGAAGGGTAACCTTGAGTCGGACACTTTTATTGGAGCTGAATTGGGTAATTGAGAGTATCTACACCAGTGTATTTGGTACCAATGCGTAGCCCAAGATCTCTTTCATCCATTCAAAAAGTATCAGCTTGATATTAATATTTTTAGTTTGATTTCCAAGACCATAAAGATGGGGTAAAAACCCGTTTTTCTCCCAAATTTTGTCATAAAATTGTGTATTTTAGTGAATTTTAGCCATATTTGAAGAATCCTTTGCTGGCCTATAGTATTGATCTGACATCAATGTATGTGTTATTCAGTTAGAAGGAAGCTTTGCCCGTTTTTTTAATCAGATAACCATTGATTTTCAGTGATGTTTCCCATTTGACCCCCCCCCCCCTCCTTGGCTGTCATACACATCTGAGTTGTGAAGTAATGCACACTCCATTCTTTAGTGAGACTTTATCCAGATTACATCATCTTATATAAGGTGATTGGGGTACAGCAGACAATGGCCAATTCATGCCTATAGGGGAGAGGGTTGAGCAGCTGGGAAGGGGGAGGCTAAAAGGTCCCTTTAAGAGGAAGAATTGGTGCTCATACAAAATGTTGTAATTCTCCAAAATTATCATAACATCTATACAATACAATGATTTATCAGACCACATTTCATTTCACATTTCTCCCAAATCCTGCAATAAACAGCATTTTCAAAAGGAGTCATACATATAATAATTACTATAGGCCTATACATGACATTGTATAATTATGCATTTTTGACAAATTCCAGGTCCGTTTTGGACATCCCATTTTAGGCCTGAGGCTTCTTCATTTTTCCTCCCAGGTGCCTCAGACTTTTGATGTGAACTGAAAAATGGCCATTCTAATGCATGTGCTTATTCCATTTCGTGTAATCCCTTTGTCTCAGCCATAATTAATTACTGAAATCGCGATTTTGTACGGCCGTTTCACTTTTACCTCGTTTTGGACCTCCTATTCAACGTCTGAGGCTTCTTCATTTTTCCCCTCAGGTACCTGAGACTTCCCAGGTGAACTAAAAAACGGCCATTCTAATGCATGAGCCTATTTCCATGGATTTTTTTCCTTCCTGCAAACCGTAATGTACAATTGAAATCGCGATTTCATATAGCTGCTTCTGCTCAACTTTTCTTTCCCCAACTTTTTTTCAATAGAAAAATTTGCAAAAACTCATGCAATGGCTGTGAATATTAGTCCATAGTGTGTCTAACGACAATAAGCTTTAAAGTAAAATAATCTACCCATTACCATTTTGACTTTTCGCGCAGAAATGTTGGAAAATAGGGATTTTTTCTAATTTTTGGGTTTTTATAAAAATTCATAGGACCAACATTCCAACTGAGTCAAGCTGTTTAAAGAGGCATTAGTTAGACACCTAATTGAAAAATTTCATAGATTTAACTCCAAAATTGACTGAATCATACAGGTTTGAAATAATAGTATTTTTTCATATTTTTGGTAAATTGTCATCCGTTCAACTTTCGAAGAGCATTTAGACCCACAAAAATACATGTTGGGCATTTAATGCATACGATGTATGCAAATTTCAGTGTCAAAAGTCCAGCAGTTTTTTAGTTATGTCCCAGAAACAAAAAAAAACAATTTTTCACATTTTTCAATGATTGTGACAAAAGTATTTTTATCATGGGGATTAGACCTATAAAAGGCTCAACTGGGATAAAAGATACTATATTTATCCAAAAATGATACATGTACATGCCATAGTTTTGACTTTACACCCAATACACAAAAAAAATATTTTTTCACATTTTTCAATAACTGTGAGAAAATTATTAATCTCATGTGGATTAAACCCCTAAAAGACACAACTAGGATAAAAGACACAATAATGTCCAAAAAATAAAAAGTATACATCCCATATTTTTGGCGTTACTCCCAATACACAAGTGGGACGCCCGTTATCCGGACGCCCGCCCGCCCGCCCGCCCGCCCGCCGGACGGACAAATTTTCCCAAAGTAACTACAATACCCGTCGGCAATGTATACATTGCCGAGGGTAAAAAAGGCCAATATTTTCACAACTCTTGAGTCTCTCCAATGGAATAAGGCAATGGTTTTATTTAAACACTGTATTTATATTCGCGTGAGCGAATGGGCTGCGAAGCAGCCCATTCGCGGAACGCGAACTTAGTGCAACAACACTCCATTTGACATCCCCCACTGGACCTCAAAACATCGATGGTCGACAATTTGTCAGTGTGCTAAAAATAGACTTGTCAGGTCCAGCCACAGAACAACTGATTCGTTGCGAATTCAAAATGTTAGAAAACATGTATACCTTTGTGTTGTTCGAATGTGTATAAATATCCCTGTTGTGTAATATTCGCATGGATTTGAGAGGAAAAAGTCTCAGTCTTCTCAATTTTCTCAAAGAAACATCGGCGACGGTTTCCGTCATTTTCCGCCAGATGGCGTCTGGTGTTGTGCAGGCTACAGGGGCGATCCTGTGGTTTAGTTAATTAACTAGATAGCTTCTTTGTAAAGTGAGTTTTTGTCGTACACATGAGTTTTTGATGTCGTTTTAAAGCTCTTGAAGAGATCTAATTGATGCAGGTAGGCCTACTACATAAAATCAGGCTCACGCGAATCTTTGGCTATGCCAACTACATATTAAGCTTCACACTCACCTTCAACATCTTGGACGATCGTAGATGCTATATAAATTGGCGTAAAATTAATCAAAACCAACAAAATTACAGTCTGACTTGACATTCTTTCACCGAAAATCAACATCCATGGCACATGTTTGTTCCTCAGTGACGTCATCACTGATGACGCACAAAGCTGACAGGTGGCAGGCTTGATTCTGTGCGAAATAACACCAAAAAGCTTCGAAACACTTCATAAAGCTCACACCATCATTTGTTTTTATCTGTGAAATTCAGATAAGCCAATTTGTAGTCAGAAAGCCTTGCAGACTGGCGCCATGCAGACGAAAATTGGCATTTTCCTAGATGCTCGTTAGAGGGAGTGGTGATCTGCGAGTATGCTGGAGCGACACCTTTTAGATGAGGAGCGAAATCATTCATTGCTCAACGAAACATGGCTGTAGGATGGATACTAAAGTTGTGATACTTTGCTGGCTGTTTTGCACAGTTTATACAGTGCTTGCAGGTAAGAAATTTACTTTAACATGTGCATGAACATCAGGTCAAGATGTCCGGAGTGTTTTGGGGGCTGTTAAAGGTTTTGATCGAGAGAAAACTTGGTTCTAAAGAAGTGTTGTCATGTCTAACTTCTGACTGCACTGCACTGAGCACTGGGTTTTCACGCTTCCCTGACTACCAGTCTACCACCACCAGCTAAACAGCAAAACCAAAGCTGATGACTTAATAGTTTTAGATTTGCAGAGAAGTCGTCTCTGGATCAGCTTAAATAGCTGTTGATCACCAGATAATCAGATGAGGTTTTCTCTTTACATTTATGGCAGTTTTGTCAAGACCCTTCAAGACTTCAGTCAACAGGTCAAATCATCACTGGCCTAAGCTTAGTAAGCTATGAGTTCTGATACACAAATGTCACCTCAAGACATCAATTAAGTCAGTCAAAGAAAAGTTTTCCAAGTTTCCAAGTTGTCCGATGCAGATGGACCTGTCAAGTGCAACACTGACATCAGACCCATTTAATGACATTATCTAGAACTACCCAAGTAGGTTTGGTTTGTGCATTGATGTACTAATGCAAAATATGTGGGCATATTTTATATTTTTTTGGCAAAAAATCTACTTTATCATTTAAGTTCAATGTTAAGGCAGGTGAAATGCATGGGTTTCCAGCTTCACTTAAAATCTCACTATTCTCTGAACTCTGTGTTGCAATTTTGCTTCATTTTTACAATCAAATTTATGTTGCTTTGTTGACATTTGTTGTAGGCCTTTTCTCAGTTGTAGCTCCTGTAATCAGGGATACAACCTCTGAAATGCTGGCAATAGTCATAAATTATTTTCTTCAATTGAAATATATGGAGAAAACCCTCCGAATCTTCAAAATGAGTCAAACCTTGAAAGAGTAAGTCTTAGCTGTTAAACTTTTAATATTGCAATAATGCAACATTCATAACATTTCAACAACATCATTTTGGTTGCTGCTTTTTTGGTTGTTGCTTTTTTGGTTGCTTGGCAATTTTGTAAAAATTGAGTGCATTGAAGCTTTTTGTGATGAACCTGTGATATTCGATAGGGGGTATTATACATTGAAGAATGGGGGTGCCATGGTTACTTAGTGGATCAAATACTAGACATGTGTAGTGAAGGGTTGACTGGCCACCCTCATGCTTCAGGGCTATTTAATAAGCCCCAGGGGTTTATATAGCTATAATCAAGTTCTCAAGGTATTGAATTCAAAGAAAAAGCTAAAAACAGATGTAGAACAATGTTCTGATGTTGCCAAGGAGTGCTGGGACCTTGGCCCACCATGGTTTTGGCATGGAGGAATTTTGGTTTTGATAAATTTTTCAAAACAAAAATTGTATTTTTTTATTTTGATATGAACAATATGACAATACTTTGAACAGCGGTAGTATAGCAGAAAGCTGTTTAGAGAATATCTTCACACACAGAAGTAGGATCATTAATAACTTGTCATAATGTATAGACGTTACCCGTCAATGCCCGATTTTAATTTTGAGATTTTACTATTGCTCGCAAATTTTCATACTGGATTAATGGATTTATAAGCATTCTGTACCATCTTAGTTCTGCATAGAAAACTTGACATTTTAAAATTTTTGGTCATTTTATTCTGCACTAATGATCAGTAAATGATGTCTTTTAAACTTTAATAATTTTGTAAGATTGCGTACAATGTACTTCATGTATTGTCTACTATTACTGAAAATTCCAGCCAGACGGTCTCATTGAAGGTGCTATTTTGCTCTCAATTTTCACCCCCTGAATTTGCTAATTAGCAGCTAATTAGCTTAATTAGTGCATATTTGCATATGCTCCCCTATGTGTGGATGTTAAGCCTCCTTGAGCTTGTCACTAGGCCCTTGGGCTTGTTAGCAAAGGCAATAAATATGTGAAAACACAAGTTAGTCAATAATGTCACTATTTCTTGAAAACATGTTACAGTTTGTCTCATCCAACATGCGAACTGGTGTTTGGCCTCATTGCTCAGCATCTGCAGGTGACACAGTAGAAATACACATACTCACTGATAGATCAGCAGTTTTGCAATGTAAATATCACATTTTCCCGATGTTTTGGTGCTGTGTTTAGCCGATTTTTGGGCAAATTTGACGATGCCAGTCCATTTTGACTTGTTTACATTTTGCCAGTCCATTTTGACTTGTTTACATTTTGTGACTCGACCAGCTAGCTGTCACAATTGACGTGACGTCACAATATTGAACTACAGCATGTACAGTGCCCCTCCTAAATTAGTTCCAGACCTATAACTTGGTGCCAGTGCCACACTTCCAAGCCCTTGCATTGCTTTTATACAGACTGCTGAACTTCTGCTAAATTTCAGTTCGCATGCTAGATGAGACACACTGTAGTATTTTTAACTATTTTAGTAAGGCATTGATGAAGGCTTGATCTTAAGCATCTCAGATCAAGGCTCAACTTTTTTCCGTCAGCAGAAAATCTGTTGGGTCCGTTGATCCGAGAAGCTAAGAATTAAACACACCTGGCCTAAAATATAACAAGTTATATTGAGAATGCACTGGAGTAACTATTAGCAACCAAACTGAGCCAATGCCATTATTTCAACATGTATTTTTCATGTTGTTTTTTTTTGCTCAACTTGATGGCGTGCTTTTACTCAGTAAGCAATGCAGAAAATTGTCGCTAACAAAACATCTTTGTTTTTATAATGACAACCGTTTACAATCTTTGCATGAAGTTATGTGCCCTTTACCTTCCCAGTGCATTTTTTCAGTACATTCTACAATGTAGTCAGTCTTCTTACAGGATTGAATAATTAAATTGTTAGTTTGGCTTGCTATGGCAAAAAATCGAGAAAAAATCTAATTATTTTAATTTATTTACCTGCACAGTAGTACTGTATTCTATGTAATTTGACGATGTACTTATCATGCCTTAAAATCAATGGAAAATTTGGTATTTTGCGAATGCTGTGTTTTCCAAAAGTCAGAAAAATTGTCCGTATATAATTATATACATGTATTGTACTCGTGTTGTTGTAGATACACTTTATGTCAAAGATTATTCAGTTATTTGCATTGCACTGCCAATTTTTCTGACTTTTGAAAAACACAGCATTCGCAAAATACCTAACTTTCCATTAAATGAAATTCTGAAAGTTTCTTTTCATTAGTACTTTCTGATTTAAATATGTCAATATTATAATACTTTTGATTGAAGAGTCTTTGAATTGTATCCATCAAATAGAACACCTTGTATGAAATGGTTCTGAAACTTATGATATATTTGTTGCAAAGGGTTATTTTACATTTTGCATTATAATCTTTAGTGATGATTGTCATGATTATTCATGATGTCTTTCAACATGCTTCTTTCTATTTTGATGATATGATGTGCATGTTATGGGAATCCACAAAGTTGTGTAAAATTCTCACTTTTTGTGTGATAATATGATAAAAATAAGCGTCTAAGCAATTGACAATTCTGGGCATGACCCACCGTTGGTATTTCAGAATATTTCTGCACTGTAGCTTTGTTGCACATGCATGTTACATGGTATTTTGCATGTGGTGTCAGCCCAGCTCCCAAGTTCAGCTGTCAGACATTTTTTTCATCATCAGTGAATAAAACAACCTTGCATTGTATTTGCAACATTCTTCATCATGTTCATTGGAAGGCTTATCAGTGCTTGTGGCTGCTTGATATTAAATAATCAGATATTGGATATTGATAGGATAAAACACCCAGAGAATCTTTGCTGAAGTGGGATAAAACAATGTAAAATGGATAGTCTTGCAAAATATGCAAACAAAAAAACTTAAGTAAATTTTACACAAAAAAAGTCTGGGATTTTAAAACCTATGTATGTATTCATATAGTTTAGAGTGGGGAAAGCTTTAAATGGTAATACCCAAAGCTATCTTTGTCTGCCTAGACTACCTTTAATTTACTTAATTGATATAATTTAGGAACTTTTATTGCCCTATATTGCTATTTCTGAGAAAGTCAAAGGCTAAAATCATAGTAAAATGTGTTAAAAAATCCCCTGGCTGTGTGTAGCATTTCCAGCCTTCTAGATTTGAGAGGCCATGGGCTGTTATTAAAGCCTAGCTTCAGGCAATTTGCTGCCATTTCAAAAATTGTTCAAAGGTCCTCTTAAAACTCCCACAACTAAATGGCCATTTAGGAGAGATATTAACATAGTAGGTAGACAAGTGTAGGAGACTTAGCTTTTATGCTTAATATACTCTGTTGTGTTTTACCTGTAAGTGTATGGGGGTTGAGGACTTCTTTGTAAATTCTGAGATTCTATTTAAATGATATCTCTGTATATATATATATATCTTCTCTGAGTAACTACTCTGTATGATCTATTTGTTAGTATCAGTGATTATCTGAGTCACTATGACTAAAAAAATATATCAATATCATCATCGTGTGGATAAGCTTAAATTCTTAATCTTTTTGACGTATAAGTATTTTAAATCAATTCTGTGACAATACAATTCATCAGGATCGATCCAGAAAATCTTTTCTGCTGAAACTTGTGTTACTGAGTCCCATGTTATTTCAGTAATCTAGATTTAACTCTGTTTTCCTTGGTAAATTAAACAAAGGTCTAAATTGCTTCTTCGATTCACTCGACTGTGTATCAAAGTTTGCAAGTTTCAAGGTCCTTTAATAAGATACATATTAATTAACACTGATTACTGCAAAAATATTATTAATGTTAATTTTTCATTTATTTTGGTCACTTGCTTTCCTTTTTATTTTTAATCATGTTAATTTAAGTCTGGAAAAACCCTTGTCAACACAGTCAATTAAACTATCAACTATATCAAAGAGCAGGCTGTGCAAGTAACAAGCTATTTGAAAAAAAAAACATCACATTTGATAAGCAAGAATTTGGATTAGAATCTGATCTATGCCTCCATTATGTTGGTTCAACCTATTTGGTAAAAGGCCATTCTTTTGTATTCTCTTTTTTTCCTAAATTTTTATGGATTTTTTTTTTATTTAGTGAGAAATTCCATAGACTGGGGCAGATTAAAAGGGTGTTATCTCAGCCTTAGGGCATGGTTCAGCCCAGGAGGGTCTATAGCCTGTTCTTCAAGAAAAAACACGTTCATGAAATGTAATGCAGTGTGAATAGTTTGATGCTATGCACTCCCTCCCAACAACTTGCATTCACCATTAAAAAGAAAAAAAAAGTAGAATAGACTAAAAGTCTGACAAAAGAAATTGACAGGAATTGGTAGACCACCCAACTGCTAACCCAGTGGGATTCTGAAAAAAAAAAAAAAAACAATGCTAAAAAAATTTACTCATCAAGATGTAGGCCTGTCTTGTACTTGCAATAAGTAGATAAGTTATAGAACTTTGGATCACATGGGTGTGATAAAAGTTTAAAAACTGATTTTAACATGTTTTTGAAGGACCTTCTTACAATTGGGGTGATGGCCTGATGGGTGTGACGATTAAACTGCAAAAAAAAAATATATATATCGATGTTTGAATTTTTAAACATATTATTTTTGAATGACTTTGGAGTTTCTAACTTTATTAGATTGCTCCATTGAGAACTGAGCTGCTGAGAGCTCCCAAAGTATATGCTGAAGTGACTACAAGTGCAAAATCAGAGTTCTCAGATGAATATTTTGTCCTGATGCACTGTGAGAATTTTAGAAATTCAGTGTGCATTACGAAAACTTAAAATTCTGATTGATTGACTGATTGATTAGGAACTAGTTGATTGGATTGATTGGATTAATGGATGGTGGACAGAGGGAAAATCAAATGAATATCAACTTATAATTTTATGATGTATTAAAAATGGCAATTCCAGTGGACTGCCATCCAACCTTTCTATTGTCATGATTGTACTGACTTAGTCTGATTGAAGTGCCTCTGAGCAATGCCCTAGAGCAATAAGCCATGCCAAAATTGTGCTAAAAGCTGCAATTTCATGGCTTGTCTTGTCATGGCATTTTTACTGACCATCTGGTCTCAATAAGCATGACAAGTGTTTGGAGTCCTCTAACTATCTTGATTATATCTCTTCATGTGACAACAATCTGTCTCTTCTCACGTTAGGATGTTCAAAGGGGGGTAATTAACCTTTACCCCCTAGTCACCCCCTCCTTACCCCACTTACCTGTGTTAAGTAACACTGTCTACCTGGCTAGTACCAGCAGCACCCCTTACACAATCATTGTTGATGTTGATGTTAAACAGGTACCTATTCACCCCTCCCCACCCTACTTAGCTACTTAGCACCCCTCTTTGCTTTTTGCATTGTTTAAGTTGCTTTTGCATCATCTGGCTCTATAAATTACTTCAGATTGGATTGATGAGTATTCAAGTATCTGTGGTGTTAGATGCACTATACATAATCTTAGGTCAGACTACAGAGCCCCAGTGTTGTGATGTTAATAAGCCTAAACACTGATAAACATATCTAAACATTGACATACGTAATTGACTTTCATTGATGTGATAATCAGTTGAATTTTCATTGGAATCTTGATAATTGGATTACTTTCTTGATAAGTAGATTACTTTCACTCATTTGCTCTAATTCACCATATTTTGCACTTTACTTTTACTTTTCATAGCTTTTGCATCCTCTAGCTTCATACATTTCTTAAAATATACTGATGAGTGTTCAGATATCTGGCTCTTATAAATTCTGAAGTGTGGGATGGCTTGGATGCACTATACTGCCATAGAGCCTCAGGGCCATGATGCTAACAAGCTTAAACACTGACAACATTGGCAGTAAAGATTGAGATTCATTGAAATAATCAGTGGTGATAATCAGTTGAATCTAGATTCATAATCTCTCAGAGACTCCATTGTGATATCGTCCAACTTTTAATTAGTTTTTAGTAGAGGTTTGTCAGATGGGTGGAGCCAATTGATGAACAGTGATGAATGCCTTTGTAAAGTTGTTGTATGGAAAATATTTGAATACTTGAGTCACTTTTTCCTTGAAGTTGTTGAAATTGTATTCACAGTTGATTTTCACGCTAAGAACTGGACTATCATTTTTAGCATTTAGTGGGGAGGGTTAGACATACCAAAAGTATCATGAGTTCTGGCCTTTCCAATAAGACTGTCAAGTTGTCAACCACCATCTAAAAAATTCTTTACTTATTATTTCCTGCAATCTTTAATTCTTAAAATAGAAATTACTAAATAGGTTTTAATTGGATGATTTGTTTATGGCATAATTTGGCAATTATTGGGGTAAGCGAACAACCACAATTATTGTATATTTTGTTGTTATTACACCTAAGCACAAATTACACTCTTTATCTCAGGTAGGAATAAAAAAATGAATAAAAATATGTTTCCTGTGCCAGTTTACTAGACATTTTCAGTTCATAAGGTTTTGTTGAAAAAAAAAAATTAGCATTAAAAACATCATAAAAAATATCTGTATGATGAATTTGTGTGATTGAAAATTTCACCCAAAATATTTTGATCTGTTTATTTTATCGATTTATTGGACTCAATATCTATCTAATCAACAGGAGTGTTTTGATAAAACTGAGTTATTGTGACCAATCTAAATTTACAAATATTTAATGAGCGTGTATTTTTGGTCAAACAATGAGTTCACATGAAAATGATAATATTTACCCTGATCAGATTTGTTGAATTTATTGTATTTTTAGTTTGTTGGCAAATATTTTCATTCATATTAATATCATTATTTCCCTCTGGTGAACACAATGAGGTATTTTCAGCAGCTTGAGGGTATTTTGATCAGTTTAATTTAGACCAACATTGGTCAGCCCATGCTCATATGGTATTATTTGTTTATTAGTTTAAAACATAATTAAAATTGTAATAGATGTGAATTTGTGTTTGGGGGATAAGCTTAGGCTCAGCAGCTCAGTTGGCAATGCACTGGCTGCCAATCGCTGGGTCCAGAATTCGAATCCAGCTCTTGCTGGGTCACCTGGGCCTATGTTGGACAGCCGATTCAATCATCCTTTGCCTCATTGCTGTCATGGCTGGAAAAAGTAGGGAATTTGGGCATGTCATTGCCTGGAAATTTCTAAATTTCACTGGAAATGTTTGAAGAAAGGTCCAAATTTCTAAAAATGGAAGTAGTTTTTTGATTCGCCACCGTTCGTGGGAAATTTTGTCAAACCCAATCAAATTGCCTAGAAATCCACATTTTTTCTGGCCCTGATTGCTGTTTCCTCCTCCTGTCCTAATTAGTATGGGAAATTACTGTCATATGAGGACAATTGCAATTCCAGCTAAGTCCTGGCCCTGACAGGATGATTTGAGTGTGTGGGGTTGATCACTTCAGCAGAGCCTTCAGTGAATCTTTCAGACACACCCCCAAATCTGACCAATGAACACACCTTCACACATGTTATGCAAATCAGGTCGATTACGTCTATATAGACATTACCGTAAGTCAGTCATGTACGAGCCCAACTGCAATGGATAGATCTCTTTGGGAGCTTCAAAATGATAGGTCATACGTCCCTGAGAAGTCAATAGTTGCTTTGTAAATTGCCGGTAAACTTTTGAAGTGGAGAGGAATCCTTGGCGCTGATTGGCTGTGACGCTCTGACGCAAAATATTATGATAATGCGCGACGTTGGATGGATTCGTCTAGGGTAGATTCTCTGGGTGGGTTGATCAGTTGGGTATCAGAAGCAAGTCTGACCTCTGTGCAGCCATTCTCATCACACAGCACTGACAGCAGCATGACAGTATCCGGACTTATTCTATCCCTTTTTGCGAAATACGGCGAAGTCATCAGCAGTTGATGACAGTTCCCTAGTTTCTCTGTCCAGAGCCGTAGGTTCTTTTCCTCATTTTATAACGGATTGGATAGGTCTGCCAACATTTATAGAGTTATTGTTGGTACTTTGATACAACTTTATGCCAAGTTTGGAATTGATAGTAGTGTCGGTTTTTACCCTCGGCAATGTATACATTGCCGACGGGTATTGTAGTTACTTTGGGAAAATTTGTCCGTCCGGCGGGCGGGCGGGCGGGCGGGCGGGCGGGGGCGGGCGGACGGGCGGGCGGGCGTCCGGATAACGGGCGTCCCACTTGTGTATTGGGAGTAATGCCAAAACTATGGAATGTATACTTTTTATTTTTGGGACATTATTATATCTTTTATCCTAGTTGTACCTTTTAGAGGTTTAATCCACATGAGATTAATACTTTTCTCACAATTATTGAAAAATGTGAAAAAATATTTTTTTGTGTATTGGGTGTCAAGCCAAAACTATGGCATGCATATTCATCATTTTTGGGTAAATATTGTATCTTTTATCCCAGTTGAGCCTTTCATAGGTCTAATCCCCATGACATTAATACTTTTCTCACAATCATTGAAAAATGTGAAAAATTGTTTATTTTTTGTTTCTGTGACAGAGCTAAAAAACTGCAGTACTTTTGACACTGAAATTGGCATATTGTATGTATTAAATACCCAAGATGTGTTTTTTGTGGGTCTAAATGCTCTGAGAAAGTTGAACGGACGACAATTTACCAAAAATATGAAAAAATACTATTATTTTAAACTTGTATAATTCAGTCAATTTTGAAGTTAAATCTATGAAATTTTCCACTTAGGTGTCTAACTTATGCCTCTTTAAACATCTCTAATCAGTTGGAATGTTGGTCCTATGAATTTTTATAAAAACCCAAAAATTCGAAAAAATGCCAATTTTCCAATATTTCTGCATGAAAAGCCAAATGGTAATGGGTAAGTTAGTTAACTTTAGGTCTTATTGTACTTAGACACACTATTGACTAATATTCACAGCCATTGCATGAGTTGTTGCAATTTTTTCCATTGAAATGTATGATTGAAAAAAGGCAAAAAATCATTAAAATGTCTATTTACTCTCCATTTCCTTCTGATGTCATACCAGTCGTCGACATTTTTTTGTCAAAATAAACCTGACATGTTTCACATCATCATCACGCTGATTTTGAACAATATGAAAACTTTTATTGGCAGCATAGGTCAATATTAACAAAATTAGATAAATATTAAGGATTTTCAGATAATCATATATCAGTAAATATTGGCCCTGGTCAATCAAATTTGCCACAATTATGTCATAATTTGACTTTTTTTACCTCTCCTCATGAAATATTATCAATAAGAAATATATAAATTTTATATATATATAATTATGTGGACTTTCAAAGCATTAATTAAGTATATTCAAAAACATGCATTTGTGTGTTAATATTTTAAAATGTTGACACTAAATCTTTTTAAAACTGCCAATTATTATAACTTTATGGTTAATATCTAAACTCAGTGATGTAAATTTTTAGAAGATGAATAAATGTCAGCCCCTTTTATTTAGTTGTTTGCATGAAAATTAAATGTGATTGAATCAGACAGCTTGGCTTTTGTTGAATGGAGCACTGGAGAAGTCTTGATTATGTAATGTTATGTCACAGGGTAATTGTCTTCCCTGCTAATCCTTTGACAAGAAATCTTAAACTCTCAATTGTAAAGTTCTTAATGGTTTAACTCTAACATCAGTTATGTACATTTTAACATATAAAGTACTGTCGGCTTACTTTTATCTTGGTCTTTAATGAAAAACATATAAGACAGACTGGCAATAAGACCGCTATGTATATATAGAGGGTTATCAAAGAAAATTACTTGGCATGCAAATCCAATTTCTGCAAATTTCAGTGTGTAATTTTACATTTCAAGACATTATTGGATAAATCTGTCTTTTAATTCATTTTAAAACTCACTCCAATTGTATTTTTAGGCAGGCTTCTTGAACTTGCATGACAAGATTCCATATAGCAAAGTATTTGCGATACAGCCTGCTTCTTTAATTGACTGCATGGTTGGGAAAAGTGTTCGTCGACACTATCTCTTGACAATGTGACATTATTGTCCAGAGCATAGGCAAAATTCTTGTCATTGAAAATTATTACATTATCACACTGATATCAAAGTATACCTAACTAGTCTGAAAATGGGGATTGGTTGCATATTATGTTTGCAGTGCAGTGATACTCCATGTCGGTAAATAGTACAGGTATAATTGCTCAACACACCGCTCTCTGCCTCAGTTGGCCCCTGGCCATTGGAGAGTGAACATGTGTACTGAAGGGTTATCCAGCAATTTTTCAGTCTAAATTCGTGTATTTCTGTTCTAATATGATGTATTACATTGTGTTGATATCACTTTATTCTTGTGATCTTTTCTAATTTAGTGTCTGTTTCACAGTTAACTTAAATGTAAACCTTGATTTTATATGAGCAATTCAGGGACTGCATCAAATTTCTGCCGACTTCTGCATTAGCCCCAATGGCCAAGTGCTATGCATGCTGGCCTTCCATCCCACAGACCAGGGTTCAACTCCAGCCTGAGTCAAATAAAATGTGTTTCATTTTTGATTTATTTATGTGCGGTACTTAATTTGACAGCAAACTTAAACAAACTAAAAGTATTTTTTAAAGTCAAACTGTAATGTATTTGTTCTTTGAAAGTATCTTAATTAGTTGTTATTGAGACCATTATATTTTAAAGATGAACAAAACTTCAGACCTTGGCTTAGTGCTAATAGGAATAAACAGTTGGATATGATACATGTATACAATGTATATAGAAAGCAGATAGATGTAGACGATACTGAATAGATGAAAAGATAGATAGATAAATAGATCATATAGGCAGACAGATAGACTGATAGATTACATATCTATTTACATTAAAAAAATTCTTTGTTTGAATTTTTTTTATATGTTATAGCTGCAGCCTGCCTATCTTTTTTTTGAAAAAGATTTTCTTGTTAGCATTTTAGGGGGTAAAAGTGTCATCATTGGAAGGGGTCCAGTTTTTTTGTGAATGGGCCTGGAGACAGTATGTCTGTGCTTCATTGTACCCCTCCCCTCCAGCCATTCATGTTATGTAACATTATGTCACTAATCCTGTCCAGTGACCAAAGCTAGGAACAAAGGAGCACAAAAGCAGTGCACAGCACCCTCAACTTTTTAACAAATTTTCTTTTTTCTTAGAAATATGTCCAAACTGCATTGACACCAACTTAGTAGTCTTATATTGAACAAATAAAGAAATTTCCAATTTAAATAAAATATTTAGGCCAACTAGAAGCTGAGATATGACTTTTTGTAGCCCATACAGGCTGTACACAGAGTTGGGACATGTTTCTCTTGTTTTGTTTTTCTTTACAGCTATTGTTATTCTCCAAAGTTTGACCAGCATTTAACCTTTGTATTAACTAGCAACTTGCTTAGTCTTAAAAGATATATATATACTGGCATAAACCTTGTTTTAGTGTTACTATTTACAATGGTTTTGGTTGGAGACTTCTTATCTATAATTTATGTTTTTAGACCCATATTCCATATTTGTAATTTATGATAAGAATAGCTAAGACTAGATAGACTAGATAGATGGACGGATAGATAGATAGATAGATGGATAGATAGATAGATACATAGATAGATATATAGATAGATAGATAGATAGATAGATAGATAGATAGATAGGTAGATAGATAGATAGATAGATAGATAGAAAGATAGAAATATAGATAGATAGATAGATAGATAGATAGATAGATAGATAGATAGATAGATAGATAGATAGATAGATAGACACATGTAGATAGATTGATATATATATATATAGATAGATAGATAGATAGATTGATAGATGCATACATAGATGGATAGATTATTAGAGTAATTTTAATCCTGGACAATTTCTAAAGCTTTACAATGATTCAAGATTCCTATACATGGATATATCACAAAATCCAATCATCAACTGGAATTATTCTATTTTCTCAATTTAATCTCTTTTTACAAAAAGCACAAAATCAGCCATAGGCCTACTTGCCTGAATCACATGATCCAGATTTCATTTTGACTAGTATAGATATATCATTTCAAGTTTAATCTCTTGGTATCCATGTTTCATTGGACCCCCCCCCCCCCCTCATCACAGTGGCACACTTCTGAGGTGTGTGAAGTATGCCACCCTCCATTCTTTTGTCAGGTTACATAATGGCATTGCATAAGGTGATTAAAAGATTGGGGTACAGCAGACAATAGCCAATTGATATGGGTGTTTAGCAGCTGAGGAGGGGGACTAAGGAAGCCCCTTTAACCCCTTTAAGGGGAATGTCTGCAAGGATAATGTAATTTAACTGAAATTGTTACAACATCCAACAATTTACATGGCTACATTCTAAAATGGATCCAGGATCAAGATGATGTAGAACTGAAGTCAATGACACTGTTTGATTAGATATAAGATTTACAGACAGAAATTTATTGAACTGATAGATATCTAATTTTTGTTCAAACAATAGCTACCCTTATTGCAATTCAGTTTTATGCAGTTTAATTGAAATAGTAATTTTATCTTTTCTGCAGGAATTATGACACATCTTAATAGAAAAACTGATAGTTGGATTGATCAAACTACCAAAAATCTATCTATCTATCTATCTATCTATCTATCTATCTATCTATCTATATATCCATCTATCTATCTATCTATCTAAACAGTCCCCTACATGTCCTGATCGTTTTCTGACTGTCTTTATCTCAGTTGTTGTCCATTTCTAGCTGTCTTTTTAATGGTCATTACCTGTCTATTGTGCACTGCATTGCTTTATTTTCCTGTCTGTCACCACTGTATATTACATTCAGACAAAAATAAGTTTGATAAAAAACCAACTTTCTAAAATGGTAGGGGAAGAGGGGACAAATTACTGTGGGTAATCCATGCCGGATAATATTGTCACCGAAACCAGTCATCTTCTTGACTTCATTTTTTAAAAATTTTATTTCTCAAATTGCTCGTTCACAAAAAGGCACAGATTTTGCCACAGGCCACCAATAGGCATAGTTGAATACTTGCCTGAATTTCATTATCCAGATTATACCAAATTATACCACTTCAACAGTACAATGTAACGTCTTGCTAATTGCTAACCATTGATTTTCAGTTCATTTGATCTTGTGCCACGCTTTTTGACTCCTTGCCCAAATTTCAACTTTTCCCCTCTTTTTCTGGGGGGGACCCATCCTGCAAGCTGATTGCATGTGGATTTTGAATTCCCGCCAATACAAAATGGCAGACAGGAAACATTTATATTATTTTGCTCACAGCTCTTGGCCATTCAATGAAAGTTTTTCAACAGGAATTTCATGTTCATGAGGATATTAGAGTACCCAGTGGGGTCCTGCCTCAATGTATCCCACTGTCTGGAGAATAGCCACTGAGTAGCCGAGGGTATGCTGCCGCGCAGCCTATGTTTTTTTTTGCTAATTACTAAATTAGTCTATCAAGCACATAAATACAGGACACAGATCCCGAGTCATTCATCTTCAATTTTTGGTGGGGCGTCTTGGAACTTTTGCATGTTCAACATAGAATATTGTACTCATTCAAGTTGATTTGACATGTTCAAAATCAAGATTATGAATCTTTTCAACATGACAGTACATTGTCATGTATTATGTTATTCTGAAGAGGTCTGCAATAGTGAAATTACCTGTATTGAGTGTACTCAACATGTTCAATGACTATGTTTAGCATGTTTAGTAAGGGGAACCGGCTAATAAACTACATGGAAATATTTATTCCCAGCTGAATGGGTTAAGAGTGGTCTTGGGAATGTGACATTACAATGTATGAATGTATTGTGAATGCAGAAAGCCATGAATAATGTTCCACAACAATGTTGAACAATGTTTTATTGCTGCCCTGTCCAGTGCATTATTCTGAGTTTCTGACATTACCAGTTCTCTTGCTCAGATTAAATGCCAAGGTCTTGTTACTCAGGTACATGTAGTGGCACTAGTACATGGTATTCATGGTTGTACATTGTACCTGACTACTTGTACACTTTTGCATTGTATACCTATGTCTGATGCATGACAATATAAAGCAATTATGTGGCTATGACCAATGGAATACACCGGTAAAATGAGGGAGGGTTAATTCTGTTGGTAGCGAAATGGTCTGCAAATCGCTGGATCCCGGGTCCAACTACTTCCTATTGCTCTGACCGGGGCAAATGAACTTGTCTTATGTTGGACAGCAGATTCAATCATCCTTCGTCTGGTTGCTGCGCTCTCCTGTTTTAATTGGCCTGCTATAGTGTATAAATCCAGGACATAAACCCCAATCATCCTCCCATATTTTGCACAAATAGTTATTTTTGAGCAGATGAACTTGGTAATTCCAGCATGATTATGTAGTTACATGGCCGAAGAGTCTCAGTATGTGGTCAGGCAATGGGATAATTGCTTTCATAAACTTTTACAGGTGACATTCCAGAGAGCTAATGATTTTACAATGGACACAATAGGCCAACTTGTAACCTCAACCCCTTTGCAAGCTACAACCCACCCCAAAAACCCCACATAAACCCTTTTCACCTGCTTTTGGGCCTTTTCAGGTAAATTCAGTAGCTGTGATAGTGAGTTTTCAAGGTTTCCTGTGCTTTTGAGGGCCCTTAAGGCACCTTTGACAAAATACAAAAGGGAAAAAACTTTCCTAAAAAGTTGTCAAATTCCTGCTTCCCAGGAGAATTGCTAGAATATAGCTTTTACCTTTTCTGAAGTTAAACAGTTTAGAAACCTTTTCACTTAAACATTACCTAATATGTCTGTAAAGCAGTATCTGAGTATACAAGGGGTTAGGTGGAGCAGAAAATCTGTTGTGTGGACTTGGGACAATAGGTGATGTCATTCAATTGTTGCTGGTTCTGTTATACCCCACAGAACCACTGATACTGGTCTAATAGTACTAATCATGCTAATTGTGGATTGGAATTATCTGATAGTTATCTCCTGTCATTATCAGCACTGTTATTATTAGGGATCCAAAACCAGTCTGGAACCATTGAATGATTTTCTGAAGTTGTTCTAATGATTCAAAATTATTTTGTACAAGTATTTTTGAATCAAAATTCAAAAAGTTTTTTAGGTTTAATGGATAAGTTAAGTAGAAAAAAGCTTATAAGCCTCATTTGGGAGCGCACTGGGCTGCTCACGCCTGGGATCTGGAGTCCGGGTCTGGATTGCAGGCCGGGACAAACCATGTTCAGGTTTTCAGGTTTTAAGCAGATGTTTTGTCCTTTGCCACAGGCGGAATGATCACATTGGCTTAGCAGTTCTAGAGATAGAGAGGAAGGTGTATGGCTCAAGTGCCGCCTGGTGGAGTGCAAATATAGAAAATGATTAAAATTGCTCAAGGAGCAGCCTTTCACAACATTCTTGTTGGTTCTGTGAGATAATAGTCTCTCAGCTACACTTAGAGATGATTTTCACCCACTACACTGCATTTAGACTCGCATTAAACCTTGTTTGGCCAATCTTACCTATGCTATGTGTGTGCACCCATATCAGCATACATCACAAGGGTATTCCCCTTTGACAGCCAATCAGAATTTAGGAGACCACAGAGCCATCTCTTGATTAAATTGGAACCTCAGTCTGCTCTTTGGTGAGCATACTATAGCCTGTTTCCCAGCCACCACAAAACAGGCCTGGTTGCCATGGGATATCCCAAGAATACTATTTATGGCAACTTCCGCAAATATGACCGCACACAACGACTGTCATTTTCCCATAGGGGGAGCTTGAGCAATACACCTTGGTATAATATAACAGAATAAGGGCAAAGCATGTGAACACTGCCTGTGCCTTTGCCAAGAGTATGCGGACTTTGTTTCCTTGGTCCATGTCTGTCCTGGAAGCTAATCGGTGCAAAAATACTGGACGTAAAGTCTTTGGATGAGCCATGATGTTATCGATCCACCAGGTTTCCACCCACCCTATTCAACTCTAGAATTTCTCTCTGAAAGACTTGCACTGCATCTGCACATGTCTTGGAATCTTTTTTAACTTTTTCACCCTGGTACCTCAGCTGAATGATTTATATCTGAAATCACAAGTCTTGCTTCCTCCCTGCCAGTCCCTGGAGTCCCATTCCAATTGGAATGCCTTGAATGCAGGTGTATACATTGAATTACATTCCATTGGGATCCACCTATGACTCCATTACTTCTATTTGCTTTCAATCCCATTGCTTCTTGCCCTTGTTGCTATTTGTTTGTTTCTTTTGCACATTCATTCTTTTTATGGCCACCATTTTGGTGGGTTACATCACGGGTGATGAATGGGAAAATGGCGCTGAAATAAAAAGGAAAGGGAGGCTGGTCTGTAATCACCATGGCAATAAATCGCGACTTTGTGACAAGTTTGGTTTCGTATTCTCCTCCAATGTTACCTGAGAAATTGCACTAGCTGTCCCATGGCAATTTATTCCAGCAATATGAAACAACACCCCCTAGAATATCCAAAGAAAGTAAAGAAACTCCAAAGCGACTCCAGACAGTGGCGGATCAAAATCGGGTGATCTAGGGGGCATGCCTGGAAAAAGTAGGGAATTCAGGCATGTCATTACCTGGAAATGTCTAAATCTCACTGGAAAATTTTGAAGAAAGGTGCAAATGTGTAACTTAGTAGTGGCTTGATTCGCTGTCATTGGTTTGAAATTTTGTCATACTTAACTTAATCAAATTGCCTGAATTTGACTTTTTTTCTAGCCCTGTGGTGACCGTGTAGAGTGGCCTGGAGCACCCGAGGCGTTTTTCAGCATTCGCAGTGCTCAACACTGCTCATGCGTTGTCACATATTTTCTACAAAATGCTTTTACTCGTCACAATGGTCTGCGGGAGGGGGGCGGGTCCCCTAGGCCCTCCCCCTGGATCTGCCATTGCCAAAGCAACTAAAAGAACTTCCAAAGCATAGCTTAGTAACGTGTTAAACTTCGCAGCCAATGGAATGGGATTTATTTATTTCTAAGACTTCAGTGGCTTTACATTGCCAAGTAATGGTGTCTTAAGTGTCCTGTCTTGTGCCCTGAGGGTCTTTGGTTTTCTGTGTACCCCATGGAATGTGTCACGTGACACCATTGTTGCCTATTGTGTAGCAAATCATTTGCAGTAAATCCTGGATTAAGTTTACCTTTTAGTTACCAATTTGGATGGCCATTTTGGTCTTTAAACCTTTCTAAGGTCATTTGACAAGCCTTTGTAAGGGACACTCTATATTAAATCTTATTCACTGGGATTTTGGTCAGTTCTAATTTAGCTATAAGCTGTTAGACTAAACATGATTATATTGATCCATATTTTGAATTCCAATAACTAAATATATCCTGTTAATGTAATTGCAAGGTCCTGTGATTTTCAGTTATGAAATATATTATGTTTCACTGTGGATGGTAGTAAAGTATTATGGCTCTATAAATATAACAATATTTATTGCATGATTTAGTAGTCACTTGTCATATTTGTGGCTTCTTATGCTCGTAAATTACAGAAGATGAACTGTAAAGGCTATTCTTGTTGTGAAATGTGAATGAATTTGGAAACTTTAGGAAGATAATTTGTCAAATTTAAGCTCATGACTATCCTTTACAAACTACTGCCATTTTGGTCATTGTTGATTCTAATAATTATCCACTCTATTGATAATGTTGTTCTATTCTTGTAACAAATGTCAATATATTATATGGCCATAATAAGACCATGCAAATATATATCTTCAAATTTAAAACTGATTACTGATGTAACAGTGATGTTGATTTTGATCATTATTCTATTGATGATATTTTCTTTGGAATTTTGCCAGATTAAAACTGCTTCATGAATTAAATATTCTATGTGCAGTTTGAAAAATCTTTATATTTCTCACATCAAATGCTGATTTTAAAGGGGTTATGAACTATGGCATGAATAGCCATTCTGCAATAAAACTCCCCTTTATAGGCCCTATATATATGATATATGAAGATATGAATTGAATATGATTAATTTGTGGGTATACATGGTATAGAGATGATTATGCCTCTTCTAAGTCCCTGCTGATTTTGCATGTTTTCAGGCTTGGGAATTATAACAACAATGTGTGAGGAATGTGAAATATCATATGAGAAGTGTCAGGGCAGAGTTCATCATGTATGGAGTCTATGGACATTGTTTGACATTAGACAGGTGGATCCTGAATGTGGATTGTAACTATATTCATGTATTTAAGGAAGTGCATGTCAGGCTGTATTTGTCTGTTTGCTGTCTGTTGGCTGTCTGCTGTTTCTGACATTCTGTCCTATGCTCTTTTAGCATTTAGAACTTACATTTGTATTATTTCTGGTACGCAATGTCGTTCGAAGTAAATTTGAAGTTAAAGTCAGGAGTCGGGAGTCGTAAGATTAGGCCTAAAGGTGCAGTGAGAGTCAGGAGTCCAAAATGAGACTGGTGTATCCTTACTCCCAAGGAATTATTTAATTGATTGAAAAAAAAAAAAACACAAAAAAACACATGATCAGAAACAACATGAATTGTATTAAAAAATTTTGAAGGGCAACCTTTTCATTTTTAACCCCGACTCCATCCGTAATCCTAACTCTGACTCGGAAGTCCAAAAACGCCCAACACCAAGACTCCGACTCCAAAGCCCTGTCAACATACGAACAGTGGCTGGTCCAATGTTTCCTGAATCCAAAGATACCAACAACAGTTCAAATTTTAACTTGGTGTTTTTAAGTTCCTGCAGTTTCAAGAAAACAAGTGCATGGTGCTCAGCAGTTCAGCACACAAAGCAGACACCTGAAACTAGGTATTTTTAAAGTTTTTTAAGCAAATATTTTCTTCCACTTTTTGTTGTTATGTTTAAGAAAAATAAGTGGAGCCATTTAGCATATTTTTAGCTTTTGCCCATGGGTTGTATTTTTTCTCTATCCTTTTTCATAGCTTCCTTGCACTGCTTGCGGTGTTTCTTGGTCTTTCTTAGTTTGTGATTTAAGAGTGTTTAAGTGCTTAGCGGGATAAGTTATTGTCCTAACTTCCATAAAGTTATATTCTTATAGACTTGGGTTACTAAGTTATATGAGAAAAACTGTTAAAAAATTGGTCACAATTAGACAAAATTTTACTTGACACTTTTAAAACTGAACATCAAAAATATAGAATGTCAGCAGTGGCATAGTTAGGGGGTGTTAGGTCTTCCCCCTCCCCCGCGTCTTAGGCCCAAAATTAATATGGAAGAGATAGGAAAAGCTGCGATGCACCGCATATTCGTAAGATGTTATGGCCTCCCCTTCAGGCCATTTCAAGATACGCCCCTGATTGTCGGCTTGAGCCGGTGAGAGCGAGATGATCATAAATACAGGACGTCAAACCCCAATCATCCATCCTTCCCATGTACGGAGACAATCCCTTTGATGAAAAGTTTAAAACCTCAGAACACTTGCACTTCCTGTGAACACCTTTGGAAAAGAATGTTTTTTCACAAAACGTTCTTCTCAGTTCTTGTCCTGGAGGAAAAAGCGCCATGCGGTGGCTTTTACGAAATGCACAAGGGCTTACTTACCAAGTGTTGAGACCTGAGGAGCTGGAAGAATGAAAAATTGTTGAAATCTTAAGCCCAGAATGTAGAAAAACTTAGTGAGCAGATAAGCATCTATATTTGTCATGGGAGCATGGGAAAATAACTGAAAATGTACAGGAAAGATGAAATCCTAGAAAATTTAAGAAAATTGTTGAGAACTGTTCAGCATGTTCAGCAGTATAGGCTAATCAGTCATAATTCTCAACCTTTTCTGGTCTTTATGAAGTACAGGGGAAGTGCATGGAAAATGTTCCATTCTCATGCCATGAACCAGTTGTATGGGAAAATTCAAGTGGTAAGATACCCTTGCTTCGACCTGTCATGCACACTTTGTTTGAGAAAATCTGATAAAAACTAACGACTATGAAAGCTTTGAGCATGTTGATTTCATAGTCTGTTCCTCGGTGGACAACATGAATAGGCCTAATAGCATAGTGGATTGACAAATGGGATCTGCCACGATTCGTCGATAAATTTAATTTTTCAAAATTTGCGGAGTTTCTGGCAATATCCTTGCATATTCTGTGATCTACCTAGAGCAATCTGGGAAATAACCATCACATGAGGACACTTACAATTCCAGCTGAGTCCTGACCCTGACAGGATGATTGAGTGTGTGGGGTTGATCAGTTGGGTATCAGAAGAAAGTCTGATCTCTGTGTAGCTTTCCTCACCACACCGCAGCATTGATAATAGCGGGACTTATTCTATCCCATTTTGCAAAATACCACGAAGTCATCAGCCCAACATGACACACCCCCAGTTTCTCTGGAACCATTGGTTTCTTTTCTTTGTCATGTAATCATTTAGGGTGTCTGTCAACATTCGCATTAATGAATACACATGCGTTTCTCGTTATGTGTGTTTTGAAATTCATCAAGTTTAACTTCTGTTAATGCCATTAAATCTCATATCTACATATGATCTATAGACAGGTATCTTGATCAATGTTAATTGTGTGTTGATATTTTCTTTTCTAATTTAGAAAAAAGAAATAATCTGATTCTTCTTCAGCTCAGTATTCTTCTCTTCCTTCCCAGACAAATCTAGATTTCCAATTTACTGAATATACATCCAATTATCACAATATACCCAGATATAGCAAAGAACCCCCATAAACAACCTTTAACATATTTAAGTCCCTGATTAGACAATTACCTATTCATGGGGTGAGACATCCTGGAGGAAAAAAGTCATAATTGCTGTTTTGAAGTTATTTTCTAAGTAATCAGGATGCAGGGGAATGCATTCTAAGAGGATAAATACTGTGTGTAATGACTGTGATATATAATATTTACATTGTATAGACATGATAGAAGATATAAGGAGTATATCAAAAGGCCATTATGCCAGACTCATATCATGCATATAGAGCTGATATCTTGGTCTCCAGCATAGAACATGTAGAACTTGGCAAACTGAAATCATATTAAATCAGCATGGGGTACATACAGATGTATATGGCCATATGGTAATTAGCGTTTGAGCATGGATCTATAACTTAACCTTATAGCTCTATGGTTTGAGGGACTTTGAAGTGCCTTCAAATCTTTCTATCTAACTGCCTTGCTTTTTCAAGAAAATGTAACTTTTCATTGACTTATTAAAATGCTGTTTTCCATATTCATATTTCCTGTAATATTCATCTGTATGATATGTCTACTTTCGAAAAGTGTAAAGAAAGAATCGTCAGATATTATCAAACTATACAGCTATACCAAATTATAAACTAAATTTAGTGAAGGCAGACTATGATTAATTAACCATTTTGTTTATAAAGACGTCAATAATACCCAAACTTTGTCATGTCTGACACTGTGAAAAAAAATTAAAATGTGCAAAAAGGTTTTTAAAAAAATTGAATTCTTAAGTATAGATCTACTCTTCCATGCGTTTACATAGTCGGAGTTTTAAATATGATATTATAAGAGTAAAATAAAGATTTTAAAATAGTAAATACGTTTATTCCACATTTCCATTTTTTTGCAAATTTTCATGCCGCGACAGCTGTTGACTAAACGCTTTCAAATTTCATGAGAAAATTATGTCTGCGAAATTATGTCTGCGAAGTTATACTTTTGATGCAAGAATTCAAATATAGTGCATTTTCCATGCTGTAGCCATGCATTATAATAATAATTCTGTCAGCAATTGTAGATATTGTTGTTATCGCTATATAATTTTGAAAAATAATGTGCGAATGGGTCCACAAGTGAAAAGTACCATTAAGTTTGTGCACTTTTTTCTTTCGCAGTACCTGGTAGTTGATAATATCGACTTTTTAATAGCTTTTCCCAAGTCAGTGCGTGATATTATCAACTTCATGGGGGTTATTTATTTAGTTCTATTAATAGACAAAAAGGTGAAAGGGGAATTCCCCCTTTTGGCTTTCACCATTTTCACCTGCAACATGCAATATTTCCATTAACAACTTGCCCTAGCCATAATGGTGACAAGCAGTCATGCATTCAATTATTCAATATGAAATATTTTTGAAGTTTTTGTTCATATTTCCATTTAATGTACTTTCGATTATATTTCAAAGACTAAGATTGTCCTTTTGAAGCTGAGATATCAAATTAGGTGGCAAACCTACCTGGTTTTATTCGCAGTTTATTTTATGATTGTTGAATGCACGATTGCGCGTCTCTGTGCGGCAATGGCAGTGCCTGTTGGTTTTTATTTGAATTCACATAATTTTTGCTTTAAAAATATCTTTTTGACTCATTTAATCATTTTCCTGATGGTCATTAGACAGTGTTAAAAGAAATACAAGAATTTGACTCTTCTGTATCTGAGAAGTGTTCAGATTATTTTTCAGAATTTTTAAACAAATAATAGAATTTTGTTGTCCTGCGTCTTTTTTTTTACGAATCCAATGCCATTCAGATTTCATTTTATTGATCTCTTCATTTCTACTGTCCTGTTTTTCTTTTAAAATGCTCTTTTATTTTCATAAAACTCCATTGAGCCCCATTGAACTTTGGTTTTAGCTGCCAAATAATTTATGAGCCATCTGGGATCCTAGTACCACTATTTAACATGCTGCACAAAGGGTATTCAGGTGTTCTAATGCCTTTAACATTTTTTTCTGCCTTTTTTTGTTCTAGTTAAAAAATTAACAAATAGCATCTGTTCAGCTGTTGGATGCTTGCTTGTTAAACTGTTGATTTATGGTCCCTGAAATTTGAGTATGTATCATGTGTATTGCAGTTATTAAAGTTAGGCATTTAGCTGTTTAGAATTTACATTACATACATCATTTACATGTATTGTGTGTATTTTCCTCATGAACTTATTTTGGAACTTAAAATGGGCATTTTGTATGCAATTTTTCTAATTCTGATTTGATATATTAGATTTTCAAGTTGCATCAGATATAATAAATTAAATGCACATTAATTTAATGAAATTAAAATTTTTGGAAATTATTATTTTGTTCATTTGCTGCTTTCTGTGATGGAATTATCACTATATATATCATGTATATGCAATGTTTCAATAAGCATAGGCCTATATTTATCATGTTTATAAGCCGACAACAATAAATTTGTTAATGATCATGCAGCTCCATTTTGTTTACAAAAATGTAAAATAGTGAATTGTGCTTCATGGATGTTTCTTTCGAACTGCTAAGCAGTGTTTGAATCTGCATTTATTAGGTTTTTCACACACAATGCTGTCATGCTACCATTGTGATACATCTCATTCTCAAGTAAATCTCAAGCCTTATTAAACATGTGACATGCATTCTACATGTTTTATAATGCCACATTTTATGAAGATTTGCTGTTATACTTCATGCTTCATGTCTTGTTGGCTATTGTAAATCTCCATAAAATGTTATTACAGTCACCTGATACTGTTATGATGTCACTAGTATGGACATGTACTAATAACACTGAATAACTTCAAAGTATAAGTTTTATACAAGGTCGCAATATGTCAGACTTTTAACATGTATGGTATTGTATGTCCCTCATGTATTGTTGGTGTGTATGTATTTTGTGGGGACTTCAATCCTCATAATGAATGTTCCTATGTACAAAACACAAAAGGTAATAGTATCTCTCCAATTTGAAAAAGTATCAGATTTTTTGAGTTGCTGAGCACATTTTAGTGGTTTTGGTGCGGCAGGGTGGCATATTTCTGGAAAATATTCATTCTGTGAGTTTCGTTAGGGAGCTTTGTCTTGGTAGTTATGCCTTTTATTGAGTTGAAAATTTCAGTTGATCTTTAAAATGTAAAGCCCTAAAATAATTGACAGATATTCTTTAATTAAGATGACACATTCTCTATTACAGTGTAAAATACAGCCTTCTGCTTGTTGATTTTGATTATTACAAATTATATAATATATTTATGAATTCAGAATTTTCTTGCAATCATTACTAATCGCCCTGAGAAAAATATGCTGTTCCAGGCTGTTCCACCACTTTGCTTTACCTGCGGTAATACAGGCACCAAGGTGTATTTTGCTTTTTATTTCATGGCATTTTAAATCTTTTGATAAGAATTTACTTGATTTCTCACACAATAATCTCGCGTTTCAACGAAGTTCCAGAGAAAAGGTGTGCAATAGAGATATCCCATGATGCAACTGTGCAATCCCACAATGCTTTGCCAGGGACGAACAGACATGCAATTGTGCCTCGTTTTCAGAGTGTGACTGTGTTAGGATCAAGTTCGGTCTATAGAGGGAGCCACATGCCCCCGGGGCACCTTCCGAGGTGAAAGGTCGTGGCTTAGGTTTCATAGAAAAAAGCCAGAGTTAAGATCTTGGTCTGGGAGGTTTCGGTCTTGGAATTCTGTAGAAAGAATGTCCTCAGAACTGAGGCCTTCTGATTCTGAGGTTATCAGATAGAACTTGACATGCAGAAATTACCATCAAATAAAAAACTACATCAACTCTAATTATTCTTTGAAATTCCCTGAAATACCAGGCTCCTTTATCTGCCCTGCTGGAATTTAGGAGACAGTTTCTGATTATGTTGAGGCAATAAATATTCCAAGATTGTGCCATACTTGCAGATACTTTCAACATGTTTCAAAATAATCTCTGATAGATTGTTACAACTGTGCTCTGTTATTTTGCTATGTGTGGAATTGTAGGCATATTTTTTTTGCTGACTTCAGCATTTAGAAAAAAAAGAAGATTTTATTACTTTTATCAAAATTCATTTGCTGTGACTGTTTCTTTGAGTAGAATCAAAAGGAATTTGGAATGTTTTTAAATATATTTTACATAGATATATGTATAGATATCAATTTTAAAAGATGATTGTGAATTTTTTTTTTCAATAAAATTTTTGTAATTTTCAACACACGCCTTACCGTTATTCCCAAATCTGCAGAGCTTCAATGTAATTTTATTAATTTCTTGAAAATAAATTTGCATGCTTAGAAGGTGAATCAAGGATTAGGAAATTCCTTTATTTATTCAATCACTTGGCACTGCTAAGGTTATTTATGGTGATGAACTTGAGTTCACTTCATACCAGGTACCAGCAGGAATAAATTGAGTAATCCTTCCACTTAAATTCAACAATGAGCCATTGAAATCCTCCTGCCTGGGATACATAATGTATCAGCTTGTTGTTTACTGATCCAGCTTGTTGTTTACTTTTTGGATCATTCTTGTTTACTTGTTGTTTACTCAAAGACTGGAAAACGTGCTTTGGAATGAATTGAGTGTTTATTTAGTGAAGAAAAGGGAAAATGGTTGAATTTTAGAAGGGTTTAGATAAATACTTTACTATTATACATTTTATAATGGTTCTGAGTTTGCATTTGTATAGTGCAAGTTTGCTCTGAGTATACTCTTGAAATTTGAAAGTTATCTTCAAACCAGTTTCCAGGTAGATCTTTAATAAAGATAAGATAAGATAGATAGATAGATAGATAGATAGATAGATAGATAGATAGATAGATAGATAGATAGATAGATAGATAGATAGATCTACATGTTGCAATGTAGATACTAGGTAAGGTTAGGCAGGTAGATAAATAGCATTCTGTTGGTTGCACTTGTACCATTTTGAGTATACAAAATGTAATTGATTCAAATTATTTGAAGTAAACCAATTATTTCAATTAAGAAATCTTGTACTTAGCCATGTTTTAACATAATAAATGCCTTCGTGGGTGGTTCTTGTAATTACGTCTAACCGGTATTTGTACAAGCGTTGTGTCACTCTAATAAGGTACATATGATGCGTAGCAAAATTAAATTTTAGCAAAATCTTGGAAGTAACTCGCTAGTTTCTTCAGGGTAAAATAGTGTAATTTTACAGAATTTCTCTCTCCAATGAACTTCAAATGTTGGACATTATAATTGTTGACTGGCCTATATGATCCTATATTGTCTAATAACCTGAAAACTGAATATTGTCATTTCAAAAATTTTGACTAATTTGGTTTTTTGAAAGTTTACAGAATGATTAAATTTGAGTTCCATACCTATCTGTTAGTGAATAGATATTTGATCTTGTTCAAAATTTAATCATACTTGAAATTCTTACAACTTTAAAGCATGGTTTTAAGCTGAATCCATGTGATTGTTCAACTAATCTTCTCAATCTGACCTCAAGGTGGTGCTGGGGTGGAATCATGACCTCTCATGACCTTCCATGAACTCAAATAGAACAAGGCCAGAATCGGAAATAAGGTCTCAAAGGACCTCAAAAGGCTAACAAATACTGTAGGAAACATGCAAGTTGCATTCTCTGAATGTCTGCCTATTTTGACTTCAAAGAGCCATTGCCTTGATTGTCAGATTGTAAAATCTAATCTTAGTTCTAATTCTCCCAAAATATTTCAAAGTTGTGGTAAGATGTTAGCTTTTGTGATTTTATCATTTTAAGTAAAATTTTGAACAATGTTGAATATGTAGCATTGGAAGTTTGGTGTTCGATATGTGATTTTGGGCTACGGCAAGCCTGGGGAACGTCAGGTATCCATATTTTGGACAGAAGTTTTGTTATATTTTGTAATAATTTTGAATTGTCCATGTGTGGCCCCATTGAGCCATGCTCCTGGGGTAACGATATGCAATGGCGAAATATCAGGTGACAATGAATGTCAATAATGATAAAATATTTTTTTGTTTGATAAACTAATGCAAATTGCAGCAATAAAGTATTTTACGAAATTTTAGAGCAGAGGTGTGCAATAGAGATATCCCATGATGCAACTGTGCAATCCCACAATGCTTTGCAAGGGACGAACTACCATGCAACTGTGCCTCGTTTTCAGAGTGTGACTGCATGTATCAGATTCAAGTTGTAGGTCCAAGAAGTTTTTACCAAATGACATAGGCCACAGAGATAATCTTATAGAGTAACGTGTCTGTACAAGTTTTAAAATATATCCTCTGACCGATTTATGATTTTTTAGGAATATTTCTCTTAAATATCTCATTGGTATACCTGATAGGATTTATGTGATGTTGCAAAATATGTGTTGTCTACCTTTAACCTGCTACACGTATGTCTAACGACTGTGTAATGATATTTTTTTCACACATCATACAGACATACATTCTTTTTTCATATTTTTTGGCCACTCTCCTTTTGATTATTGTAATTTTTTTGTTGTAAGTTTTGCCAAGCATGCATGTTTGAAAGAGTTAAGGTTTTAAACAGATTTATAAGCTGGTACCAGACTAAAGACTTCTGATTTACCCAAGTAGGTTCTTTTTGCCAGACGTGGACATATCATTATACAATATATTATGATATCACAAATTTATATACTTAAAACTCATTACTAAGGCTTAGATCTGAAGGAAAATGACTCATTGTACATGCTGTGCTGATTTCATGTTTAAATTTAGATGATTTGTACAAGTAGGTATAATTAGTTTATAGATTTCTTTCACATTGTGAGAAAATTCAACAATATTAAGCAATAACTGACAATATAATATTATGATTAAATTACATTTATCATGTTTATGTATATTTACTCATGAATTGGTAGATTTATAGATGCTTAGTTGATTTATGGAATTTCTTTCATTTGAATGGATTCATGTTTTGATGAAATGTTTCTCCAATTTTCCCAAACAAAATGCAGATTCAAATGATCTATATTAATTGAATTGAATAGAGCATTTGATAAGGTTGATGTCATCAAAATTCCCCAAAAATATTGAATGCAACTGTACCAGATTGAAGGGGGAATAAATCTCTTTGAAATGATTGAATTACATTTATGTCTATTTAAAGGATTTTCTCTTATCAGAATTAAATCTAAAATGATTAAAGCATCAAAAATTGCAAAATATTGAACGGAATTTTTAAGAAATAAAGGAGAAAAACTAAGGTGAGATAGATCGTAATAATTTTAGCAACGATAAACCTGTTTGAAATCATGGAAATCATATCTTTGTGTATGCAGATAGATGTTCTGCCTCTTCACCTGCTCTGTATTTAATTTTTTGCTTGAATTACATGGAGCTGCTTAAAGTATTCGACAAGGATGGGTCTCCAAAAAAGGACAAAAAATATCCAAAGAGCAATGAACATGATATAAGTGATAAAAGGTTGGAAAAACTATGAAAAACACTTATCCAGGATAACTAGAGTCTGGATGAACGGTATAGAAATTCATTGAACAAGTTGAATGGTGACAGTTATTTATACAGTTATTTACTTTTCTCTCTTGGGGGTATTCAACATGTTCAATGGTTCTACTCTGCTTACTATTTCAATGTATTTTAAGTCATTTTCTTTCAAATTTTTGCTATATTTTCTTGTCAGAACTTGAGTATTTTTTTTAAAGTATTTTTTGCAATGATTTTATGGTCTGTTTTTCCTCACCCATTCAATTATGACACTATCCAGCTATCATACACACTATGCTGCTATGGAATATTGTGTATTCAAATTTTCCAACCATTCATGATGTCTGTTTCTGTCTGTCTTGAACGTTGTTTGCTGTCTGTCTTGCTCTAATATTGTATTATCAGGTCCTCACTCCGCAAACTGCTGGGCGTTTAGAGTCTTTTATTGTAGTAAATGCAAGCGTTTATTCCGCTCTTTTTTATATTTTCGTATTATGAATTTTTTTTACACCTTTTCCTGTATTATTCACTATTCAGACAGTGAAGTTTGTCAACCATATGTTCTGATATGATGCAGTGCAGATTTTATGGTATGAACTTGAATTGTTGAATAGCAGGTTATACCAAAAGTAACATAATGATTATCTAACACAATTTTACCAAGTAGCACTGATCATTCCATCTGCTTACCGGTCCTCAAGATTCCTCACCACAGCTATATAAGGAATGAAAGACTGTCTGGCAGAGTATTAGTAACCAACAGACACTGTGGGTCAGCATGTTCAGGATTTGATCATGCAGAAACTGAAATCTTGGAAGTTGATTATCAGAATTTTATGGAAGAGCGATATGCCATTTCAGGCTTCTACATATAATGTCATATATTTTATATTTTAAGAAGTCCGCCTTTTGTGGTTTTGTCTGTCTTGAAGCTCTTCCTTGGCTCCGCCACTGACAACAATGTTGAAGAGGGGTTATATCATGTCATACAAGGCTTGCGCTGTCAAAAGACTGCTGTTTATTTGGACATTTCTCTTTTTTTTTCAATAAGGTTTCACTCCTCCCCCATTTTTAAGGCTTTTTTTACCCCCTTTTCTCCAAGTCATAAAAGGAAATATGAGTTTATTTTGGAGAAATGAGAGGCCATGGCTTTACCATTTATTCTGGTCCCTTCAAAAGTTTATTGCGTGGCGGACAAAAGGATCATAGAGGCTTATACAGTATGATATATCCATGTATACAGTAGGTCGTCATGATACGTAGTATCCGCTTGTGTGAGCCCTGCTATGTGAAACCACCTATGCAGTGTGTAGGTACAGCTAGGACTTTGCTCATATTGCACTATGTATACCAATTGCCCTCTGTACAAGCAACCAAAGAACAGAGATGAGATTGCAGAAGAAGATTGCAGAAGAAGATTGCAGAAGAAGATTGCAGAAGAAGTTGTTGCAGATAGAGAGTGCAGAGGAGGGTCAGAGGGAGTGCAGAGGGAAGGTGCAGATGAAAGCGCAGAAGAGAATGCAGCAAAGAGCAGAGTGTAGAGGAGGGTGCAGAAGATGGCGCAGAGGAGAGCACAAAGGAGAATTAAGAGGAGAGTGCAGAGAGAGTGCAGATGAGAACATGGGGAGAGTGCAGTCCAGTGGATAGTGCAGAATAGAGCACAGAGGAGAGCAAGCAGGAGATTGCAGAGGAAGGTGCAGGAGATGGTGCAGAGGAGAGCACAAAGGAGAATTAAGAGGACAGTGCAGAGAGCGCAGATGAAAACACTGGGAAGAGTGTAGAATAGAGTACAGAGGAGAGCACGAAGGATATTGCAGAAAGAATGCGGAGGAAAGTGGAAGAGAGTGTAAGAAAGACTCCAGAGTGAATTCGAATGAGCGAATATGTTTGATATCTGCACTGACCATAAGTCACTTGTCCGGCTAATATTCGCGGTGTAGCTATGCCAGCAGAATATACAAAAGTGATGGTTGCTTGAAGCAGGGACAACTGTACATAGTGTATAGATAATGTATACCTATGAAGACAACTGTGAACATGGTGAAGAGCCTGCATATCTCTGAACTTTGTTAACCTGAACTTCTTATAATATATGGTATTGAATATCTTGTATGGCAGTTAGGCCAGATTTCTAGTGTCAGATACCAGCAATTCAGCCCATAAATAAAAGAGAGCCAGTCATTAAAAGCAAAGCTGATACTTCTGCAGTAGCTCTACTTAGCTATTATCTGAAAAATAACTCAAAGAATCAGACATTCATTCCATAGAATATATACACAAATATTCAGTATCTTAGGAATGATAAGATGATAGGTAAATAATACTGGATATAAATTGAGACCTGTGAGAAGTATAAGATACCAAAAATTACCATGGCTTTTACAAATTACTTTACGCAACACAAAGAATAATGATAGTAGATACTGGATAGCTTTCTTGTAATTCGACCGACTACCTTTTTATTTGATGATAAATTTGTGACAATTACAATAGATCAGATTCTTCGATGTATCATTCGGATTCATTCCAACCGATGATTTAAGAACTTGTCATTCGGACGACACTGATTCTGCATTTTGATCCCTGTTACAGGATCTACTATGTCAATTTGTCAATGCTGTAGTAAATTTTATGAGAACTCTCTTGAATATCTTCAGTTTTGAATTTCCCTTAACCATGTTAACAGTGAAATATTGTGAGCATTTGTTTGGATTGAGCCCTTGGGGTAATCAAACATTGCAACAATTTCGAAAGAAAAAGGAAAAATGGTATTCAATGTTACTACTCAGATCGTGGTACTGGATCGATTCGTTGCCGCTAATCTCTCAGTTTCAGTCATCGGACCAAGGGACCAATCTGGTTGAACCAGTTTATCAGTTTATTGTGAGGTGGTGTCCATGGCTACTATACTCTCTTGTCCTGTTCGGCTTTTTCTGTTTGGCTTTTTAGAGATGCTTGCTTGCTTGCAAGTGGCATCTCTATTGTTGGAGGAAGGCTCTGAAACTTATGACAACTGCCTGGGTGATGCTGTTTCATCTCTGTCATTAAAACTTTGCATACAGTCTCAATAGAATTTTATCTTGCGTTGATAAACTTTTGGTGTCTTTCTGAGATGAAGAAATAAATAAAGAAAACAAACAGGCTGAGTTTCTGCAGGTCAAAGGTCAATCAGCAAAAGTAGGTCACAGGCCAGATACCTTTGTGCAGGTGACAGGCAGAGGGGCAGATACTATCATGGGCAGTCTATGTACAAGCATCCCTTAAAGTGCTTGCACGTTATTTTTTAGTTTGGGAGTAGATTTGAACGGCACTCTGAAACAAGCCGTTTTGCTCAGACAGTCCAGGTGCAGTAATTCGGGACTAGCACTCTTGTCATCCATTAATATCATTATACGCCTAGACCTACCTGCTGCTACCCCTTGTCCATATATAGGTATATATTGTTGTTGTCCGCCATGTATACGGTTGTAATGATACGCTTTTTGCTCAGTAGTGTGCGACGACCCGAACATGGTAAATCTTTTCAAAACTTGTCACTTTTGGGCAGAAACCTTTTTTCCTTCTTCGCTTTTTCTAACAGCATAGATGCGAATGATAATATGGCAGATAGTGGTACACTCTAAAAAATGTCGGGACAAAATTGGTTTTTTAGATTCAAAATGGTTTTTTGAAAAACCAAATTTCAATGCAAAACCAACATGGACTTTTAAAAAAATCCATGTTGGTTTTTTGCATTGAAATTTGGTTTTTCAAAAAACCATTTTGAATCTAAAAAACCAATTTTGTCTGAATTTTTTTAGAGTGTAAGGAGGTCGCATCATATTTCACCGCATAAAAGGAGTGTGAATAGGCTCAAGGGAGATCTACGCTGAGATGAGATTCATAAACATTCCCGTCTTTATCAGTCAGTCATTTGCCCACATAATTACCCGCCTTACAATGAGCACAACCGTAAAATTATGTTTAATATGCCCCGGCAAAAACCGAGTCATTTATAAAAACCATGAGTGTTTTTGTCAGTTTTTGTCAATTTTTGCACTTTTTCAAGATCTGCAGTATGCTAATACCCTGCAGCATGTACTGTATAATAATTACATCACATATAAAATATATAAAGTAAATATGCACACTAATACCAGCCTATATGACTGCATTGTAGCAATTTTAATTGGCTACTGACATTTATATAAGACATTATTTAGCACAACTGTAAAATTATGTTTAATATGCCCCAGCAAAAACAGAGTCATTTATAAAAACTGAGTGTCTTTGTCAGTTTTCATACTTTCTTTGGTCCCAAGTGCTCCAAATATCCTGCAGTAATAATATCATATATAAAATAAATATGCACACTAAATGTCACTAATACTAGCCTATATTCTTGATATTACTACAGTGTAGCAATTTTAATTGGCTATACTGACATTTATCTGAGGCTTTATTAAACATTATTGAGGCAAATGGGCTGCATGTATGAACCAAGGACAATTTAGAAGGCAGACATCAGGGAAAGGACATGAATCTTGCCTGCAAATATTTGCGAGATGAATTATGTGAATTTATGTCTAAAGCTGATGTATGCTTTCTTTTCTCTATTTTTTCTCAGATTTTTTTACTTCAAGTTGTCGTTGTTCAACTTGTGGATCGGCAGGTGTATTTTTGGGAATTTTTATGGCTTTTTTTCGCTTGCAAGAGCCGTTGGCAGTTTAGCGGAGTGTGAAATAGCGACTCCCCCCAAAACTGCGAAACTACCAAGACTCGGTTTAACTGTAGAGGGCTATTTGGGCCCTTCTACAACCTCTTACCCCGTGGAATAATGGGTCTCACTCAATTTCTCAAGCTAATGCTTTCCTCCAAAAATGTAAATATTTTTCTGGCCCCATGTCAGCCATTTTTTACGCATTGTTTATAATCTGCAAGACCATGTTGACAAGATGATTGCTCGTAATGAGGGCGGCCATTTTGTAACTGCACATTGTTAGGAGCTCTATGCGGGTGGAATAAACGTGATGGTCCTAATTGTTTTTGAGAAATGCTACGAAAACATTTACTTTTTGACACAGTTTTTTAGCCAAAGAAACAAGAACATGAAGAGCTACCTATACATCATAAGAAATTATACAATTATTCCACTGCGAAGGTGTGCGAGTACAATATCATACTTACGATTCCGAAATGACCGATATTGCAGGAGGCCCTGTGGAGTAGTTTTACCTTATGCATTGCCTTTAAAATAGACTGCCAAATTATTGAAAAATCTACAAAAATCCTTTAATATAACTTGCACAATGAATTGTCAAAGACACGCTGAATACTTTTTTGTTGAAGAATGTCGAAAGTTAGTAATCGACCAATATTCTCAGGGAAATGTCGCCATTTTGACAAGACACATTTTTAAAGTCAATTTTAACCGGCCTTGCTGTCAGAATTGAATTTTTGTGATTTTCTGTCCATTTGAGTGAGATATCGTTGACTCAATTGAATTTTCGAATAAATTTCAGTCAATTATGGCTGGGAGATATCATTGGAAATCCCCAGATTTTATGAGTTGTATAAAAAGGACCTTTGTGTTTTATTGATGTTTTATGGAAATATTTTAACAACCTTATCTGCATAGAGACGCCATAGCGATCGGTTCTGTAATGAAATTCTTGCGGCGGTCACGAAACTAGGCAACGTACATCATATCAAGACCACCCCCTATCATCCTCAGTCTAATGGAAAGGCTGAGAGGGCTCATAGGACAATGGTCTCTTGTCTGTCTAAAGTAGAAAACAAGAGTGACTGGGATCTCTACTTGCCTAGCTTCTGTGCCGCTTATAACACAAGCGTTTCAGCCGGTACGAAGTACAGCCCCTTTTATTTAGTATTCCACCGGGATCCACTAATGCCCATGGATACCATCTTAAGACCCCGTGAAATTTATTATGGCGACGACTTTCTACCACAAGCATTGGAGAGAATGCACATTGCCCAGTATTGGGTAAGAAAACGTCTAGACGAACAGGCCGAGCGCAACAAAGCCTATCTAGACGAGAAACGACATGCAGACCATGTCGAGTTTAGCGCAGGAGACCCTGTGTACGTGAGAAACCACCAGAGGGCTGACAAGCTCGATGACCGCTGGTTACCCCACTTCCGGATTCTAAGAAGCCTTGGTAAGTACTCCTTCGAAGTGCAAAACCAAGTGTCTGGAAAAACAAAGAGAGTCCACGCACAGGATCTAAGCCTCGCTAAGGACATAAGTCAGTGGAAGGCCCCTGCTGTCCAACCGAAACGTAGTACAAGGTATGTCATTCAAGATGACTCTACCTCGGACGAAGAGTCCGAAGGTTCAGTAGATGAACCAGAAGAAGTTACAATGCCAAGTAGGCCTACTCGCACTGCAAAAACGCAGGCAAACGATAAAATTAAAGCATTAAGTATGCAAGTTACTGAAGAACCAAATTTTAAGACCAAATTAGCTAAGCTTTTTCATTCTCTTGCAGACGAACTGCACGGTTTTGAGGACTGACCATGGACCGACTAAGTCTACTGCTGACAGTGACTCTAATCACCCTACTGACGACTGGAGTGATGACTGAAACATCCCCAGATAGTCTAATACTGAGACGTGTAAATACTGTATTTACAACTGAATCCCGATGGCTAGCTGCCTTTACTGTTAACAACGAAGCCGGACTCGACAATCTCGACCGACTGAAAGTAGAAACAACCATGTTACTTACTGCTGTTAACCGCTATATTCACCATTATAGTAATGTGCCCCAAAATGAGCAAACCCCATACCATTTTAGTAGAACTCAACATATGAAAGCTTTGAGATCTAAAATCAAAGCATTTAGCAAACAAGTTGATTCTGTCTATACTGAAACAAAACGCTTTACAGCTTCTCTATTTCCCAACTCTGGTAGGTCCAAAAGATCTTTATTACCCTTTTTAGGTGATATTTTATCTGGAATTACTGGTGTAGCCACTGAAAAAGATATTAACTTAATTAACAATCATTTGTCAACAATGCAAAGTCAAAATGAGAGATTAGGTCATATTGTTCAAGATAGCATCACAGTTGTTAATGCATCCAAAATTCAATTAACTCAAGTTACTGAAACTGTTAATGATTTGATTACTTCCATGAAATTTCTGAAAGCAAACTTTGAAAATGTTACTGAATTTACTCTTAATGTCTTGAATCAGACAGAAGTGTTTTATGTAAATTGGTTTGATATTTCTATGCATGAAATGGTTTTACAAGATAACTTACAAATTGTTCAAGGTTATATCCATAAGTTTCATAGTATCATAACAACTGCATTGTTAGGTCAAGTGACCCCAATATTAATTAATCCAAGTGATTTAAAGATATTATTATCAGACATCAAGGAGCGTTTAGATTCGAAGTTGCAATTGCCTTTTGAACTGGAATCACAACTTTACGAATACTATCAACAGTTAAGGTGTGATGTTTACAAGAGTGTTAAAGGAATTGGAATTGTATTGTCTATACCTCTAGTGTCAACTGATTCTCAATTTAATATATTTAAGGTTTTCAATGTACCTGTACCATTTAGTAGTAACGCCACATTTATGTTCAAATTTGATGTACCACAGCGATACATTGCTTTATCCATGGATAGATCCAAGTTCTCTTATCTTACACCTGATGAGTACATACACTGCTCTATACCAACAAAAAGGTTTTGTCACATTACCTCTCCAACTCGGTTTGTGTCGCATAATATGCACCATTGTTTGATTGAAAAGCTATATTTGAATACAATTGATAAATGTAAAATAATTGTTGTCAAAGATACCATTACATTACCTCATGCTGTTAATCTCGGATTTGGAGATTGGTTAATTATTTCTGGTGTATCACAAATGTTTACTGTAATGTGTAATTCTACCTCTCGTCAAACTCAAGTGAATTACCCAGCCGGGCACTTACATCTGCCTGTAGGCTGCCATGCACAATCACAATGGCTCCGTTTACCAACTACATATTATCAACATAGTAATGTTCACCTAATGCCTCCTCTCACCTTGTATCATAGTAATATTTCTATTATTGATATTGTACCACTTGAATTGAAAATGAATATGATAAAGTTACCACATAAGATAGGGTCACTAGTAGATAATGGTCAGCCTCTGGAGACGCTCCATGAGAGAGTTTCCGATTATTTAAATGACGTGCGTAAAGTCGAGTACATTAGCCGTCGAAATTATTTGTTATCCACCACCATTCCTGTTCTCTGTATAGGTCTTGGTGGGATAATTGTTATTGTTATTATTGTTAGGCGTAAATGTATAGTTACCACACATCAGTCAGACAGGTCTTCACCTACAGAAGCGGCAACGTCTGGAACACCCCCTGTGGTGGCACCACCACCGACAGCGCTGCCGTTGCCACCACAGTGGCAGCTATCGTAACTCTTCACTACGTATAAGGAACACTATTGTGGTGTTAATTTATGTCTTATGTCTTCATGGTCGTCGAGACACTGATTTCACATAATTTATGAACAGATTGACATTAATCTACGCATCGTCGATACGCGGTGGCCGTCGGGCACAGTGCCCCACGACTCACCAGCATACCCGCATCCGGACCCTGCGGTATGCCCTTCCGACTTCAGCTGAAGGAGCCTTCAGGCTCTTGAACTCTTATTGTGGCTCTGAACTCTACATTATGTTTTCCGATACACCTTATTGGAAAGCTGTATTGTATAACCTTTTATGGTTATTATTTGTGTAATGTATTTGTATCCATTATTATGTATACCTATTGTTAAAGATTTTCTCGGGTCGCAAAATCTTTTGTAAGGTAGGGAGGAATGTAATAGGGATTGCACGAAGAGTGCTTAGAGGTGCTAGAATACTTTTACTGTTAACTGTAACTGCATAGTGTCACCCTTTGACCACGTGATGGGTAAGTGACTCAAGGAATGGGGACAAGAGGCTGCTGCTGCTGCCTCTTGCCCCATACATAGAGTCCCATCACGTGGCCACCTCAGTTCTTGGCTGGATTCCTCCCTACCAAACACCTATTTACTGTATCACGTTATACTGCTAATTAAACACATATCCTGGATCCAACTTCGGAGTTGTTCATTATTTAAAACAACATCAGAACACAACGAGAAGAATTACTGCTACAATTGGTTTGTTGTGGGGTTTTTCTAGTGATTACAGCGCCCCCCAGTGAGGACTGAATGACTGTAGGTGTTGGAAATTGTGGGGTAATAACTAAGCCCCCAAGGTAATCTCTTTCTACCCTCAGGGCAGGGTAGGACTAAAAGATTCTAAATGTGTGCATTCAGTATTGCTTAAAAATACTTTATATATGACAATACAGTAGACCCTTCTAGTAATAAGTCGTAATGATAAAATGCTATCCTGCAAAAATTACCAACTTCGATTCCCAATTTATTATTTCCAAAATACCTCATTATTAAGTTACCAGCAAGGCTCTCCGATCAAGATATATGTTCCAAGTAATTCTCAGAAAATTTATCGATGAAAAATCTTGCATTTAGAGGAAAGGATTTTTCGTGTCCAAGTTGATCACCTGATCATTGTCACAAAAGACGGTCTCGTAAAACATAACATCAGGGCAGTTTCACCACTTAAGGACAGTCTTGCAACATAAGTGCAGTCTCGCAACTTTAGGGCGGTCTCGCAGCATAAGGACAGCCTCGCAACATAGGGCAGTCTCGCAACATAAGTGCTGTCTTGCAAAATAAGGGCGGTCACACAGGATAAAGGCAGACTCGCGACATAAGTGCAGTCTCTAACATAAATTTATAAGGGCAGTCTCGCATCATCAGGGCAGTATCGCAACATAAGGGCAGTCTCGCAACATAAGGGGCCAAGGGCGGTCTCACAGCATAAGGGATGTCTCGCAACATAAGTGCAGTCGTGCAGCATAAGGGCGGTCTCGCAACATAAGGGCAGTCTCGCAGAATAAGGGCGGTCTCGCAACATAAGGACAACTGTATTTGAACCTCAAAATAATTTGAATCTTTAGAATCCGGCTTGTTCGCAGAATATATCATTTGTCTGATTCTATTTTGTCCAGTCTGTTGGTTTCCACTGGGGATCTTAATCACATTACACAGGCTACAGAATAATACAGATGGTCTGTATATGTCAATAGACCCATAACATTGCCTGATTCATACACTTTGACAGTTGTGTTATTGCATTGTAAATGTGTATAAGTGCCCTGGAGTAACATTGGAGTTGCTCTAAAAGCAATGTAAACTTTGAAAAGCCTTGATAAATATGGTGAAAAGTCAGGTGGAATGGCAAAATTTCTAAGTATGTGGCAATATAAGTTTCGCAGTACCCGGTTTCTCTGGAAATAATATAAATCTGGAAAACCAATCGGAGTTGGCTTTTGGCCTTGGATACAGGGAAATCAGGAGGTTTATTAAAGTGAAGAAATTTTGCATTGTATAATGTAATTTTTGGCATTTTAACTCAAAGAAAATTGATTTTCAAAATGGGTGTTCTTGGTAAAAATAGTTAAACATATTAAATTTGCAAAAAAAAAAATTATGTGTTCTGTAAAGGCGTCAATTTGATCAATTCTGATCTGAGATAATCTGATAACAATATTCATTATTCAACAATCAACATTTTCTGTTTCTCAGAGTCGGAGTGACTCCGAGTGAGATACATCTAGCCGAGCCTGGAATAAGTTAAATTTAACCCCTGTTGCTATATTACTTTTGACCGATTTGATAAATTAACTCCGATCTATCGCTTTACCCTGGTATATTTGTTTAATAGTTTGCTTAACAGTTTGTTGAACTTTGTTCAATGTTTCTTTCTGGTCCCATTTCACTCAATTTCTTCAAGTGGCTCTCATGTTTCACAGGTTGCCTACCATCCACATAGACATCTATCACTCTAGGCAAAGGCCAGTGACTTGCTGGACAGGCAGTTAGTAAACTAAATTGGACCTGGTTGACTTTTTTTGTGGTCTGGGTTGTAGGGGTGGACAATGGACATCATTTGCAACGTTTGATACAACTTTCTGTCATTGATCATAGCTGGAAAAAGTAGGGAATCCAGGCATGTCATTGCATGGAAATTTCCAAATCTCACTGGAAATTTTTGAAGGATGGTCCAAAATTTTGACAACCAATCGTGGGAACTGGGAAATTTTGTCATACATTAACACTGGCCTCGAAATTCCCTTTTTTTTTAGCCTTGGTCATTAATACTTTTTTGGGCTTTCGTACTGTATTGTGATACGCAAATTCTGCCTGATTTTACCTTCGAAACGCAATCTCGCCGAAGACAGGATTCTAAAATGGCAATAATCTACCTCATTTCTCAACATGGATGAGATTTTGCATTAAAATTTGGCAATAAAATTACTTTTTCAACATGTTCAAGTGAAATAATGTGGCGGACGCATATATTCAGCAAACCAAAACTGCTTCTAACTCAATTTTGGTAATCAGTAATCAAACCAAGGGATAGAAAGGGTCATGGTATGATAGTATGATTGGTCTCAAGCGGAGCCAGAAAAAATTTGAATTTCTAGGAAATTTAATTAAGCGCGATAAAATTTCCCACGATGTTCGAAAATCAAGCGACTCCTTCCAAGTCAGAAATTTGGACCTTTCTTCAAAAATTTCCTGGCAATGACATCGGACATGCTCGAATTCCCTACTTTTTCAAGTCACGGACCCCAGGCCAATGAGGTTTACTCTCCAAAGGAAATATAATTGGAGGTTTGCTCACATTTGTTGTGGTGATCTACCCATGAGTATAGTTCCAAAATTCTACAAACCAGAGCCCTTCAGTGAGCAATTTTGGTAGTAAAGTGGTAGACTGCGACAAGGCATTTGATACCGGGCTGTAATTTCAGCCGCATAGATTTACTGTGGAGCTACACTTCAACTGTTTGTTGAGAAAACAAAGAAGTGTTTGTTTTTGGGGTCTTTTGCATGCGCTTTTCTCAGGTGCAAAAAAAAATGCTGAGTTTATCCAAACTCTTTAAGTACTGTGTCGAGTGCTCGTGGCAGGTCTATAGAAGGTTGAAGAAAATTGTCGACAAGAAAACTGACAAAACAGATGAAATACTATAATCTATTCAAAAATACCCTGTGTGTCAGTTGAATTCATATGTGTTATAGTTCGTAATGAAATTGCAAACTGCTTGCAACCTTAAAATTAGGCTAAGTTTTTTTAGATTGACCAACTTCACATCGATATGTTGCAAAATATATTTGGTGTATAAAATTTTGGTGATATTGTACTTCTTGCTTCTACTTTTGCCTTTTACAGAGAATAATTTAGCTCCATCAATAGTTTGGTGCTGTTATTTATAATGCTAGAATATTTGTTTTGATGTGTTTACCTTTAAAATCATTATTTGATCTGACATTTATACTGATATATTTTCTTTTTTAATTCCAGGTGAGTGTAAACAATGGCCTTTTACCTTTAAAATAATACACTTCTTGTGGTAAGTTCAACACTTTATCGAATTTTGTATTTAAGAGTTATTTTTCGCTGCCCCAGAACTGCTCGAAGCACGTAACATAAATTTTTATCGGTGCTGTACCTTTCGTGATTGTTTGTGTTGCTGGAGAAAAATGGTTTCAACTCTAAGCTTCGTCTCAGACTATATAACGCATTTCATATTATGTACACCGTTACTGTATACCTGAAAGTTTATATAATATAACTATGTTATAATTAAGTTGCAAAATTCTTGGTTTCTATATCTGGCCTCTAAAAGCATGAAAAGCCCAGGTATCTTTATCTGACCTGTCTATCTTAATCTTTGACCTGTCTGTCCTTCTTTGACTTACCTGTCAGTCCATCTGTCCCAGTAACTCTACCTTATAATGGTTGTCTCAAAAGTCTCTCTGGTCAATGGCTTTTGTGACCTGGAAGCAAATATGTCTGGGTGGTATCTCATGACTCAGTGAGAAATTGGACTGTCCAGTCAAGTGTCCACTCAGGGTATACAGGTATAGATCATAAATATAGAACTATTAGGAAACTAACTTTTGATAAGAGCATTTAATTTAAATGATTTAAAAAAGAGATATTTTAAAAGGTTTAGCAACAGCAAAGGCCCAAGCCCAAATAACTAGAAATAAGACAACTGTGTTCATTATCTCTAGTATATTCAAAGGTAGCACACTCTGAATGAGCTGCTAACTTCCTCTGGACAGAAAGTAGGTCACTTTTGAACTGGGCCAATCAGAGAAGTTCTTACAAAGGTCAAATTTGTAAGAATATCTCTGATTGGCCGAATCCTCAAATGACCCACTTTCTGTCCAGATGAAGTTAGCAGGAAATAGGTCACTTTTGGACTTAGCCAATCATAGAAGTTCTCACAGAGGTCAAATTTGTAAGAAGATCTCTGATTGGGCTAATCCTCGAATGACCTACTTTCTATCCTGGTGAAGTTACAGGCTTGCTCTGAGGGTGTTACCTTTGAAAATACTAGTGACAAGTTCAGAAAAAGGCTCTAATATGGCTTGGCTTGGGCCTGTGGCCACAGCAGCATCACTGTTTGGCCCATCTCTATACCTATCTTCTCTCACAACTCACCTGTGTAGCAGCTGTGAACTGTTTTATTATTTGTTTGCTGTGTTAATCACTACACTGCTACTAAACACTTCAAAACATGTCAACAAGCATCTGTGGTTGGTCCCTAGTTGGTCTCTAGTTAACCCTGAACTCTCAAGTAGCTGCCCAACCACTTGGATAGGTGGTCTACAATGGATAAGCATTCCTCGTTGACCTCAGGAGCTCCTTAGGAATTATTGCAAGTTACCACACTAGTATGGATAGAAATAGTTATAATATCAATTGATGGGTAGAATCATGGAAGTTATCTTAATACGTGCAATGGTAGGACGCAAAAGATCATTAATGATGACAGGTTATTTTCCTTATAAATATGGAATATTGGGTATTTGGTAATGAGCTTGCTTGCTAGACGCTCTGCTCTGTCCTGGGTTTGAATCCAGCTCTGGCCAGATTAGATCGCCTGGGCTGATGATGTTGGACAGCAAAACTTTCTCTATCGTCCTTTGCCGGGGGGGAGGTTGGTCTAGTGGTATCGTGCTGGACTGCCAATCGCTGGGTCCAAGGTTCAACTGCGCTCTTGCCGGGTCACCTTGGCTATGTTAGACGGCTGTTTCAATCATCCTTCACCTCATTGCCGTATCCTCCTGTGACCTGTCCTGTCCTCATTAGCCTACCAAGTGCATAAATACAGAACATAAAGCACCAATCATCCATCCTCTTTAAAATCCATCAAAGTGACCTCTTCTCTTTCAATCTTGGTCAATTAGTGGTCAAGCATTTCTATAGAAAATATATATTCTTCAGGTCAGTGGGTCATCTCACCTGAGGTGATTATAATGCCACCTGTCCATCTAATGTTCTTCTGATGGACCATTAATGTAGCAGGGATGCTGGGGAGCATCCTCAACCCAGCATCAACAGCCAATTAAAGGATGGAGGGCTCCAGATGAGGAGGGTACTAATTAGCACCCCCACTGTGACAAAAGAAAGCTAAGCGTGTAATTGGAGAATTTGGTAATTGGTAAAGGTGTGCTTGGTAGATAGGGTTCTACCAACACTGAACATGTATTTATTCATGTTATCAGTTCATTTGAGGTTTTGGACATGTTAACTTGCTAATATAGCTTTACAGTTAAAGATTTTTGGCACATGACAAGGAATAAATGGGTTGATTATGGGGGGGGGGGCTTTCATCCTATAGTTATGCATTTGGTACAGGCTAATTAGAACAGGAGGTTTACTCAGAATGGAGAATGATGATTGAAACTGCTATCCAATATTATTAGCAAGACTTTCAGAGCCAGTGATCGTAAGCTATGAGGCTCGAAGTGCTCTGCCAAGTGCCAACTGAACCGAAATGTATTTGATTGTTTCGTTGGGACTGTTTCAGTGTGTTTCGTACTGCATTGGTTGGATCAGTGGATCATTTCGTAAAATCCAAGTTCAGTTAAATTTTTCTTGTCACTGGGACAGTAGGATTCAGGGGCGTATCTAGAAATGGCCTGAGGGGGGGGCCATTACATGGGTTGAATACGGGGCGCTCCTCGGCGTTTCCTATCTCCTCCATGTTAATTTTGGGCCTGAGGTGGGGGCCATGGCACCATGGCCCCCCCCTAAATACGCCACTGGTAGGATTTGTTGATTGTTTCCTGCAGGTCATTTATTTCTTTGCTGAAGAGTGCTTGTCAATGTTACATGAAATTGTGATTGTGTCACATGATCCAACAGTAGCCTTGGCAGAAGAATTTATTGTCCCAATGTAGCATTTACAATATGCTATACCTTTATTCCAGTTTTGATGTAGCAAAGTAAGGAATTTCGAACCTGAGTTAACATGGCTTTTGTAACCCGAGTCCGCAAAAATTGTGAATCAAACATGTGTGCACATGCGCACGTGCAATCCAATAGTCTCTTATTTACCGAAACAGACGAGAAAGCAGACGAGACTTTGGAGTCATGTGACCGGTTAAGTTCTCGCGAGACCAGACGACAATGTCACGTGACTTCGGTTCTAATGTTTCGTGAAGTTATGCTCCTGTCTTAAATTTTGGAGAAAAAAGTTGAAAAAATGGAAGAAAAGTTGAAAAAATGGAAGGAAAAGTGGAAAAATTGCCAGAAAAAGGTGAAAAAATGGAGGGGAAAGTATAAAAATTGGAGGAAAAAGTTGAAAATTTTAAAAAAGAGCCAAGCTGTAGAGAAAAGGGTTAAGCCAGAAATTTAAGCGGAGACCCATGGTCATATAACATGGTGTCATAAACGTATGATATTCAATTCCAGGCAGTGAAGATTTGTTGAGATGGGTCTGTAACTTTGCCCACTTAATCCAGAGGAGTCCAGAAGGCCAGGTAAAGCCCCCAGAGGGTATTTACCCCATCTGTGAATCTCATTCAAGCCCACACTCTGCAAACACCCTCTTATGGGACCCCTCTGGTACCCTGAGTACCCCTCTGTCTCTTCATTGTGACCTCTGACCTCTAGCAGGTAAATTCCAGCCTGGATTAAAACCCCACCTCCCCCTGCTAACATGCATCTGTCAATAGTCCAGTGCATTTCCAATGGCTTTGACAGCGTGACAGACTAGCTGTTGACTAGTTGTTGATCAAGCAGTCAATTTATTGTGTGCTGGTAGCTGAATAGGGGATACATTGCCAACAAAGTTCTAGAGAATCCTGAGGATTCTTGACAGATAGCAATGGATACTACTCAGTACTTAAAATTTTATATCAATCCCAGCTTTCCTTAGGATAAAAGTACACTGTAATTGGTAATGTATGTTGATCAGGTCTAAACAAATTGATCCAAGAAGTGCACTGATTACCTACCTTTCTGTAGCCTTGAGCCCAACCCAACTGCTCAGTGATAGCAAATTTTTGTTTGTTTGTTAGTGTTTTACACCTCTGCAGCACCTTGGTGGGCTATATCGAGGCAGGCGATCGCCGTGTGATGATGAGATGAGAAGACTGTGAGTCTGGCACATACCATATTAATTCAGGGATGCCCAGGGTCTTTCAGTTGCCCAAGCATAGAATACTGGATACAACCCGCCTCCATTTAATGTCCCATGCTCAGTGATAGCAAAGACAGTGTATCTAGATACACTGTCTTTGGTGGTAGAGAGCAAGGCTGCTAACCTTTGATACGTGTGGGTTCGATCCTTGGTACTGGTCCGGCTACTCATGTTAGACGGATGTTTGATCCTGTGCCAAGAGTTCAACTTACCTCATTACCATGGTCCCAGTTCTGATATAAAGGCCTATCGGTGCAGAAATATTTAAATGTTTATATAGATAGATCAATCAAGCTATCTATCTACATTGTAGCTGTCTTATCTATCTATCTGTCTATCTTCCTGTCTATGGGCGGAGGGTTGGTCTAGTGGTAGCGTGCTGGACTGCCAATCGCTGGATCCAGGGTTTGAATCCAGCTCTTGCCGGATCACCTGGACCTATGTTGGACGGCTGTTTCATCGTCCTTTGCCTCATTGCCGTGTCCTCCTGTCCTTATTAGCCTACCAATTGAATACATGCAGGACATTAGGCTGCACTCATCCATTCATCCATCTTCCTGTCTATAATTTCTGTCTCTATCTGGATATATACATGATCTATCAAATTGTTGCTCTGACACTTGATCTTTCCTGATCAGGTGCACCACATAACATTTGCTGGGCACAAGTAATTGCTGCATTCTGTGGGGGATATCATTTTTCTACAGGCCTGGCTCCTGCCAGGGGCAATGTGGTGTAGCTATGTGTTATTACTGTGAGGTATAATTCATTGTGGTCAGTTTCTATGACAACTGCTTTGTTGTCAAGGTTGGCTGAGTGTTGCACTGGTTCTCCGCAAGGTGGCGTGGTGGGCAGGTAAAGGTCAGAGGTCAGTACCAGTGTGGAACGTCAAGGGGGTTTAACAATGCCCCTTCAGGTCTTTTCACACCCTTCTGTCTGACATGCTAGACTTCCTGGGACTGAAGGTGTGAGGTCAGACTTCAGGGCAAAAAATATGGTCATGCACCGAAATGAAAGAATTTTACATGTGCATGTTCATCTAAATTGAGTATTCAGATTGCATTTTAGTATATATAGCAGGGCTAGAAAAAATGTTGATTTCCAATGAAAAAGGAAAATCTTAATTTAATATAAAAGAACTTAGCAACATTTCGCCGAAAAATCACAAGCTGTTTTTGAAAAATGTTTGCCATTTTCCTAAAATTTCGGTCAATGATACCCTGGAATTCCCTACTTTTTAGCTAGCCATAGGCGTAGCTATTGGAATGGGTGATGAGTGTATTGGATTCTGAAAACCATAAACCATGTAAACAGTAAACACTGTAAACAAAAAACAATAAACATGTGAACCAAGAACAGGCTAGGCGGCAGCACTGTCCACTGTATGTATTCAGAATGGCCCTCTGGTGGATAAGGCTAGTAGTATCTTGAGTTCATTCCCTGACAGGTCTAACAGCAATATTGCCCAATTACCTTTCAAGAGTGTGTATAGATACAATACAATACATTGGATTTCCTGTGTCAATAGTGTCAAGGTGTGAACTTGAAATGCAATTAAACAGCAATGGGCTATGGATAGATAGATAGATAGATAGATAGATAGATAGATAGATAGATCCTTACAGAAAATCAGATGTGCAAATAGGAAATAGCTAGATCTATATTCTATCTACAAGCACCTCTTGAAGTGCTTGCATGTTATTTTTAGAACGTAACAGTGAACATAATCATTTAGTGCCATGACTTTATTGATGAAAACATAAAAGTTGTTAAAATCATTTTGATTTAAATTTTCCCAAATTTGGCCAGTATAAAACTTTCATAGTACAACTTTCTTTTCCCTTTAAAATGTGTGTTTTGATTGTGTGTGTGTGTGTGTGTGTGTGTGTGTGTGTGTGTGTGCGTGCGTGCGTGCGTGCGTGCGTGCGTGCGTGCGTGCGTGCGTGCGTGCGTGCGTGCGTGCGTGCGTGCGTGCGTGCGTGTGAGAGAGATTTTCGGCGTTCATGCATTTTGTTTCCTATTTTACCACATCAACAATTGATTTGCTTAAAAAGAAGGGCCCCATAGTTTTAGCTTCATGAAATTCTATCAGTTAACACCAGGGGAAAAGTAGTGCTTGAATCCTTCAATCCCATTGGCTGATAGATTTCCCGACCATGCCTCTGATTGGTCCAGCCAAGAGACAATCTGGAGTATGTTTAGTGAATTTCAATGTAACTTTAAGGCTTCACAACTTGGTCACTCCTTTAGGTTAAATTTTGAAAGTTGTGTTTCTGGAATTAAAGTGCTATGTCTGCTTCATGTGGAAGGCAAGTTAAGAATCACTGTTTTAACAAAAGTTGTTTGGGGCCAATGTTCAGGCCACTCAGTGAAATGGGTTTATTCCTTTAATTGTACTTCACTTGCATGAAAATGATGGAGTTCATATCAGCTCAACTTATAATCTCTGCCTGTTCTTCCTATCTGTCATGCATATTCCTTCCTATTCAGACGGAAGCTCCCTTTTTCAAGTCCATCCGCCTGTTATATGGGGAAAATGACACTCAGCACTCGCTTGTGAGAGGTTAAATAAAGTGTTGTTTATTAATCCAAAAGTTGATACAAAAAGGTTCATTCATATTTCCAAGGAGCAACATAACATACATGTAGTCAACACAATGTGGAACTGAATCCAACTGAATCTAACTGTCCAACTGTATCAAACTGACTGTCCTGCTGGAAGACAGGCTTTTATATGGTAACAGTGAATCAGTGGGATTCCCTGTTACGCACACAGAAAGTCCCGAATGACGGAACACAAGTTCCGGGTGGAGATGAACGATAATTGCTTCATCTAATGTCTTTACACTCAAGTCTCCAGCAAGTCCAGTATCTTTCTTTACAATACAACATGTTTCTGTATTTATTCTGTTATCAATTTCACCTACAAATTCATGCAATACTCAAAGCTTAAACTTACAATATGATACGCCTATCTATCTTACTAGCTATTTATCTATCTGTCTTATTTCATTGTATTCTATTCTTTCCCCTGCAATTTACAAGAAGCTTCCTAGTTGCTTTTTATTTCGCAGATTTCATGATATTATTTGCATTCTTCAAATTGTTATTTACATGTCTTCAGTATGGATATACTATAGATTAGGTCAAAATTGCTATCAACCCATATAGATATTATGTTAATCACTGCCCCTTTAATATAAAGCCAAAAGGCTAGCTTTGAATCCGCGGATTCTTGTTTCCACCTGATTTCTATTTGTAAAATATGGAAACTGGAAATTAAGTAACACAGTGGTAACGTATTGTGCTGCTTAGACATGACGTTAACATCCGGGACCCGCATGCGATTCCAGATCAGAGCAACCTATATCAGCATATTGGATGGATGTTTCATCCTGTGCCAAGAGTACACCTTACCTCATACCATGGTCCCTGCTTATTAAGCTTAATCAATGCAAAAATACAGGTTGTAAAGCCCTACAGCAACCCTCCTTCTCAATGAGGAAAAACACCTTCACTTTATAGCCTATTGTTTGACTTGTAACACCTTGTAAAGGCTAGTTTTATTGCCAGAACAGCACACTACCTGCATAACATAATAGATATGGCAATAAACCAGCCAGTGTGCAGGCACTGCAGGTAATGCAGGTATGACAATAGCAATTTTACAAACTGCTAAACTGCCATACAATACAACATGGGCACCGCCATTTGGCACCCTAAAACAACACCAATAGTCCAATGCAGTTTTCCACTTTCATTGAATGACATAAATTGGTGGAGCCTGGTCTGCTGCTGATCAATTCAGCAGTTTTTAGCCCAAATGTGATATTTTACATTGACGAAACTAGAAATCGGTGAAATATACATTGCAATCTGCCTTATCGGTCCAAAATAATATGATTATTTAAAAGTTGATAGTTTAGACAGATTTTTCAGTAAAGCTATTCTGTTTCAAATTGAGCTATTGGGACTTATCGGAGTAAGAGCTGGATGGTTCAACACTTCTCTGAAGTCAAGTCATCTGCAATATTGGTGTAAGCAGGTAAGAAAGGGGTTGGATTGGATTGAACCCCCTCCCACCCTCACCAAATCCACCCCCTGGGCAAAATTTAGGGGCACATTGAACAGGTTTGTCAGACGAAGCCCTTCTGAGATAACTAGAAAATGTCTAGAAGAAAAAATATTTTGCTAAGAGATGATGTCATCATGCAGGTGAATAGGTATAAGCCTCACAGATACAGGTCAGCTCTGTTGCTTGATAGTTGGCTGGTAGTTGCTTTGTAGTGTCTTGTCCCTAGGTAGGGTTCAGTGTTCATTTAAAAAGCTTTTAAATATCTTGATTTACCTGACTAAATGTTTAAGATAAAGCACAGAGCAGTACCCACAAGTGTTGGTTATTGGCATAGGCCATAGGGGGATATGTTCTTCTGTGGATGAGGTTGTCCATAGATTAAACGACTGAGATGGGTCATTGAGGCTTTATGTCCTGTATTTATGCAGTAATATGCACTCAGGAGGCTACTAAGGACTGGAGGGGGACACAGCAAGGAGGCGATGAATGACTGAAGCTACTGTCCAACATAAGTCCAGGTGACCCAGCTGTGGATTGATGAACTTTAACTAGATGTTGGAGAGCAGTTTCAATCATCCACCGCCTCATTGCTATGTCCTCTTGTCCTAATTAGTTTTGAGTGCTTAAATACAGGATATGAAACCTCAATTGTCCATCCATTAATAAGTGCTGACCGGTATATTGACGATAAGGGTGTACATACATATTGAACTCCCTGTAATTGAATTTCTACCCCACTAGAATCAATTTCCTTGAGACACAATGCTTCTCAGTGGGGACTCCAATGGACCAATCATGACTGGAACCTTTGTGACATAAGCTGTATTGTGACGTCACAGGCTTAATTTGTTGCAATGTTCTTTAGAATTCTTAAATCTGTCTGTTTGTCCCCACAACAAAGGATACAAAGGTCAGTGTTAGGGTCAAGTGCAATACAACAGATGATAAACTAGTAACAGTACATTGCATCATCATCAACCCCCAATTTCTTAAGAAAATCCCCGATTGTCAAAATTTGGTGACACCATAGATAGAAATTGTTCCTTATTACTCTTTAGGGACACTTTTAATGAAAGTGACACCCTTCTTTTATTATAGAAAGTTACCATAGAGAAGGTGTTCCAAGATCTGGCATGCAAAAAAATGTTATTGTCAATGTTCAGTGTGAAAAATTGTAATTAAATTTTGTGATTGTGATATTCAGATTCAATTGTATTGTCAATGCACAGTGTGGAAAATTATAATTGAAGTTTTTGATTGTGATTTTCAGCCCAAAATCATCCAAAAATAATTTTGGACCTGAAATGCTGGTTCTATGTCATTCTGCTTCAGACATGAGCAGAGCAAATATTCCGGACCCTGATATATATAAATAAATAGAATGAAATGACACTCAAACCATGAAGGATTAAGTTCAGTCTCACCTGAACTGATTTACACCTGAAATTACCCCAATTAGCACCAATTAGAGAGACAAGATCTAACAGGTCCCCCTGGTGATTATCACATAAATAATATACATACCTCCAGGTGGCAATTATTGTGCAATTAAAGGCTATTTTGCTTGTGCTGCTATCAATTTTATAAGATTAATCCCTCAAATAATGATAGCCTTTAATAGGGATAAACTTTGGGCCATTTGGCTGTTGGGTTAGCACCTAATTTGGCCAGGTGTATCCTGTCAGGTATTTCCTTTGGGTCACCCTCTCACTCCAGATTTATTTTTGCTACATTTAATGTATTTTGTGCCAGGCTGAGATTGTAGTGTTGAGATTTTTTTTTTCTTTTGCAAAGCCATTAAATAATTTTTAAACCCTCCTTTTCGATAATCTAAAACTGAAACATAACATAAGATAACATAAGATAACATGTTAACATTGCATCTAATCATGCTAATGAAAAATGTTTGTTTTTCATTTGAGAATCTACCATTGGTTTCACATTCATGTTCAAAATGTTCCAATTAAATTTCAGTAATTAAAGGGTCAGGGCTTGAAACAAACAGATAGTTTCCCAAGGTTAGAGTCAAAAATAATTGTTGTATTGCTATTTACTGATTACCCCTATTGATTAATTTTATATTAATGCTTATTTGTGCGGAACTATGTTGGAAGCAATTTTATAAAATAGTATAAAAGCATTTTTTTTGTCAGCTTCATCAACCTGTTTAGGCTTAATGGAACTCCACATTTGGTCAACTTGACAGTTCAATGAAGCAGCATGGGTTTTGTCATTCAAATGGCTTGAAAAATGACCTTGAAATTGGAGGGTTAGTACTATAGTAGAATACTTAGTACAATTGGGTTTTGATTGAGTTGAACAACTGCCAAGTAAACACAACTTAAGACTCCAGGTGGGGTGGATATGCATATTTTGTGGTTAAATGTAAAAAGAAATATATTCCCTTTGACAGTCATGATAAAAGGGTTAACTAATGTATATTTGCTGTCTGATTAGTCATTATCATATACTGTCATTGTAGGCCTATTGGGAATTTGTTACTTCTCTGTTGAATCAAGTTGTAAAAGATATATATATATTCTCATTCACAATAAACATGACAAACTTATGATAAAATATTTTGTAGATAGATATAATTTACAATCTTTTTGATGATAAGTCAGTTTATATACCTTCTGGATGTAAATATGTTGAAATTAATGATATCATAATGACATGAATTTATCTACATCAATTATGGACCTGTTGTGCTGATTCCTCAGACCTACTACAAACTGTTAAAATTTATCTTAAAATGTATTTACCCTATCATTACCTTGATTATATGATAATAATATGATTATGATAATAACAATCCCCATGGTGTATGCTGATTATATGCCCCAGTCCTGTAACATGTATAATTGTGTGTATGCTCAATTTTGACAAAGCTGTGGTCATATTTGAATTAAAATCCCCATTTGTCATTAACTGTCATGAGTGTCTCTGTGACTTCACAGGTCCAGGTATAGCATGTATAATGTTGTAAGATCTTCACCACATTCAGCACTTCACAGTAGATTGGGTGTTCAGGGTGGATTGGGAATAAAATTTTAAGTCATATTTTTAATGTCAAGGAACCATCAAGGTTTAGGTTAAAATCTCAATATCTGTTGACTATTTATTGCCTTCATTCTGTGGGGCTACCAAAATCTGGTCCTGGGTTCGAATCCAGCTCTTGCTGGGTCACCTGGACCTATGTTGGATGGCGCTTTCAACCATCCTTCTTCACCCTATTGCTGTTTCCTCCTCCTGTCCTGTTTATGAAATGAAGTGCATAAATACATGACGTAAACTTCAACAGTATAGCCCCAACCTTCCATCCATCTATCTGTAGTTGCTAGTATATAATCATCTATGCAAGTTGAAATGTATATGTGTACCATAACTGACTATTAACTCTGTGAAGAAGTGTACCAAAAACCTGTGGTACATTGTATACCACTTGGACATGGCATTTACAAGCATTTACTAGGGGTGTACAGTTTATGGTACATTTAATTCCACTCTATTACTAGACCCAGATCTAATCAGTTGGAAAACCAGGTCAAGTTGGAGGCTAGAGGTCAGATTCAGGTCAAGTTGGCTTCTAATTAAGTGGGTCAAGGTCACTCAGGGTCACTTCACAAAATCGTTTTTGATCTTATCATTTTCTGGTTAAATCTTTTGTAGGCATTTGGCTGGGATTGTTATTTCTCATTTAGATTTGTCCTGTAGCTTTTCTTGAGTATTATTTGAGCCCTGTGGACCTCTCTAAAGTTCTTTTTTCTCTTTTAGAACTTTATAGGTGGCCCTACTCCCTTGAAAGCACATGTGAAATTTGTTGTTTGTCCAGCTTCTATTTCAAGGTGGTGCTTTCTTCTTGATACCCGATAGATTTAATGGTCTTCTGTATTGTCTACCAGTATCTGGTATCACATTAAACAATATTTAATTGTTGATGTGTAAACCAGTGCCAAATTGATGGTCTTTTAGTTTCAATATTTTGCTTTCTCAGAACTTCTCAGAAAGGTTTGATGTGTATTCTAATCAACCAGTGTCTGGTGCTAATGGCTTGGTTTGCTTTGGTGTTTAACTGTTAGGGGTTCTGATTGATTGAAACTAGATTAATTTGAGAACATGATTTCAGAAATAATGGGAGGAGGGTTAGATCGGGTGGCAGCAAGCACACTGGGCTGCCAATCGCTGGGTTCTGGGTAGCCCTAGGACCCATGCGTGAGCATGGGTCATAGGTCATCCCATACAAAATCATGAGATATTGACATAGTGTGGGGGGAATCTTTCTAAATTAGACAATTGTTATCCAAATTTGATGAAATTTTGGATTTGGGCAGCCAACATATTTTACTACTGACGGCACTAGGTTTGACAGCATTTTCACAGTGACTGGTATGGTAAAAATAACTTTTAAATTAGAGAAATGCCAAAGAAAATTGAGAGACAGCCATCAGCCTCATTTTTGTGTGTGATGTCACCATTGTGACGTCACTAAAATTACCTATGACATCACAAACTTTTGTTATGACATCACTTTCTCTCACCCAATGAGAAGACGCCATTTGTTCAATGTATAAAGAAAAAAATAATTTCTTGAACTTCACAGGGTGAGTGTCCATGTATCTTAACATGCAGAGATATGGAAATAGGTGCCGTCAGTAGGAAATTATGCATACTTTCGGATGGTGTGATTGAAATTAACACACTTTACATACTTTTTGAGATATCTTGATTCTCCCTAACCATGTCTTTCAAATCTCATGATTTTCCAATGGGAGGATCCATGACCCCTGTCCCCAGGCTAGGTTCTGGGTTTGATTCCTGCTCGATTTGGCCTGGTCCCCTTGACTCATGTGGGATAGCAGTTTCAATCATCCTTTGCCTCATTGTTGTGTCCTCCTCCTGTCCTCATAAGCCTACTAAGTGCATAAATACGGGATGTTAAGCCCCAATAATCCATTAGAGAGTGTGTGTGGTTTATAGGGCTTTGTATCCTGCAGTTTTGCTTGGGCTGACAAAATCATCTTTGTCATTTTCAGTATGGAGGTTATTTACTCTTTCTCAGTTGTGGAAAACTAGCTGTTGCTTCGTATTTCAGCCATTAAGTCACAAAAACTTATTTTTCTGCAAAAAGTGCTCTTTTTATGTACACTTTTAGGGTGTCCTTTGATCTCATGAGTTAGTTTATTAGTTAAACCTGTGGTTGTTTACTTAGCTGCTTAGTTAAAAACATTATAACTCTTTTTATTAGACGAATATAATGGCTTGAATCCAGAAGCCCAGTCAAAAGTTCCTTTTCTAAGTAAATTATGAAGCATAGGACATCTTGTGTTTTTGAACGTGTAATGCATCCAGCATGTTGAAAATAATCACCAAAAGGTTGCCATGGCAACGGATGTATATGAAGAGACAGGATGACCCTGGAGTAGGACAGGAAGTTGATGTAATCCGCACTTGAAAGAAAAAATTCAAAAGAATGTTGAGACAAATGAGAAAATGGGTTGTTGAGGAACAAAAAGATGCTAAAAACTTAAGATATATACACAGGTTTAAGATGTTAAAACTAAACATGCTAAAAAGAAAACACTCTCTGAAGTCTAGAAAATAAATCTACTACATCCCTGTGTTAAATTGGCTTAACTTGCAAGGTGATGAAAGTCAGCAACCTTTGGGAAGAAAGTAGAATTTTTGAAAAAAGGAGAAACACATCAGCACCCCCTGGTGTATATTAAAGTAGATGATGAATGAAAGTCTGCAATAACTCAGGATGAGGAAAGTAGAAATTTGAAAAAAAATAGTTGAAGTTACACATCAGCACCCCTGGTGTAAATATATTGAAACGAGTAATTGCCAAAAAGACAAAAATGAAGAAATAATAAATAGAAAAAAGAATTATGACTTTTTTATGAGTGATGGCAAAAACTGCTGTAACTCATGAACATGAGTTGATGAGGTTGTTACTTATAGCAGGTGATTTATATGCTTATGTGGTTGATTTATTTATCTGCACTGGTGCATGGGCTAAAAAATTAAGAAAAGTGTCAAAAAACATGGAAAAACATGTTAGACATTAAAAAGTTGCAAGAAACAAGCCTTTGCACCTGTATGGATCTTCTTTAAAGTTGCTCTTTTCAATTAAACCAATAATTTAAAATAAGATGAGTAAGCTGTGAGTTGGTAGGATAATTGTGTGCTTCCTTCGTATGTTAGGAAAAGTTAGTGTTCTGGAAAACTATGTCATCAATTATTTATTTCGTTATCCTGCATTTCCGCTACACTAATATTACCCTGCTAATCTCTTGGACCTGGGTTCGAATCCCGAACCAGGCTACCCATGTTGGATGGATGTTTCGTCCTGTGCCAAGAGTGCACCTTGCCTCATTACTGTGGTCCCTGACTGTCCTGTTTCACAGCGAGCCCGAACCAAATTTGGGGTTAAAAAAATGCCCCAGCATAACGATAGGCACCGTTACGAAGCTGAAGATGAGACGAACAAGCAGATGTAAAAAACTAAAAAATCTGTTGAAAACTTTTTGAGATATTGCAATTTTTCAATTTCTGGTTTGTCACATTCATTTGTTTGGGTAATATTCCATCTAACTGGGGTGCAAGTTACAAATTCAGGTGAGCAAACTTCAAAACAATATTTTTGTGTGTTTTAGATGATATTTTAAAATTAAACAGAATGTTATCTTTATTGGGAAAAGTCCCATATTGACATAGTGTGTGACAAACTTCTTTTTGTGTATTTATAAGAATTTTGTCAGAAGCAATAGAGAATTATTTGCTGTCTTTACCAAGGAAATACCACAATTTCTTGATTATTGACACACAACAAATTAGATAATAGTTGTTTAATAAAATTGAAAATTAGAGTAATAAAAAGATATGGCTATTCTGGAAAGGTGTAATTCTTCAAGAAATTATGGTTATAAATACTTAGATGTCTGCCTGTGTGCTTACCTTTGGCAGTTTGGTATTTAAAAGAAAGAAGAAGTGTGCAATTGGTTTTATGAACTTTGGTATCTTAATTTTAATCAGTTGGTTTCACATTCATTTTAAAAATAAAATCACAGAACTATGAAATAGGGTGAATGGATTGGATGTCAGGCAGTGCACAGGTTTGGAAACTCGAATAGACATTTAATATACAGAGTTTTAGCTATTCATAACGCTATGGTTAATCAATTTGTTATTTCATTCCTGAAATGAGTTGAAGTTAATGACAGAAGACCATGGATGTTCTTCTGCTGAAAAACCTTTTATCATTCAATTGGATTGTAGTCAAACAGTATTAAACAGGTCAAGTAATGTTAGATTATTCAGCTAACATTGTTGTTTGTTTCATAAAATCAAAATAAAGTGAAGTGTTTTCTCCTTACTCTCCCTAATCGATAGGATAAGAATATATCAGTACAAAAGCTCTGTCAAATATGTACGCACATACGTTTCATAATACTACTTGCTAATGCCCGGGGAATAGTTGAGCAAGCAAATTTTTGCAATTCTTATGAAAAATGTGCACTTTACTTGGAAACTAGAACGGGCGCTCGGAGAGCACATGCTCCGCTGTCCACTTAAATTTGCAGAACTTTTCACAACTTCCATTACTGTAAGATGTTGTACCATTTGAAGCAGTTTGTTAAGGCTTAAATGTTAATACTTATCATTGTTAGAAGAAATTGAATGCAGTAAATGCCCTGGATTAAATGTCACAACTGATGGGAAAAGACCTAGAAAAAACACCGACTTTATAAAGGAAGCATATTATGGTCATGTGTTGACAGGGTTTAGGTCGAAACCCTTGGGTTGTTGGTCAACATTTAACACTTCACAACCAATTTAGTCAAAAATGAATGAACAGTATCATGCAGTCAGGTGAATGACATGATAATGTTTTGATGTTTCTGCATGAAAAACAAGTTCGAATGCATGGCACATAGCTCACTTGAGCAAAACACTTACATGGCTTTTCCAATGGAAGATTTAAACTACATATCTCTCAGTCTTTGACTGTGGCAATAAGACATTTCATGGGCATGAAACCTCTTGGATCCTCTGTGATTGAGTTTGTAGCTTCCATGAATTGCTCCTAGTGCCATCTGTGTTTTTCACCACAGTCCTAGTGGTGACACCTTCAGTGAAACTAGTGGGGACATCTGGTGTAAAAAATGTCACATACATCAATGTGCTGTGGATAGACTGCACTGTAGAGGATGTAATTGACAAAGTTGTCATTTCTCAGTAAAGCAGGCATGAATAGCTACCAGAATTTAATCAGGTATGCTGGGAGAGGAAAAAAGAGATTCTGCCAAAGGACAGCGAGATATGAAATTTAGTATTTGCAGGAGTCGATTAACAAACACACAAACCCACATGAAGATCTCCCAGAATATGGGCACCCTCACAATACACCGCCTCCAGCGGAGCAATTACGCATGCATGAGTTTGTCACACCTTTATTGCATTAAATGCTACAGCATAATTTAAAAAAAGAAAGAAAAAAGATTACTATGTCTTTTAAATGATATTTTGTATCACTGAAACTGGTTTTGCAAAGGCGGTGCTCATTTAACAGACTCTCCACATGACTTGTGATGTTAAAAATGGGGTGTGATAAATCAGAAAGTGAAAAAATTCAATATCTCAAAAAGTTTTCAACAGATTTTTTTGTTTTTTACATCTGCTTGTTCGTCTCATCTTCAGCTTCGTAACGGTGCCTATCGTTATGCTGGGGCATTTTTTTAACCCCAAATTTGGTTCGGGCTCGCTGCGGTTTAGCTTGTTAGTGCATAAATACAGGCTGTGAACCCCTGCAATCCATCTACTCAAGTTTATCTTTCCAAAATGCGCTTTTAATTTAACTACAAATTATGGTAAATGGAAATTTGGGCAAATTGTGGGGTCTACTTGCATGTAATGAAACTACAACATCAATTATTTATTCATATTATTCTACATTTCTGTTTCACCTAGTTCATGCTGCATTAGACAATAGTTTTTGCATGCATTTACAGGCCAAGAAATTGATTTGCGTATTGATTTATAATTAATCGCATGATTGCAACCAATTATATAAAAGCATTTGGTTGTATCAGAGCTGTTACAAAGGAAACCATCCAATCCAAACCAAATACAAGCAATTGTGTCAATATTGGAGGTAGATTCATAATTGATTAGTTCTACATTGTTTTATGCTGTGCAATATTAGCATTTCTGCATCATCAGTTACAAAATAATGAAGGGTTTTAAAAATGCGAGTATGACAGATCGATAGACGGATAGATGGATAGGTGGGTGGATGAATGGGGCTTTATGTCCTGTATTTATGCACTTGGTAGGCTAATTAGGACAGGAGGAAGACACGGCAATGAGGTGAAGGATGATTGAAACAGCCGTCCAACATAGGCCCAGGTGACCCAGCAAGAGCTGGATTCGAACCCTGGACCCAGCAATTGGCAGTCCAGCACGCTACCACTAGACCAACTCTCCCCCCTTAGATGGATAGATGGATAGATAACATCTGGATAGTGGATACAAGTGCTCATCTTTGGATAGTAGCTCTTTCTTATTTATCTCATCCGAAATTGCATTGACTGAATTATTTGTGGAAATGCTGCCAACATTTCTACATGTGTTATTTGTGCATAATCAATGTTGACAGATATGGCAGCTTGTAAAAAGATGTTATGATTGTGTAGATATGCTTGTCATAGTAAGCATAGCAAAGGTGTTGCAACATACATAGCAAAGATGTTACAGCAATGGGGCTTGTTGGCCTGTGGGATCATAGATGGGATGCTCACATGCTGGTAATGTTGGAAGAATCCCAAGTATTACAACAAAGGGTACATGCAATTATGGCGACTTCTCCCTTACTTCCTCTGGAGATGCTTGGAGGGGTGCTTGGAGTTTAAAAAAAAAATAATTCAGGAATTACGTGCTTGAAATGAATATAATTTCCAGCTGAGGAAAACTCCAAGCCCCCCCCCCCCAGGATTATTAAATGATCGCCCCCTAAAACATTAGCAAATGTGGAGGGCCTGGAGGGGCCTGTTACGCCATTTTGAGAACACATGTTGTGAGAACTTGATGTGTGTTCCAAACTTCTGATCTGGGAAATGACAACAATCACAATGTGTGCTGCAGACAATGCAGTTCCAAAACACATGTGTTACATGCTGTTTTAACATGTGTTCTACAGTCTTTAGAATGCTTGTGTGTAAAAGTATGGTTTTCTATTGCGCATGTTTGGCATGCTATGGATTGTCTTGGAATATGTGTTTTCTGGATTTTCTAAAGGGATTGGGAACTTCTTTTTTATCCTACAGTCTGATTAGGCATGCTAAATTCCTATGTGTTTATTTTCGTAGTTTTCATGGTCAAAATTACTTAATAATGTTTGAGGGTGTATGTCTGTAAGCCTATGCGACTTATCAACTAACCCGGTTGCGTTTCTAGTCTACTCACTATCTAGTATTCTACTTCATGAAATACACATGAATGTGTACCTAATAGGTCCTATGCTGTGAAAAGCTCCAGATCTGCATTGACCCATGGCTCCATTGGCTAGCCAGGTGACCCCAGGCAGTGGTCACCTGGGCAGAGGGGGTATACCTCTGACTTCATCTGGGTATTCACTTGAATTCATCTGCAGTGGACTTCAGGGGCAGATCAAGAAAGTTTCAGTGGAGGGGGGGGGGGAGACTGTAAGGTTATCGTGTCAAAAATAAATGCAGAGCCCTAGAGAGAGCAAGACATGGTTGATAAATTAATATGTTAAAATATTTAAAAATCTGAACTGGTGAGGGGGGAGGGTTGAAATCTCCACCCCTGAATCCTCCCCTGGTGGACATCTGGACACTTACTTTGATCCATCAAAGGTCCAACCTAAAGTTCTGGCCCAAACCTCTAATTATCCCCAAATGTTGACAATTTGTCTTGTAAAATTTTGACTCAAATTGTGTCAGACTTTGTCAAGCCATGTAAGGCATTTACCAACCTCAATTGACTGGACAAGAGTCCACAGATAAATGGTAGTCTAGGTTGACCAATGGGCGGTAATTGTACCTGGCTTCATGTTGTAGTTTTAGGCCACATGTAGCATTTTCACACCTGTAAGAATTCCACTTCAATCTTTGGGAAGAGCCCCTGTCATTTGTTTAGCTGGTCTCATCCATCAAAATGTCACCTGAGTCAAGACTGAGCCAGAATTAAACAATTTAGCCAATGGTCATACTGTGACTGTTAGACTAAATGACATCTTAGTAAGGTAATTGATGAGCCACCCACTGATCCAGGCAAATACATGAAATGTGTATATGGAAACTGCATTCCTAAAAAAAATATTCACATGTTCAGATGTGAATCTGTGTGTCATGTAGGATATTGTAAAACACAAGCATTCTAAAGACTGTAGAACACATGTCAAAACAGCATGTAACACACATGTTCTGGAACTGCATTGTCTGCATCACACATATTGTGATTATTGTCATTTCCCAGGTCAGAAGTCTGGAACACACATCATGTTCTCACAACATGTACTCCAAATTGTTTTTGACCACTGATTTCAACATTGTTCAATCAACAACTTTTGTTCTTGCGGTACCAATATGTCTTGCTAATTTTCAAGGAAAAAGATAAATTTGGTAGCGCACTAGGCTGCCAATCACTTTGTCCTGGGTAGGTCCTTGTACGATTCTCATTTTGGCTTACCAGGCTTGGTCACCTGGAATTTTGTTGGACTTCACTTTCAATCATTCTTCGTCTCGTTGATGTTTCCTCTTGTCCTAATTAGCGTTCCATGTGCAAATATAGGATGTAAAGCCCCAATGATCCTTCCATGAATTGTACTCTTGACTCCTCTGCAATACCAACATGTCAAGATGATTTCAAGACTGTTCAATGGAAAAGATAGGATTTCTTTTTCCTTGACTGTAATTGATATCAACCAAAGCATTTTGTAGTTCTATGCTGAGATTTGCATTCCTGGATAGTTTATCCAACTTTGCTTACTTTTCTAGCATCAATCTTCCAAAATCCATGATTCAAGTAAACTTGAGGTATTGGTTGGCAAATAAACTCAAGTGATGGATTGATGTGGGTAAATAGGAATGGTAAAAGGGTACACCCCAACAAGAAATTTATAAGAAAAAGAAAAAAAAGTAAATAAAGTAAGGCAAAACCTAAGAAACATCATAGCCCAAGACCTGTATGATTTTGAAGGGCAAGAGAGGGAAAAAAAGTATAAGAACATACGCCTCTTGAAGAGTTTTGAAGGTTTTGTCATAACTTTGCCCTGTGCTGGAATTACAATGTACAAGGGGGTGGTGGGGTTTGTTGCTCACCCTGTTATACTTTTGCAGTAAATTTTTCAACTTGATTTAACAATAAGAATCAATTTGATTGATTGCTTCTGTGGTTTTCAAAAAGGATCTTGGTAGCCCAGTTGGTAGCACAACTCCTGGGTTTGATTTCTGCTCTGACCGGGTCATCTGGACATTATGATGTTGGACAGATGTTTCAATCCTTCGTCCCACTGCTCTGTCCTCCTCCCGTCCCAATTAGCCCTGCCGAGTGCATAAATACAGGACAGGATGTAAAGCCCCAGTCATCCATTTATCCAGCCTCGACTATAGATAATTAGATATGCCCCAGGCCCAGGGCTTTGTAATTTTCAGCACGAGTATACATAAAGATTGTGATTCTATCCATATTACTTCAACAATATCTTGATTTTCAGTATTAGTTCATACATGAAGATGTTGTGAACTGTTCAGCATACCTTCAACAGTGCTACATGTCTGCCTTGCAGCACCAGTTCTAGTTGAATGGAGCTGTTGCCCTCTGAGCTCTCCTCTGCTCTTCTCAACTCCACCATCCACAGCTCAGTCAGATCTTTTTTGTTGTTGATTGGAGAGGCAGGGTGCCAAGTTGGTGCCAAGGTGTTGTTGTGTGAAAAAAGGGGTAAAAACTTACTAAAAAGATTGTATGGTTTCACCCCTCTCCACTTCTACTTTGTTGTATTCAGGCCAGTCAAGGGTTTTCAAGCCATTTCACTATCTCCAGTTCTGAGATTGACTGAGAAGTGCCAAAGTTTAGCTCCAACAACATGGCTCAACATGCTCAAGTGTCCTTCACTTTCAAGTGTGGCCACAATTTTTGAGTGCCTGATGGTAGTTTTCCTGTCTTTGCCAAAATACTAAAGAATTTTTGGACCTAGTAGTGTTCTGATTTGGCATCATAAAATTGTGCAATTTTCAAAAGATAAAAATAAACTTCGTTTTCAAATGTTGGTGTATTTCATGTACACAATATTATGAGGCAATATATTGTGCAGTAACTTTAGAAGAAGATCCACTCCCCTACACTACTCCCCCTCCCAAAAATTTAATTTTTGAATCATGACGCAGAAGCGGCAAAGATTGTCTGGTGCTTACAATCATTGGATCTGTAGAAATTTTAGAATTTTGTCCAATTGACAAGATTTCGAAGTAAATCAATAAGATGAATAACAGTTTTAGCTTTTGACCTTCCAGATGCTTTTTAGTAAAAAGACAACATTTCGCATATTTTGAAATATCAAAGAGACTAAAATTTATAATTTATGCTGATTTACTTCTAGATTTTATATGAATAGCTCAGTGCAGAGTTGAGCGACTGCTTGACACTTGATCTCATAAATTAGAATAACTTCTATTCCCAGTCACTAACTGGTGACCAGTGGTGCCTTCTAATATCTCTGGTGGTCAATTGTGGAAAAATAATGTTCTTTGCTTGATAGCTGACTCTTCCTATTGCTTCTGACCAGGGGGCATTTTCTCAGTAAATTGTGGCATTTTCTTGGCAATTGATCAATCTTGATCACCATAGCTTGTACTGGAGTGAACTTCTTTGTAGAATTGTATTCCTTTAGATTCTATTTGACCTAAGTGTGTGCTTTTGTGATATGTGTTATTGAGAGCTTCCTTTTTCCGAGCTTCCTTTTTCCTTCATTAGGATAACACTGTGTCACCGATTCGATTGCAGCTCCGACGACACCATGACAAGGAGTTTTGTTTCTCCTTCGCGTCATTGTTCTGTCCTCCTCCAGTCCTCCTGTCTGTATCAATACACCAGAGTGCAAGAATACAGGATGTAATATCCTAACCCAATTTGAAAATGTACCTATTTTTTTTTAAACAATTTGAATATTCTTTGGAAGGTCTTATATATATATATATAAAGTTATTGAAGATGTCCCATCCAATCAAATTTTGTTAAATCAAGAGAAATTGTTTCCTTATCAAATGTTTCAAAGAGTTTCTAGGCCCTTTTAGCCTGTTCCACTGGCTCAATGTGGAACAGACTAAGGCCCTTTTGGTTTTCAAAGTGTTGGAATAGTTAGTGATAAGCTTTATGCCCAGTGACCATCAAGACAAAGATAGATGATGATAAACCTCCACTAAACATATCACTCCCTCTGGTGTTTATTCAACTTTCTTGTGATTATCTCAATTTCTTGTGTCGTTTATCAAAACAGTCACGTGATTAGGGTGACCTCACAGCGCCCTCTGGACCCCAGCTGTGATCAAGGGCCCTGACAGGGTGATTCCTGTACCCCTCTGCGTGCGCACATCTGTGGGGCTCTTCAAGGACCTTTGGAAGACCTTTTAGACCTCTGTCAGTTGAAAAGGTCTGGGTATGGTCTCAAGTCTGTAGTATGGAAGCATTAAGGTCCAAGGTAGCATACTTACTTACTTGCATACTTGTTAGGTATATTCCTCCTCTTCAGTAGGAGAACCCTGGGCTGAGTCCAGGTCAGTTGGGGTTTTGGGGGTCTCGGTTTTCTGCCATCTGCCGGTTTTGCCTCCTGCCATCCGTCTTGGCTGCCTGTTGTCAGGTTCCTTCCCTCCAACGTCTGCTTCTTTAGTCGCCCTATTTTCATTCGCTTCGTCTGCTTCATGGGATGCCCTGTATTTATCTGCTTCTATCGGTGCCCTTTTTTCGTCTGCCTCTTTTTGTGCTCTGCTTACGTCTGCTTCTTTTGGAGCCCTTTTTGTGTCTACTGCTTTCGGTGCCCTTTTTGCAAGTATGGTTCCCTTCGCCCTTCTTGTTGCCCAGGTCTGCATTGAGCCTCTGCCGTCTGCTACTGCCCTCTTGTGGTGCATCTTGAAATGGGTTGAACGAGCTATGGCCTCAAGTTCCTCTGCTAGCTTCCTGGAGTTAGTCAATCGGGAGGGATCAATCAATACTGCAAGCTTGGCTTCTTCTGTCAGCTGTCTTACATTCTTCTCTGTTCTTTCTTCAATCTGGTCAATGTATCTGTTTCTTGGGTCTTCGTGCAGTTGGCATCGTAGGATGAAGTGCGACATGGTCTCTGATTCGTCTGCTTCACAGTAGGGGCACTTTTGCACCTTCCTCTTCCCGGAACATAGGTGGCCTGTGAGTGCATATCTGCCAGTCAGTATTTGCGCTCTCACCGCTGCCATCGGGACTTGCCGGGGGTCATTTCCTGTTGCCCAGACCGGATATCCATCCTCGAAGTTGCACATTCTTAAATTTAGGAACTGTAGGGTCTTCATGCTCTCCGCCTCTTTTACCAACTTTTCCTGCCAGTACGTCTCGACTTTCTTATTCACTAGTTTCTTCCATTTTCCTATGTCAGGAGGTTTGTTGGCTAGCTCGAGTGCCATCGGCAGGTTATATTGTTGCAGCAGTTCACGCACTTGGACTGTCCAGCTGTTGGAGTTGAGGTCCTTCACAGTTAACTGTCTGTTGATGACATCTGCCTCTGGTGTGCATGATGTCTGCAATTGGACCTTCACTATCATGCCATCTATTGGAGCTTCACTGGAGCTATCAGATGACCTTATGATGACCAGTTTGATCTTGGAGCAGGTCAAGGTTCAGACCCATGACCTGCTTGATGTTGATTCCAGATGCGTGTTTCAACTGATTTGATAGATTTTGGTCATAGGACATTCTAGATAGACACAGGTCACACAGCAAGTAAACATGGTAAGTTGAAAGGGATCCTTTCAATAGTTTGGTGCCTAATTTCAGGACAAGCCAAAAAAAAACTTCATACTCATTGTTTTGAAACTGAGGTCCAGACTCAATTTTTTATGACTTTTTTTGTCCCAATTCAGGGCAGCCAATGATATAGACTTTGAAAGTAGTGTACACCTTTGTTTCAATACTTTTCTCCTTTTTACAAGCTCACAGACTACCAAGAGTTTGTACAATGTACAGTATTCAGGATCATCTTGGGTTATAAGATTACACAAATTCCTCATGGCTTATCTATGCAGGCTTGAATGCTCTACTTGAGGCATGGCTTCAAGTACCCAACTATCCAACTATCCATTCCACAGGAGCAATAAGGCTGCCCATTGCAATATGATATTCTGAGGTGGTCTGTGATTCATTCATTATCTCTACATTTGTCGCCCCCTGTTGGTGGATCTTGACATGTGCTAGATATCACGTGATTTATGAGGACATTCTCTCCACGTGCTGCTAAACCAATTATTGGTAAACCTCCTGCAGATTTCTTTCAATGCATGTACAGTATATATATTTCTAAATTTCTGAGTCTTTGCTTGGGCAAAATTGACATCTTAGATTTTATGAAAAAATGTGAAAATCAGAGGCCGAATAACTAAATGATTCTGAGGAATAAGATTTAAGAATGTCGAGATAACAGTATCGACACAAAGGTATCGGTGAATCGGTATCTATGCCGATACCACAGAAAAAGCAGTATCAGCTACTGCTCCCTCGATACCGGTAACTAAAGTCATTGGTGTCAGAATTGAATTGGTATTGGCGTATCGCGAATAATACCAGTATCGAAATTATCTAAATTGGAATCAGTATCGAAAGTAAACTGGTGTCAGTGCATCCCTCATCTGCTCATAGGAGGATTGATTCGCTCATTGATAGATTCCAACATCTTGCATTTCTGTTGTGTTTAATACATGAATGAACTCAACAAAGAAACAAAAATCTCTTCTGGTATAGGCTTGTCTATTTCATATGTCTGTTACTATAACACCAGAGAATATTCATGCAGCTATACCAGAGATTGATGAAGATATCTGCTGGCAATTAGGGGAACTAACAAGATGGGAGGAGTTAGGTGATTGATCAGCTACTTTCAAGTAGCAAACTTGCTGAGATGAAGTTGATTGATAAGTTTCAATTAGGCCTACAGAATGTACAGTGTTGGCCTATAGTATATACAATGTACCTACTAGCAGTGGTGCATTTCTGCAGATTTTCTGGCAGACTCAAAAGAACTTATTTCAAGGGCGTATATTTGTCACTCATATATTACAGAGATCCATAACTTTAATATTCAGATATTACAGAAATCCCTAACTGTAATATTCAGATATTATAGAAATACCTAACTAGTAACTTTAATATTCAGTTATTACAAAAATCCCTAACTGTAATATTCAGATATTATAGAAATCCCTAACTAGTAACTTTAATATTCAGATATTACAAAAATCCCTAACTTTAATATTCAGATATTACAAAAATCCCTAACTGTAATATTCAGATATTATAGAAATCCCTAACTAGTAACTTTAATATTCAGATATTACAGAAATCCCTAACTGTAATATTCAGATATTATAGAAATCCCTAACTAGTAACTTTAATATTCAGATATTACAAAAATCCCTAACTGTAATATTCAGATATTATAGAAATCCCTAACTAGTAACTTTAATATTCAGATATTACAAAAATCCCTAACTTTAATATTCAGATATTACAGAAATCCCTAACTGTAATATTCAGATATTACAGAAAATCCCTAACCAGTAACTTTAATATTAAGATATTACAAAAATCCCCAACTTTAATATTCAGATATTACAGAAATCCCTAACTTGTAACTGTAATATTCAGATATTATAGAAATCCCTAACTAGTAACTTTAATATTCAGATATTACAGAAATCCCTAACTTGTAACTTTAATATTCAGATATTACAAAAATCCCTAACTTTGATATTCAGATATTACAGAAAATCCCTAACCAGTAACTTTAATATTAAGATATTACAAAAATCCCTAACTGTGATATTCAGATATTACAGAAATCCCTAACTGTAATATTCAGATATTATAGAAATCCCTAACTAGTAACTTTAATATTCAGATATTTACAGAAATCCCTAACTGTAATATTCAGATATTACAGAAATCCCTAACTAGTAACTTTAATATTCAGATATTACAAAAATCCCTAACTTTAATATTCAGATATTACAGAAATCCCTAACTGTAATATTCAGATATTATAGAAATCCCTAACTAGTAACTTTAATATTCAGATATTTACAGAAATCCCTAACTGTAATATTCAGATATTATAGAAATCCCTAACTAGTAACTTTAATATTCAGATATTTACAGAAATCCCTAACTGTAATATTCAGATATTACAGAAATCCCTAACTTGTAACTTTAATATTCAGATATACAGAAATCCCTAACTTTGATATTCAGATATTACAGAAAATCCCTAACCAGTAACTTTAATATTAAGATATTACAAAAATCCCTAACTTTAATATTCAGATATTACAGAAATCCCTAACTTGTAACTTTAATATTCAGATATACAGAAATCCCTAACTAGTAACTTTAATATTCAGATATTACAGAAATCCCTAACTAGTAACTTTAATATTCAGATATTACAGAAATCCCTAACTAGTAACTTTAATATTCAGATATTACAAAAATCCCTAACTTTAATATTCAGATATTACAGAAATCCCTAACTGTAATATTCAGATATTATAGAAATCCCTAACTAGTAACTTTAATATTCAGATATTTACAGAAATCCCTAACTGTAATATTCAGATATTACAGAAATCCCTAACTAGTAACTTTAATATTCAGATATTTACAGAAATCCCTAACTGTAATATTCAGATATTACAGAAATCCCTAACTTGTAACTTTAATATTCAGATATACAGAAATCCCTAACTTTGATATTCAGATATTACAGAAAATCCCTAACCAGTAACTTTAATATTAAGATATTACAAAAATCCCCAACTTTAATATTCAGATATTACAGAAATCCCTAACTTGTAACTTTAATATTCAGATATTACAGAAATCCCTAACTAGTAACTTTAATATTCAGATATTTACAGAAATCCCTAACTGTTATATTCAGATATTACAGAAATCCCTAACTTGTAACTTTAATATTCAGATATTTACAGAAATCCCTAACTAGTAACTTTATTATTCTGATATTACAGAAATCCCCAACTAGTTACTTTAATATTCAGATATTTACAGAAATCCCTAACTGTAATATTCAGATATTGCAGAAATCCCCAACTTTAAGATATTACAGAAATCCCTGACTAGTAACTTTAATATTGAAGCTCTGGATTGGGGGGGGGTGGTTATGGGGGACAGGGAATTCAAAAGTAAAATGGCCAAGGGATACGGAGGGGACACAAAACACTCTCCAGAGCTGAGGGACAGGGAGTTAAGAATTCAATTAGAAAAATTAGTGAAGGGACGAGGGATTCAAAAGTGAAATGGCCAAGGGACAGGGGGACGCAATACCCAATCCAAAGCCTCAGTATCAAGGTATTACAGAAATTCCTTACTTTAACACTGTTTCATTGGGTAGTTGTAACTTGTACATGTCAGTCGACAATTACTTTTTTCTGTGACAAATTGACCTATCCCTATGTAAAAGATAGTTCATGCATTAAAATCACCAACAATCCCCAACTGCCGCTTCTATTTCCTTCACTGTATGTTGTACTGCATGATTTCCAACTTCCTTGCATGGTACCTAGGCAAGGTGTATCGAATTCTTTGTATTGCATGCATGATTGACGCTTTCTTTGTCCACAGACTTGTAACAGATACAATGACTTGATCAGAAATCAATAACAAGGCACTCAGATCAATAATTGATGTGTCAACATGCTTCTATTCAGAATGCTCATGTATTCAATGCATTGCATGTTACCCTATTGGGTGAAGCAAATAGTGGGTCTTGTTTTGTGGGTTGCTACATGATAATTTATTTACTTAGAAATGTTGAGTTAGATGTTATATAAAATCAAATTAACATTTAGATTTATAGGTTATTGGCGTTACTCAGTGATGGAATCTTGTAGATATTTAGTGTACTGTTTTCTCAGGGAAAGTAAAGTTCTCTGAGTTAAATTTACGTGAATTATTTTGGAAGAAAGTGCCTTTAAAAAAATATACTAATAATGTTTTTTTTTACTCCTTTTTTTTTTTGTTTTGGATAAAATGAGTTCATTTGAGAGATCAATCATGTTCGATATTGTACAATGATTTAATTTTCGTAAACTTTATGAGATGCATGCTTTCCTGTATGGAAATAATGTATACAAAATGCTCCAAGCCTACACAATTTTTTAATGCAACAGTTTTACCATGATAAATATAGAACCTAGCGCATAATACTGTAATACATAGTGCAAACTTGAATCAAATTGCAGGTCTTGATTAGTACACAAGACATGCAGTGTACTTATTTAAAGATTTTTTTAATTTCCTTTTTTTTGCATTAAACAGTTCTTGTACAGTGTGTGCAGCATGTTGCAGTGATCAGTAACAGTGTTTACCCAAGACTAGAGTTCATCTTACAAGTTGACTGAAATAGCAGACTTATACCATTGGCATTAAGTCAGCCCAACTAGCTGACAGTAATCTGATAGGAGGCTTGTTATCTTTCCTTTGGTCTGTCAACAGTAGCAAAAAATATAAAAAATTAAGAAAAAAATTAGAAAAAAATGAAAATGTCTAAGAAATGAGCTAAAAAGAAAAAATAGCCACTTCCACTTACTTCAGTCTGAGATTTCTAGATCTAAGTTTGAGATTAACCATGTTAACATAAAGAAGGGACTCTTTGGTTTACCCTGCTACATATATAAACAAATTTATTTTGAAATAAAACTCTACACATGATTCTTGTTCTGTATCAAACTTTCGTTTCCTTGGAAATTACATTTATGTTTGGATACGCCTGATTCGAAATAGAATTCAGATCAGAATTTGAATTTAGGCGTGGAAACTTTGGATGAAATTGAATTTATGCTTAGATTTAAATTAACATGATCAAGACCTGTATATATACTTTTCTCTTCTTTTCCTGTCCTCTTCTTTTCACTTTTTCAAAGTTTGAATATTTCGATTATTTTTGTAGCTTAGCAGCTCAGCTTCGTCAGTATTGACATTGGTAGAAATAGGCTACAAATTAAAAACCCAAATAAAATAGTGAATAGGTAACATGTTCCAAGCTACCAAGGAAATTGAAGGAATGTCTGGAGTCTCTGGATTCCTGGAGAGTGAATGGGTCCAGTGGGGATGGAATCAGTGTGTCTGGCCTCAAGGGCCATTTTACCCCAGTAGCCCCCACTTTATGACCCTGGTTTGCTTCAATGCTTCTGGGATACCCTGGGGTAATTGGATCCAGGTGGGAATTGGGGCTATTCACAATTCCTACAAGGTGCTATGGCAAGCAGACGACTTTTGTGCATGCTTTACTCACCAGGGGTCGTGTATGAATTGGTTGGTGGCCCCCTAGTGTCCGGAATGATTGTGGTATACTTTTGGACGGTTTGCGATATAAAAACGACCGGTAAAATCACCAACCTAAGAACAACTCTACGTGCGTTTTTCGGAAAGACTTGCATGTTTAACTCGGGTAACTCGGGTGACTGAGTTGTAGCCGGGTCACCTGGTCCTATGTTGGATGGCATTTTCATCCTTTGCCTCATCACTTTGTGTTCTTCCTGTCCTAATTACCTTCAGAATGCATAATTACAGGATGTAAAGCTTCAATAATCCATCCATCATAAGGTGTTTCAAATGAGAGCCTGTCTTACAATTTATCTGTCTTTGAACAAAATGTTAAATCTACTTTCTTTTCTTTTCAGATTCCAGCTCAGTGTCATGTAACCGGTCGTATCTAGGTCACCTGGGGTCAGGGGTCATTAAGTCGTATAATTACCCCTTCGATTACCGGCATAATCTAACATGCACCCACAGGATATACCTGGTGCCGGACTCGGAGGAACCCAGGACCATCTGTTTCTCTTTTCATAGGTATGTGGGTTTTTTTGGGGTTTTTTTTAAGTAAGGATGTGCCATTACGGATACCAGATATCCAGGTATCGGTATTGGTGGTATCGGAAACCAAAAAACAGTATTGGCATCGAATAGGAGGCACTGCTTCATATATAACCAATGGTACCGGTATTGAAAATGTATCGCCAACTAAACACCAGCGCCGGTGTTGATGTGTCAGTGAAAAAGTGGTATCAGAGCATCCCTACTTTCAGTTCATACAAATAGTCTGTATTCCATAAAAATGTTGAACATCTACCCTGGTTCCTGACTGCCACTCAAAGTGATCATCTGAATATGATTTATTGATCACTAATTACCTGCAGCATTATAATAATGCAATATAAATGTTGCAACTTTTATCACATTTATGCAATATCAATATTTTCTGTGAGTTTCAAGACAATAGCTCTTTATATCTGCCTTAAAGAAACTCAATTTTATTGACGGGGATACTGTTTTTGTTGCACAATAATTAATTGTTGCTGGTGTCTGTTTGATTTGCAGGTTTAATTTAGAGAACTCCACACCATTCTGTTCATTTGACTACCTCAAATTTGACTCTACCAAGTACTGCAGTGCAGGACTGTGGCAATATGGCCGCCCAACTGACAGCGTTGAGTCGAACGTCTGGTATTCCAATTTCTGCTGTAAGTTGAACAAAAAATTTGGTTAAATTTCAAGGAGTTGTCTTCATTTTTAGTCTGAGAAATAGTGATTCTGATTTTTTGTGTAATACTATATCTGGATAATGTTAAATGCCAAATTGCTGAATCCAAAGATAACAGTTTCTTTTGCATTGTAATGTTTTGGCCTGGTCTGTCTCATTATTCTCTGGGTAATTGTCTCCAAAAAAAACTATTGTTGATTGTTACTACATGTATTGGAAAGTCAAGTAGGAGTTAAGTTATCTTTTGGTGTTTGCCTTCCAAAATAAATTTTCTTTTTTTGTGTGATTAAAGACATGCAAAAGATACTTTCCGTGTAGTGTATCAATGCTCTGTGATCTCTCGATTTCTTAAAACTTTTGTTGTAGGCATGATTTCCAGTAGTTTGTATTTAGATGCTTTTTACATGTTTTACTTATCTATGAATTACAGAGCTTTGTGATAGCATCAATAAATCAGATGCTGTGTATGTTTTGATAGGACTTTTTCTTAATTTTCTCTTGTCAACTTAGGGCTAACTTAGTTCTTAATTTACGGAGTTAAGCCATCTTGGCGCATTGTGTAACCAAACATTGTACTAACTTAATGCAGTTTCTATTCTCACTGATATTGGATTTGAAATACGATTCTACCATTATTAGAGGGATGTACGACTTTTTGCTTTTGTCATTTTCAGGGCCAGTAAAGTCGGAATACTTTGAAGTAACATTTCACTCGGACAATAATATCAATGGCCGTGGATTCTATGCGACCTACAACATACACAGTGGGGTGGAAGCAACCCTGCTGACCCAGCCGTCTATAATATCAGGGCAAGGTGAGTTGTGGTGGAATGATCAATGAAGATAAGCACAAAGCTTTGGATCATGTTTGGTTTGCTCTTCAAAGAGCTTTAGATCATGTTCTCTCCGATTTGCTGAGGGAGGAGGGTTGGCTCAGTGGTAATGTGCTGGGCTGCCAATCGCTGGGTCCAGGGTTCGAATCCACCTCTTGCAGGCTCACTTTGGCCTATGTTGGATGGCTGTTTAAATCATCCTTTGCCTCATTGCGCGTCCTCCTCCTGTCCTAATTAGTCTACCAAGTGCATAAATACAGAACTTTACATCCCAATCATCCATTCATCAATCTCTCAGATTTGCTGAAAAATTTCGACGCAACTACATTACATCTTCCATTTATGCCATTTATGCCCATGCTTGTGGCCTTGATGAATGTCCATCACCACTGGCAACTGCATTATATCTTTTGTTTATCCTGCCGTTTCAGCCCCCTGTGGACCGAATGAATGGACGTGCTTCAACCGGCGATGCATCCCAATCAACGACACATGCAACGGAGTGGACAACTGCAAAGATGGCAGCGATGAGAGCTACATGCACGCACGATGCGGAGGTTTGTACTGCTTTGTCAAATGCTTTGTTGGGATCAGTAGTCCGTAACAGTTATATTAGTCGCCAGAAGTTACTCACAGCTGACATTGGACATAGGTAGTGTTGATGGTTAACTGTTATATGTGTCTCAGGTCTTTTCAAGACATTATGTTTCTCAATTGTTGAGATAGTACCATGTTCTCATGTGAATCATGTAACACCTTGGCCCCAAAAACATCGTCGAAAATTATGGACATTTTAAACCAAATCCTCTGAATGTAAAATCTTGTCATCGTTAGGCCACACATAATTGATTCTTAGCTTCGCGGACCCGCCGACACAATAGATATGCTGCCGATGGGAAAAAAAAATTGAAAAAAAAAAAATTTTTTGACATTATAAAAAAAAATTTTTTTTACCTTTTTTTTTTTTGTCCTACCGACCGACCCTAGAAAAAATGCCTTGAGAGGATCCGAGAAGCTAAAGATCAATTATGTGTGGCCTTATGGATCAAAAGATAGAGAAACACTCTCTAGAAACCTTTATTTTTGTTTAAAAAAAAAGATTTTTTCACATTTCCGTCTAAGTGTTTATCAAAATGTTTAACATGTTTAAAATTTACAATATCAGTTGCTAAGACTTGCTTTTCACATGTTGAAAAGTCAACTGATATTGCGTGAAAATCTCAGATTACTTTGTATAAGGTACAGCACTTCTATCATGTTGTAAGTGTGGAAAAAAAGGATGGTTTATTGTGCAAGATTGCCTTGATTGTTTTAGGAAAAAGGGGCTATAGATAATATCAGCTGTTTATTTCCGACTTTTTTTGACCATGAATGTCAAGCCTGTACAAATACCTGTCGTTAATCTCATAAATTTGGTGTAAAATGTAGGAGATAATAGTAATACATACTTTTGTGAATTATTGTTTTAGTGATATCATGTCATAAAACAACAATATTACTGCAATTATTAACCGGCCTAAGGCCGGTTATTAGAGGAGGGCTTAAACGGATTTTTGGTGAAATGGGACTCTTGTCCACTTGTCCATGTGTAAATGTGTCCATGTCCTGTCCATGTCCACTTTTATTGTCATTTCCGCCAGGTGTCAGTGTGTGTCAAAGTTAAGTCTAGGGCTGCCACCTAGCAATGAATAACTCAACTATTGCACTGTTATGTGGTTTCAATCTGCTTACCTAAAGGGATTGAAATCACTTCATTGATCTAAGAAATACAAGACTTTTGTATCCATTGCTCAGTACTTTTGTGAATCTGCATTTGACACATTCACTTAGTGAACTTCAATCTCGTACAAATAATCTACCCAAGACTAGTGTTAGGTATTATAGGCCTAATGTAAATTTCATTAAATGAGCAGGTTATTATTTTTTCCATTTTCTTATGAAGGATAAAATCTAAGTTTATTTAACCCATCCATATTTTTGTGAGATAGGAAATCATTGTTGCAAAATACATTTGAAAGTTAGTCAATGGATAATGTCATACACATAGACTAGAAGCCATGTGAATATGAGCCATTAGCCACATTACCATTGGCTAATGCATCTTCCATGTGGTTAATACAAATTGCAAACTTTGGCTGCAAATTAGCCACAAATGTGTGCATATCTCTCAAAATTCTCCAATTGGCTGTTTTGGCTAATGGGATTTCAAGTCTAAGGGAAAGCACAGCCTGGTCTGACCACTTCCAAGGGATTTATCATGAACAATCATTTAGTCATCCTTCATGTCATTGCTGTTTCCCTTTTGTGTCCTACCAAGTACATTAATTCAGGACGTTGCGGCCAAACATCAAGTTTACATATATGTAGACTACTTGATTTCTATAAATGCCCATTCAAATGTAGTAAATTCAGTCCAATTGATACCGTTTGACATGTAATACATTCATATATATAGGAATTCCATTAATTGCTTTAATCAACTCTCTACCACCTTGACACAGCTTGTTTGGCATACAGTTCCCATCAACCTTGTAATTGCATGCACTGCAATCAAATTTGTGCTCTAGCTCTCATCTGATTTAAAAGTTATAACTGTTCTCTCTTCCATCCTATACGAATTACGTCAGTTGCTCACAGCTTAGGGCAGAACCGTTAAGTATTTCCAATACATATTACATACAGTGTGCCTTCTCATTCTTCAGCTAAAATTTTCTTTATTCTATGACCAGCCATATATTTTCCCAAATAACACCAAACCTGCCCGGGAAAGTACCTAACTGTGGAGGGACAAGAACTCCTATTTCCCTCAAAAGAAGTTGCCAACAGAAATCTCTTGTTTTAATGTAAAGTTTTTGTGGAAATGACTGTTAAAAATTGATATAAATGTCATCTCTATAAAGCCAATATATGTGCATGGCTGGTCAAGTGGTCATGGAATAAAAACATTACTTGGGTCAATACAAAACAATCCATGTTATAATATATAAATCACCCTCTTCTTGATTCCAACCCCGAATATACAATCACCAAAGGCCGGTTTTGAATCCTTGGATTCTTGTATATTCTGTGTCTTTTTTCCAGAGCAAAATCTACTAGCATGTGACTTCGCAACTGTAGGGTAAGTTGTCTTTTTCTTTAGGAAAAAAAAATTTTGTTTATCCAGTCTCAAAGTGAGCTTTTCCGCTTGGAGACTTTTACTGCTGGTACGTAATTTTCTTGAATTTTCAGAGCAGCAATGGCAAAAATGCTCCCCAGATTTCACCAACATTTAAAAACTGCCTATTGGTTGATTTATATTCTTGCCGACAAAGTAAACTTTATCGGAGTTCTAAATTTGATTAGCCAAGAAGTTGGTAAATTTTGTCATTATGCATGTTATACATAGTTTTATAACCATTTGAAAAGTAAAAATCTGAAATTTTATCAACTTACTTGATTTTGGTAAATTTCGAGCAATTTCATCCAATGATTCAATTAAATGAAGCATTGTCTTGTCATGCTTTACTTATCACTAGAGCTCCTTATTGACCTGCTCCACAAAAATGAGGGCAAAGTCGGCCCTCCCATCATAATCAGTTGTTAAAATTACTTTATTCTACCGGAATCGGGCTTTAAAATGGTGGTCAATATGTGGGACACCCAATTTAGATAATTTAAAATCAATTTCTGGCAAAAGTGGTCTTAAAATGTACCAACAGCCAAAATACATCAATATGTCACTTTTGGACACATTTTGCTCATTTCTGGGAAATGTAAAATGCCTACTTTGAACTCATTTTGGTCACATTTTGCATTGTTTTAGAAAACTACATTGGTTCAAATATATTGTTATTCATTTGCAGGGGTCTGTCAGATGGTCTTTGTGGCTTCACTCAGGAGGGAGGGGAGTGGTTTCGCTCTAAATCAAGAATTTCTCCCTATGGACCAAATGCCGATCACACTAATTCTACTCGTAAGTAGTCGGTGATATTTGACACGTCCGTAATCGATTTGAGATATGGCACCTGTGTCTGACTTCTGGATTTATATTTAAAACTTCTATATTTTTGTCAAATTTAAAGTAGAATGAAATTTTTCTGAATGTAAAAAAGAAGTCCTTATTCATAGCTGGTCAAATACAGAATAATAATTGGCAAGAAGAACTACTGTGCTGGTCCAAATTGAACTACTGTGCTGGTCCTAATTGAAAAAAAATTAACTTGCCTGTTGTATTTGTGAATGCTGGTTCTATGATAACAACAGAATGCCAGACAAGGATTATGTCATGCATGTAATGCAATAGAATGTATAAACCACTGTTTTATTTTCTACTCCTATTGCCCTATTGATAGATACAGGACGTAAAGCCCCAATTACGCATCAATCTCAATCATATCTTCTATTTGCAGATGGCTATTATATTTACACGGACGGCACTCATGGTCCAGCCTACCTAGTTTCGCCCGAGCTCACCCTCCCAGTGAATCACTCGTACTGCTTGTCTTTCTGGTATTTCTCGTACGGGAGTCCTCCAGCGGCCACTCTGAGCGTGTACGTCGGCCGAGAGCAGACTTACACTCGCCCCGAATGGAGTCATAATACGGCCACAAGGGGCGCCACCAGTCACTGGCGTCAAGGCCAGGTCAACATTCTTGCCAGTGGCCCTTTGAGGGTAAGAGGATTTAAGGAACTGTTTATGACTTTACTTTGTTTTTGAATTGTTTCTATCTAAATTCTTACTTTTTTGATGTACTGGTGTGTTTTGAATTGTCAGACTGGCTTTATAATATATTGCAAACATAATGATAAAACAAAGATTTGTTATAAACTTAACCTTTAGATATCTATTGTTTCATACCATAACCACCTTAATAAGTAGTAGCCTGCTTTCTTATCCTCAAGTAATTGGAGTTTGTAAATTTGATTGTGGATAGGATATTCATTAAAAATATAATTTGATTGACTTAAACATGATTCAGGTAGCACAGGACCATATTTTAAACATGATTGAGGTAGCACAGGACCATATTTCATTGGATGATCGTTTGTTATTTCAGGTTGTTTTTGGTGCAGTCCTTGGTCACAGTCTCAGTGGCATTGCTTTGGACGATTTCAGCGTCGTCGAGGGAAAATGTGAAGGAGGTAGGCAATAACAGAAACAACACTTAGACCTAATAAAAGAAGATTGGAGAAAGTAGCCCCAAACTAAGTTTAAATGTTGTACGATTTTAACGGAATTATTTTGTATTTTGCAGACGACGTAGCATGCAATTTCGAGAGTAGTTTATGTGGTTGGCAACAGGTGGCAGGTCTACCTGGTCTCACGGCCAATTTAGAGTGGCGCCACCACACCCGACTAAATAGCCCTGTGGGCCCCCTGCACGACAGGTCTTCTAAGGATGGCAGTAAGTAAAAGCGTATTTTCTTTATCCTGATTGTGTAAAAATGGCAGAGGGCAATTTTGCAAAAGCTGTGCCTGTTAGCCTTGTTGTGATGTTCTAATAATAATGCCTTTTAAGTTGTTTACATGAAAGACGTCAAGACATATTTCAACAGAAATGAGCCTTAGGTTTTGTTTTGTGAGGATGTGATGCCAGAATGCCATCTTTGATCTCCAGATTCTGTTAATTTTAAAAAAAATACGAATTTCGGGAAAAATAATTAAGGGCTATTCCATTTAAAACTCTGGGGGGGGGGTGGTCGGGTTGATTTTTTTTTCGTAAGATGGATGGGGGGGTCGGCGAAAATTCACTTTAGATGTATGGAGGGATGCCAAAGAAATCGATGTAGATGCAGGGGGGGTACCCGAAAAAATCGATTTAGATGCATGTAGGGGGGCCTCTGACCCCCTCCTACACCTAATAAATAAATAATTGCTACATACATGCTACAAGAAATTAAATAAACCATCATTTCAGACGAAATTTGACAGGTCACCGCATTGTCAAAATTCGCGAGTGCCGAAATTGGCCTAACTTCGGGGCTTCTGCTGACCTGAAATGGACATGAAACCACTAAAAAACTATTTAGAAATGTGCACAAACACTTTAATAAGTAATTTTCGGTACCTGTCAGTCATTATTAAGCTTATTATATCCAAAATCCAGCTATAAATGTCTTCATCAAAAAAGAAATAAACATCCAGACGGCCATGACCCTTCCTCTTCTTCTTCTTCTTCTTCTTGAGATGATTCCCACCTCTGTCTAGGGCGAACCCCCCTTGGAGAGTAATGGTATCAGGGGTGCCGGAACAGGGGGGGGGGGGGGCAGGGGGGGGCAATTGCCCTTCCTGCCCTTGTCCAGGGGGGCAGGGGGGCAGGGGGGCAATGGTGCCCTTCAGATCTTTAAGAAAAAAACCTTATGAGGCCTTATTTTACTAGTTTTAGGCACAAATTTATAAGTATAAATAAGTATATTTCTAAAATTATTAATGACTCTCTATTTAAATTTTGTCACGCGAAATTGGCGCGAATATGATTTGCCCTATTTTATCTGACCGCCCCTGCCGCCCGCAATTCGTTCCGGCACCCCTGAATGGTATACAATACTATACATCCTCTTCAGTGTGTTAAGGAGCTATTTTGTAAGACATGATTTGATTTGATTTAAATTTATTCACTGTACTTAAAAATGAAACAGTAGGATTACACAATAAAGATTACTCTTATTTCCATTGTGGTCCTTTTGATGGGAGTCTCCAGAAAGTTCATTGACAGTGATTAATTAAATAAAATTAAATATATATCTTGACAGTTCTGGTGGGGTCCGCTCTGAATCTTGAGCCAGATCTTAGGAGGCAATATATATTATAATTTAATGGATGCTTCACATCTGAATTCTGCCTCAAGACAAGTTACAGTAATACAGGAAATGCTAAAAATTGAATAAAATGACTTTTTCTTGAGAGAATCATCAATTGGATCAAGGGAGCACCCTGGAATCATTTGAAACAAAATTGGAAATTTTGACTATCTTGTGAAATTTAACATTCTTCTCTGATGCCTCCGTCATTATCAGGGAGATGCCTCTGTCATATATCAGGGAGAGGCCCCTGTCCTATCACGGAGAGGCCTCCTCCGCACGGAGAAGCCTCTGCCTCAGTATGGAGTCATCAAGACACTAGAAAATATTGGCCAAGAAAAATGGAATATTTAAGTCCCTTCCAAAAATAAATATTAATTTCAAGAATTTTGGAGGATTTGACTTCCTCCTGCATCATGTCACGGAGAACTGCCTCCACCTCCATCATATCTCTGAGAGCTGGTTGGAAAATAAGAAATAAATTCAAGAATTTTGGAAAGTCTGGCTGGCTTCACCCCCATCATATTACGGAGAACAGTTAACCTTACGGAAGTCAGACAAAAATAGATTGCACTATTCTTTCCAAGTTAAGATAATATCCAGGGCCGTAGGCTGGGCTGAATCCTAAGGGGGGGGGGGGCAGAGACCGGTCTGGAGGCATGTGCACCCTGGAAAACCCTTGAATATCTGAAATTTTTACATATATATATCATTGTAATGCACCTTTACTGGCCAAATTCTAGGGGGGGGGGGCAGCCTTGCCCCTCTGCAGGCAACGGCCCTGATATCAGACAAAGAACTCTTAGTCAGAAATATGAAGCAAGTTTTCCGATGAAAATTGTCTGAGATAGGCAGAGATCCATTAACTTTAATGCAAATCCGACTTTCGAGGTTTACTGTTTGCATTTAATAGCCACAGAAGATTAAGACAATTTCTTGCAGTTCATGAAGGCAATTCCAACTTGGAAGTTAAAAGGTAATAAAGTGCAGCCAAAGACCACATTTATTGGATTGCGAAATGGAAAGTTTGGCGTCTGCAATCGAACCAGCAAATTTAATTTTTGATGGTGAAAATTTAAAAAAAATTATATGCATGTAGGGTTGAGATTTTTTTTTGGGGGGAGGGGGTCAAAAGATGTTTGTCGTGGGGGGGGGGGTGAAAACAATTTGGATTTGATGCATGTAGGGTGGGTAAAAAATTCGCATTTAATGCATGTAGGGTCTCCAAAAATATCGAAGTTGACGCATGGAGGGGTCGAACTTAATTCACTTTAGATGCATGGGGGGGGTCAAAAATGTAACCTGACCACCCCCCCCCCAGATTTTTAAATGGAATAGCCCTAACTAATTTTAACTTCTAAAGCTCTTGTTTGTTTGTTTGTAAATTTATTAATAGGCTCTTTATAATCATTTTATAACTTTGTAACTTTTCAGGCGGAAAGTACCTCCTTCTCGCAGGAAATTCTAACGAGCCGGATGTAACGTGGGGGACGGGGCAAGCTCTCTTATTAAGTCCTGCCGTATCTACTTCTCCAGAACAGGCGGAATGCCTCCGGTTCTCTTATCATATGTCCGGGACTTCCAGTAATGCTGGACGCATCCGTGTGTACACCTTGGATAGCCAGGGAAAGCTCAGTACTCCCATCTGGGTGAAGGTATGATTCCTTTTTCATTGGATTAGAAATACACATTGATTTATGGACGTCATACCCAAGATTTTATATTTTGACGAAAGAGAGAGAGAAAATTAGCTTTATTTAGCACATTTATATGAAGTTTTACATGTATTTCATATCTGAGAGAAATCGTAAATAATCTAGGCTTTATGTCATCGAGACTTTTAAAATTATGTGCAAGGAGACCCTCTGAAGCAGTGCTTGCCGTTGTGGAAAAGAGATTTATAATGGTATGCTGTTTGAACTAGAAATCATAGGTTATCATAAAAGTAATTAGTAATATGAATATGAAATGGACTTAATTGTCTTCCAAATGAAATGGTGGAAAAGTACAAAGAAATAAATGAACAATAAAAACTATTTGCTGTAGCTCTTTTAAAACTTTCATCTTCCTGCATGGATACGAACTCAAGAATTTTATGGTGTATGATATCTTGTCTAGATCTGATGTGCCAATCTTTGTTTCTTTCTGAATGAAGATATACTTATACTACTAAGATCTCCTTTACAGCAAGACATGAAAAAAATATGAATTTGCCTGATCATTCGGTCATGAAGTTGTTTGGTACTTGGTTGTTAAGTTGTTAACTTTTCAGTGCAACGCTGAAATGCAATGTTCTTTTTTTGCAGGTGTCTAACACCAGAGGGCAGTGGCTGGAGACGTCGATTGACATCTCGGTCGATGGACCGTATCAGATCATCCTCGAAGGTCGAATTAGTCAAAATGACCGAGGGGAGGTCGCTGTGGATGCTGTTATGCTCGATGGCAATCCGTGTAGTAAGAAAGGTAAGGGAATATGATCTGAAGCTAAATACGAAGAATTTCTAAAATATTCTTTGCATTTATATTAAAATCTTGATGCTGCAAACAGGGTTCCTTAGTCGTGAAAAGAAATGGATAGAGAAAGTCATGGAAAATCAAATATTTTTGAAAACTCGTGGAAAATTCAAATTTTGACCACAATTCGCACCAACATTTAACACATTTCTTTGGTTATGGCGGTTTGTTGGTTGACCAGGAAGTGATGAAAGTCATCCCACAAATTTGCTTCGGGACGAATCTCCATCTCAATGAGTTAAATATTTGTCTGGAAATCCAAAGTTTGGTAGCGGAAAGACATGGAAAAGTCATGGAATACCGGTTGTAAAATTTTGCCAAATAAGGAGTCTTTTTGCGGCGCCCTAACAGAATCTGAATGTATAACCAAGTGTCATTCTTTTGAGTAAACGGTTCAGAAAATTTATGAAATATTCAACTTTCCTTGCAGAGGAAGTGAGCTGTGGTAACACGGAATACCGTTGCCATGACAACGTGTGCATCCCTTCCTCGCAACGTTGTGATCTTGTGCCTCATTGTGAGGATGCGTCAGACGAAGGAATAGACGGAGGGTGTCCAGGTAGGTCCTCTATTTTTTGGCCTCCTATAACTTCCTATATTTTGAAAAATTCCTATGATTTACAGGTTTTCAAGATAATTCGAGTGTGTATGCAAGTTTTTGTCTGCGATAAAAAGGAATATAGGAAGGAATTTTCGTTATGGTAAAATAGGATTTTACTTGCGTTAATAGGACAGCATTTATTCGGCAACAAAACCATTGGCAAATCAAGGAATCGCTTCGATCATAAGCACCCTGCATACTCTTTATATCGATAATTCCTGAATGATAACACTAGAAATGATGCAAGCAATACAAGAGCCTCCAATATTCTCCTTGCAGTGTCCACCTCCCCCTTCACTACCACAGAGGAGCCCCCCTGCAGCCCGGACCAGTTCCATTGCCACGACCGACTCAAGTGCATCGCCACCAGCTGGACCTGTGACTTCTTTAAGGATTGCGATGACAACTCTGACGAAGGGCCCGAAACCTGTCCTCATCTTTGTGAGTATAATTGATTTCATTAATTTGATAAGAGTTCCCCCGTGGCCTAATTGGTAAGTGCGCTGGTCAACTGGCTATGAGGGTGTGGGTTCAAATCTCACCCCGGGAACTCACTTTAGTCCGAGCCCATGGGACATTAAATGGAGGCGGGTTTTATCCGGTATTCTTTGCTGGGGCAACTGAAAGACCCTGGGCATCCCTGAATTAATATAGGGTATGTTCCAGACTCACAGTCTTCTCATCTCATCATCATACGGCGATCACCTGCCTCTATATAGCCCACTAAGGTACTGCAGAGGGGTAAAAGACAAACAAACAATCATTAATTTGATAAATTTTGACTGGGAGGATTGTCAACTTGCCAATGGACGGGGAAAGTTGAGGAATTATTGTGAAAGAAGGTTGAGGTTCTCCTGCCCCAGAATGCGAAAATATATCGTTAAAGTTCAAGTTATGACTCATTACTGTGTTTTCCCCCGTTGCTAATTGACCAGCCAAGTGCATAAATACAGGACATAAAGCCCCAATCATCCATCCATCAATCAAGTTCAAGTAATAAGTCTCTGAAAATGTTTATAAATGTTGAAGAAAGGTGTTTTGGGAATTTTGAATTTAGCCTGGGAACTGAAAAGTCCAGAAATTTTAGGCATGTGAACTCAGAACATTTTTAAAGTTCTGGAAAGTTGTAGACTGGGAATTTTAAAATATCAAAAGGGCGTTACCTCGTTGATGAAAATCAACTGTCTCGTAAGCTGCTTGTTATAAATTTGAATTTTACTATTTTCAGTTACCACAACATCAATTAGCACCTCCACAACCTCACCCCCCTGTGTGACGGGAGAGTTCACTTGCAATAATGGTGCCTGTGTCCCCCGCAATCTGGTCTGTGATGGTACATTCCACTGTTTTGACCGCAGTGATGAAATTAATTGTAAGTTATTTGTTCTACAAATTACAATGATATCTGGAATCAATATACCAATTTAAAAGTTCAATAGGAAGGATTGAATTGGGTGGTTATGACACTTAACTCAGGCTTATAGAAAATCAAGTAATTTCTAGATGTAACATAAATTGTAGAACGCTTTAGTCAATTTAGTGGGGTTTTCAAGTTAAAGTTTATTTAGATAATGTTATGGTGAATATTTTTAATGATATAGGCATTTTATGACTAAATAAAAATTGAATATGATAATTTATTTTTCTTCATTAAGTTAATAAGTTAATATTTATGTGGATTATATTCATTGATTAGTCATTGATATACATGTGTTTATAATAATACTTGATATTGTAGCACAGCTCAGTTAATAGTAAATTTTTTTTAAAATATTGAGTAGATTCAGTAAGTCTTTAATTTGACTCTAACTCATTAAACCACATCAATCTCCACTATATCCATCTAAATTAATAATTATTTTTCTACAGGTCCCACCTCCGTGTGGACAGGGCAAGTGCGCTGTGGCCCCGGTCAGTTCTACTGCGAAGTGGACAGGCGTTGCCTGTCTCCGTCTCAAGTCTGTGATTCCGAAATTCACTGCTCCGATGGGGCCGATGAGAGCCAGGAAATAGCTGGCTGTCCTGGTGAGTATTTGAGGACAGATTTATTATAAAATATTTAGTTTATTGTCATATTTGACAAAACGACAATACTTAATTATTGAAAATATGTTAGATAGATCTTAGTAACATGGAATTAAAGAGAAGCACTCTCGCTACTAGCAAAATTCGCTGCATTTATGCAATTTATAAATTGTGAAATGATCAGATATGACCTTGGGTTTAAAATTTTGTTAGCGCTTTGTACATATGTTTAGAAAAATGTCCTAGCTGTTTAAAATATGTCCTAGCTGTTTAAAAAATGTCCTAGCACTTAAAAAACAAGTCCTACCTCCATCAAAATAATAACATTGAGATAGGTTATAACAAAAGCAATTCAGCTGGGTTTCAACGAAATGAAACCTAGTGAATTATCCTATACTCTTAGTTTGGTGTATTATAATCTGTTTTGTGAAATGGTCTTTATTGGAATTTTCGAATTTTATTTTCAGTTGCCGTAAAGACGAGAGGAAGAACCCTCGGAACGAGTGGTGCTATCGGACTCGGCCTCGGCTTGCTCCTTATCATAATTGTCATCTTTATAAACATCATGTTTTTCCGCCGTCACAAACAGTGCCAGAGCTCTAGAACGAACACTTCTTCAGCCACGTTAGCTGGGGACGCTTCAACTATATCATACACCGAAGGATCGGTGGGAAGTAGTAGGGTGTACGATCCTATGCATCCGCACAGTGAACACATTTACGAGACTTTGATGGAGCCCTCGTCTCCGAATTTACCCCGCCCTCCTCCTTACGCCCCCACGGCGCCACCCGTGGAGGTCGTAGCAACAGTATCGCCCCCTAGGGGATATTTACGGAGTCGGGAGCCACCTCCGATTCCTCCCAATCACCCATCGACTTTTATACCCTCGGAGGAACCTCCCCCGCCCTACGACGCATGTAAAGATACTCTCGTATTAACCCCTGCTCAATACAGACTAGCCTCTCAGTGGTTACAACCTTCTACATCCGTATGACGACATATCGACTGTCTTTAAAGCAATCTACACCTGTTACACCTGTTATTTATCCATATTTTGTAAAACTGTTGTTTAAAATGCCCACTACAAATCCTGTGCTCCTACAGCCCCACCTGTGGAGGTCATAGCAGCAGTATTGCCCCCTAGGTGATATTCATTGAGTCAAGGGCTACTTCGAAAGTCCAGTTCTCATCTCTTGCAAATTGTCATGTTTATAGTGGCTGAGATGAAAATAGTTTTCGAACTAATTATTCATATTTAGTTTGGGCAAATGACACAATTTGCGAGTATGATTAGTAATATATCTATAATCCTGTTTAACCAAAATGTTTGTGTGTGTAGGCCTAATTACTGTTAAATGCATCATGCTTGTTTTGTGCCTTAAAAGCAGCTTAATGCTGTACACATATAAGAATACTTTAACCGGTTTTCAACTTGCGTATGATCAAGTTGATGTCTCATTGTAAAGACAGTGTTGAGTTTTGACAATGTTGTATTATTGGAGATACTATTTAAAGCAAATAATACACCAAAAAACACCCATTGTTGTAGAAACCAAAATATTGCTATGCTGCATACAATTATGAGTATTATTATACCCAAAGATTCGAGCCGAGCAACGAATGTTAGACATAGGTTTTATCTTTTGTATTCTCCGAAAATAAATCATCGGAGTTTTGAGTGATGACATTATTCATGCCTTAAATAATAATTCAGAAGCAGACAGTATTAGACATATCAACATTTTCTGACTTCAAGCCTGTTCTATAATTACAGAAAAGCGATCAACTATTAAGTTGGCCTAAGATCACGAACAATGATTCCTGCAGAATTCTAGATTTAAATTATTTATTGTAAGACATGATAAAAAAATGTTTTTTATCAACTAAATTAAATTCAATACAGGATTTTTTTTATAAATCTGTTGAAATTCTGATTAACTTTACATCAGTGTGCAATAAAAACCAGGATTTCAAATTTAAGGGTAAATATCTCAGAATATTTCATCATTTCAATATCTCTAAATTACGACTTATGATGTGCTAGAGTTGAATTTTAAATTATTTGTTTGATGTACAATTTTTATGCAGCCATGTAATTATGTGCATAATATATCATCAAAATGATGATTGTAAATAAGCTATGAATGGGTTTTAATACTGCAAGACTTATACATGTTGGAATATATTACATGTGTTGGAATATTACACATGTTGGCATATTACGCATGTTGGAATATTACACATGTTGGCATATTACACATTTATGACAAACTGTGAGCTTAACTGAGTTTTTGATGAATGTTTTATGTAACAAGTTGTACTTAGATTGCGAATCTCGACAATTTAAAAAATGTTTTTAAGATGTTTTTAACTTGGAATGCAATATTTCCATGTCAGTCTTCCTTCCGGTAGCTTTGTATTAGCTACGTTTGATCTTGTAAATACATTGAGTATTTGAATTGGATCTTGATTGTATTTTGTTTGTATGTTATTGTATTTTTATTTTTATTTTTAATTGTATTCGTACTTGAGACAATGCTCATAATTCGTAAGAGATGGTAGAATCGTAACATTTTTTTTTAAATTAAGAAAATTTCTTCTATTTCTTTAAATTATTTACAAGTTATTTTTCTTATTTCAAAATATTTAAGACTTTGTCTATCTTCATACATGTACAACTACGCTTTGCTGAATGAAATACTCGAAAAGTTGAGCACTGTATATATCTACAACATTCTTAAAAGAAAAAATTAGCTATGTCTCAAGGTGAGACAAGGATGTATAATTGTAAATATTTATAAGTCATGATGTAAATATTTTTCATAACTGCAGAACATATTATTCAAATCAAACTTATAATTATTGTGTGTGACAGAGCGTGTCAGTAGTGTGTGTGTTTTGAATTGAAGAAAGAATGCGTTTGATTATTTTATTGATAATATTTCTTTGTATATATAAGAGTTGGTATATTTTATTCTGGTTATATATGACTGAAAGGATCGCAAGTCTTTAATAATTCTACGCAAGGATGAAGAAAAATATTATTTGCAAAAATTATAAATCATGAAAATTGTCTTTTGCATGAAAGTTACCTTGAGGTTTGTGAAGAATTTGTCAGAGTCAAAGAAATTATTATAGGAAATGATGCTCTAATTATTTTAGTGATGTTACCATCTGTGGCATAGCCTGCAGTAAAAGTTTTACTTCAAAGATATAGTAAAGTGCCTAGAATTATATTTACAGATATAATATTTAAAATTTTTGCTAGGATGCTCAAAATATTTTGCTATCTAACTTTTATATCAAAGAAATGCTCAATATCATACTATACTCATTACTCATAGCATCCTTGACTTATCTGCAAGCGGTTAGGCATCAAAATTGCTTTGAAATATTCACAAAAACAGTGGATTTTTCCGAAAAATGGCTTTCTCAGACTGCAGGACACCCAGAAATTTATTTCTGTGGTATCGCACACATATCATAAAATATAATGCATATCATAAATGCACGTTTTAGTAAATTTTACTTGATCCACACAGAGTTTTCTCTGATCGAATCTCACAGCACATGGTGCCTTGAAATATGTTAATTTATGTTAATTATTGAGGTGATTATTTATCCCCGGAGGGAGCTGATGCCCGATAGGTAAATTAAGCCTACCGGTACATAAATTATTGAAATAACCAGAAACTAGAAAGTTTGCTAGTTTTGACCTAAATATGATATCAAATTTGCTAGTTTTGACTAAAAAGTAGCAAAAATTAATGTCAATTATGATAAAGCAGTCCTATTGTCTGCAATTGTCTCCTATTTCAAATAATTTGTGATGACATCACTGTAATCATGAAATCATCAAATATAGGTCTTTTGAATCATTTACTTGTAGATCCCCCTGGGGGGCAGTGAGGGCATAATCATGTGAGAAATGTTTATAAACTGTAATACTTCGTAACGCAATAATGGTGCTTTATATGGCATTGTCATGATGTCACTTTATATAAAAGGGTTTAAAATTTAAAATGTGCCTTTATGAATAGATATAATTTGAGAATTAGCAACCAGGTTAGTGTACGAGTACAATGTTATTTTACTTTTCAGTTGACTGTTTGAATAAGAATTCCATGATACACAAAATAACCATGTTGTGCGCTGATTTGTAAATTCTATTCTCTATTGAACGGAATAGTAATCCAAATGTTATACTGCTGTAATTCTGCTACTTTGTACAATGGAGTTGTACTTATAATAAATTGTGATTATTTTTATCTGATGGGTTTTGTTTTTAATGCTCTTAAAAGGGGGCTCGGTGGTGTAGTCGTCAGCACGCTGGACTGCTGCGCCGGCGGCCCGGGTTCAACTCCCGGCCGCGGCCGAGTTCCCAACTGACAATTCAGTGCTGGGTGATTGCTTATTTGGGTACTGTTGCCAGCAGTACTAGCCTAGTCTGGATGTCGGGGAGGTAACTGACACGTGCCGTGGGCTCAACTGGAAATAAGTTGTACCATCCATTCCAGGTGGGGACTTTCGTTGGCTACCCACGTTAAATAACAACACCTTTACCACCCTTTACCCTCTTGGTCTTTTAGATGTATATGTTATATTGGCGACTCTTCCCAGCCGAGTTTGCTTAGATTCTGTTCATATTGAGAGGTACTTCTAGGGTAGCACTTGCAAACTTTTTACCAGTCAGTATAACCTGAAGTAATGGCGATATAGAAAATTTATTAACGGGTCTGAAAATTGGTTCTTGATCATTACAAGTAGTGTTGCCTATTTTGCCTCTAATTGTGGTCAATGCATAAAGGCTACTGGCATCAAACTTTTCGCAATGGCATATCATGTTTTGAGTCTACTTTGTTGACATGGTGCTCTTCACTTCTATAATCTGGTTGGCTTGATGGTTTGCTCTGCGAAAGTTTAAGGGTTTAATTTCTGGTCTGTAAAGTTTGAACATGTGGCTGGATGATTCCTCGGAGTATCGCACACTTTTAAGTCTATCTCCATCCGTTTTATTTATTCAATGATTTTCTCCTTATACTTGGCCCTGCTACTACTTCTTTCAGTCTTGTCGATGCTTTGTACACACACAAAGAAATGTCTGAGCTGCGAAGTAGGAGTCAACTCTATATCTAGAAATACATCCACAACACCGTCAACCGTTTTTATGTGTCAAGTTTAAACATGGACGTTCTTTGAAGACTTAATATTTTTTCTTGAATGACAAGATTTCTCAACTTCATTTCACTTCGCAAAAAAATTACCAAAAACCAAATATTGCATGGACAAGAATTTGTGAAAGTTGAGACCTCTTTAGCGGTACTTTTCCCTCTGAATTGTCGAAATGTCTGTTCTGATAACTCCGTCCCCTGAAAAGACAAATTACTGCCAATTGTATTGATGGAATCTCAACAAAATTGACAGAACAGCCCACACAAAAGTCAAATTAAACTAACGGACATTGCAAAAACAGACGTCAGTATCGTGAAACATTAATCAGATCAATGGGTGTTTTACTAATATCACTATCCCTTAAACTTATAATTACAGCCAGGAATTTGATATGCAAAAAGAGTGGACTGCTGAACTGTGAAACTGACACTTCGTGTGGAATAATGCTGATGATTTGTCATGATCATACCCTATACTTTAAATGTTAATTTGATTTAAGGAGACTTATCCCTCTTGTTGGTGACAGTCAAACGAAAGGATTATGCATTTGATTTTTACTCTAAAATCACTTATGACAAATCGAATGGCCTTCTCTTGATCTTGACTAATGAAACAGCCTCTATGTTTCCCATGTTGAAAGTATAGATGACACTTCATCAGCTATCATGAGTCACGAAGTGCCATTTTCACAGTGAAACAGTCCACTCTTTTTGCATATCAAATTTCCTGGCTATAATATGCACAATAAGGTCATAAAGTTACTAAATTAATTATTATATTTGCAAATACGGATGCCTAATGAATGATCTACTTTAGGAACAGTGTAATACTTTCCTTATAAATATACCTGCAATTTTCTTCCGAGATGAATATCTTCTTCCTAGAGCATCTTCTTTCAAGAAATAAAATGTTGCTCAGAAAAGCAGTTACTGGCACAACTCAAAATTTGATGATTTTAAAAACAACTTTCGAATATCATCGTTACTTGATAACATTTTGTGTTATGTTAAATTGTGTGCATAAATTGTCAAGTGTTTGCACCTGTTTCAAATGTGGCAAACAATTTAATATTTCATTTAAAACTTGAATCCCTATGAAGTTTAACAAACATGCATGTGGCATCCCAGGTGTTTAAGCACCATCAAAATATAACATTTAGCATGTTCCACCCTAAATCAATTATTAAATAGAAAGTTTTCGGTATAAAAGAGAGACAAAACTTGAGGCTGACAGATCGTCATCTGGTTTGAAATCTCCCACTTCAACAATGAAGACTGCAATTGTTGCATTTCTGCTCATTGGCTATGCTGCAGCTGGGGTTTTGCACAGGTATGGTTATTACATTTCACAATCCATTTTAGCTTGATGTTGTATTTACAATTAATTACAGATTGTAAATTCTGGCTGGATTTTAAATAAGAAAGCCTTTGTTATATCTCTTTTTTTTGTGAATTCCTTATTGGGATGTTAACTAGTTTGATGTCAAATCAGTCTTCATCCTGATGTTGTACTTACATCAGATCAACAATTATCTGATGCTCATTGCACTTCATCAAGATATCTTCCGTGATTGCTGAAATTTATAACTTTCGAAATTCTTCAAAACTTACAGAGTACTTCTGAGCCAGTTTAGTTTTGCCGTAGAATCAAGCAAACTCACAATGAACTGTTTGTCAAAAACTTAAATAGGACACTTATTTCAGTTGACCTTTTGATACACACCTATATCCAATTAATTTGCTGAGTAGCAGTTAATCGCATTATATAAAAGGATAACAAAATATTCTATAAAACTCAGGTTAATTCATACAATTTGTACCATCTGATATTTGATAATCTTTCAATTTTGTTTTTTCATGTCACACTTTTTCAGACACCACCATAGCAACCATGTTGAAGGTGAGCAACCGCAGGTTCTGCCTGCTGAAATTGGAATTCCAGAATCTGCAGAAGTTGACCCTGGTATGATGATCTTAGATGCTACTGCACCCCCAGAGTTTCACGAAACTGATGGGATGATGATCTTGGATGCCACTGCGCCTCCAGAGTTTCATGAAACCAACCATGGTATGATTTTGGATGCGACTGCACCTCCAGAGTTTCATGACTTTGAAGAAGAGAAAGAAGGTATGTCATACAACTTACAATGATAATCAGTGGCCACCTTTTCCAAAATGAACGTAAATTAGAAAAAATATGTGTCATTTAAAAATTCTCGCAGCAAAGATTTTGCTGTGCAAATGTCCATGAGTATACGATGTATATTTTAAGATTGGAATGCAAACATTATTTGATATAGTAGAGGACCCCACCATAGATCCCGTGACCACTTGAGTGGGAGCAATTTTTGAATGTTGATCCAAGTTTATGAGGTCAAAACAAAAAATTTTGGCCGGGGCGCCCCTCCAGAAAGTGCGGGCTAACTCTACAAGGCGGCCATTTTCAAAATGGCCGCCGATAATCAAAATTTTGTTATATCTCGGCTTCTATTTGGTCTAGGATGATAATCTTTGGGTCAAAATATATGTTTTTGGGGCCAAGAAATTCAATGGTCACCATTAGAATTGTCTATGACCACCACCAGGGGGCAGAATAAGAAAATGTATGAGAAAAATAGCTAAAATACAATATAATAGGGCCGAAACCTAACACACACATGCAGAATCTGTAAAAGTGAGCAAATGACAGTTAAATTATAATCTTTTCATACCTCCCAAAATTACATAGTGCAAAGGAATCATATTGTCACTCAACAGCAGGAAAAGTATGAACCCCGTGAGTTTGTGAGCTCATAAAAATTCGCAAAAATACATTAAAAAAACTGAAACATGTTGTCGTAAGTATGTGTTATTATCATCTGAACACTTAGTAATCATTGCCTGAGTCCTCATTTCTGTCATCTGTGCATTGTGCAACTATCTTCAGACTATCTACACTCTATAATTTCCACCTGTGCCATAGTGTTACTGAGATTCTCTGTCAGTGCAGGCTTGGAATAACAATAGAAGTGCATTCGTCCTTCAAGGCATCATAGATTTCCGAAATAAAAGTGACTAAGGTCTGGTTTGTCAATGTTGAAGTAAAGGGGGATCAAGAAATTTCCATACAGAACATAAACTTCATGCAAATCCTAGGCTGTGTGGTTATTGCCATGGACTTTTGTCTGAGATTCTTCTATTACAGAGCGATTGTCTGACTGATTTTGTCTCCGTACTTGTATAGGATAGTGAAGAGAGTCATGTCATCTGGCATCCCTTTCTTGCCTGGAGGCCTAGGATGTACAATGGTTAGCATGCCTACCATGTCCAGAGGTTATCACTATAATGATTGGTATGATTGCCGTCCTCTGAATCAACTATATCAAACCTAAGACTGCCCTTTTCACCGAATCTGTGAGCAAAAATTGAAAAATAGCAGTGTCATCATCAATATTGCTGCATTTTGCTGCAGTAGGGAGATTCTCACTGTTCCTATGGAATATATCAGTTCTGTGTTGCCAAAGGTTCAAGACAAAACAGTTAACTGCCTCTTCAGACATATTAGAAGCTTTGTTATTTGAGGTGTCAAACAGCTCAGTCTACTCAGCACGACGAGGAAAGCTATCTGCTACTCTGTACGGAAGATGTCTCTGAACCCATTCACAGATTTCAAATGCATCCACACCAATCATTCACAATGTCTGATCAGTGCGGCTGCATGTGGATCTTCATATCACATAAAGCTTGTCTGACAATTCAGGTATATGCGGTTCCATCTTGTTAGTTTGCCTGTTCTGCTGATGGAACAGCTGTATGTCTCATCAACCTCAAGTCAATTAGTGCTATGTGGCCACACCTAATCTCATAGGGCATCGAGATGGAGAACATCTACCATATTGGATTTCTGAGTCTTCCTTGGTTGTCACTTGCTATGTATTTGCATCTGTGATTCATCACGTCTTCAAGTTTTACTTTTTTTGTCATTCTTTATTTTCAGTTACTACTCTGAAAAAAAGGTTTGTGTGGAACAGACAAAATAAACGTTAGCTGGTGTCCGTCCAAAATTTTTTGTAAATTCAGGCAAAAGGTATGTATATTTTTGACATTTCATTGATCAAATCACACAAAAATTTGATCAAGATTGACAATGAAATATCAAAAATACACATACATTTTGTGTGAATTTACACAAAATTTTGGACGGACACCAGCTAACGTTCGTTTTGTCTGTTCCACACAAACCTTTTTTTCAGTGTGTACGTCACATTTTATTTTTTTCCAGTCTGTGCTCCTTTAGAAAGTTTAGAGGACATATTATAGTTGGAGTGCCTTTGTGAGTTCATTTTATGCTCACATGAAATGATTTGTAGGAAGAGAATGATCTTTGCAGAACAGTAAAAACTGCCTGTGGCCATCATTGTTTGTTGATTCAAAATCTTCGCAAGACTGCCCTTAGTTGTTAAAGCAAATGGAGCACACTTAAATCTTTATGCCTTTCTGCAGCCAATCGGGCTCCACTGGCTTTGACTGTGATTATGCACTTAAATATTCGAAGAGATCATTGGTCTGAAGCTTTACTAGTCATGATGAATAAACAGTATGATATCCATAAAGATGCCGACAGGAGGTAACAGATGAAAAAAATCTGTGAATGTATTCAGAAACATCTTCAGTGGAGCAGCAGATAGCTTTCCCAATCCTGCTGTGTAGATTGAGCTGTTTGGCAACTTAAATAACAGGGGCAGGCTTCAGAATTTCTGAAGAGGTAATTAACTACGTTGTCGCGAACCTTTGGTAACACAGAACTGATATATTTCATAGGATCTAGTTGTGAGAATCACTACAGGAACAGAAGAAGTGGCTGATCACAAATGCAACCATATTGGAGCTTATTCTATTCTTTTTTTCATTTGCTCGCTGATTCGAAGAAAACGGCAGTCATGGGTCTGATGTGGTTGGTTCAGAGGAAGCTGAAGTCATGAAAATGTCAATGCACATGTGGCTGACAAGGCCAGTGGTACACTGGGACTTCAGAGAAGGAATATCATCGTTGAGCTTTCATTCCCTTTGTTCAAAATAAGTTGCTGAAATTAGTGTGCCACTGTATGTAAACTCTGTCTGCAGAACAACTGCAGCTTTCTTTGATGGTGGCAAGATGGTGATATTGGACAAGGCAACTAGCAAGGAAGCACAGAATAACCAGAATTCCTTTCAAGACAATAATATAGTAATACTAATATATTATGATTTTATATAGTGCCCATTCCAGATATATCTGCTCACCAGCGCTCACCATACTGACCGGCAATCATACCAATCAGTATAGTGATAACCTCTGGACATTTTGAACCCACATCCTCATGTGTACAAGGCAGGCATGCTAACCATTGTACCACGGAGTCACATCATAGGCCTCCAGCCAAGAAAGGAATGCCAGATGACATGACTCTCTCAACTATCCAATACAAATATGGAGACAAAATCAGTCAGACAATCGCTCTGTAATAGCACCTCAGACAGAAGTCCATGGCAACCACACCATGGCCTAGGATTTGCATGATTTTTATGTTCTGTATGGAAATTTCTTGACCCCCCTTTACTTCAACATTGACAAATCAGACCTTAATCCCTTTGATTTGGGATATTGATGATGCCTTGAAGGACGAATGCACTTCTATTCATTATTCGAAGCCTGCACTCTCAGTGACACTATGGCACAGGTGGAAATTATCGAGTGTAGACAGTCTGAAGACTGTTGCACAGACAGAAATGAGGACTCTGACGATGATTACTAAGTGTTCAGTTGAAAATAACACGACAACATGTTTCACTTTATTTTATGAATTTTTCGCATTTTTATGAGCTCACAAAATCACGGGGTTCATACTTTTCCTGCTGATGAGTGACAATATGACTCCTTTGCACTATATAATTTTGAGAGGTATGAAAAGATTATAATTTAACTGTCATTTGCTCACTTTTACAGATTCTGAATGTGTGTGTTAGGTTTCGGCCCTAATACATTGTATTTTAGCTATTTTTCTCATACATTTTCTTATTCTGCCCCCTGGTGGTGGTCATAGACAATTCTAATGGTGACCATTGAATTTCTTGGCCCCAAAAACATATATTTTGACCCAAAGATTATCATCCTAGACTAGATAGAAGCCGAGATATAACAAAATTTTGATTATCGGCGGCCATTTTGAAAATAGCCGCCTTGTGGAGTTAGCCCGCACTTTCTGGAGGGGCGCCCCGGCCAAAATTTTTTGTTTTGACCTCATAAACTTGGATCAACATTCAAAAATTGCTCCCACTCAAGTGGTCACGGGATCTATGGTGGGGTCCTCTACTAATAGTGAGATAATTAATTTAGGAATTGGACTAAGGCTAGACAATTTAAATTTTAGCTTGTTGGATTGACCAACCAAACATATTTTCAGCCTAGGGGAAAAAATTATCTTACCCACAATTTGTATTAAATAGACATCATAAAAAATTGAGATTGCAGCTTATTTCTCCATAAAAAAAAGTTCCACAAGAAGACCCATGAAGCAGACCTCTCAACCAACCCTAAAAAACAGGGTTTTCTCCATTTTTTATCCTAAAACCCTGTTACCCTCATTTTAATGAAAACCCTTGTTTTGAGAAGTTAAAAATCCTGGAAAAAAGCTACTATTAAACTGAATATTATTTCATTACTTTTTGTCCTCAAAAATTGTTGGGCTGGCCTGAGTAGGACAGCCTTGTCAAAACTGCCCTGAATAAAAGCTTGAGGAAGATGCTCACTGCTCAGCTGCTGTTATTCATTGGATGCCGTAATTTAGTCTTGAATTAACAAAATACAGGAGGAGCATTGTACAACCGTATCAACTGTGGAAGTTTTGGCAGTATTGTGATTTTTTCAATACAGAAATTTTGTTCAAATGAACTACGATTTTTTAATGAAAATCCTCTAAAAAGAATAGAGAACCCTGAACCGACGTTTCTGAGGTTGGGAGGTCTGCATGAAGGTAAAGATCAAGTATGTCTAGCCTAACTGAGCTGTAATATCTTGTTGACTGATACAAAATTGACAAATCTTTTTAATTTTTCCTACCGAACCTGGAAGAAGTGCCTCGAAAAGATCCGATAAGCTAAAGATCAGTTATGTTTGGCCTTAACTGACGTGTAATATCTTGATTGATGCCAAATTGACAAATCTTTTTATTTTTCTCCAAAATAGAAGAAGCTGAAGAAGAATTTATTGAAGAAGAAATGATTGAAGACTTGGATGAAGAAGATGAAGAAGAGATGACTGGAGAAGAAGAAGATGAAGAAGAGCTTGAAGATACCAAACATCGCCGTATTGCAGCAGCCAACGCTTTTGCCAACCTCATTGCCAGGAAAATTGTGAAGCTCATGTCTGGAGGTAGACCAATGCCTGGACCACAGGTGCTGCCAGAGGAATTCATACCTGAGGAACTTGAATCTGGTGAAACTTCATCTGAGGAACTTGAATCTGGTGAAATTGCAGTTGAGGAACTTGAATCTGAAATGTCCGGTGAAGAACTTGAATCTGGTGAAATGTCAGGTGAAGAATTTGCTTCTGGTGAGGAACTTGTTTCAGAAGAAATTATGTCTGGAGATATGTCTGAAGAATTATCATCAGGAGAAGAGTTGGCATCAGGAGAAGAATTTACGTCAGGTGAAGAATTTTCTTCTGGTGAAGAATTTGCTTCAGGAGAGATGTCACCTGAATTCGCTGTTGCTGAAGCCACACCTGAAGAATAGAGTTTAAAATTTGACATCCATGAAAAATGCTGCACTGTGCTTTATTAAATCTATTCATGATATTTTTGTCATCAATTTTGTCTTCATTTTAGATTTAAATAAACTACAATTAAATATCAAGACTGTTGTTGTTTACTTGAAACCTCAGGTAGTTAAATCCTTAAATGTAACTCAGATCACTGCCCAGTTTGATGGCCCACAAAACAAAAGGGTTGCAATTCTGGAATAAAATTGCAATTTTAATGTTCTTATGCAAAACATAAGCCAAAACTGCATCAACAAAAATGTTTGGAAACTTGGAAAACACATCTTTAGACAAAGGAAGCTTGGGAGAAGTTTTACATTTTTGCACTCTCTGCTGATATTAATAATTAAACAAACATGCCTTAGGACAATTCCGTGAAGGCTGATTCACAGATTTGACACTTTAGCAGCTTGTGTAGCCCTACCATTGCACCTCAGCTATTTCATTGTTAAACAGGGATGAGGCCAAGTAATAGCGGTATCAGTCAAGCCGTCAACCAAAGCTCCAAGTGCAATAGGAGTACAGGGTGGGGACCCAAAACTTTCACAAATTAAACTTTATTAAAAAAATGCAAATATCTCGGAAACTGTAAGATTTCACAACAAGTAGCATAGCACACTCGAAGTGGACATAGAAGAGAATGTTTAAATTCTATTTGACCAGAATTATTTTCAATTGAACCCCACGCACAGTTGCGGAAAGCACAGCGGCTGTCTACAATAAGCTCATCTGACCATAGACTGGGATCTGACGTATTGGTGCACTCTGCCTTGATGGTATATCCTTTAGAGCATTAAAACTGAGATGGGAAGTTATATTTTAAAATAGCCCTCTCCAAAATTCCCATGCCAGCATAATAAAGGGGGTTCAGGTCTGGACTGGATGGCAACCGAAAGTCAGCTTTCCAGAAATCGGCAAAATTGTTAGTACGAAAATGCTGAATTTTTCTGGCAATGTGACAAGGCGTCCCAACTGGGTTCACACATAATTTCCCTCTGGAAACGCTGACTTCAGCAAGTATAACACGTGGTATCTTGTAGTATACTTCAGCATCAATTTTCTCTCCAGGCTTAAAAAAGTAGGATGGCATATTTTTTTCATCAGTGGCAGTGACTCCTAGTACCGTAATTTGGGATATTTTTTCCTGAACATCTCCTGGACCTCAGCTGTTGATCCAGCCAGGCAGTAATCATTTATCTTATTGACAACAGCATCTACAGTGAAGATTTTCTCATCCGGGACATACAAATTGTGTTTTGCTGAGATCTTACATATTTCCTGACTTTTTTGCATCTTTTAAGTCTCCTTTGTTTCATGGATGCTGTCAGGAGATGCCTTGTGGTCCTGGCACACAAATTCAAGTCTAAGTTCACCCATGCAGCTTTTCACATTGTTTTGGTATCAAAATTCATCTCTCCAGCCAGCCTCTGCATTGAATTTGTGGTGTCCATTGCAATTTTAGCCATCTATATATAGGCGTGTCGGACAAGGGGGACAAGGGGGCAAAAGTTTGGAAAACACTGGAAATTCGGGTAAGCAGGCTTAAATTTCGGGCAGATGATCAAATTAACATTATTGAAAATCAATGGTTCCCACGGAATTTTATTACTAATTACATGAAATTCGGGCACATGTCGCTCGCCCTTCCATAAAATCGGCTTGCCGTACGCCTATGATTTTAGCCTCACTTCTTTAAAAAGCCAGGAAATCATTTTTTGATTCGCTTCTCCACCCCTGGCCTTCTCTGGACACCTTTTTGCCGCCTAATCGCCTTCTTAGTGTTAAATACTGTTTGTGAGAGCAATTAGACAATATCGGAGATTCTCCTGGGAGCAACTTCTGCTCACAGCAAATCAGAGACTCTTTGCCTTTTCTCTCTCTGTGGAGCCATTTTTGCTCAGAATGAATTAATACTTGAGTATAATACACTTAAGACACAGCAGAATATCAGTCAGCAGAGGATTCAAAAACGTAAAAACACTCCCACTTCACTTCACTTCACTTCGTTGTACTTTCCTCCTCTTCTGCTAGGAGAACCCTGTTATCAGGTTGATATTGGAATTGATTTTAATTTTTAAGTGTCACTAATTTTATACCCTAACGGCTACTACCTTTTGCTTGTCCTAAGCGCTCAAACAAACATTGACTCCAGCCCATCCTTCTGTGCTCTCCTTTTGTGCAACTTGAAGCAGATAAGCAGAATCTCCAGGCGATTGTCTAGTATTTGACTTGGGGAGGTGGGGGTCAGAAGTCACAAAATTTAGAACAAGAAATTCTTTAAAAAAAGAATTGTAGGGACCTGAGGTTTCTTCAAACACATATTTTATTTTCCAAATGTTCAAATAATGTTTTATGTATGTGTAGTTGCATCTATACCTCCAATGTACCACTGTGAATGTGTGATATGACAAACCTAATACATGTTACATCATGATTAGGCATGCCTAATTACAGGTGTTATTAACATAGACAGCAAACCAAGCAATGAGAAGCCCTTTTAAATTCTTTGTCATGAACATGAAATTTCTATTTCCATTACAACAAACTAATTGTGGCTTGCATAATATTTGGATTATGACACTTTTAGACTGGCCAGTTTGTGAGAAGTTGAATATCTAATGTTCTCATACAGTGTTTTCTTTTATCACTTGTCTTATGTTGTCTCAAATGTTTATACACTTAGGCTATATAATTTTTTGAAGGAAATCTCTATGGGATAATATTATGCTCCAGGTGTGCTTTGGATATGGTCCCCAATGTATTATGCTCCAGGTGTGCTTTGGATATGGTCCCCAATCACTCAACCATGACAGCTCCCAAGGTCATGCAGTGAAGGAGCTACTGAGCATAAAGAGGGGCAAATATATACTTGATTTGTAAATTGTAGTCACAGTTACCTTTGCTGTAGCATGAGTATCCTCCTAATATTGGAGGTAAATTTGGAGGGTACTCCTGCTATAGGGAAAGTATATCTGCAAGGCCAACTTCCTAGTGGCCCCCTCCAGAAACTCAAGAAGCTCCACCAATGCAGTACACATCAATTGATGACAAGTAGCACTTGGCTGATTATTTTTGCCCCTTTAGTTAGGGACCTCCACTGTCAAATCTTTCCTCATTTGGAGCTTATAACACAGATCTGAGATGGTCCCTACAAAAAGCCCCAGAACAGAGCAGGTGTTTGTTAGATCTGAATGACCTTTGGCACAATTGTGCAGTATTTAGTTGACTATGTTTGTATCACATGATAGCTGCTGTATTGTAAATAGGCTTTAGTCAGTTCACAATTATTTAAGGCAAAGTCCGCTGTGACTTTTTACCCCATGCCAGGGTCAAGAAGTCACAACCGCGGGGTAACAAGTCACATGCACTTGTTGTGAACATACAGCTCTATATGAGGTAATATGCAGACCTAGACTTGATAGTCATCCTTGTGCATGAAATTTGTAGTGAGCCTTCCAAAGCTATCTGCATGCAATGACAAGGCACCATCAGCAAAGCCTGCATCAGAAATTGCCCAAAGTTTGCGAAATGAAAACTTGCTGCAATACTCTCTCAGATGTATTATTGATGTTGAGTGATGATAAGATCGTAAGGCAAAAGCCTCAAGTGTGGGATATTTTACTTTCCTTAGCACAGAATATTGAATTCACGGTACCCAATGGTAAAATATCACTGTGCTGGGGTGAAATGTCACAGTGTGACATTTCACCCCTCAGCTGTTTTTTAAATTCAACACATGATCATGGCAACTTGGTGACCATACGGCCAAAAATGGGTTCACAGCATGAAAGACTATAATCCAAAAGACCTTGAAACAGTAGTACAACTTTCTATGTCACAGTGACCAGACATTAATAGGGAAAGTTAAGAGTCGATAAAACCTGTTTGGGACCCCAAAAATGCATGAGGTGGGTAAAAACCCACTTTGCATAATCAGCATAATTTTCATATTCCCTACAGACCTTCTTCTCATAAAAGCGTCCCAAATGATGATTTAAGCTTAATAATTAGGCCACTGCAAGTTGGTCAAAAAGGCCTGTGACTTTTTACCCTTGTGACTTTTCACCCCCTCTTCCCCTAGTTGAGCGATTGTCTCCCAAGCTTCCGACATTTTCAAATTTATGTGTCTCTCTGTCTTGCAGACATGAACTTAAAAAAGTTTCCAGTCATTAGATACAGGTTTGTCTTATGATGTGCAAAATTATGTTGAAACCTTTTTAGTTTTTAGAGAGTGTGAAAACAATAGCTAAGCCCATGTTGTGGAACCAAGCCAGACAGTGATCAGAGTTACATCTGTGGGTCATTTAACTACACTGGATTCAAAGTAAACAAGATGAGTCTTGATACCAGTTGTAATTTATTGAACTAACAAGCAACATCTAAAGTAGAGACAAAATTGACAATGAAAGTATCATGATATATATATATGACAGAGTACAGCAATTAAGGACCTTTCATGAATTTCCAGTTGTTTAAAACTCTACTCTTCAGGCATGGCTTCATCAACAGCATACCCAGCTGACATTTCTGGTGACGCAAGTTCTTCACCAGATGTTAATTCTTCACCAGATGCTAATTCTTCAGACGCATCTCCAGACATAAATTCTTCTGATGCAAATTCTTCACCAGAAGCAAATTCTTCACCAGAAGCAAATTCTTCACCCGAAGCAAATTCTTCACCAGAAGCAAATTCATCACCAGATTCTAGTTCTTCGCCTGACATTTCACCAGATTCAAGTTCCTCAACTGCAATTTCACCAGATTCAAGTTCCTCAGATGACATTTCACCAGATTCAAGTTCCTCAGATGACATTTCACCAGATTCAAGTTCTTCAGATGACATTTCACCAGATTCAAGTTCTTTGGGTACGAATTCTTCTGGCAGCACCTGTGGCCCAGGCATGGGTCCTGGCATTGGTCTACCTCCAGACATGAGCTTCACAGTCTTCCTGGCAATGAGGTTGGCAAATGCATTGGCTGCTGCAATACGACGATGTTTGGTATCTTCCAGCTCTTCTTCATCCTCTTCTTCTCCGCTCATTTCTTCTTCGTCTTCTTCATCCAAGTCTTCAATCATTTCTTCTTCAATCAATTCTTCTTCAGCTTCTTCTATTTTGAGAAAAACAGAAAGGTTTGTTGATTATAAGTCAATTTGGTATCAGTCAACATGATATTACAGTCAATTAAGGCCAGACATAATTGATCTTTAGCTTCTCAGATCTTTTCGAGGTACTTATTCTTGGGTCGTTCAGCTGTAATCTCAATTTTTTATAATGTCTATTTTAGTCAAATTGTGAGTAAGATCAATTTTTTCCTCCTGGGCTGAAAACATTTTTAGTGAGTCGATCAGCTAAGCTACAAATGAAATATGTCAAGGCTAAATGCAATGTCAAAAATAAATTGTCTTGCTTTCGAATTATCTTTGCATTCTCATAATATAAACAGTATAATGATGGACATTCGCACATCAGAATTTCTATTATCCTTCTAATTTACGTAAATTACGTTGATTTGGTAAAAGTGGCCACTGATTACAATTGTAAGTTGAATGACAAACCTTCTTTCTCTTCTTCAAAGTCATGAAACTCTGGAGGCGCAGTCACATCCAAGATCATACCATTGTTTGTCTCATGAAATTCTGGAGGAGCGGTGGCATCCAAGATCATCATACCATCATTTGTTTCGTGATACTCTGGGGGTGCAGTTGCATCTAAAATCATCATACCAGGGTCGACTTCTGCAGATTCTGGAAGTCCAATTTCAGCTGGCAGAACCTGCGGTTGCTCACCCTCAACATGGTTGGAATGGTGGTGTCTGAAAAATGAGACATGCAGCATTGAAAGATTATCAATCATGTGATGATGGTACATTTTATAAATTTTCTTAGAGCACCATAATATATCCTGTCAGATGAACTAACTGCTACTCATCATAATTCATAATTTAATAAATTTGTATCTATAAAATCAATTGAAATATCCAAATAAGCGTCTATCTGATTTTGATAAAACAGTTTGAACATCATATATTTGCTTGACTATCTCTCACACAGTAAACTATAGGAGAAAACTGGCTCTGTAGTACATTGGAAGTTTTGCAGATTTAAAAAAAAAGTTATATCTGTAATCACAAAAGATTTCTCAATGAGCATCTGAATCGATGATTTAATGTTTATCCAACATCACGCTGAAGTTTGATTTGACTAATGTTCTAAAAATGTTAGATTTCAAATTGTCAAATCCTGCCTAAAGTCACAATCTGTAAGTGTAAATAAAACATCAAGCTGACACTAAATTTCGGAAAGTAATAACCATACCTATGCAAAACCCCAGCAGCAGCATAGCCTATGAGCAGTAGAGCAACAATCGCAGTCTTCATTGTTGATGTTGAAGATTTCAAACCAAATGATGATCTGTCAGCCTAAGGTTCGGTTTCTCTTTTATACCAAAAACCTTCTATTCGATAATTGATTCAGGGTGTATTGTTATATTTTGATGGTACTTAAACACATGAGAAAGCATACGGCAAATAGGAATATGGAAGTTAAATGTTCAATTGTGTGCCACATTTCAAACAGGTGCTAACACTTATGTCTCTGACCACTTTAAATTTGCAATGTGCATTATATATATATGTTGTCATTATTTATAAATATACACACTACACAGCACTGGGAATATTGTTAGTAACAAAGTTCAATATTAAACAGATGGAATCACATAATCACATTATATATAATATTTGCTTAAAAACACACATTATTATATATATTATAACTCGTTAGCATAACTTTTTTTACAAACAACAGAAGTAACATTCATTCTGTAACGCATCATCATATTAATTTTAGATTGTAGAGAGAAAGTACAATTTTAATGAGACAGATATCTGATGCAATACAACTTTTCCAAACTGAGGAAGTATTATCAATTTTACACAAATGAAAATAATTTTTCACGACAAATGTTGGTCTGTACAAAATGTGATCTAAATTGCGATTTTACAAATTGCGGAATTGACATCAGGTTCAATTAAAGTATAATCGATATAGATGTTAGCACACTTGTCGATGCACCTGCAAGTTAATTCGCAAACAGGTGTTACAGCCGATAGTTCTACATGCCCAATTTGCAAATCGGGCTGCCTTTTGCATGCCAAACAATAAAATAGGTTTTTGTCAGAATATCTACTCCCCTGACCATTCTTTGCCAATATCCCTAACGAAATATCCAAAAAAAGCAACCAAGCCAAATTTTCTACTGATCTTTTCCAAAAGTTCTAATGTGCTATGTTAGAAACTTTGTCATAATATATTTGACAGCCATCTCTTCTACATAAAATAGTCACCAAATAGTGTCTCATGGTTAGGAACTATTTGGGACACTATTTCGTTTGATCTTTGGGCTGTCATGGACTGCCATCTCTTCTACGACACAAGAGGGCATTGAAAATCGCGATCTTTTACGCTTATAGAAACGGCCTTTTTGACTGCTTAAAAAAATTGTAGATGAATTCTGAAAAGCAGATGAGAAAATTAAAGTGTTGGCTGAGGTATCTCCCAACTTTCATAATTTTCCTATACACCGTTTTTGAGTTTCAGGCATCTGAACATTGCATGTTTTGCAAAAAAATTAGCAGCATGACGCAAATGAAAATCGCGATCTTTTATGTTTATAGAAACAGCCTTTTTGACTGCTTAAAAATCGTAGATGCATTCTGAAAAACAGGTGATAATATTCAAGTGTTGACTAAAATATCTCCCAACTTTCGTAATTTTCCTATACATAGTATTTGAGTTTCAGGCCTCTGAACGTTGCATGTTTTGAAACAAATTAGCAGCAGGACACTAATGAAAATCGCGATCTTTTATGTTTATAGAAACGGCCTTATTGACTGCCTAAAAAAATCGTAGATGAATCTTGAAAATCATTTCATAAAATTCAGGTGTTGAATGAAATATGTCCCAACTTTCATAATTTTCCTAATCATAGTATTCGAGTCTCAGGTCTCTGAACATTGTATGTTTTGCAAAAAAGGTAGCAGCATGACGCACATGAAAATCGCGATCTATGATGTTTTCAGAAACGGCCTAATTGACTGCTCAAGAAAATCGTAGATAAATTCTGAAAAGCAGGTGATAAACTTCAGATATTTACTGAAATATTTTCCAACTTTCATAATTTTCCTGTTCATAGTATTTGAGTGTCAGGTCTCTGAACATTGCATGTTTTTCAAAAAAGTTAGCAGCATGACGCACATGAAAATCGCGATCTTTTATGTTTAAAGAAATGGCCCTAATGACTGCTACAAAAACCATAGATAAATTCTGAAAATCAGGTGATAAAATTCAGGTATTTACTAAAATATTTGCCAACTTTTGTAATTTTCTTATTCATGGTATTTGAGTTTCAGGTCTCTGAACGTTGTATGTTTTGCAAAAAAGTTAGCAGCATGACGCAAATGAAAATTGCGATCTTTTATGTTTAAAGAAATTGCCTTATTGACTGCTAAAAAAATCGTAGATAAATTCTGAAAATCAGGTGATAAAATTCAGGTACTTACTGAAATATTTTCCAACTTTCATAATTTTCCTGCTCATGGTATTTGAGTGTCAGGTTTTTGAACATTGTATGTTTTGCAAAAAAGTTAGCAGCATGACGCATGTGAAAATCGCAATCTTTTATGTTAAATAAAATGGCCTAAAAAAATCGTAGATGAATTCTGAAAATCAGGTGAGAAAATTAAGGTATTGACTGACATATCCCCAAAGTTTCATAATTTTCCTGCTAGTCATAAGCAAGTGTCAGGGCTGCAAACATCACACGTTTTTCCTGAAAAAGAACAGCAACTCTACTGCATAGCATGGTAACGTCACAATAGGACCCAGAGAATAATTGGCAGCAGCAGCCAAAGAGCCATACGGTCAGCCAAATATTCAGATGGTAAGGCAAAGCATCTGATGGAATATCATCTGATGAAAAAGGGTCAGATGAAATATCCAAATAGCATCTTGGGGGATATTTGATCTTTTCAAATATCCTCATAGTGCTATTTGGAATATCCAAAGTCTTTTGAAAAGCACTTGAAAAGCACTTTTTGCTATTAGACACAATGGCAGTAGAGACATTGTCACAAGCAACAGGCAAGTATTGATACTCAGCTCTGCCATTGATGTACCTAACGATCGCTTGTGAAGTTTCTCTTTGCAGTTTGCATTCAGTGATAGTTGACGCCAGACAAGACGACGCTTCTTCCTTGTAGACTACAACATGGCGGCAGGAGAATGCCTGGTTGCCGGTGACCGTGACTTTGACAGTTTTATTCGCAGTCGCCACCAGTTGGAGCTTCGCAGACATTCTTGAAGTGAGAGAAGACCTGTCAGCATGATAGTAGCATGTATCAAGAGAATCGTCGACGAGTTTGGGAGTCATCGTAGAATTTGTAGTGTACTCCTGCCCAACATGTCTTGAGTAAGAAATCTGCTGGATTGTGTTACTGACTGGATCGCTCCATGTGGACTGACTCTCTCCGCTTGCTGATGTCACAGTACTTGGGGTAGAAGCCGTGGTAGTAACGACTGTTTCATCTGTAATATAAAAGTTCACTTAATCAAATTTGTCTGCTGACAGTAGATCCATTGCAATGATCATATCATTAAGTTTGTTAAGGATCTGTTCAGAATTTATGACTTGGGGGGATCGGGGTTTGTCAGAAGTTGGTATTAAGAATTAAAAATTTATACCCGCCCCCAGGGTTCATGCAGCTTTTTAGCACCCCCTTTAGGATTGATGCAGATTTTATAAGCAAGGGTGTATGTTGTCCTAAAGGAGATTGTTGAAGTATTCAATATTTAGAAGCAAGGGTGTATGTTGTCCTACAGGAGATTGTTGAAGTATTCAATATTTAGAAGCAAGGGTGTATGTTGTCCTACAGGAGATTGTTGAAGTATTCAATATTTATAAGCAAGGGTGTATGTTATCCTAAAGGAGATTGTTGAAGTATTCAATATTTATAAGCAAGGGTGTAAGACTGCATGTTATCTTAAAGATTTGCATCCCTGATCGAAAATCTGAAATGGTGGGATGGGGGAATTTTCTCAAAATTGTTCATTTAGAACGGAAGACGATGAAATCACTGATCGCTGCTGATGTTATAATATATCAAGAACTGAAGAACTGTACTATTTTCCTGTTATGACTTGCCTGTACAAGTTACATAAAGTTGGGTTCCCGTCGTCTGTTGAACAAAGCCTGCGACAATGGCAGTTACTGGCGAAGTCGTCTGCTGGCCAACCGCCATTAGGAAGATATAGTTCTGAACGTTGGCTGGTTCAGCAGGGTACACTCTGAATTTGTTTGGAAAAGCCGGGTCTGGTTGAACCGATGAAACTGCGTGACCGATAGGCTGCAAATAGATAAAAGTTGTTGATTTTTGGGCTGGTATAATCAAAAGTATTGAAGTATAGATATATTGTTAACTTGCAAGAATTATTGCTTTTATTGGGTTAGAGCCGCCACACAAATCAGTATTCTCGACACCATTCGTGAGGTAAAGAGCGTAAACAAAATGAAACGCCGCCAAACAATGTATGCATCGTTACAGAAGATTTTTAGGCACCGATGCCACAACGTCTATCCCCTAATAACCAATCGATTGGATGAGACTTTAAATTAGCGGCCCGCTTGTATCGGTGTAAAATGCTGAGGACTCCCACTCTCTCTTCCATCATCAATCAACCATAGTGAGTGCCCAGAATATATCTATCCATCTATCAGTGGAGGAGTTTTGGTAAAATATGAAATGATGGCTTACCGTAAATGTTGGTGAATAAACTGAACTCGTAACAATCAGAACATACCAGCTGCTAACTGGCTGCTCTATTGTGGCTATGATGGTAAAAAGTGCAGTCCCATTATAAAAATCAGTTATTTGATAACAAACGCTATTGCCACCTTCTGTTGGAAAAATAAACGCAGAAAACATTAAAACTATTATCATGTATACTTCCATTGCACTGAAAATGTATGAAGATCAGTAGCAGAATACTCCGGAGTAGCGTTTGTTATGCTCAGATCCAAATAATTTAACGTAAAATTGAAGTTAAATGTGCACTTGAAGCTTGTCACCGCAGTCACTTCTCATTTAATAATGTATATATTTCATATCAAGAATCATCAGAGTGGCACTGATGTTTGACATATCACCAAGGGCAATCTGCCACTTTCTTTGTCTTTTCAGATTAGCTTTCATACTATCTGCTCCTGCAGACATCACTGTGACTATTTGTTATTACGCCGTAAGCTACAACTGACATCTGATTCTGGGAATACAACGATTGTAATCATTGTTTCACAAAAAGGCCACACCACACAAAGTTTTTGGTTAAAAAAATTTAGCTGACCAAAATTGAGGGAATGAAAAAATTCCTTTAAGATATTATACAAAAGTGATTAAGAAGTTATTCGATCTCCAATGTCAACCGATTCGGAACATTTCATTAAATTGATTTGTGATTTTTTTTTAGAATTTATCTTTAAATAGTTGGATTCACAAAAACAGTTGAAGGGTCACAAATGTCACGTGCCTAATTGAGTAAATTTTTCTTCCTCAGACAACATGTACGATCATTTTAACTTCTTTTGACTACTTTAAAAGTGGAAAATTTGTCAAACATATTTAGAAAGGTTTTTACTACACGTTTACATATGACATGTATGTCTTGCAGGTGCCTTCTGTTATTGTTGTTGCTATGGCAACCTGTACCTGCACCGGACCTGTTGTGTATATACACGTATACATGGTTCCACAACCACACATAGGGAATTCACAGTTGAATTGGTGCACGCCACTGAACTGAGGTTTGAAACAGGCGATTTCAACAAACTCCAAATGCCACACAATATCAAACAAGATAATCCAGCTTGCTATTTTGTTACAGGGCCCCTTAAGACTCAAGACTCAAGACTAAAGACATTTATTTCTTCCTGAAACATACAGGTTGTTACAGTAAAGAGGGAGGACATCTCTAAGACAAGAATTTTGTCATAGAAAAATAATATGTGACAGAACCAGGGACTTTTTGCCCAAGAAATGATAACTGAATCATTTGAGTATCCATTTATCCGCATGGAATTGTTCACAAACTATAGCTATATTGCATGGGATATCTATTATTTGGCTAGCAAGGCAAATGGTAGGATATTTATTTACAAGAAAGGTAAACCAAATTCTCCTATGGCCATGTCAACACAGAATTTTTGCCAAACTCAAACTGAAACTTTGGAGGCTGTTAGTCAAATATCAAAGATGTTTCAAGGTTACACTTTGCATGGGTTTTGTCCACAGTGACTAGATACACAGTTCTTAGTGGTTTTCTATAGCTGATAGCAATTTGATTTTATATGAATTGACTTTTTCTGAAACATGTGCTTTCTCCAAGCCAATATTTTGATCAAACAGGAAGTCATGTATAGCATGTACAGTGCTGCCACATTATTGCACGATGTATATACATCAGACATGCAGCAAAAACCTCTCTAATGTTAATTTTGCTTGGCCTAATCCTCACAGCAAATGCAATGTTTGTGCCTTTTCTGAAGAGTGTGAAATGAGTGATGAATTATTGATAGTTTTGCCATCATTCATTCGCGATGCCCTTGCCTTTAAGCTATTTGTAAGGCCTTTCATGTACAAGTCTGTTTGACATTTGACTGCAACATCATAGTGTCTGATGTTTTATGCAAGGCCTTTAAGCTCATAAACTGATAATTTCCTAGATTTCTAGTGCAAAATTTGCTTTATTATATTTTGTAGGCAAATTAATCATAGGTCAATGAGTGCCATTAGAAGAAATCTGATTTCATAATAATGCAGTTGGTTGACAAAGAGCCCGGAGACCCCATAACTTTTCAGGCACCATACGACCTGCTTCTTTTGTGTCAATTATTGGAATGCTTTTGCAATGAAAAAGGCCTGACTTGAGACCCTGCTTTGAATATGGTGCAACAACATGGCAGCACTTTACAAGACTTCCTGTTTGATCAAAACATTGGCTTGGAGAAGGCACATGTTTCAGATAAATTGAATTCATATAAAATCAAATTGCTGTCAGCTATAGAAAACCAATAAGAACTGTGTATGGAGAACTGTGCAACAACCTGTGCAAAGTAAAACATTGAAACTATCTTTGATAGTTGACTAACTGGCTCCAAAGTTTCAAAATTTATGAGTTGGCAAAAAATTCGCCTTACAGGAGCTTCTTGCCCCCGACCTACACATACTTTACTTTTTGTAACCTGTAGAACAGTTTCAGCAACAAAAAAAATATGAATCTGTCAAAATCCCCAGTTCAAAAAGTTGATGACCACAATCCTGGACCCCATGAGATGCAAAATAGCTCTAAACTTTAAAAAACTGCTTGATTGAAGATGAAAAAAAATGCTTCTGAAAATGAAGAATTTACTATTTATAAAAATATATATACTGAAGAGGCTTAATCTCAGGTCCAGACAATATCAGTTTTAATATCATCAAAAACTGTGCTCAAAGCCTTGAAGTATATTTTATTCCATCTTTAACTTGCCAATAACTTTCACCATAATTATTTCTTAACATGGAAAACAGAAAGAAATATTTGGTACCTGTCAAAAAGTTGATAATAATGGCCTACATGTAATATGGGTGAACTGGGACAGAATTGGTACTTTGATGTATATTTTTGTCACACAATTATCTTATGCCATGGGCTTCCAAGCAATTCTGAACTTAAAACTGCATTTGGTACCTGGCAGTTTCATTTGTGCAAGGATTAATTAATTTTGAACAGGTCTTGAGCTTGGCTGATTTTTATTATTGGCTCATTATTAAGGGCTACACATATGGATACTCTCTGCCAAGAATATTATTCATTCTATCATGAACAATATACTAATCTGAAGAGAAGCTTATGAAAAGTATTCTTGATCTTGTAGTTCTGTTGATCAAAGAATATTGTGCCGATTATGATTGTTGATTATTTTAGTTTGTCATTCTCACAATGAACCAGCTGAACTCAGCTATTAAATATAACTTTAAATAGTGCCAAATTGCATCCATGAGTGAATTTCATGCTATATCCAGACCAATTAGCTGATCTTTGAGGCTGCTTATGATGTACATTTTTAGCTCCATGGGAAATATTTCAGCAATAAGCATATATAAAGGGGGTAGGGTGGTAGCATTTACCATTGGGCAACTCCAGTCTCACCATGAAGGTCCTTGTGGTGTCAGCATTGCTGGCTCTTTTTGCTGTAACATGGGCTATGCCAAAATGTAAGTATATTTTGTAAATATGATAATCTGAATTTTAGGAGATCTTTTTATGACAGAACTTCTCCATTTGAAGACAGGGTAGAATCAATGGCATTTTGGCTTTCAAAAACATACTTGGGCTCTGAATTTCATGTGGAAATGACGCTTGAAAACTTTCATCCTGCCCCGACTAAAATTATTGAACAATTTATCATTTTCAAAAAGTATTTGGCTAATATGTTTATGAGATACATGTTGTATAAAAGTTTTGAATTAAATTTATATGTTTGATTGTTGGGTCCTAAAGTGCAACTGTTTGAATCTGACGCCGACATTCGCTAATGATGGCTTTTTATCTGCCATGAAATTAGATGTAAATCTGGTGTGAATATCTGGCTTTATGAAATTTAATAACAATAGTTCATTACGATGCATGTATATTAATCTGTTTGTGCACTGCAGTTGCTCACATATACCTTGTACTGCATAAAGACTGTTTTTCAGTGTGCAGTTTAGTTTACCGTAACAAATATTCTTCTTCATTTCAGCTGAATGGAAGAAGATCCTGGAAGAAGTTGAGGCAGAACTGAAGAAGAAGGAACACGCCCAGTATGCAGCCCGGTCAATGTCCCAATACTACTTGAATGACTTCATGGGCCACGCCATTGCTAAGAAGCAAGCTGACGATCCTGCTTGGGATGGGTTATGTGAGTAAAATAAGTATCATCTTTTAGTCCATACATACAATTCGAAACATCTCAGAAGATACACATTGTTTTATCCCTCTTACAGGGCTGTTTATTAGAGTTCAGTCTTTTATTCCTGTAGACTGTAGCATATTCAACCATATTGACATTGTATACACATTGACAAATAGAGACTGATAAAATTGTGAGAAAACTATTTTAATGGAAGAGAAATACAACTTTAGTAAATTTTGACAGGAGATGGCAGATATAATCATTTTCATCATATTTGATTTTAAAGTTAATTTCACATGGTGCATCAACTGTGTTTCTTACAGCTGATGAACAGAAGGAATACGCAGAGCAGGTGATGGCAGAGTATTACATGGAGTCCATGGCAGATGAGTTTCCTGGTGATGCAAACAACGCAAAGAGAGGAATCTCTAAACCCCATGTCATCTTCTTCCTCATTGACGATCTTGGTGAGTTGAAATTTCCTTGATTGTTGGTTCATTGTGGTGCCATATATGTAACATCTAAAAAGTTTTATTCTGAAGACGCATTACATTGTGTAACTTAATCAGACTGCTGCATATTTTATAGAATTAGATAATATTGTGCAACTAAGTCAGACTGCCATAGATTGTGCAGGTATTCTAAAATAACAATAATTAATATATTAATATGGAGGGTGGCTAATTGGTCACAAGCCTGGCCTGCTCCATAGAACATGTTTACCTGCAAGGGTTCAAACCCCAGGGGGTTTTTTCAAAATATTTTCTGTGGACCTTCAAGAGCAATATCCTACCTGCATGTCGTTTGGAAAAAATTGATGAGACATTGCATTGGTGGCTCCTTGTATCAGTGTCTGTAAAAGATATCTCACAAGGAAAAAACATGTTTACATGCTTAGAGCTCCGACCTACTCTCCTATCTCATCAATCTCACCTCATTAGCATCAAGAACTAAGCTCTGAGGGCTGCACTTAAAAAATCTATGAACCTGACTTATTTCAGGAACTAATGATGTTCCATGGACAAACTCCGAGGTCTCTGCCCCTTACATGATGGACTTGGCTTCAAATGGCATCATCCTGGATAACTACTATGCCCAACCAGTATGTTCACCATCAAGAGGAGCTGTGATGACAGGAAACTACGCTTTCAAAAATGGTATGCAGCATGATGTCATCACTTACACTGCCCCAGAATGTGCTCCTCAAGACCTCAAGTTCATTCCTGAGAAGTTGAAGGAGGCTGGCTATGCCACTCATGCTCTTGGAAAGTGAGTAGCGTTCATATATTGATGCATTATCTGAGAAATTATTTTGTGATATTAAATGTTTGAAAAGAGAGTGGGCTTCAAAGGTAGGACTTTACAGCCTGGACTATCACAGTATTCCCCTTGCACATAAGATTATTTGACATTGTAAGGCATGAGGCGTGACTAAGGGAGAGGTGCAGTTATGAAGAGATTGCCAATCCCGTTTCGCTTGGCCAAGGCTCCAACCTAGTAGTTCCCTTTTATGTCTTTAGGTGGCATCTTGGTTTCTGCAACGTGAAGTGCACCCCAACCTACCGAGGCTTTGACACCTTCTACGGCTTCTACCAAGGATACATTGACCATTATACCCACATGGTAGGAGGAGGTTATGACTGGTGGGACAACAAGGCTGGTGAAGAGAAGTCCAGGAAAGATTTGGATGGCCAATATGCTGGGGTATGAGAATTCTTGACAACAAGTCAATACTGTAACAAACTTTCTCTCAGGAGTGTTAATTTTTGTCTGATGTCAAAAGATAGGGAAATTATTATTGTTGGCAAATATGGCTAATTAATGCTTAGTACATGTTTGTATCATTTCAATAGATCCATTTACAAGTCCTCTTAAAAATGAAATGGTTGATAGAGAAGTTCAGATACATTCCAAATGTTTACTTTTCATCTAATCATTCTGAAGTTGAATTCATTTCAATTGCAGGACCTCCTGACTGCTAGAGCTGTGGATGTGATCAACAATCATGATGGAAACACTCCTCTCTACATGTACTTCTCCCACTCCAGCGTCCATACCCCCATCCAGGCACCAGACAAATACAAGGCTGCTTATTCTGGCCTTGATGACCACAGAGCAACTTACTTGGCCATGGTCACAGGAATTGATGATTCAATCAAGCAGGTTACTGAAGCTTTGAAGGCCAAGGGAATGTATGATAACACTGTGATCATGTTTACTTCTGATAACGGAGCAGAATTCTTCGCTGGTTCCAATGGTAATCTCCGAGGATCTAAGACTACCTTCTATGAAGCTGGAATCAAGGTTCCTGGATTCATCCACTCTCCTATGATTGGCGCTAAAGGAACTCGCAGCAATGAGTAAGTGGAAAGCATTTATCTGTCTGTACAGCAGTCTAGCTTTCTGTCTTCTCTGACACTTTTGCTCTTAAAGCACTGGGTGAAACACTGTATGAAGCACTGAATCCAATTTTGGCGTGATTTTAAAGCTAGAATTAGTGATGTCACCGCTAAAAAACCAGAAATTTTTTTTTTACTCAGTGACGTAAGTAATACAATCTCAACATGTGCTGAGTGTGAGATGAATCACTATTTATTGATGTTTTCAAACATCATATTTCATTTTCCAGACTGATGCACATCACTGACTGGCACGCCACCATCCTCAGCATGGCTGGTATCCCTGATTCCGGAATTGATGGCGTTGACCAGAGTGACCTTCTTGTAAATGGTGGAGCCAGCGCCCGACAAGAAATTGTCTTCCAGATTGATTCCACATTCCCACAGCGTCTTGGAAATGAAGCCATCCGAGTTGGAAACTACAAACTGCTTCGTGGATTCCCTGGTTTGTTTGATGGTTATGAAAGCGAGGGAACTTTGGGAATGACTCATACGGTCAACTTGATTGGAGCCAAGAGGCACATGGGCAATGAGACTGGATTCACAAAGAAAGACATGTTGGCCATCAAGAGAGGAAACTACAACTTTGACTTTGCTGCTATTGATGCTTACATCGAGAAGGTTGCCAATGTTGTTCAACTTTACGATGTTGTTGGTGAGTGGATGGTTTTCTCAGATTTCCTGGTTATGTATAGATCACTGCAGCAGCGGGTCTTCAATGCAACAATAGTACAAATGATTTTAAACTCCCTGGTAGCCGTGATTTCCCAGTTTACTATTGTTATATAAGTGTTTCTATAATCAATGTTCCTATTCATATCCTAGCACCAAATTAATACCTTCAAATCGGATAAAAACGGGAATACATCGGGCTCTATCTAAATGAACATTGTAAATTCATGCATTAAAGACCGATTTATTCACAATGAAAGGCCCAACATTTTGTCTTGGATCAATAGGATTCATCAATAATTGCATTAGTGTCCAATTTCCAGTAACCTAGATATATCTGTATAGACATTTTCCACCATATATCTGATCAATCACATTTATCCTCCAGCTGACCCAGAGGAGAGGACCAACTTGGCTGACTCCAAACCCGATGTTGTGAAAGACCTCATTGCCAAACTGGATGAGGCCAAGAAACAGGAGAGGATGCCTGACCTTGCTTCTCAGATTCCTAATCCTGCTGGAGACTCCACGAACTTCGGAGGAATCTGGACTCCAGGCTGGTGTTAAAGAGCACTCCTTATGCCGACGACTTCATATGGATCTGGATCCACGATTGATATGCTGACGACTTCATACTTGTTTGGATCCATGACAATTGTAAGCTGACAATTTCATGCTACATGGGATCCTTTACTTGTGTAACGATGACATCATATTGTCAAGATCCATGATGATATGCCGATGATCTGAAACTTCCTCAGGAATTAGAATGCTTTTAGTTGTTAACTCCTAGTTTGCATGCTTGTAGTTCAATATTTGTTGAATAAAATAACATAATTGTTGCAGCCGATTTTTGGTTTCAGTAGTTATTTTTGAGTAAACCACTTTTCCGAACCTATTAAAAAGAGCTTGACATATGAGGCTAAATATTACATCCAGTGAGTAGATTCGAGGAGTGTCTCTGGTAGTTTTCGCTGACGACTTGCTGTACAATGTGCACATACCCCTACACTTTTAACCTGACTTGATGAGCCCATCTATTTCTGTTATGTTCGCAATCCTTGATGCCCCGTGTAAGAAAAGATGTCCTGTGAAATTTTGGTATTTTGGAATGATTGCTAAAGTTCAAATTATAAAATTTGAAAGGGGTTCGAGTTCATATACTTGTTGTCCGGATTCCTGCTGTTTTGGTTTATCTGGTAATCAGGTCATGAAGCTCACTTTAAAGCGAATTAGAAAACT